>JANAVB010000599.1:6760358-7360358 GCA_029216955.1 Iris pallida | reverse complement strand
CTCAAATCAGACAGCTCAGGACTCTCCATGTTCCAGAAGGATCTTCTTCAGATAGTAGGAAGGGCCTTTATACATGGGAGTTGGACGGTGGAGACACAGATTTAGGAATCGTATCACGAGGGCGATCTCATTCCTAATTCTCAAGACGGGTCGTCTCTTCTCTACCAGTTGTATTAACAGCAACTTATTTTTGAGCTGCTGTATCTGGGGTCCTCCTGTCGTCTTTCTGAGGGAGAAGACCAGAGTTTATTCCGTTGCTTTGCTCGCTGCTTTAGGTCGAGACGATAAAGAACTGGCTTCAATAAGAAGATCCAAAGATGTAATAGATCTTCATTTATTAGATTTAGAATGAAAATCCGAGATGTAATAGATTTCCATCAAGATGTATCTATGTTTTTAAAGAAGGAATAATGAATGATTTTCTCTTCTTTAAGATTTGATTTTGATGTGATGATATAGAAACTAGAATCCGAAGATAATGTGGAAGTGAATTTATTTTTCTATAAATGATCTTCAAGTCCGTTGGGACTTTTAAGGACAAAATATCATGTCTAAAAAGACAATATCTGCGATAATACGGACTTATTGTAAAGAAAAGACATCTTTCAAAACAACTAGGTTTCAAAAGACGGAATTAATGATTTGGATAAGTTCTACGAAAAATTTTGAGTATTTATCTTGTGACTTTATTTACGAAAGAGTAAATAAAATGAAATAGAAATTGAAAGACTGATGAATAAGCATGCCTTTTCAAGGAAAGGAATTGCTTTGATTCTCGAGACAAATAGTGAATAAAGATCTTTTCACGAACATGCCTTGTCGAGGAAAGGTTGTTTCGATTCGTGAGACATAACGTTTGGCTTTCATATGCCTTTAAATAGTGTAGAACTTTTCTGAAAGCATCATTAATTAACTCCTTTTCACTCATTTGCAAATGCCTTCAGAAGATTTGCCTAAAGAGACAAGAGTTATCCCGAAGATCAAAGCCGTCCTCGACACTCCTTCTGATGAGCCTCTGCTGCCTGCTCAGCCAGAAGTCGGAGAAAGCTCGGCTGTCCCTGGACAGAAGCAGGACATTCTTGTCGAACTAGTGGAGCCTGGGAGTACTACCGAGGAAAAAGCTTTGAGAAAGGCCGCCTGCGAACTGCTGGTGTTATCGGGAAATAATGTCTTCGAGCTTCTTGCGAAATACGTTTTCAATCAAGAGGGCTCCGGTCCTCGTTACTTTTATGTATTTCCTTCTGTTTTAAATTTATGCAAACAAAAAGGAATTTTATTTACATTCTGAGTCTCTGTGTTGATATTTCTTCTTTTACTTCAGACATAATATTTTTTTTAGAAATTTTCCATTAATGGGCATTATGGCGACTCGACCATCCATACCAGTCAATTGATAAGCCCCGTTGGAGAAAATTTTGCTTACAACATAAGGCCTTTCTCACTTAGCTTCGAATTTGCCTTTGCTCATATACATCATAGTCATAGGACGTCTGACGGTTAGTACTAGTTCTTCTTTTTGAAATGTTCGGGCTTTGACTTTACGGTTGAAGGCTTTTGATAAACGACCTTAGTATAACTCAATATGTTGTTGAGCTATGAGCCATTTCTCGTCAAGCGCTTCAAGCTTCTGATGTCTCAGGCGATCATTGTTTACAGTTGTGAGTTCATTAGCAATGGAAATCCTTAGGGAAGAGATCTGGATTTTCAATGGTAAGATAGCCTCGCATCCATATACCAAAAAGAAGGGTGTGCAGCCTGTAAGAGTACATATAGTAGTATGGTATGCCCATAGACATTCTCCTAACTTCTCACTCCAGTTTTACTTGTTGGTAGAAATAAAATTTTTGAGGAATTTGATAATGGTTTTGTTAAATACTTCTGCCAACCCGTTAGCTGCAGGATTGTAACCTGTAGAAGCAATATTATTGAACCTGTTGTCATCGCAGAATCGGGTGAACTTCTGACTGATGAATTGTGGCCCATTATCGTGAATGATTCGCCAAGAAATACCGAATCTATAAATCACATGATGCTTGATAAAGTTGATACGCTGCTTGTCTTGACCTCAGTTGGAGGTATTGCTTCAGCCTATTTTGAGAAATAATCAGTTATGGCTAATTTGAACTGTTGTCCTCTGGACGAGGGAGGGTTGATAGGACCTATGACATCCATTCCCCAATCTTCATCGATAACATTAATTTCAGCAAAATTACTGAACTCAACGTTACGATTGTTTTCAACACAAAACAATTCTCGATTATAAATAACCACCAATTGTTGTCTTCGGATGGGGACAGCTAAGACTGCTGCAAGATTGGCTAGGGCATCTGCTTCAGTATTACAAGCTCGGCGTACATATTCAATAAAGAAAGCTTTGAATGATATAGCCATGTTGATTGCTGCTTCAATGTAAGGCACCAGATCTTGATGACGGACTTCATAAGTTCCTCTAACCTGGTTGACAACTAGTTTAGAGTCGTCGTAAACTTCCAGATATTCAATGTTCAATTTCTTGGCTAATTGAAGACCAATAAGTAGAGCATTGTATTCTGCTACATTATTGGAACATGATTCATCTAGAGAATAAGCTCTTTGGATAGTTGATCCGTCTGGAGAAACGAGAACAACTCCGACTCCTGCTACAATAGCACCATTGGGTCCGATTCTGGATGCTCTATCAAAGAATAGACGCCAGGTTAGAAATTCTTCAGAGATCAAGTTGACTTCCAAAGTCTCGTATGGAATTTCGTCGTAAAGCTTGGATGTTTCTGGTACAGGATGAGCCGCCAAGAAATCTACCAGTGCTTGACCTTTAACAGACTTTTGAGGAACATACACCATGTCATATTGGGCTAGAAGAATGGCCCATGTAGCAAGCCGAGAGTTGAGTGTGCTAGGCTTCTTCATCAGTATCCGAAGAGGATTGACTCGGGATATGACATGAATGGTTTGACCAATGATATAATGTCTTGTCTTTTGAACGGCGAACATAAGGGCTAGGCATTCTTTTTCAATCGGACTATAACGGTGTTCAGCACCAATCATAGTACGACTGAGGTAATAGATAGCCTGTTCATGTCCTTCTTTGTTCTTTTGGGCGAGTAAAGCACCCAACGAATGATCCATAGCACGGACATACATTAAGAATGGAATGCCTGAGATTGGTGGCACCAAAACTGGTGGGTTCATGAGATATCGTTTAATGTCGTCGAATGCTTGTTGACATTCTTCAGTCCAAATAAAAGATACACCCTTTTTCATTAGTTGAGTGAATGGTCTGCAGCGTCCAGACAAGTTCGAAATGAATCGCCTGATGTACGCAAGTCGGCCTTGAAATCCTCGTAGCTCTTTTAAGTTGCGTGGAGGACGCATCTCTTGAATGGCTTTGATCTTCTCGGGATCCACGTGTATACCCTTAGAGGTAATGACGAAGCCGAGAAACTTACCACTAGAGACACCCAAGAATGACTTGGTGGGATTCATCTTGAGCTGATGTTGACGCATGAGATTGAAGATTGTTCTCAAATCTTGGATGTGATCTTCTTTTAGACGACTTTTGATAGCAATATCATCGACGTAGCATTCAACGGTTTTACGCAGATGATCTCGAAAGATGGTACTCATGGCTCGTTGGTAAGTTGCACCAGCGTTCTTGAGACCAAATGGCATCACTGTGTAGCAATAGACTCCCCGAGGAGTACGAAAAGATGTATGTTTTTCATCTTCGGGATTCATCTTGATCTGATTGTATCCAGAGAACCCATCCATAAAAGATATTCGCTCGAACCCACAGGTGTTGTCAATCATAACGTCCGTGATAGGGAGAGGAAATTCATCTTTCGGACATGCTTCATTAAGATCCCGAAAATCGATGCAGACTCGAACTTTGCCGATTTTCTTTAGGACTGGAACAACGTTGGCTACCCAATCAGGATGTTGTTCTTCTCGAATAAAGCCACAAGCGATAAGCTTCTTAACTTCATCATCGATCGCGTCCATCATTTCAGGCTTGAATCGTCGTTGCTGCTGTTTGACTGGTTTAGCATTAGGCAGAATATTTAATTTGTGAGTAGCAATTTTGGGATCTAAACCTGGCATATCTTCGTAACTCCAAGCAAAGACATCAATGTATTCTTTAATGAGAAGAATCAACTCTTGCTTATCTGTTTTTGGAAGATTCTTGCTAATAAAGATTGGACGAGGAGACTCGCTTTCTCCTACATCAACTTGAATTAGTTGATCTTCAGTAGGAGGTTCTCTTTGTTCAAATCGGAGTACCCACTGATTATCCATCTGTTGAGCCCAAGGATCTGTTTCAGAACTCTCTTCAATGTCTTCATTATATCCTTTCGGAAGTTCAGCGGAGACCATATTAGAAGATACGATTACACGATGGACTTCACCAACGCTGGTATCAGAATCCCATGATCCGGAATCAGAAGAGTTGGAACGTTTCTCACTATCAGAGTCAGAAACTGCTGGGGATAACATCGGAGGAGAAACATATCCGAGACCTCTTTTAGCCCCGCTGTAATACATTTCTGACTTTCCTTGTGGAATAGCTGTACGAATGGGAGTCCTTCTGCCTTTACCATAGTTAAGGCCGCTTTTAAAGTCGTAACCCATCTTTCGGACGATGTCTTTTGATTGTTGACTGTAACGACGGAATTGAAGATGTCCCATGTCATTAACTTTGCTATCATCCATGTAGCTGAATTTTTGTTCCGGTCTTTTACTAAAAAGTATTGGACGTTCACCCTTTTTGCGAGCGGAAACAATACGATATGAATCTTTTAGGTGTTCACATGAAACTTCTGTTTGAAGAGATTGTACCACTCCCATTGTAAATGATTTGAAGCTATCTAACATATCCAAATAGCATTTAGTATGATAAATAACATCAGTATACTGGAAAGTAGATGTTTTTTTATTGATATGTACATCAGTATTTACAGCAGGACCTTTAGCCTTAGCAGGCTTAGTCAGATTGATTACAAGAGGGGGAGAAGAAGAACGTGGAAGAAACTTATTACGACGAAGGTCGATAACAAGTGTCTCAGAAGAGGTGAGCTCCCTTTTTTCCTTGTTGTGAGTTAAATCGACAACAAGAGGCTCAGAAGAAGCGAGCTATTTTTTGTCCTTGTTACGACGTAAATTGATAACAAGTGCCTCAGAAGAGGTGAGCTCCCTTTTATCCTGATCGTCATTAGTAGACTGCCGCTGAACTGGCAAGTGAATAGCCAGTGGTTTAGAAGACTGAGGGTGAGAAACACGCCCTTTAACAGGAATGATGAGAGTGTCATTGGGCACTGTTTCTTGATCTTCTTCAGTATCCATTGCCAATACCACCTTCATAAATTCCTCCTTGTACATACGAGCATCATTGCAGTATGCTTCGATGCCCTTAAAAGGATAAAGGTCTGCAACTTCTTTGTAGACCTGTCCTTTGTCATCAACATATTTGAAACATTGATGCAGAGTTGATGGAACGATGTTGTGTTCATGGAGGAAAGGTCTTACCAAGAGAGCATTGTAAGAACAACCATGATTGTCGATAATATAGAAGGTCACCTTTGTGCGAAGATTGCCTATTTGAAGTTTCAAGCGAATCTTACCCAACGGTTCACTCATTCCTTGGTTGAATCCCAAGATAGTGGTGATTGTGCTAGAAAGACTATGCACTGGTATCTTTAATGCGTCAAGCATTGTCTTTGGCATGATACTGAGTGCAGACCCTGGATCTATCAGGATGCGATCAACTTTCATCGAGTCGACATATCCTGTATAATAGAGAGGACGATCATGTCTATTATCCTCCAGCAGCATATCATCCTAAGTGAAAGTGATATTTGGAATCAACTCCAGGACACTGTGACAATGGTGGCAAGAAACTGGCTCTGCTTCTGGTTTCTTGAGGAGAGTTAGGCAAGTTTCAGCCTGCATCAGGGCTTCACTTAGTGTTTCTCGAGTCTCCTTGGAAAGACGCAAGAGCTCAAAGATTGATAATCTAGCCAGTGTATTGGCTAGTTGAGCCAATATATCAAAGTTGTACGGCTTTTCAAGTCCTGTAGGAGATGATTTCTTCAATGGCTTGTCAAAGCGGACTTGTTGTTTGCCTTTGTCAGCAACCACCGGCTTGGGAGGAATAGGCACTACAACTGGTAAGGATGTAGAAGGAATCTCTTCCGTGGAAGCAGGTTATACTGGGATAGGTTCAGAAGAGGAAGCAGGATTCTCTTGACCTTCAGAATGATCTTTTAAATAGGCTTTCCCTGATCTGGTGCCTAACAGAATCTCTTCATCAAGGATGGGTTCAAAAGACACCATGTTGTAGGTCTTTACCTTATTTTTGGAGCGGTCTTTCTTCTTGGATGAAGAAGAGACTTGGAATTCAGAAACAAGATCTGGATGGACCCAGATAACTTCGCCGTTGTCAAGAGACTAGGGGACAAGACCTTCATTTGGTGGAGGCGGAAGATTCTCAATCTCAAGAATAGCTTTGGGAATTGGAATGACACCGTGTTGTACCATCTGCGGAGAAAAATCACCAAACTGAACTGAAACCATGTTCGCAGTAACAGTCTTCTCGTCTTGCTGCAGAGTGACTACACCAGCATTGACGAGCTCTTAAATTTTGCCCTTGAGCATATAACATGCTCGAGTAGGATGTCCAATAAACCTGTGGTAAACACAATATTTAGGATGATCTGTCTTACCGACTTCATCAGGTTTCTTTGGATCTGGGAGTTGAATCTTGTTACTTTTGAGTAAACGTTCAAACATGCTCGCAGTGTCATTCTCATCGAAAGAATATTCCACTTTTGGACGAGGTTCCCTTGGTGGAGGTGCAGAAGGAGTAGGAGTGGAAGTAGACGGAGCCACATTGACAGCTAGAGACTCTTTATTCTTGTTCAGATTGATGTTCAAAGTCTCTTTGGCTTTGCGGTTGTTCTAGCGGTTGCCGCCACCTGATGTCTGGTGTTCATCCCGATCAGGGTTAGACATTTGTACCCCCAATTGTTTGAACTTCTCGGCACTTACTTCTGCAGCTTTGGCGTTGACAATGAATAAAGGCCAGTCATGAAACTGGGTAGATCCCGTCCACATACTGATAATAGGCAATAGATTTGCCTTACAAGTATCAATAGTGACAGCAGCTGGAGTCCCAGGAGGCATTTTTAAGGCTTTACGGCGGAACCGTTCGATAAAGCTCTCAGCAGTTTCATTATGTTTCTGTTTGATTTTATTGAGAGCCGACATAGTCATATCATTGAATCCTTCATAGAACCGTTCCAAGAAGATTTATTTGAGACCTGAAAAGGAAGTGATACAACCATCGGGCAAACTTCTATACCAGTCATATGCTATGCCGGCTAAACAACCGACGAACACTCTGGTAAGAAGAGCGTCATTTGGCTGGAGTTGAACGGTCATTACCTCAAAATGATTGATGAATTGACTAGGGGAAGTACTGCCATCGAACAAAAAGATTGTTGGGATTTTGTACTTCGGTGGGAACGGGACTTCCTTCCATTCAACTGGATAGGGCTGCTTGATTCCCAATCTTTGCAAGTTGTCTTTTTTTTTAAAAGCTTCGAACTGAGTTTGTAAGAGTTTGACAGCTTCATTGGCATCTTCTGATGACGAAGAAGGAGCAGGTTGAGTTAGAATAGTAGGAGGAGGAACAGCATTGTAAGCACTACCCCCAGCTCCTGATTGACTTGGTGTAGTTTGAACTTGTATAGGAGGTATTTGAGTAGGTGCTACCCCCAATCCAACATTGACAGGCACTGATGATGCTATGATTTCAAGATTTGCAGGTAGTACGGTAGGTGGTGTAGCATGTTGTGCTACAATGATAGAATGCATATTAGCAACCATGTCAGCCATAGTTTTTAGCTTGTCTTCAAGTGCAGTGATTCGCTGTTCTTGATTTGCAGAAGTTGAAGCATCTGGATCATCAGTGACAACATAAGCTGTCACTTCTCTTGGTACAGTAGAAGACACCGTCTGTTCAGAGCTTTTGCTATATGCATCATAGTCGGAGAAAGAGTCATCTCCTGAATGAGAAACAGGAAGATAACCTGAAGGATCTTGAGGAAGATTCCTTTGACCGATTGTATCTTGGCTTTGAGAACGGGTATATCGAAATACTCCTTCAGATGATTCTTAGAGTAATTCTAAATACCGTTGGCTTGGTTTACGGAGTCTACCGTGCTTAGAGCATCTTTTACCCCCAGTGTCTCGGGAAGTCATGTTAACAGAAGCATACAAGACTTCGTCTTCATCTGACATAGGTTCAGATTTAGCAAAAGTCAAATGATCGAAGACAGATCATTTTGTTGTTTGACAACAACATTGAATGATGACTTTGTGATTGCAATGATGATCAGATGGTTGAACTGGAGGTGTTGAGATGGTATCCCGCTTTTGTTTGAGATATTCTTGAAGATCGGGAACAACAACAGGACGAGGAAAACTCTGAGGGATTTATTCTTTGATAACATTCGGAACATGATTTCGATTCTTCAAATGTTTAGTCCCTTGAGTATACAGGGAAGTGCTTACTTCATTGGCATAAGTGTCGGGATTTTTGACCTTGGAGATTTGTTTCTGATGATGTTTGATCTTCGGCATTGGCTGTTTGCGTTTCACCGAAGTAGGTCTGCTAAGATAAGTTCTGAGATCAGCAAATTCACCCCCAGGGATTTCTGTCTGTGACACTAACAGTTTTCCCTGTCTGGAACGGGAAATTTTGAGGGTCGGAAGATCCTAGAATTCTGCTACCGGAGTAGGCAGAATACCTCTTTGATCAGTACAAGTCCTCTTGTCATAAAGAAAAGAAGAATCCTTGTTTGAAAGAGTTCTAGTACTGATTGGTGCCGAGGCACGTTCAGATGGATCTTCTTCGGTAAAAAACTGAAGAAGATTGAGAAAAGACCAAAGGGCCTTTTCCTTTGTTTTGTGACGGAGGGTTAGCTAAAGAGCGTTTCCCTCTGTTGTCTTTCAAGTCATGGGACAAGGAAGTTTGAGAAAAGACCAACGGGCCTTTCCCTTTGTTTTGAAAAGAAAGAGGAATAGCCAAAGGACTACCCCCAGTGGATTGCGCAGGAGCAACAGTATGTTTGGGAAGAGGAGCAGAATTTTCCCTTTGTTATGAGAAGAAGGAAGTTTAGCCAAAAGGCTGTCACTCTTAGATTGCGCAGGAATGCTTTGCGCATGAGAGGATGGCACATTGGTTCTGGCCACAGAGACTGTGGTTTGCGCATCAGGAGTTCTTGCCACAGAATGCTTAGGTTGCACTCTGGTTGGTAGAATGTCAGTTTGCGCAGGAAGTTTGGCAGCCAATTGCGCCAGAGGCATAGGAGTTTTATACTTAGCCATGGCAGCATATGAAGTCTTCTGTGTACTGGCAATGGCAGTTTGCGCAGCAGTGGCAGAGACAGATTGTGCACTGGGCTTGGTGACAGAAACTCTGGACTGTACAACAGACTGTGCATCAGGCTTGTTGGCAGACTGCGCAACAATTTTGTTGGTAGACTGTGCAGCAGTCTTGGAGACCCACACTGTGTGCACTTTGCTTGTGGAAGCAGTATTTGCAGTGCGAGGAGAAATCATGGAATTGATCATAGACTCATAGGCTGTCTGATTGATCTTCACAACCAGTGTCTCCTGCGTCTTTCTGATAGACGCCACGTCACATTGAGTTGTCACTTCCTCATCGGAGGAGAAAGTCGTCCCCAGCAGAGTCGCCATTTTGTTTGCAAAAACAAAAGTATGAAGAACTTTATTGATACAAACTTTGTAAAAGATTACAATTTGAATTTTGGAAATGGTACAACTTTAGGAATCCAATCCAGATAACGATTGCTTTATCCCTTGGACGATGTGAACTCTGAAGACGAAGCCTCTGAAGTTAAAAACAACTCTAGAATTGAAGGCAAAAGCCTCTGAAGTCGAAGGCAAAAGCCTCGGAAGAATGCAGCAGCACCTGGGCAAGAACTCCTGAACTCTTTGATCTCTGATTATTTGATTCGTGATCCCCTTGAATGAAGAATTGAAACTCTATTTATAGAGTTCTGAGAAATAACTAACTTTTAATTATTCTGGACTGCGTATGATGGATTGCACAGCAATTGGTTTGCGCAGCAATAGACTGCACAGGCAGTTGCTGGATCATGGGTTAACTGTCTTGGACACATGGCATCATTTGAGTGAAATATGCATGATCATGCATAGGCAGTTGCCACGAAATGAGCAATTGATGGCATGAATGCCACGTGTATTTTATCAGTTGTGTTGATAGAACGCGCAACTTGAATTGCGCTGACATTGGATTGCACCAACATGGACCGCGCAGGCTTTGGTTTGCACAGGATTAAACTGCACAGGAAATGGATCGCGCTGCCAGCTGTCAGCCGTCCTCGAGCGTTGTGTGGCACAATAAACGAATAGCCTCCTCAATATCCGTGCTAACAGTTGTCAGAGATTTGATTTGGTTGTCAGGTAATGATGACTCTTGCCACGTCAGCCTTGCGCAATCAGATGTGTGTGCAGTCTGGCATGCACAATCTGAGAGCTGCACAATCCATTGTCTGCGCAGTTCACTTGGATGATGTATATCTTGATTCTTTGACTTTGTTAATTGATGCAACTTAATTTTTTAGGACCTACAATAAGTTATTCTAGACACAAAATAACTCTCTATTAGTGATGACAATCATTTGTTACCCTCTGACGGGAATTGCTAATACTGCTGTAAGATTAGCGAGTGCATCAACTTCCATGTTACATGCTCGGCGTACATGCTCGATGATATGGAACCAAATCTTGATGTCGAACTTCGTATGTGCCTCTAACTTGATTGACAATCAGTTTGGAGTCTCCGTAAACTTCAAGATACTCAATATCTAATTGTTAAGCCAATTGGAGACCAATGAGCAAATCGTTGTATTCAGCCACATTATTGGAATATGACTCATCTAAAGAATAAGCTCTTTGGATAGCCAACCCTTCTGGTGAGACGAGAACGATTCCAACTCCAGCAACAATAGCACCTTTTGGTCCAATTCTGGATGCACCATCAAAGAATAAACGCCAAATAAGAATTTCTTCTGAAATCATGTTGGACTCCAAGGTTTCATCTGAAATCTCATCGTAGAGTTTAGATATTTTGGGAACGGGATGAGCTGCTAGAAAGTCAGCATGGGCTTGACCTTTAACATACTTTTGAGGAACATAAACCATATCATATTGTGCTAACAATATGGACCATGTTGCAAGCCTATAATTGAGTGTACTGGGCTTCTTCATCAGGACCCTGAGAGGGTTAACTCTAAAAATAACATAAATAGTTTGGCCAGTGATATAATGCCTCCTCTTTTGAACAACAAACATCAAAGTTAGACATTCTTTTTCTACTAGAGTGTATCGATACTCAGCTCCAATCATTATGTGACTAAGGTAGTAGATAGCTTGTTCATGACCTTCTTTATTCTTCTGAGCTAATAAAGCACCTAAGGAATGGTCCATTGCTCGAACATACATCAGAAAAGGTATTCCTGACACTGGAGGCACTAGAACTGGAGGGTTCATCAAATATCTCTTTATGTCTTCAAATGCTTGTTGATATTCTTCAGTCCAAATAAAAGATGCGCCTTTTTTCATGAGTTGAGTGAATGGTCTACAACATCCAGAGAGATTTGAGATGAATCTCCTGATGTACGCAAGCCGTCCCTGGAATCCTCGTAGCTCTTTTAGGTTGCGTAGAGGATGCATATCTTGAATGGCTTTGATTTTCTCAGGGTTAACATGTATATCTTTAGAGGTAATAACGAATCCAAGAAATTTGCCACTAGAGAGTCTCAGGAATGACTTGGTGGGATTCATCATGAGTTGATGCTGGCACATTAGATCGAAAATAGTTCTCAAATCTTGAATATGGTCTTCTTTTAAATCACTTTTGATAGTAATATCTTCAACATAACATTCAACAGTCTTTCGTAAATAATCACGAAAGATGGTACTCATGGCCCGCTGATAAGTTGCACCTGCGTTCTTAAAACCGAATGGCATGATAGTGTAGCAATAGAATCCAAGAGGAGTACAAAAAGATGTATGTCTTTCATCTTCTGGATGCATCTTGATTTGATTGTATCCTGAAAATCCATCCATAAAGGACATATGTTCAAATCCGCAAGTATTGTCAATCATGACATCAGTGATTGGGAGAGGAAATTCGTCTTTGGGACAGGCTTCATTAAGGTCTCTGAAGTCGATGCAAACCTGGACTTTCCCTGTATTCTTCAAAACTGGGACAACATTAGCCACCCAGTCCGAATGTTGTTCTTCTCTGATGAAACCACAGGCGATGAGTTTCTTGACTTCAGCTTCTTTGGCATCCATCATGTCAGGTCGAAACCAACATTGTTGCTGTTTGACTGGCCTCGTATTTGGCAGAATGTTAAGCTTGTCGGTAGCGATCTGAGGATCAAACCCCGGCATATATTCATAGCTCCAAGCGAATACATCAATATATTCCCTAATGAGTTGGATTAGTTCTTGTTTATCTGCTTCAGGAAGGCTTTTGCTGACAAATATCAATTTTGGTATAATTCCAATATTGACTTGAACCAACTGATCTTCAGTAGGTGGCTCACGTTGTTCAAAGCGAAGCTCCCATTGAGTACTCGTCCTTTGTGCCCAAGGATCAGATTCAGAAGCTTTGGCAAAGTCTTCGTCATCTTCCAAGAACTCAGCAGTCACCATATTGGAAGATAGAGTCACGCGATGGATGTGCCCTATACTGGTATCTGAATCCCATGAGATAGAATTCGAAGAGTTAGATCGTTCTTCTTTTTCGGATTCAGAATCTTCTGGAGTCGAAGTTGGTGAAGTATAGCCTAATCCCCGCTTTATTTTGTTGTAATATTGTTGTAATTTTCCTTTCAAAACAGGAATACGAATAGGAGTTCACCTTTCTTTGCCGCCATTGAGATCAACTTTAAAATTATAGCCCATCTTTTGAATAATATCTTTTGATTACTGGCTATAACGACGTAGTTGAAGTCTTCCGTTATCATGATTTTCTTCCTCGCCATCGGGCGTGATCTTTTGTTCTGTTCCTTTACTAAAAATTATAGGAAGTTCATCTTTCTTCCTGGAAGGAACTAAGAAGAAGGAGTCCTGCATTGGCTCGAGCAATACTTCGTTTCGGGAAGCTTCAACTGCTTCTATGGCAAGTGGTTCGAAGTTATCTAACATTTTTAAATAATATCGAGTATAATAAAAGACATCAGTATATTGTAAAAGAGATGCTACTTTATTGATTTGTACATTATCATTTACAACATGATTCTTAGCCTTCACAGAAGGCTTAGTAAGGTTGATAACCAGAAGAGGAGAAGGAGAAGGAGAAGGAGAAGGAAAAGGAGAAGGAGAAGGTTTGTTTCGACGAAGGTCAATAACAAGAGGCTCAGAAGAGGTGAGCTCCCTTTGTTTCTTTTCTACAGCATGTGGTTGTTTGTTATGAGTGGAAAAATGTATGGTCAGTGTCTGCAAAGAAGAAGGACAAATAGCATGTCCTTTGACGGGGATCATTAGAACATCTTTTGAAGTATGTTTTTGATCTTCCTCGCTATCCATTGCCAATACAACTTTCATGAACTCCTCTTTGTACATCCAAGAGTCCGTAAAATATGCTTCATTACCCCTGAAAGGTTTTAAATCAGCTACTTCCTTTTGGACTTCTCTATTGGCATCCACATATTTGAAGTATTGATGTAAAGTGGATGGTACAATGTTATGCTCATGCAGAAAGGGTCTTCCCAGCAAAGCATTGTAAGAGCCGTGGTTGTCGATCACGCAGAAAGTAACCTTCGTACGAAGATTGCCTATTTGAACTTTCAGGCGAATCTTTTCCAAAGGTTCACTTCTCCCAGAATTGAATACTAGGATTGTCGTGATGGTTGTTGAAAGATTATGTACAGGAATCATTAATGCATCTAGTAGAGTCTTTGGCATGATGCTGAGCGCAGACCCAGGATCGATCATGATATGATTAACCTTCATGGTATCAACATATCCCGTAAAGTAGAGGGATCGATCAAGGGGATTATCTTCTAACATCATATCATCTTGTGTAAAGGTGATGTTTGTCATCAGCTCCATTACATTATGACAATGAAGGCATGTTATAGGATCTTCCTCTAGCTTCTTGAGAAGTGCTAGACAAGTATCAGCTTGCGTTAAAGCTTCACTCAACATTTCTCGAGTTTCCTTCGAAAGATGAAGTAGCTCAAATATTGACAATCTTGCCAGAGTATTAGCCAGCTGAGCCACTATATAAAAGTTATACCGCTTCTTAAGTCCCAAAGTTGGAGTCTTCTTCAATACTTTGTCGAAATGGACATGTTGTTTTCCTTTTTCAGCTGTCGACGGTTTTAAAAGAGTTGGCTCTATCGGGGATGATTAAGCTGATGGAACATTGACAACAGAAGAAGATGATGCTTGAGGCACCTCCAGAGCTGGAGCAGAGCTTTCTTGACCTTCTAAATAGTCCCTTAGGTAAGGTTTTCTCGATCTGGTACCAGCTAGGACTTCTTCTTCGGATACAGGCTCAAAGGACACCATATTGCAATTCTTTACCTGGATCTTGTTTCTGGAAGATTTCTTTCGACAAGATGGAGAGTTTGTCCAGTAGCCTAAACCAATCCAAGATTGGTTGTGAGAAAGAGGTACAGGAGATCCCTTTCCATGATTCAAACCAGAGCTTGTAGATCATATCCTATCTTCGTCATGAGTTCACGAGATTGTGGAATGTACAGATGGAAAGCTAGTTGGTATTTAGCTTCTGATTTTGACAATATCGTCTTATTAGTGGAAGAAGAAGAAGGATTATCTGCTGCCGGGATGAAGGTAGCAGTTAGAGGTGGAAGACAATGCTCACCAAATGAAATCATATGACAGTTTATTTTTAGTGGCCTTCTTGGACTTGGTGGAGGAAGATGGAGTATCAAAGTCTGCCACTAAATCTGGATGGATCCATATGATCTCCCCTTTATCAGTAGACAGCTGAACAAGACCATCTGTCTGTGCAGGTGGAAGATTAACAATCTCCAGACTAGTTCTTGGGATTGGGATGACACCGTCCTGCACAAGTTGAGCTAGAAAATCTCTAAACTGTAAGGAGACGACATTAGCCGTTACAGTTTTCTCGTCTTGCTGGAGTGTAATTGTACCGAAATTGACCATCTCTTGAATTTTACCCTTGAGCACATAGCACGCTCGAGTTGGATGTCCAATAAACATATGGTAAATACAATATTTAGGATGGTCAGTCTTACCATCTTCATCTGGCCGTTTAGGTTCTGGCAGTTAGAGTTTGTTGCTCTTGATGAGGCAAAGAAAGATACTCATGATATCATCTTCATCAAAAGATTATTCTTATTTTGGACGAGGTACCCGTTGTGGTGCTGCTGTAGGGGTAGATATTGGCTGATTTACGTTGATGGCTAGAGCTTTTTTGCCTTTGAGGTTAATGGCCAAAGTTTTCTTTCTCTTGCAATTGTTCTGACGGCCATTATTATTAGGCATAGCACGTTCATCTTTGTCAAGATTAGGCATTTGAATGCCTAATTGATTGAATTTGTTAGCGCTCTCTTCCGCGGCTTTGGCGTTCATGGTGAAAGAAGGCTAATCCTGGAATTGTGTTGATCATGTCCACATGCTGATTATAGGCAACATGTTTGATTTGTAGTGTCTATAGTTAAAGCATCTGGAGTTCCGAGAGGCATTTTGAGTGCTTCTCGACGAAACCTATTCAATGAAACGTTCAGTCATTTTATTACGTTGTTGTTTGATTTTGATGAGAGCAGACATAGTCATGTCGTTGGTTCCCTCATAAAATCGTTCCAAGAAGATTTGTTTGAAGCCAGCGAAAGAGGTTATGCACCCATTTGGTAAACTACGATACCAATCGTATGCTGCACCAGCTAAACAGCTAACAAATACTTTAATAATAAGAGCTTCATTTGGTTGAATTTGATCAGTCATTACTTCAAAGTGGTTGAGGTATTGACTTGGAGACGTGCTGCCGTCAAACAGCTGTTGGCCCATTCCATGGTCACACCCGATTTCGATAATCAACATGCACTTAAGTCAATACACAAAATATACAAACTGCTGCTAATCATTTCAGGAGATATGAAATCAATATCAACGGGCGTTGTACTGTATCAGCAAAGCATAGACATCATCAAATCTGAAGTTAACTCATTTTATATTTTATTCTGTATTTTTACATTTTATTGAGTCTAGGATTTATTTTGTAAAATCAATTTGATAATACTGGCTTAGGGTTATCCCAGTCCACATTTCCAAAAAGTCTACCCATTTTTCATTTATATATCTTTTACAAAATATTCCAAAATCCTTTCTTACAATCTGTTTTGATAAAATATTTCGAAAAATCCTTTGATATAACTCATAACCGAGTTCAGCCTGAGTTCGGTTCGAACTCTGCCCGAGTTCGGTCAATTTGAATTTAAATGATTGTTGCCTCCAAATCTGCGAGCAATGTCTCTATGCGAAATATTTGCATCAGAACTCTGCCCGAATTCTGTCCGAGTTCGGTCTCAGAAAACACCTATAAATAGAAGAGAAATTTTTATTTCAAATCACTCATTCATTCTTCATCTTCTCTTCTCTACTATTCAAGTGTTTTCAAAGTGTTCTAAAGCTTTCAAATTATACCTATACATCTCTTAGCCAAAAGCCAGTAACATCTGTGTTGATTTAGAGTTTTTGGTGTTCAAGAGTTGTAAAGAGGTCGTTCCAAGTTCAGCAACTATTGTATTGTGGAGCCGGTCGTGCGCTCGTCACCAAGCACGGTGTTGTGAAGCTAGTCGTGCGCTTGTTACCAAGCACGGTGTTGTAAGAGACTGCAAGCTCTCGTTTAGCTTGTGCTATAGTGGATTAACATAGAGCAAGAGTACTCGAGACTGGATTAGTCCTCTCAGAGGGATACCAGTATACATCGCTGTGTCACTGAGTTTGATCTTTCTATCTCTTGCTAAATTTATTTACTGTCTCTTATTTTCTGCCATAGTTAATTTTTAATTGGTGATTATTTTACCGCTGCACACAAACACTCTATTCACCCCCTCTAGAGGTGCTCAACGGTCCTACAATTGGTATCAGAGCAGGTTATATTTTTATATAACAGACCTCAGAGTATATATATATGGCAGCCGTGAAATCAATATTCAACGGTGAAGGGCAATCCATAAATAGACCCCCACTTTTTGATGGTACTAATTATACCTATTGGAAAACACGGATGACTTTCTTCTTAAAATCTTTTGATTTTGATCTTTGGTCTATAGTCATTGATGGTTATAAGAAACCAGCACCCACACTGGTTGAAGGCCAGCTTATAGACAAGCCTCATGACAAATACACTGAAGCTGAGAAAGCTAAGGCTAGTCTAGATGCTCGTGCCATCAATGCACTATTCTGTGCAATTGACAAAACGGAGTTCAACAGAGTTTCAACCTGTAAGACGTCTCACAAAATTTGGAAACTTCTTGAGGTAACTCATGAATGTAATTTCCAAGTGAAGGAATCCAAAATTAGTAGACTGACACAGGAATATGAATCTTTCAAGATGAAACCCGGTGAGTCAATTACACAGATGTTTACTCATTTCCTTGATATAACTAATCCTCTGTAATCTCTTGGCAAGAATTACAGCAATCATGAGAAGATCAGAAAAGTGCTGCGGGCTCTAACCAAGAACTGGAATCCAAAAGCCACAGCAATTATTGAAGGAAATGATCTCACCACTATGTCCTTGGAAATACTGATGGGGAAGCTGATGACCCATGAACTTGATTTGCAAGAGTTTGAAGAAGCAACACCAAAAAAAAAATCTACTGCTTTCAAAGCTCAATCAAGAAAATCAACATACAATGACTCTGATGAAGAATCAT
Organism: Iris pallida; assembly: GCA_029216955.1. NCBI lineage: Eukaryota > Viridiplantae > Streptophyta > Magnoliopsida > Asparagales > Iridaceae > Iris > Iris pallida. The sequence continues at coordinate 7,342,368 of JANAVB010000599.1, read as the reverse complement.
CAAGTGGTGATGAACAAGCCCTACTTGTGAAGAACTTTCGAAAATTCCTAAAGTTTGAGAAATCAAGCAGAAGGAAGAGAGATGTCCACGAAAGCAATGAAGATGAAACTATTTGCTTTGGATGCAAAAAGACGGGGCACATGAAAAAATACTGCCCAACTTCAAAGAAAAGCAGTCCATAAGACAGATCAAGATCAAGCAGAAGAGCAACATCCGGTCGAAAGTATGCCAAAACAAGTATCTGGCATAAAAGTGATGCCAGTAATACAGAAGAAGAGGACAGACCCTGCGGCAATGCAAATGTCTGTCTTATGGCATTTGATAAGGTATCTTCAAACCCTCTATATGATGATTTTACTTTCGATGAATTAGAAAACGCCTTTAGCGAATTACTTGAAGATCATAAAACTGTGCTTGACAAGTATAAGCAATCTCGAAAAGAGATTAAGGCATACACAACCGAGTTTGCTAGACTATCCAATCTTATTGAAAATATTAAAGAGACATCTACTTCCGGTAACACGGAAGAGATAGCCAAACTCAAGGTAGACTATCATGAGGCTATCCTCAAAATTAAAAAAAAAGAAAGAGACTATGTCAAGATGCAAGAACTATATGACATAGAGAAGAAGAAGCACCTAGTAACAGAACAAAGACTCTCAGATATGACTGCTAGATATGTCTATTACGATTTCTAAAAAGTTAGAAATCAAGTTAGGCAAACAGGCAATACCTGTGACACAGCCTAAGTTTAGTCCTAATGCTAAGCATACACCTAAGAGGACTAAAAATAAGAAAGCACAGAAGAAATACGACTATCACCATGCTTTCACTTATAGGTTCTCCAAGAAACCAAACAAGCATGTAAACACAGTTTTGACCACATCTGGTTCTAAACTTACTTGCACTTATTGTGGCACGCATGGACACATATCACAGTATTCTTTGGCAAGGAAGCTTGTTGACAATCACACTTTATTCTGGAGACCTAAAACTAATCAAAATGGACCCTTCAGTAAATGGGTACCAAAGGATTCATCTACTTGTCTTATAGTTGGACCCTCAACCCTCTCATGCTAGAAGCAAATGGATCCTCGATAGCGGATGTTCAGGACACATGACCGGTGATGCATCTTTGTTCGCTACGCTATCGATGAAGAAAGAAGGATATGTCTCCTTCGAAAATAACTTGAGAGGTGATATTATTGGTAATGGTACTGTAGGTATTTCTCCTTATCCAGTAATAAAAGATGTTTGTCTAGTAACAGAATTGAAACATAACCTACTAAGAATAAGTCATTTAGCTGACAACGGTTATGGTATCAATTTTGTGAAAGATAAATGTACTATATATGATATGTCATCTGGTGATCCCGTATATAAAGGGATTAGAGAAGACAATATTTATGTTTTCTTTTTGGAGAATACTAATAATGCAGGTAGATGCCTAGTAGCTAATCTAGATGAAAGCTGGCTATGGCACATGAGACTAGGACATGCAAATATGGATACTATCTCATGACTCAGTACTAAAAAGTTGGTAAAAAGACTCCCTGAAATTCCATTCAAGAGAGATATGGTATGTGTTGACTGTGAAAAGAACAAAGCACATAGATCCACTTTTAAATCCATCAACGCTGTAAGTACTTCCAGACCTTTGCAGTTAATTCATATGGATTTATTTGGACCTAGTAGAGTCGCTAGTCTTGGCGGTAAGCTCTACGCTTTTGTTATTGTTGATGATTTCTCTCGATTTACTTGGGTTTACTTTTTATCAAACAAAAGAGATGCTATTTTTGAATTTCAAATATTTTGCAAAAAGGTACAAAACGAAAAGGGCTTCATGATTACTCGTATCCGAAGTGATCATGGCGACAAATTCATAAATTCTGATTTCAAAATGTTTTATGATGATAGTGGATATTACCATAAATTTTCCTGTCCTAGAACTCCCCAACAGAATGGTATTGTAGAACGGAAGAATCGTACTCTAAGCAAAATGGCTAGAGTCATGCTGAATCAGCATAATCTTCCTAAATATTTTTGGGCAGAAGCTGTTAGTAAAACTTGTTATGTTTTGAATAGGGTATTAATTCGACCATTCTCGAAGAAAACACCATATGAGCTTTGGTTTGGAAGAATTCCAAACATTTCTTATTTCAAAGTTTTTGGTTGTTGCTATTTTATCCTGAACACCAAGGATAACTTGGATAAGTTCGACTCAAAAGAGATGAAGGGATATTTTTTGGATATGCTGCTAAGAGTAAAGGATATAGAATTTTTAATAAAAGATCTATGATTGTTGAAGAATCGATTAATGTTACTTTTGATGAGCTGAATAGTCACAGATCTAGCGACAGTGATGACGAAGAGACACATGTAAAGACTGAGAAGAATTCTATGGAAGATCTGACCCAAAAGTTCGATTCATTAAAATTCTTGTCAGATCATCCAGAAACACTCATTATAGGTGATGTACCTAAAGGTGTAATTACACGTTCTTCTCTTAAAATTTCTGATATAGCAGCAAATGTAGCATTCATTTCTCAAATAGAACCTTAGAATATAGATGATGCTTTTTCAGATAAGTTTTGGATTTATGCCATGCAAGAGGAACTAAATCAATTTGAGAGAAACCAAGTTTGGGAAATTGTTCCTAAACCTATTGGTCAATCGATAATTGGTACGAAATGGGTATTCCGAAATAAATTCAGTAAAGATGGACAAGTTCTACGCAACAGAGCACGTCTAGTGGCAGAAGGTTATAATCAAGAAAAAAGAATTGATTAAGATGAGATTTATGCTCTTGTTGCTAGATTAGAAGCCATCCGCATGTTTTGTGCATTTGCATGCTTTAATGATTTTAAATTATTTCAAATGGACGTGAAAAGTGAATTTTTAAACGGTTTTCTAAAAGAGGAAGTTTTTGTGAAACAACCCCCTGGTTTTGAAGATTTTCAAAAACCTGATCACGTCTTCAAGCTTAAGAAAGCACTATATGGACTCAAACAAGCACCTCGTGCTTGGTACGAATGCCTAAGTGCCTTCTTACTTGATAATGGTTTTTTAAAAGGTAGAGTTGATACTACCTTGTTTATCAAATCTATGAATAATGATATTCTCCTTGTGTAAATTTATGTAGATGACATAATATTTGGTTCTACTAATGAAACATTTTGTCAAGATTTTGCTAAGTGTATACAGAGTGAATTTGAAATGAGTATGATGGAAGAGCTAAACTTCTTCCTAGGACTACAGATCAAACAACACTCAAAAGGAACGTTCATCAACCAAGCTAAGTACACAAAGGACATACTGAAAAAGTATGACTTCGAAAACGTAAAGCCAATCAGGACTCCTATGGCTACATCTACAAAGCTTGATTCTGATGAAAGTAGCAAACCTGTCGATCAGCATAAGTATCGAGGTATGATTGGTAGTTTATTATATTTAACTGCTAGTCATCCTGATATAATGTTCAGTGTTTGCATTTGTGCACGTTATCAGGTAAATCCTAAGGAATCACATCTAAGTGCCGTTAAGCGTATCTTCCGATACCTTAAAGGAACTTCTACAGTTGGCTTATGGTATCCTAAAACCAAATCCTTTGACCTGTTACGTTATTCGGATGCGGATTTTGTGGGATGCAAAGTGGACCGTAAAAGTACCAGTGGCACATGCCATTTCCTAGGAAAGGCCTTAGTCTCCTAGTTTAGTAAAAAGCAAAATTCTGTAGCATTATCAACTACTGAGGCTATGTATATCGCCGCAGGTCGTTGCTGTGCTCAAATTTTATGGATGAAACAAACCCTGGAAGACTATAATCTGCACTACACTAAGATTCCTATATATTGTGACAACACGAGCACTATAAATCTAACTAAGAACCCTATTTTTCACTCACGCACAAAGCACATAGATATACGACATCATTTTCTACGTGATCATCAACAACACGGAGATATCTGTTTAGAATTTGTTGACACAGATCATCAACTAGCATATATATTCACAAAACCATTGGCTGAAGATCGGTTTAACATATTGAGGCGTGAGCTCGGTATACTTGAATTTCAGATTTATAATATAATTTGGTAGTTAATTTTAATTTTATAACTTGAAACTTTGGCATCTATTTAACGAACATTTTTTTGGGTACAAGCCTAAAAAGGGTCTGTCTGTCAACACAACTACGGTCGAAGTGAAGCGGTACTTAAGAGTTCCCTGGTGAACCTCCGTTATCTGGGACAGAACCCCTACAGTTAACCCATCAATAATGTACGTTACTAAATACAAAGTAAAAAGTCATAAACATTAATTTTTAACCACCATAACTGTATTTACTGTCTCGGGAATGTAAGTAGCCGAACTCGGGCCGAACTTTGACCCAGTTCGGGCCGAATTCGGACCGAGTTCGGTCGGTGCTGTTATGTTTCCAGAAACGAACAGCCGGCCCTAACCCCTTTAAATACCCCTCTTCCTCTACTCTTTTTCACTCACCAACTCGAGATTACTTCTCCTTTCACCTAGAAACTTCTTCCTACTCCTCCTTAGCAAGCATTCTAGGTGATTTGGTGGGCTACCCTATCACTTGTTCTTCCTCCTCTTTTAAAGGTAATCTACTTCCTTTCATTCTATTTTTTCAATGGCTCCTAAACGTCAGAGGGCATCTACTTCCCAAGGTGGATCCTCCTCTTCGAATTATACTCCGGCTAGTCTATTCAGTCCAGCACGACCCTTAGGCTCAGAGGATTACGACTCAACCCTATTCCCCGACAAGGAATTCTCTGATCTATGGTTTGACTCTTTTTTCGGACGTAGAATCTGTTATGGAGCTTTTGTAAATTTTACTATCTTTTCTGAATATGCACCTACTTTTGACCATCTCGGCTACCGAGACTTTTTCGAAGTAGCCGAAAATATTTTTTATAATGCCGTTAGGATGTTTTATTGCAACTTGCAAGTAAAACCCAATGGTAACTTTTATTTTTGCGTTGCTGGGCAAGAATTAGAGTTTAGCGCTACTGACATCAGTGAATTCTTCTATGTTCCTGATGTTGGTGCTGCTTTGGTGGACATTAACCATGTCTAATTTCTCGAGGATGTCACCCTTGCTTCTTTCAAGGAACTTATTTGTCATCCCAACCCCGTTCCTTGGAGAGTTTTCTCTAAGAATCTAAATCAAAACTTTTATGAACTCCATCGATTTATTTTCTCTGTTTTCCTCCCTAAGAAAGGATCTACAGACGAGATCACTTTCTTAGAACTCTCCGCCATGTATCACATTCATTTTGGAATTCTTTTTTCTATTCCAAAAACCATGATGGACTAGATGCTGAACTGCAGAAATGTAGGACGCAACCTAGTGTATTCTATGCACTTGGCAACCATCTTCCGCAGGTTTGATATTGACCATCAAACCTGTGCCTACTCCTCCACTCCTATTGAGCTCAGCAGATCCTGCAGATACCCTTCTCCACCTCTGCCACCTGGTGCTCAGCCTGCTCCAGACATCGGTGCCGAGGCTCCTGCTCCTGATGCTGCTCCTGCTCCAGCCCCTGCTCCGGGATTTGATCCAGGCTTCTATTAGAGATTCGATGACTTTGTTGCTCTTTCAGCACAGCGTCATCAATCTTATATTGACTCGGAGTTCCGTCACATTTATCAGGCCCAGGTATTTTGGAACGGACTTGCGGATCTCCACTACAGTCTATCTCATGATCCAGTCTGTCCCGTCACTATTCTGCCTCATCCAGACTTCCCTGGACCTCGATTTGGAGACGAGGCATCTTTTCAGTATTTCGATCCCACTGCTGCCTACTTTCCTCCAGAGGCCCCTGGCGGTGATGACGCTACTTTGTGACGAGGATTCAGCTGCTGATTGTGGATAGGAGTTAGTTGATGATTTTATGCCATGATGTAGTTTTCTTTTTTATGTCTAAACTTCATAGTTAGACATTTTAGCATTTTTGATTGTACTTTGGATTAGTAGTGGAACATGTTATTTCAGCACTTTCATTTTAGTATTAGTTATCTGTCTCTGTTATGTCTTTGGTTCTTTATCATTTCACTTTGTCTGTTGTATTTTTGTTGGCTTCACACATTACGGGGGAGGCAAGTTCATTTTTATATTGACAAAAGGGGGAGAAATGAGTACCAATACCAAAGCAAAACAAATACCAAAGCAAAACAAGCAAGCAAGCATTCAAACAAACTCATTCAAACAAATTCTTTGCTCTCAGGTATTTATTTGTTATTTTTAAAAAGATATATTTTGGTATAGACTCAAGTTTTGTCAATTATCAAAATGGGGAAGATTGTTGGCCCATTCCATGGTCACACCCGATTTCGATAATCAACATGCACTTAAGTCAATACACAAAAAATACAAATTGCTGCTAATAATTTCAGGAGATATGAAATCAATATCAACGGGCATTGTACTGCATCAGCAAAGCATAGACATCATCAAATCTGAAGTTAACTCATTTTATATTTTATTTTGTATTTTTACATTTTATTGAGTCTAGGATTTATTTTGTAAAATTAATTTGATAATACTGGATTAGGGTCATCCCAGTCCATATTTCCAAAAAGCCTACCCATTTTTCATTTATACATCTTTTTACAAAATATTCCAAAATCCTTTCTTTCAATCTGTTTTGATAAAATATTTTGAAAAATCCTTTGACAGAACTCATAACCGAGTTCGGCCCAAGTTCGGTCCGAACTCTGCCCGAGTGCGGTCAATTTGAATTTAAATGTTTGTTGCCTCCAAATCTGCGAGCAACGTCTCTATGCGAAATATTTGCAGCAGAACTCTGCCCGAATTCTGTCTGAGTTCGGTCACAGAAAACACCTATAAATAGAAAAAAAAATTTTATTTCAAATCACTCATTCATTCTTCATCTTCTCTTCTCTACTATTCAAGTGTTTTCAAAAGAGTTCTAAAGCTTTCAAATTATACCTATACATCTCTTAGCCAAAAGCCAGTAATATCTGTGTTGATTTAGAGTTTTTGGTGTTCAAGAGTTGTAAAGAGGTCGTTCCAAGTTCAGCAACTATTGTGTTGTGGAGCCGGTCGTGCGCTCGTCACCAAGCACGATGTTGTGAAGCTGGTCGTGCGCTTGTCACCAAGTACAGTGTTGTAAGAGACTGCAAGCTCTCATTTAGCTTATGCCATAGTGGATTAACATCGAACAAGAGTACTCGAGACTAGATTAGTCCTCTTAGAGGGATACTAGTATACATCGCTGTGTGACTGAGTTTGATCTTTTTATCTCTTGCTAAATTTATTTACTGTCTCTTATTTTCTGCCATAATTAATTTTTAATTGGTGATTATTTTACCGCTGCACACACACACTCTATTCACCCCCCTCTAGAGGTGCTCAACGGTCCTACAACAGCATAATAGTAGAGGGGTTTGTATTTAGGAGGAAATTGGAGCTTTTTCTATTTTATGGGATAGGGTTGTTTGATCCCAAGCTTCTGTAGGCCATCCTTCTGTTTAAAAGCTTCAAATTAAGTACGTAGAAGTTTTACGGCCTCATTGGTATCTGTTGTTGATTACGGAGTAGTGGATTGATTCAATGTGTTAGGAGGGGGTACTGCATGATAGTACCACCCCTTGTACCAGATTGACTTGGAACAGCCTGCGCAAGAATGGAAGCAGTGTGAGGAGATTGTACCCCTAGATCAATATTAGTGGAAACTGATGTTGTCACAGGTTCTTGAGTCGAAATCAGATTCGCGACTGGTGGAACTTTATGTTGTACCATATTTACAACATGCATGCCTACCATTATCTCAGTCATGTTCTTCAAACTAGCCTCCAAAGCAGCAATTCTCTGCTCTTGACTGGAAGAAGTGGAGGTATCTTGATCTTCTGTGACGACATAAGCAGTCACTTCTCTAGCCTTTGAAGGCAGGCTAGTGGAAAGGATGGTCCTCTCAGAACTTTTACTGTCAGCATCAAAGTCACATAAAAAACTACCCCCAAAATAAGTGATAGGGATATCTTTTTGACTGAAGGAATCTTGGTTTGAATCAAAAACATTCCTTTGGCCGATTGTGTCTTGGCTTTTTGATCGAGTATATTGGTATACTCCTTTATCGAATTTATGAATCCGATCTAAGTATCGCTGAGTAGGATTGTGGGATTGTCACTCTCTATTACCAGTATACGTATCTTAAATTACGTGTACGGCTTGAATGTATTTGTTTAATATTTATCATGCATTTGTTTTGTATTTAATTCCTTTAATTCTTTGCTAATTATTTTTCTGTATTTTATTCTCTGCTTTTGTTTGATCATTGGGTTCGGCTTGTATTGGTTTTATTTTGGTGTTTCATCTTAACCCTACCTACCACCTCTTCATTTAAAGCCCCAAACCCATTCTCTTCTTCTCATTTACTTCTTCTTCATCCTCCGTAACTCTCCCCACCTACCCAGCCGCATAGGCAAGTACCAACTTGCTTCATGATGGATCTCCAATATTATTGTTCCATCATCTTCCTTATTTGTTCTTAAGTCTTTTTAGTAATTTGTGCTTGCAGTTTCCATGGCCCATTTCATGTAGATCTAAGTTTAATGCATTTTCGGATTTCTTGGGTTTGATTTATTTAACTTTGTTATTTTCAAGTTTTGATGGTTCTATGTTGTAGATAATTTCGTTCTGTCCTATTTTGACCTCTGGAGGTCCTGATTTGGGCTTGGAATAAAGGATTTATGGAGCTTGGAAGCAAGGCCTTCATGGTTCTTCCTCTCGGAAAAGTGGAGAAGAAGAACAGTGCTTGACCGCATGTCTTTTTCATGCGACAAGACTTCCCGAGCCGCATAGCATTTCCCAGCTGCATGGCACTTTCTGGCCGCATGAACCATTTAGTTCTCGGCCGCATGAACATGTTATCTCCCGAGCCGCATGGCATTTTCCAGTCGCATGGCGCTTTCTGGCCGCATCAACCATTTAGTTCTCGGCCGCATGAACATGTTATCTCCCGAGCCGCATGATATTTTCCAGCCGTATGGCACTTTCTGGCCGCATAAACCATTTAGTTCTCGACCGCATGAACTTGTTATCTCCCGAGCCGCATGAGCACTTTTTTCCTTCAGTCGTATGGCTATTTTCTAGCTTTCTGCCACATGAACTTGTTAGCTCTCAGCCGCATGAGAATCTCCTTTTCCAGCCGCATGAAACTCATTTCTCAGCCGCATAAGCTCATGTTATTTTAGCCGCATAAGCGCTTGACTTTCTCAGCCACATAAGGACCAGTTCCTTTCGGCCGCATGAAATTTGGGCCGCATGGAACTCGAGCCGCATAGGCCCAGTCTCCCCCTGGCCGCATGACATTGAGCCGTATGCCGCATTAGCCCTATCTTCTTCTTGCCATATGAAATTTGATTCTCTGAGCCGCATGAGACTCGAACCCGAGCCGCATGAACCAATTACTTCTCGACCACATGAACTTGTTATGGGATCTTTTCCTAATCTAGCCGCATAGATGGGCATCCATCTACTGCCATTTATAGTGCCTTTTTACTATTTCTTGTCCCGAATTGACGTTGAATATTACCTTGACTAATGATTGATCATGCATTCCTAGTTGGAACTAAGAGACCAGCTAGTCGTCTTATTGAATTGAATGAGGCAGGTTCATGTATGAACCATGAACCATTGTGATTGACTAGCCGATCCAAACATTGTCATAGGGACACATGTTGACTTTTCTTTTTCAGCAAAAGCAGCATGTGTATCTTATAGTCAAGGCATGATTATTCTGTGGCTAGGGTTGATTGTTGCATTACGCTATGTAAGACCTACAACCTAACCGCACGGGCATCGTTGTAGAGTTGTGCATATCATACTTTGTACGAAAGTACTTATTCTGAATGATCATGATCCACGGCATGAGATTTCAATCAACATAGAGACTATTAAGCTAAATAAAATAATGATTGCATGGAGATAATGGATTTCTGAGTTCTTACATGACAACCATCTTTGGGACAATGAGTGCCCCGACATGCCGGCTGGTTCCCACAGATACTACAAACCTGCCACACGGGCAGGGAATGGTATCTGCTTACAATGTTATATATATATTGATGACGGGCGTCCCGCTGGGACTCGTCTAATTTATGATTGGTGCAATTGATTATTGGATAGACTAGCCTTGCTTTTACATAGTAAGAACTGAGGAATCTCTTATCGCATATTTCTAAGATAACTTGGAACTTACAGTAGCAAGCTGTAGTAGCTGCATGGCCGTTTAAACTGATTTGTTTGTGTACTATACCTACTCTGTTAACTACTGCGAGGAGCAGAATGTCAGAACATGACGAGTCAACTTCTATCCTTGTTTGGTTGGGGAGTTGTCTCGAAGTGTCGTGATCTTGTGCGAACCCCAGTAGAAGCAAAGATCTATTTATCATATTCTTAACTCTTTCCACTGGTTATACTTTCTCATATCGTGCTTCCTTGCGGTACTTGTTATTAGAGGTCTAACCTCTCTGGTTTTGCATGGCCAGATCTAGAGCCAGCTCCCGAGGACTCAACTTACTTCCGCCTCCAAGATGGTCAATACTAGAGGGATGATCGCAGGAGGACATGAGTGGGTTCTTTGCTTCCCTGCTCGTTTTTACTACTTACTTACTTTTGCCGTTCGGCACCGACATGTTAGCCGAACTGTCTTGTACTTACCTTTACATAATTGTAACTAAGTTAGACCGCAACTGATAACAATTGTGTATACCTTGTTATATCATCTGGCTATATTTTGTAAAGTCAGATCTCTAGAATATTTTGACAAAGCGTTTGTGACGCCTTACTTCTTTATCTCATATGTTCTCTATTATTGCTTCTTATTTGAATGGTAGAGACAATAGATGTTGATTGACCCTAGTGAGACTTTAATATAGTATGCACCCCTTCGTCTTGTAGACAGCATTGATCGTATTATACGGTATTCTTCTACCCGTAATACATAGTTGGCTGAGTCATTTCCCCGCTCTCTGGTATTCCGGTTCTGGGGCGTGACAAGGTTTTAGTGGTGGCCCATGCAGGTCTGATTTCAGACTTGTGGGGTATTTTAATTTATAGGATGTCTCAATCACATATGGTTTCCCTTGATCTCATGATTAGTTGTTCTCGATTCTAACTTTGACATTCCATTATCCCTTGACTTTATTGATCTTTCCTGTCCGATCGTTTGATTGTTCCCTTGTCCCTTTTCTTAGGGGAAATTCGTCTACATCTGCCGGAGCTGGGCGACAGCAGCAAGGACAACATGAATAACCTGACCAGGTTGGTCAGCAACAAGGGCCATTACTACCTCAAGAAACCATCCGAAAAGAGGTGATAGTGGAAGCAGCAGCTGTATCGCAGTATCCGGAGGTTCTACCACCACCAACAGTTCCGCCTACCCCCCGTGGAAGTAGACATACCAGCCCTTCTGGAAATCATGAGAGGGATGATGGCTACTCAGCAACATCAGATGTTGGCCCAGCAAAGCATGCACACTCAGCTACAAGAGAAGAATGTATTACTCAACCAAGGGTTTATTTGCAAAAACAAAAGTTGATCTTTATTTCACAAACTTTGTAAGAAGATTACAAGAATTATGGGAAAGTACAACTATAGGAATCCGATCTGAAGACGATCGCTTTATCCCTTGGACGATGTGAACTTTGAAGACGGTAGCCTCTGAAGAATGGAGAAGCACTTTGGAAAGAACACCTGATCTCTGGTGATGACTTGAATGATCTCTGATATGATCTGGGCCTGATAATGAAGACTTGAAACTTTATTTATAGAGTTATGGAAATAACTAATTTTTAGTTATTATGAATTGTGCAGGATAGATTGCGCAGACATTGGACTGCACAAGCAGCGAACTCCGCTGGCAGTTACTCGATCGTGGACCACCTGTATGTGAAGCGTGGCATTGTTTGATTGAAATGCGCTTGGTCGTGTACAGACGGTTGCCACATGGTGAGTAATTGATAGCATGTATGCCACGTATAAATTATCAGTTGTCTTGATGGAGTGCGCCACATGAACTGCGCTGGCTTAAGACTGCACCAGATTGAATTACGTTGTAGAGAGTCTAGCAGATTGCGCTTCGATTGGGCTGGTAGCTTGCGCTGCATGTACAGCTGTCCTCGAGCGCTGTGCTGCACAATAAACGAACAGTTTTCTCATTCTTCGGGCTGTCAGCTGTCAGAAGATCTGATTTTTTGTCAGATAATGTTGACAAGGCCACGTCAGCTTGCGCGCTTGGATGTATGCGCAGTTCAGCTTGCGTAGTTGAATTATTGCACAATCTGGCTCCTGCACAGTTCATTTGAAGCGTGCACAACTTGATTTTCTTTGCTTTTTTTAATAGGTGTAACTTGATTTTTAGGACCTACAAGACCCCCTTCAAAGTTTTTGAAATTTGAAAATATTCAAAGTTTCGAAATACTTTGAATTTTGACTTTAAAATCAAGTTGCGCAAGTGATGCCTTGACTGCGCGTTTGGAGGAATCAGCTCCTAATTTCTAGGCATAATCTGAGTTGACTGTAACTTTTGAAAAACTATAAATAGTTCTCATTCTTCTTTCTGTCATTCTTTACTTGTTTCTATTTGTTCGAAAGAGAAAAAGCTCCTGTGCCATCTTCGACTCTTCTCCTTCTTCTCCGTCGACATCAATGGCCCCGAAACGTTCGGCCGCCGACAAGGGCAAAGCCCCCACTGAGTCTTCGACTCGGGCTGCGCCCCGAATTTCTCGTCACGAAGTCGGTCACCCTGTGCTGCAAGGTAGACGATGGACTCGATCAAAAACTCTTTTTAGGGTTCTTTGACATTGTCTAACCTTCAAACCTTTCTCTTTTTAGAGATTCGGTTATATTGCGCCGTCCTGTTTAGGGTTTTGGTTGCACACACACAATAGTTTTTATTTTTATGAAACTATTTTCTTGCGCAATCGGTGGAATGCGCTGGCAAATGTTCAGCGCAATCTACAGCGCAAACTGATGCTTTGCGCAAGTTGCTCAGCACAATCTGATGACTTGCGCAGGTAGATGTATTGGCGCAACTGGATATTTTGCGCATGTAGACTGTATTAGCGCAATCTGATGCCATGCACATAGCGCAATCTGATGCTTGCGCAATTTGCTAATATTTTGAACATAATCTTTGATTTTACTTGTACTGAATTTTGTCTCTTTGTTTGATGCAGTTAATCTCAGGGAATACCCAGAATATGAGATCTTTACAGGGACTCTGGCTGAGACTGAATTTAAGGAGGATCTGTCCCATATGATATTTCCTCAGTATACCCTGCCATCTTCTCGACAGGCCATTCTAATAGCACAGGACAATAAAACCTTGCTAAGTCTGATGAACGGGCAGCCACTGCAAACTGCTGACGGCGTTGTTCATAAGAAGCCTCTATTTCTGTTCGGTGAGGCTCTTGATAAGAGTTCTCAGCCAAGACCTCGAGTTGAACAAAGACTCTTTCAGAGAGGCGAGAAAAGAATACTGTTACCAGACATTGCCAGGTGCCTCCCCCTATCTCGCTATGCTCATGCAAGCTATCCCAGGAGGATGGAATGGGATATTACACCTCTCCAGCAAGCCTGAACAGGAAATATTTGTGTGATGAAAGGACCGAACAACAAGGACATGTTTTATAGTTCCTCGGAGCGTCACAGCTCTCTGCTCAGGGGATTGAAACCTGGGGGCATCCCACCAAAGAACTCCTCCCTGTTGCTGCCAGTGAGAAAACCGATCTTTGCGAATGAATTAGCGAAGGTTGAGGGAAGATATCCGGATCAGGACATCCGATTGACAGGTCTGGTGAATCCAGATAACAAAAGATGGAACTGCATAGCCAATTGGATATTGGCTCAGTTCGAAGAGAAGCTCAAGGAGATTGAGCTGTACCAGGCGGTATACTCCACCGTATACGGATTCCACCCCAACCCTCATCTGTTTCTCGCTTTGGAGGAGAGGTACAACTTTCGGACAAGGACTTTCATGACGCCCTGTGGAGAGATTGGACTGGCTCTTCATGAGATGAAGTATATCTCGAGCTTGCCAATGGGGGAATTCCCTTATGAAGAATTTGTTCCAACCAATGACGAGTTGGACCCACTTCGTCGGGAGAATGCTGATATGGTGGCCATTTTTGAAGAACTGCTGTGCCACTATAAGATCTGCTCCTTGTATTACAAGAGTGGTTCCTCTGGAACTTGCTACTCGTCAAAGTGGTTGCCCTATCTCTTCCTCAACCACATCATGAAGAAGAAGACTAAGGAGCACGATAAGTGCAACCCTAACTTCTTTAGACCACTCAGCCATGGTGAGGTGATAGGCTTGATGGAGGAGAACAAGGAGATGGACATCAAGGTTGATGATGAACTTCAACATCCTCCTTTCAAGATAGGAGATATTATTGAAAGTTTCATGAGAATGTTCTATAGGCCCATGTCAGAGGAAGCCCAGCTAGCGTGTTTCCTCACCTACTGGCTTCGACGATTCGTCATCCCTCGAGCCAGCGCCATCGATCGCTTCCATCGCGTCGTGCTCTTTGCTGTCGTCCGTGTAGTCTTTTGCTACCGGATGGACCTTCTATCGGCGATGACCTGCAGAGTGAACGCTGGTCTCCGCCTTTTTCTTGATTCAATGCTCAAGGGAAAAGACGAGAAAGGGAACTTCCCTCGGCTGGAGCTTCCCTACAATTATTTGTTCGGATGGTTGCTTATGCACTATCCTTCATTGATGAACCCCGATATGGGGGTGGTCAGCGGAAGCTTCTTGCGGAGATTCTCCAAGAGTAAATGGATATACACCAGTCTAAGGGATTGTAGACGTGCTCTGAATCTCGGAAAAGGGTAGAATTTCTACGTGTTCCCCTCCAACTGGCTATGAACATATGTCTACAAATCTGGTTAATCTTGGGAGGCAGCCTTTGGGTCGTGCAGTGTTTGATTGGATGAAGACGATCCGGCCGTCACACCTGGTCTACAGATTTGAAGATGAATGTTACTTGGAACCCTATCTTTCCAGCCGTTTTACGTGCCAATTCGGCTATGACCAACTCCACGTGGGTAACGCCATAACGTGCCTGCAAGGACAAGGTTATTTGATCGATAGCGTCCGGGCTTGGGCTTATTATAATGCTCGAGACACAAGAACAATGTTCTCGATGCCGACGAAGAGCGACCATGGCCCGCGGATGCTGTACACATATTCAATCTTCTGTACATCGGCGAATACCTTTGCCGAGAACTTTAGTCTCGCCGACAGCTTCGCGACAGCGGGTTGATTAAAGAAGGGAGCAACTGTTGTATTGGCTCCTGGCAACGATGAAGAGCGTGAACCGGCCGATGCACCGTTGCAAGCTTCAAGGGAAGCCAACTTCCCGAAAGAAGTCGACGAACCATTGTGCATCTCTTTGAAAGTTGTCAAATCTCCAGCCAAGGAGAGGAAGAGAAGGAGAGAAGAACCTTCTTCTCCAGTTGCGAAAAAGAAGCTTGTCTTGGAACCTTCAGAAAAGGTCACCACTCGATCGCAATCTCGGCAGCTGGCCGAGTCAATTCAGAGAAAAGAAGCGACCACCCCAACTTCTGTTCAAAGACAAGAAAATGTCATTGATGTAGAGAATCCGGTGAGGCCTCTATATAGAAAGAAAATGGCCTTCAGAAGAAAGAAGGTAGTCACTCCTCCGAGACAAATCCTGTCATCAGTCGTGGCAAGTGCTATCGCTGGAGTTACAATGCCGTCTCCTACACCCGTCCCTGAACCTGAAACATTCAGTCCAGAGAGGAGGAATGAGGCTTTAGAGACCATGGATGAAGCCATAGAGAAGGAGGATAAAGTGGTGCGATCTCCTATACTTGCAGTGGAGACAACCCAGCTTCCGGCTACACCAAGAACACTTCGTGATGAAGAGGATCGATTAATGATCGATGCTCTGAATGATTGCGACTTCGGCCTATATGATGATGTTGATCTGGCCACCGCAACTGACAGCAAAGAAGCACCAGAAGACAGTATGAGTAATGAAGATACATCAACAGAAGCTGTTGATGATACTTAAAATCCATAAGAGGACACTAATGTCCATGTATCCTTGGAAGCTGTTGATGACACGCTGAATCCTGAAGAGGATATTGAGGTGTATGTGTCTCCAGAAAAGAATACGGGTGAAGAAGTAGCACCTGAGAAAACTACTACTGCTAATCCCAAAGGTATTAAATGATATTATCAACCTTCTTTTCATAGATTAAATAGCTGACATCTACATTTTTATCCATGCAGAACTTGAATCTTCCCTAGTTCCTCCCACATGCACTGATATAGTGCCAATAACGACGATAGCTAGTGGTAGCCGACATTTTTCGGGCGGCTCTGAGGCAGGTAGGAGCCAGGCAGTAATGTCTGAGGCTACTTCTTCTAGGTTGGAACCTGTGCTAACAGATGACAGACTTGTCACTGGGGCAAGCCATGGTAAGATTGCCTTTACTTTTGATCATTTTCAATTAGTTGCAAATGGCAACAAAATGATAAAGTTCATTTGATTTTGCAAAAGAACATCTGGGAGGGGCAGCCAGCTCTACCATGGCTCCCTTGTCTAAAGAGCCCTCCACTCAAGTGCAAGAAGCTGAACGTCTATCTGTACAGGCACCTGCTGCTGCTTCGACGTCCATGGGAGCAGCTGCTACTCCTGGTGCTCTGGCTACTAACCGATTTATCATTAGCTCCTTCACCAACCTTTTCTTTAATTCGTTGGGACCCTTAGTAGATAGGGTGATAGAGAAAGAAGATGCTGGTTTCTCTATAGTTAGAGGTCCAACATATTATCTAATCAATTCCATCCGCAGTCAAGGTGACGAAGCTCAAGTTGTTTTTCTTGAACATATATTATATGAGCTGGAGGCATCGGTTAGAATCTACAAAGAGCTTAATAGGGGGGAGGTGGAGCCCTTGGTACAGGCTGAATTTGAGAAGATGTCTCAAGAGGCTGCAGTTGCGAAAGTTGATCTCCAAGTTCTCTTGGACACTTTCTCTACTAAGTCTGCTGAGTATAATTCCCAAGTGGAAATAATAACATCTGTTGCTGAGGAGAAGGAGAGGAAAGTTGTTGAGCTGCAAGCAGAATCTGCCCTTCTTCAAGAAGAGTTGAGACTTGTTCAGCTTGCTCTGAAAGATGAGGTCACACAACATCAGGCTGTAGTTCAACAACTGGACGCCCTGACCCAGGAAAGAGATGAATATGTCGCAACTCATCAAGCTGAAATCTCTCGTAGATTAGTAACCATGCCGTCTTTCGACGATAAGTCTGGGATGGAGGAAGCTAGGAGACGAGTGATGGACTCTCGTGAGGAGCGACTGCAAATTTTAAAGCATCATATGACTAGCTTGATGACCCCGCCAGCAGAATGAGAAAGACTTTTTGTATCTTCAATTTTTGTGACATGTAATTTTGTAATGTCTTTTAATTTCGATCAATAAAAAGACATTTTCTTTGTGGCTCTATTATTTATTGTATATCTTATTCAGATATAAATAATAGCGATAGAAAATATATTCAGAGGTGCAAGACATGATATATTTCTTGAATTTAGAAAATAATTATATTCATTATATCTGCTCAGAGGTAATGTGGACATGGCAGAATATAACTTGTTGAATCTCATTATTTCAGTAGACAACTTAATCAAAGATGATAAGTTGCTGATGTGAAGGAATAGATGAATGAACGAAAAATGAATCATCAAAATGTGTGAACAAAATGAATGAACGAAATGAATCGTCGGGATGAACGGATGAACCATCAAATGAATTGAATGAACGAGTGAATCGTCAAGTGAATATAATGAACGGGTGGACCGTCAGATGAATGGAATAAACGGGTGAACCATCGAATGAATGTAGTAAACGGACGAACTGTCAGATGAATGTAATGAACGGACGAACCGTTAGATGAATATGATGAATGGACGAAACGTCGGATAAATGAACGGGCGAACCGTCAGATAAATGAACGGACGAACCGTCGGATAAATGAACGGGCGAACAGTCAGATGAATGTAATGAACTGGCGAACCGTCGAATAAATAAACGGGCGAACCATCAGATGAATGTGTCGCTTCGTTGTCTTACGAATCTCTGTCAATAAATAGAACAGAAAATCAGATGGAATGATCACTTTCACTTTTCAACATAAAGATTTTGTCTGGAGATGCATCCAAGAAGGCTGAGATCGCCCCGAAGTTTGAAGCGGTTACTGAAGAACGTCCAGTCGAGCCGGCCCAGCCAAAGCAGACAGAGGTAGGTGAAGGTTCGTCTGTACCCAAGCCGCCAAGGGACATCTTAGATTTCCTTTTTGAACTAGGGAAGACTGAAGAAGAAGAGGCCATGAGGATGGCTGCTTGCAAATTCCTGGTGGGTTCGAGCAAATATGTTCTCGGCTCTTTTGCTGATTATATTTTTGAGAAGAACGGTAGTGGTCATCGTCCCAATTTTGAGAAGGATGATAGTGACCTTACTTGATATTATGCACTATCATTCATGATGAAATAAAATTAAATTTTATTTATGAACTTGTCTGATGGTTACAAGCAATGTCTTTTATATTTATACATAATACTTTTTGAGGAACTTGTCATTGATAGGCATCATTACAACTCGACCATCCAGCTCTGTGAGTTGATAGGCTCCATTTGAGAAGACTTTGCTCACGATATATGGCCCTTCCCACTTTGCATCGAACTTGCCCTTGCTCATGTGAGTCATAGTCATAGGACGTCTGATGATTAGAATGAGCTCTCCTTTCTGAAAGGCTCTGACCTTAACTTTGCGATTGAAAGTCTTCGAGATGCGGGCTTGGTATAACTCAATATGCTGTTGAGCCATTAACAGCTTCTCAGCGACCGCCTCTAATTCTTGGAATCGAAAAAGGTCGTTGTTCTCTGTAGTGAGCTCGTTGGCGATAGCAATCCATAAAGACAAAATTTAAAGTTCCAAGGGTAGAACTGCTTCACAGCCGTACATCAAAGAGAAGGGTGTACAGCCTGTAGGGTTGCGGACCGTAGTACGATAGGCCCAAAGACATTCTCCAAGCTTTTCACTCCAGTTTTTTTTTGTTAGTAGACACAAACTTCTTGAGGAGCTTGATGATAGTCTTATTAAAAGCTTCAACCAAGGCATTAGCAGCAGGATTGTAGGCTGTCGAAGCGACATTGTCAATCCGATGATCGTCATAGAACCTTGTGAACTTTTGGCTGATGAACTGAGGTCCATTATCATGAATGATCCTTCGAGGTACACCAAATCTGTAGATGACATGGCGTTTGACGAAGTTGATGACACTGCTGGTCTTAACTTCAGCCAATGGTATAGCTTCGGCCTATTTAGAGAAGTAGTCGATTATTGCCAGTATGAACCGATGACCTCTAGAAGAAGGAGGATTGATGGGACCTATAATGTCCATGCCCCAGGCTTCAAAAGGCCAGGAAGCAGCAGTCGGATGAAGGAATTCTGATGGTTGATGAATGAAATCTGCATAGATTTGGCAAGCTCGACATTTTCTTGCATATTCGATGGCATCAGATACCATAGAGGGCCAGTAGTAACCCATGCGTCGGATACGATCATGTAGCTTAGGACCGGGTTGATATGCTCCACAGACACCGTCGTGTTCCCGCAATACTTGCTTCGCTTCATCACCAGCAAGACAGCGCAAGAGTAAGCCATCATAAGTCCGTCGGTAAAGAGTTTTGGTGGTCTGATTGTAGTAGAATCGCAGAGACCGCCGACGAATACTCGTAGCTTTCTTAGGATCTTTCGGAAGTATGTCATGAACTACGAAATCGATGAAAGGAGCTCTCCAATCTTTACTGATAACATCGGCTTCAGTAAGATTACTGAACTCAATATTATGATTGTTTTTGACACAGAACAATTCCCGATTAGAGACAACTACCACCTGCTGTCTTTTGATAGGGATGGCTAGGACTGCTGCAAGATTAGCCAAAGCATCGGCTTCAGTATTGCAAGCTCGACGGACATATTCGATGAAGAAGGCTTTGAATGATGTAGCCATGTTGATTGCCGCTTCATAGTAAGGCACTAGATCTTGATGGCGAACTTCATAGGTTCCTCTAACCTGGTTAACAACCAGCTTGGAGTCACCATAAACTTCAAGATATTCGATATCCAGTTGTTTAGCTAGCTGAAGACCAATGAGTAGAGCATTGTATTCTGCCATGTTATTGGAGCAAGGTTCATCTAAGGAATAGGCTCTTTGAATAGCTGACCCGTCTGGAGAAACAAGGACAACTCCACCTCCTGCAACAATGGTACCATTGGGTCTAATCCAGGATGCACCGTCAAAGAACAGACGCCAAGTAGGAAATTCTTTGGAGATCATATTTGATTCCAATGTCTCGTCTGGAATTTCATCATAAAGTTTGGATGTCTCTAGAACAGGATGAGCTGCTAAGAAATCCGCCAGTGCTTTACCTTTAACAAACTTTTGTGGAACATATACCATGTCATATTGGGCTAACATAATGGCCCATGTAGCCAGCCGAGAATTGAGTGTGCTAGGCTTTTTCATCAGTACCCGAAGAGGATTAACTCAGGATATGACATGAATAGTTTGGCCAATGATGTAATGCGTTGCCCTTTGAACGACAAACATAAGATCTAAGCATTCTTTTTTGACCGGACTATAACGGTGTTTGGCACCAATCATAGTACGACTGAGATAGTAGATGGCTTGTTCATGACCTTCTTTGTTCTTTTGGGTAAGTAAAGCACCCAATGAGTGATCCATAGCACGAACATATATTAAGAATGGTATGCCTGAGATTGGTGGCACCAAGACTGGTGGGTTCATGAGATATCGCTTTATGTCATCAAATGCTCTTTGACATTCTTTGGTCCAAATGAAAGACACACCCTTCTTCATTAGCTGAGTAAATGGTCTGCAGCATCCAAAAAGATTCGAAATGAATCTCCAGATATACGTAAGTCGACCTTGGAATCCTCGTAGCCCTTTTAGGTTGCGTGGAGGTAATGACGAAGCTGAGAAATGCCTTTGATCTTCTCGGGATCCACGTGTATACCCTTAGAGGTAATGACGAAGCTGAGAAATTTTCTACTAGAGACTTCCAAGACTGACTTGGTGGGATTCATTTTGAGTTGATGTTGGCGCATTAGATTGAAGATAGTTCTCAAGTCTTGGATGTGATCTTCCTTTAGACGACTTTTGACAACAATATCATCGACGTAGCATTCGACAGTCTTGCGTAGATGATCTCGAAAGATGGTACTCATGGCTCGTTGATAAGTTGTACCAGCATTCTTGAGACCAAATGGCATTACTTTATAGCAGTAAACTTCGCGAGGAGTGCGGAAAGAAGTATGTTTTTTTATCTTCAGGATTCATCCAAATCTGATTGTCTCTGGAGAATCCATCCATGAAAGATATTCGCTCGAACCCACAGGTGTTGTCAATCATGACGTCCGTGATAGGAAGAGGAAATTCATCTTTTGGACAGGCTTCATTAGATCCCGAAAGTCGATGCAAACGCGCACTTTGCCGATTTTCTTCAGGACTGGAACAACGTTGGCTACCCAATCTGGATGTTGTTCTTCTCGGATAAAGCCACAAGCGATGAGCTTCTTGACTTCATCGTCGATTGCGTCCATCATTTCTGGCTTGGATCGCCTTTGATGTTGTTTGACTGGCTTTGCATTAGGCAAAATATTCAGTTTATGAGTAGCCACTTTAGGATCTAGACCTGGCATGTTTTCATAGATCCAGGTAAAGACATTAATATATTCTTGAATAAGAAGAATTAATTATTGCTTATCTGCCTCTGGAAGGTTCTTGTTGATGAATATTGGACGAGGTGACCCGCTCTCTCCTACATCAATTTGAACCAATTGATCTTCGGTAGGAGGTTCCCTTTGTTCGAATCGAAGTTCCCATTGGGTATCCATTCGTTGAGCCCAAGGATCTATTTTAGGATTTTTTTCAATATCATCGTCATAGCCTTCTGGAAGCTCAACGGAGACCATATTAGAAGATACGATCAATCGATGAACTTGACCGATGCTGGTGTCAGAATTCCATGATCTGGAATCAGAAGAGTTAGAGCGCTCCTCACTATCGGACTCGGAGACTGCTGGGGATAATACCGGAGGTGAAGTATATCTGAGACCTCTTTTGGTCCTGTTATAGTACATCTCTGACTTTCCTTTCGGAACAGCCGTACGGATAGGAGTTCTTCTACCTTTACCGTAGTTGAGGCCATTCTTGAAGTCATAATCCATCTTTCGGATGATGTCTTTTGATTACTGACTGTAACGTCGAAGTTGAAGATGCCCCGTATCGTCACTTTTGCTATCATCCGTATAGCTGAATTTTTGTTCTGGTCCTTTACTAAAAAGTATTGGACTCTCACATCTCTTTCGAGCGGGCACAACACGATATGAATCATCTGGGTGTTCGAGTGAAACTTCTGTTTGAAGAGACTGTACAACTTCCATTATAAATGACTGAAAGCTATCTAACATATCCAAATAGCACTTAGCATGATAAACGACATCAGTATACTGGAAAGTAGATGCTTTTTCATTGATTTGTACATCTGTATTTACAACAGGACCTTTAGCCTCAGTAGGCTTGGTCAGATTGATTACAAGAGGGGGAGAAGAAGAACGTGGAGGAGGATTAGACTTGTTACGACGATATCACGACCTGCACCCATGTGAGGGTACGAGAGCGTAACAACGCCCAGCCTACGCCGCAGTGTCGGCGGTAGAATGTTGTTCTAGGTCACAACATCTAACAATAATATACTAAGCAGTTTATACTCCCCGAATGGGGGTGACATAGCAGTAAATGAACTCAATCACAACTAAGGAAGAAGAAAGCACGATATGGTATAGAACTCAAGAAAAATACAGATGATCAGAAAGTCTAAGATAACATCTCAGCAATATCCAGAAATACATGGTCTCAGCTACTGAAAATGAAAGAATATACACAACCCCAAATCTCAAAGACAGAAATAAAGTCTAACTACTAGTCTCAAGACAACATAAGTAAGATAAAGCCTAACTAAGCTAATCTAGGCAGTAGGGTAAAGCTGTCAGCTAGAGCTATCCCGTAGAAGGTATCCTCTCAGGCCTCCTCCTCGTCCTCTGTAATATTTTCAATAGGTCCAGTCAGGACAGGAGCGAGCAAAATACATCTCAACAGTTCATAGCAGGTTAGAAAATATAATCATGCAGTAAAGTAAGATATAGATACTGAAGAAATGCAGTATGGAAACAGAGAGAGAGAGAACTGTAATAGAAATATTTACTATAAGTAAAGAGCTACCAGTGACTAGTGATTTAGAGTACAAAGTCGACATGTGAACGGCTTGATTTCTACATGGCTATACTAAAGAGGCGTACATGGCTATTCTATTTTGGAATTGTTCACTTGGCTATTTATACTCCCCCGTACCCCCAATTAATACACAAGGATCCAACCAGGTTATATTATGATTCTATGTAACAGCCTCCGAAGGGTGATAAGCCCCCAAAGGGTGATAAGCCCCCAATGGTTGATATGCCCCCAAAGGGTGATAAGCCTCCGAAGGGTGGTACATAGTAGTCCCATAAATGGGGATTCTGGAAAACCCAATAAATGGGATAAGCATCCAAAGAAGACTCTGTGATAATATGAGGATATGTCACAAGTGATCAAATAACCAAAGAAGCATAGTGATACGCCATGTAAGTGAAACGCACAGAACATAGAGTACCCCGATGCTCCCTGAAGGGATAACATCTCAGGAAGGGATCCATATTGTACTAATCCGTGTGACCAACGTGACAGTATCAAGTAAAGTAATTTAATAAAGGAAAATAATTCTAAGCAGGATCTGAAATGATCAGAGAATGTACTCGCCTGTATCTGAGTGTCCGGATGAAATGTACTGTCCTGGAAGAGGTGTCTAGCTCCTAATCAGAACAGCACAGGTCACAACAAGTCTAAAATGATATAATGAAGTCCTACTTTGCATTCTACATGATTCTAGGTCAATCTAGGCCAAAGTCAACTCTTGGTCAACTCTGGTCAACCCTAGAAGTCAAACTAGGTCAACTATGGTCAAACTAAGTCAAACTAGTCTATACTAGTCTAACTAGTCTATTCTAAGTCTAACAAGACTACACAAGTCTAATCTAGACCCTAAACTGACACACAGATAGGCCATAGGCTAAGTGACTAGGCCATAGGCTAATTAGGCAATACCATGCCTAATGAACCAACCAAACCATAACATTACGCACATGAAATATATCTATATTTAATACACACATAGATATAACTATATAATCTAATATAGGAATACACACATAGATCTATTTTATAATATAACATAGAATTTCATACTAGCCTAAAGGTTACTATACACATATCACCCATACATATATGTATGTAATATATATAAAAGTACAACACATTTTATAATATATATGTAAGATATATACATATCTATTCATCTCAATATCTATACATGTATATATATATATGTAGAGAAGGGGAAAAGGGAAATGTGTGGTGTACTTGTGTGTGTGTGTGAATCAACATGGAGCTGTGTGCAAGGGTGAGATATATGGCATGTGTGTGTGACATGAGGAAATGTGTGTGAGAGGATACATGAGAGTTGTGTGTGTGTTAGTCATAGCAAGAGGGTTGCATTAAGTAAGGTATCTTAGCACAAGTACATGAATTATATAGGGTAAGCTATAAGTAGTGTTCATGCTTGCATACATATATACATTCCTATAATATCACATTCTTACATTCATTTGCATATATTCACCATATACATACATGCATATTCACATACTTAGATATGTATATATATATTGTGATAGAGAGGGCAAGAAAGAGGGCATGAGGAGTGGTGTCTATAGAAGTGTCCTGTGGGCGGCAGGAACATGTGTGACAGTGAACATACTCATATGTGTGACTGCTACACATAGAAAAATCAGTGACATGATAGTGGGTGTAATAACATTGTGAATCATGAAGTTTCTCATTAAACAACTTGAAATCTCAGGTTTAGTCCCAACAATGAGGGCTCAACCATGTGTGTTCAAATGTGAAAAATGCAAGTTATTAAAGATTTTAGGTTTTCAGTGTATATGGAAGCATGTATTCTTTGTGTGTGTGTGTGTAGGCAATGAGGGAAAATAATGTGGGTGTCATGTGCATGTGGGTGAGTGTGTGGGTGACTGTAAAGGGTGTACAGTTCCAGGAAATAGAGGGTGTTGCTGTGTGTAAAAACATGAGAGTGTATGTGTGTGATGAGGATAGTGTAAACAGTGTGTGTGACAGTTGAGTGAAGGTAAGAGAGTGTTTGTGTGTGTTGGTGAGCAAAGTGTGTGTTGAGAGTGATCTGAGAGCAGTCCATCTCTGGTCAGTCAAGGAAAGGGAAGGAATCATTTCATTAACAAAATTTCGGTCCCAAACTATTTTCAGAAATTCTCATTTTTTTTTTCATTCCAATTTCAAAGCCCATTCCAACTCAATATACAACCAAATCCACCAAAAATCAAACCACATTTAGATTACATGTAGGAGAACCCTATTTAGGACTTAAACCCATAATTAACAACATAAAAATAGGTTAATATACTGCCAAAATCATATTTGAAAAATCTGGAAATGCAGGAAATAGGAGACTGTTATTAAAGTATCAGAAAATAGGGGAATTGGGAAAATGAGATTCAAAATCGAGCTAATATATATAATTAATGGTTGGTAATGGTAATATTGTATGTAAGGGTGTCCCAGGGTCCAACATGTGTCCACTAATATGACATAATCGTGTCCAAACACAAAAAAAAACCCGATACCAGAAACTGTGAAGTAACAGGCCTCGTGCACGTGTTCGTGCAAGTCTAGGACACGACACAAGTGTCCTAGAGTCTCGTGGTCGTGTCCCTAGGTTCGCATAGGGTTGGTCTAGGGTTAGGATAGCCTGTCTCGTGTCCATGTCTCCTCACGTGTCGACACGAGACCCGTATCAGTCAAGTTTTCTCGACTGATATACGCGGTTCAGCACCGCGTCGTGCAGTGGTTCACGTGTCTCGTGGACACGACACGAGCCACATGGGACCTCGTGGTTATGTCCACGTATAGCCCACATATTGGGCTAAACACTCGTGTCAACACGAGGTGTCCTCAATGTGTCCAGAGTCGAAACGACTCACGTGTCAGTGCTCAAAACTGTGTTCGTGCAGTGCAGTGAAGAACCAGTATGAGTGCGTTTTCTCACTCGACAAGACACGACTTGACACAAAACTTTGGGGATGTCTTGTCAGACATTGCCCCTAGGTTTGTGTCAAGTGGCACGTGTCCTGGTTGCGTGTTGTGTCCGATACAGCCCCCGAGTAGCAGGGGAGCTGTACGGTACAGAAATACATGGGTTTCGTATCCCATTGCATGTTCGACACACACTAAATCATGCTCAATCAATTGGAAACCTATAAATAAGACCTAGATCTAATTTTCCATTCAAACACAATTTGAAAAATCAAACGAAATGCCCTTTGGGGCATTTCATCAAACACCTATAGGAAGGGACAGACACGTGTCCATTTAGGACACGAAATGGACACATAACCTAGGTCTAGGCATACCTACAGGACCAGGACACTTAGGGCTAGGTATTCATGCAATTATAACCTAATTTCAATGGTGTATTAGGATTTTACCTATGGTGTTCTCCAACACAAAAACTCCTTAATAAGGATTCCCAAAAGCCCCCAAACTCCTTCAAATTGATAGAAAACTGAGAATAACAAATTCCAACAGCAAGAAAACATCATTTAGAACCTATTGTAATTTGTTTGGATTAAAAAGGAGTTAAAATGGATTTTCTAGAGATTTTTGAAGATGGAGTCTCACCTCTTATAAAACTTGCTAAAAATCCTAATGGAGGCTAGCCCTAACTTTGAGAAGTATTAAATAGAGGGGGGATCAATATGACTAGCCATGGGCTGATTAGGGTTAGGGTTTGGCTACATGGTGTTGGCCTATGGGCTTTAAGGCTCAAGTCATTAGTCATGACTTATGAAGTCATAAGCCATTCTAGCCTAATCAATTCCTAATCTCTCCAAACAAGTTCCAATGAGTTAATCCTCACTAATTTAGGCCAAGCTAAGGTTACTTAACCTAACCAAGTGGTCATGACCTAGGTTAGTCTCTAGGTTAGTCTCCTAGTCAACACTAGTCAAAGTCAACTAAAACACCAAAATCAATTATACTAAAAAATCACTAAAAATCACATTAATTCTAATAAATCTAAATAATACATAATAATTCCAAATAAATCCCAAAATTACAAAAATGACTAAAATATCCCTCAAACTAGAAATGATAAATAAAATACCCTAATCACAAGGCTAGGCTCTAGGGTTACACTAGCAAGACACCAAATCATAAGTCATGAATTTAAATAGTTTAAAAATAATTAAAAATCACTAAAAATCATAATATGAAATAAATATCATTAAATAATAATTATAATTACAAAATTTCAAAATTACCCTCTTCTGGAAATCTGGGTGTTACAGACGGAGGTCGATAACAAGCGGCTCAAAGGAGGTGAGCTACCTTTTATCCTTGTTATGAGATAAATCAATAACAAGTGGCTCAAAAGAGGTGAGCTACCTTTTTTCTTTATTACGATGTAGGTCAATAACAAGTGGCTCAGAAGAGGTGAGCTCCCTTTGATCTTGACCACCCTCAGTTGGTTGCTTCTGGACAGGCAAGTGAATAGCTAGTGGTTTGGAGGATTGAGGACGAGAAACACGCCCTTTGACAGGTATAATGAGAGTGTCATTAGGCACTGCTTCTTGTTCTTCTTCAGTGTCCAAAGATATTACTACTTTTATGAACTCATCCTTGTACATACGAGCATCGTTGCAGTATGCTTCAACACCCTTGAAAGGATAGAGATCAGCAACCTCCTTTTGAAAATCTCTATTGTCATCGACATATTTGAAACATTGATGGAGAGTCGAAGGAAAAATGTTATGTTCATGCAGGAATGGTCTCCCCAACAGAGCATTGTAAGAACAACCATGGTTGTTTATGATGTAGAAGGTCACCTTTGTACAGAGATTGCCTATTTGGAGTTTTAGGCGAATCTTGCCCAGAGCTTCACTTCTTCCTTGATTGAACCCAAGGATGGTGGTGATTATGCTAGAAAGACTATGTACTGGGATCTTCAATACATCTAACATTATCTTCGACATGATGCTGAGGGCAGACCCAGGATCTATCAGAATACGATCGACTTTCATCGAGTCGACATATCCTGTATAGTATAGAGGATGGTCATGCCTATTGTCTTCCATCAGCATATCATCCTGTGTGAAGGTAATGTTTGCAATTAATTCCAAAATACTATGACAATGTAGGCAAGAGACAGGCTCTGCTTTCGACTTCTTTAGAAGGGTTAGACAGGTTTCTACCTACATTAGAGCTTCACTCAAAGTTTTTCGAGTCTCTTTGGAGAGGCGCAAGAGCTCAAAGATTGACAGCCTGGCCGGTGTATTGGCTAGTTGAGCCAAGATATCAGAGTTGTAAGGCTTCTCAAGTCGAGAAGAAGATGATTTCTTCAAAGGTTTGTCGAAGCGGACTTATTGTTTGCCTTTGTCGGCTGCTGTCGGCATGGGATGAGGGGGTTCTACAACCGGTGAGGATACAGTAAGAATGTCCTCAGTGGAAGCAGGTTGCACTGGAGCGGGCTTAGAAGAAGGGGCATGATTTTCATGAGCTTCGGGATACTCCTTTAGATAGGCTTTCCCTGATCTGGTGTCCAGCAGGATTTCCTTTTCAACTATGTGGTCAAAAGACACCATATTGCAGATCTTTGTTTTGCCCTTGGAGCGTTCTTTCTTCTTGGAGGAATAGGGAACTTCAAATTCTGAAGCAAGATCAGGATGAATCTACATAATCTCGCCATTGTCAAAAGATAAGGGGACGAGACCTCCACTTCTTGGAGGAGGGAGATTCTCGATCTCAAGAGTAGCCTTAGGGATAGGGATAACACCGTGTTGTACCATCTGCGGAGGGAAGTCACCGAACTGAACTGAGACCATGTTCGCGGTAACCGTCTTCTCGTCTTACTGTAAAGTGACAACACCAGCGTTGACTAGCTCTTGAATTTTGCCTTTGAGCATATAACATGCTCGAGTGGGATGCCCAATGAACCTGTGATAGACACAATACTTGGGATGATCAGTCTTACCGACCTCATCAGGCTTCTTCGGGTCTGGGAGTTGGAGCTAATTGGTTTTGATCAAGCAATCAAAGATGCTCACGGTGTTATTCTCGTCAAACACTACGCCAAAAAAGGCATTTTTCGACAGACCAAAACCGTCGTAAATCACGATAAACGACAGTTTTGATCCGTCAGGACATCCGTCGTTAATAGCGCGTCCCAAAATATAAACTACAGTTTTGGACTGTCGTTTCCTAGTTGAAAAAAATGACAGTTATTGTCTGTCAAATAAAAACAACAGGCTAAAACTGTCAAATAATTTGTGAATTGGTCAGTCATTATCTTTCTCTTTTCAACAGCTAAGGTATGTCGTTTTTCTGGAAATAAAATTCAAAAAAAAAATCTCCATTCATCAACATCAAAGTTATATAAGCGTGTTCATCCTCTATATAAAACTAAAATACATCTGAAAATAAAATTTCATATAAACATCAACAATAATCAACAATGAAAGAAACTCAACCAAAATTGTACTAACTAATAAATGACCAACTTTACATAGCAATATTCCATCAAAATCAAAATGAAACCCTAATGTTTCTAGCTTACAATGACTTAGTTTTCATGATGAACAAAACAAGAGAATGTTATTGCTAGCTTACAATCTCAAGTGCAGCAGAAAAATAAATATTAAAACCTCACAAACTGAACTGAATATTTTTTCCAATTAATTATTTCCCCAACGGTAATATCTTCAAACTTGGATTCAACTCTGCGTCCAACAATGCGTTGCTGGCTTTTAGGTCCCGATGTATAACTTTTAGGTGAGACTCTTCATGTAGATATCGTAGACCACGAGCAATTCCCCTGATAATTTCAAACCTTATCGGCCAATTCAGCTGTTTGCACTTTATAGGATCTATTAATGGAAGGCAAAAAGAATAGTTAGAACAACATACATATACGGATCTATTGGAATATAAGAAGATACTTGTTATAGGCAGCCACATTCATTTTCACACAAGAAACTTAAATCTTAGTTGTTATTGATTTCTACCTAACAGTAAACAAGGTTAACATCGATACCTAGTGTATAAATTGTACTAAAAAATATTGGTTTGTTATATGTAAACCTACATTTAATTTGTTATCATCTGTCACACGGACACAGAAAAATGGTGTCCGTAACTGTATCACGTATGCAACTGTGTCCATATTCAAGCAATATATAGCTCACTAGTATTGTTACTTATTTAAAAATGTCAGTGTATCGTGTCCTCATTTGTACCCATGTCCTCGTGCAACATAACTTATATCATAGATAGTTATTAGTAAAATCATTCAGGTTTCTGTCGAGAGGTTTACCAAACATAAAGGTGTCCAAGCTTCTGTTGGGCAAATATTCGTAGACTAGCAATTTTTCTTCCTTCTGCAAGCAAACGCCTCGAAGCCTAACTAGGTTTTTGTGCTGAAGCCTGGCGACCAGCAATAGTTTATTTTTCAGCTCTGCTAGCCCTTGTCTTGAGGTTGCGGAAAGCCTCTTCACTGCTACTTCTTGCCCATCAGGTAGAATCCCTTATACACGAAATAAGAAAATGTGACAGTGAGAGATACAAGTTCGAAGCTCGACTCTCTTAAATTATTTTACTCCGGGTCTAGCCTGTTGGGTACACCGGAGGGTCCCGTGGGGGATGGGCACGGTTCGAATCTCCCCTAGGCATTGTTTGCCGGCCCGAAAAAAAAAGGACACCTCAAAAAAAATGTGACAGTTATAATGTTAGGTTTCTTATATCTGGGATCTTGAAGTCCGCCAGGTTCTGGTAGCTTTGTAAAAGTAATTCATATTGTGACTCTTCGATAGAAAGTCTGAGAACAAATTTCGACAATTCAAGTTATCAAAGAAAAATTAGGAACCAAAAGGTGAAGTATCAGTTGCATGCAACCAAATAGAACTATTTGAAGAAAATTAACCTTAGATAGAACTACCTTATAAATTGTACCAAAGCCGTCTTGTCCTAGCTTATTCGAATCTGCAAAGTTATCTGTCGCATCCTTTATGATGGAGAGATCGTTTAATAGCGATTCCATGTTTAGGATCTCCTCCATTTTAGATTTACCTGAAAAAGAAAAAACTTACCAGTTACTGATATCTTCTCTATTATGTTCAGAAACTGCGATCACAGTATGGTGGTACTACTTATATCATGTTGATCAATTGATACTAAACTTGGACTTACCAAGCAAGAGCAATGAGATGACTAAAGTAATTGAACTTGTGCTTATAGTTTGTATAAATAAGTGTTAAGTTACATGTCGCAGAAGCCAGGTATTTGCTAAACAACTATTTATAAAGCGATATCTTATGTCTTTTTTCTTTCTTTCTTTTCTTTAATGAAATAGGTATAATGAGTTAAATGATAGAAAATGCATGCAGTTTGAAATTCCTCAATACCTACCAGCAGTATTCTTTGCTGATCTCCTCTTGCGAAAGAAAATGTAGAAAACTAAGAAAAGAACCAAGGCAACTGCTAAGGAGATACCGATAGCGAGCACTTCACCCGTGTTCTTCTTCTTTCCTACATTAACAAATCAGTTTTTGGGACTTCAGTATGGTTTTCTATGGACTTCCAATAACAAATACAACAAAGATACATCAAAATGTGGAAGATAATCTTATAATACTAGATTTTCTTTCTTGAGAGAGATGATCAATCATTAATGATCGTTAAGTTCATGTCTTCACCAAGGTCCCCTCCCATTCCCATTTTACTTTGTCAAGGCTGGAATTCAAGTCCACACCCACTCCTCCCCCCCACCCCGGAAGAGTAATGTACTTACTGGAATAATTTAGAATTCTTGTATATGTCACTAAATCAATATCTTTACTTGTGCCAGCGAGGTAGATTCCAATATCCATGTTACGGGATTATAGCCACTTTTTATCTTGCTGATACCATTAACTTCCTGCACAACCAAAATATTTTCATGTAAATTACCACCAGAGTGAATCTCTTACAAACATCAACATTTTGTGTTCGTTGCTCACCTAAAAGTACTTGATCAAATAAGAAGAATGGTTTCCCAATGGACCTACATATATATGTCTTCTCCTTCTCTCGTTATTAAGAACAACTGCAAACAGACAAGGATATGTGAGTTTACCTATCTATATGGGGAAGTAGAGGTAGTTACTGAAGAATGCCACCCTTGGAGAAGGAAATATGAAGCACACACAATGTACAAAGTCTTAATAAACTTCTACATTCCATTGCTCTGCCTTCTTCAGGTCCTTCATGCAACTAATCCAGTCGATGCCTGCCAATTAGAACAAGTATTGACATGTAAGTAATTTTCGATTATGTAAAATTTCTACTGAATTGTTACTATTGATATCCTGTCACTCACCGACTTTAGCAGCCAACGAAACCATAATGTCATCGATACCCTTCTCCATCCCTTTCAGTCCATACCTTTCAGTCCACACATATACACATAGGTGTTGTCTTTCTTGAGTAGTTCCCATAGCTCTTCTGCATACTGTGCCATCCGAGTTTGGATGTAAATCT
Organism: Iris pallida; assembly: GCA_029216955.1. Taxonomy (NCBI): domain Eukaryota; kingdom Viridiplantae; phylum Streptophyta; class Magnoliopsida; order Asparagales; family Iridaceae; genus Iris; species Iris pallida. The sequence continues at coordinate 7,309,503 of JANAVB010000599.1, read as the reverse complement.
TTTCTCCCTTCTCGTTGGTTTACTCTCTGTACACGGCAAGTCCAGCCTGAAATTGTCAGGCGCCTTCTCTTTCATCTTCTCGAACTCTTGCTCATCAGAAGATGTGATGAATGATATGAAATATCAAATCATGTAAGAAATTTGGCTTATAAATTTTGATGTTGAAGAACTCAACTCCTTATAGAGCAATGAGATGCTCGTAGGAACTCCTAGGAAGAGCCATGCCAATCCATTGAACTGCACAACAGTTTGAAGCACAGTAAAGAATAAGGTTCTTTTTACGAAAGTGGCCAATGTTTGAAGTTAAATTTCAGATGTAGCGAACTTCGCATAGAGAATAACTGAAAGACATGAAAGTATCGGATTAAACCCTCTGTCCTCCACGAATTATGAGTTTTGGTGTAGAGGTAGGGACTACATACAACACATTGTATCAAGAACGAAAATACTGCAACAGAAGATATTTGAATAAAATAGTGAATCATCATAAATAATTCTGAAATCGGTTTTGAGAACTTTGCGCATGTCCTCATTGAAATAATTCAGAGGACAATACTATACGAGGAAGGCTGCTTATAACCAGGTTCAATGACAATATAAGCCTACTGTATCAGAGTTTACTCCAAATATTGGTAGAGTGGAAAGCTAAGATATGGAAGTGAAGGACTGGACCTAAGGATCATGGTGCATGATTCATGTAGGTAGGCTCTATGACTTGTTTGAACACCCCAATTGCTTAGAGACAGCCATGGTTGGTGTACTTGACACCTATAATATGGCTGGTTTCAGAAATTACTTCACCATATATAGGAGTCATGGAGTTATATTGGCTTTGTGTTGAAGCTAATGGCTTAAGACTTGGGAAGTGAAGTATGGAGTAATGCTACAGTGCATACAGTTAGCTTTCAAGTAAAATTGGATTACCATCTATCTTGCATGGATACAAAAAAGTGGTGTCCGTATCCCTATCGTTTCGGTACCCATGTCCTTCTTCTTGTAACATAGGTAACTGATTTGTACCTATTTAAGAATGCCCATATCTCGTATCAATATCGTGTCCGTACCCGTGTTCTTGCAACATAGGTTACCATGGTAAACTGTGCACAATGTTATAGGTAGTTTCAAGCTGCTTTTCTTTTTTCTGTTCTGTATTTTGCATTGTATCACTTTCGGCTAGGGGCAGACCGCTCCTCAAAGTAATAGTAATTTGCAGTAAATTAGGACATGTTCGTGCTTACAATTTTTTTTTCCAGTCAGTATATATCATACATTACCTTGTAATCTTTATTCTTTTCGAAGAACATCTTCCACATAAAGGATCGGAAAGGAGCAATTCCAGTTCCAGTTCTAAGCTGCATCGAACTTGTTCATAAGAGTTCTCAGTATTTCATCCCAAGATCTAATAAGAACAAAATATACCGAGTATTCATAGGCAAAACTATGCAATCAGTTACCATTATGATAGTAGCATTGGGGTCCTTCGGCATAAGCATTTCTTTCCCAACTGGTCCAGTAAGCTTCACATCAGCCCCAGGCTTCAAGTCACCTGAAACACATATTCACATCAGTATGAACTGACAGTAACAATGATAAGCATCATCGCACCTCTTATAATACATTAACTAATTAGTAGGATCCCCAGCTCTCCGGCAAACCGAAAATGACAATAGAAGTAATGATGATGATAAGAACCAGTGGTCAAGGGACACTGGGATGTTGAATAAAACTAGCGTAAGCATGTATGAGAAATGTATTGACTAAAATTTTCGTGACAAGCTATAACATCCATATCACGGTTTGCAGCTTTGTTGCATGGACATGGCAAAATGGATGTCCATATATGTATCGTGTATGTACCCTTCCATGTCCATACTCGTGCCACATAGGTTACTACCTTTGTACATATTTGAAAATGTTCGTATCCCATACCCATATCGTGTCTGAATCCGTATCCGTGCAACATATGTTAGCAGCAATATAAGAATAAAAATAGGCAAGCACCATAATAACAATCCTCCTTATCTGACCAAATCCAAAAGAGTTCCACAAACCACAACTGGTCATCGTTATGTTCAACTTATAAGGCATCAAGAACATATTATATTCAAATGCACTAGACCTTCCTGTATTTATTGGTTAGATACATGGTACCATTTATATTTACTCCCACCAGCCCAAGAACAGAGATCCAATATCTAGGAAGCACTGGATCTCCCCAAAAAACCTTTGGCGTGTCTCTGTCAAGCATGTGTCGGACATGCCAACTGACGTGCAACATATGCATGGAAACATCAAAGTTACGACCCTGTCCAATTGTGCTATGTTGTGTCGTTCTGTGTTTTTACAACATAGCCCACCAATTATTTAATTGGCCTTTTGCAGAAACCCCTTGTGCCTAGGAGCCCTTAATAGTGTTATTCTTCTGCCTTCAATTAAATGTCCAGCAAGAACTTTTGTAAGTTCGTTACGTGCCTTTTTCTCTTCTTTGGGGTCTGATTCCCATGGTCCCACCATACTTATTTCTTGTTATATACTCTAATATAGTATCTGTATGATAGTCAATAATACCTTTACAAAGTCAATTTTTCAATATAAATTCAAGTATCGGACATACCAACTCTCAGTTGGATTTTATGCTTATGTGTAAGGTTCATTTTCCATACAAAGAAAACAAAATCTGAACCTGGTGTATTCGAAACATGGAGATGATGGAAGTACTTCAGCCTGATGAACCTTACACATAAGCATAAAATCCAACTGAGAGTTGATACCAAGCATAAAATAACTTCAAACAAAATTAATAGCATGGATTAGAAAAGTAAAACATACGAAGGCACACAAGATATATAAGGACTCTTTGTCATTTCTTCAAATTATGGCTTTTCAGCAAGCCAAACATATCTCAGAAAACTTTCTTGGTTAGTGGAAAACTTTGCATGATAGTGCTTACCTGATTTCGATAACCCATCTCCAAAGGAGTTACAGAAACTTCACAACAATAACATAAGGGGCAATGGTATTGATATGTCTGAACCTAGAGATATATACATCAAAAATTCATCAGCCAACAACAAAATTAACAACACTTCTAATAGGTAAATTGATATTGGTTTCATCTCTTCAGGATGATCCACACAATACAACATGTGTTCTTGACAAAATCACTGGATCGATAGCTCTTGCATCATGTATAGCTGCTAACACAAATTATTGCGAAAGAATACTACAAGAATGAATATATTATCAAGTTAAGATACATCCCAGATATCACATCTAAGAGACTTCATACTTTATGGAGATAAATAATGTGTGTTAGTGCATAAGGAATACCACAATTAAATTGTTTGCAAGAACATATTTCCTATATTAGGAATCTAGAACATTTTCAAAATTTTGTTCCTTTTCTGAGAAACATTATTTTGAAATAAATTGTAGAAAAGGTTAGTTCAAGCTTGTAACAGAGAAAATACCGATACACAAGAAGACAGGATCTCTACCTATTATGTTACTTGTTCTAGGCTGGGCATCGCAATGAAGCAAATGTATATAATTGATCTCTTCTTTGCATATAATTTATGTTATTTGCATGGTAGATTTTCTAGGTATCTACTTGTTTTGTTACAACAAAGAAGTCATAAATTATATACAGCCGTTTCACTAGATAATCATTTATTGGAGCAAATCATGTCTATCCTAGTAGAGACACAAAAGAAAAGGAGAAAACATTAGCCTAATCAGAAGATATTTGTTTACTTACAAATTCAAGGTATAGTGCAGCTAAGCTTAAAACAATACCATGATAGAAGATCAATAAAATAATCAGTGCAGGTGACGTATCATAGTTTACTACAATATTATGACTTAAGAACATGTGGGCATATACTGAAATTCAGTAATGCCCTACCAAATGCATTGGTCATGGTCTATGGAATTGGCTTCAGTTGAATTAGATGTCATTGGGGACAGTTTAATGATGTTAAAAATGGTTTACCTTGCATGCAAAAGTAAAAATAAAAATGATGAAATACTTCTTTATTTTGAATATTCAAGGTCTCTAGAACCTTCTATGTTTATGGCCCATTTAGATAGTTCATGAATGAAAGATATAGAAATTTATGAAAGTGTGACATAATTACAATCGCTCAATAAGATTACACAAGGTTAAACTATAATGTAGATCTTAGTTGAGGGAAATAACTATCCATACATTCGGACAAACGACGAAGGGCTCCATTAAGAACTTCTTTCTTGACCAATTTTTTTTCTAAATTACAGGAGGGTCAATCTTTCTTGAAAGGGCCCCTTCATACATACTGGTAACACATTTGCGATCATCACGATCAAAACTTTTATTTTGAAAAGATAACTATTCTTCTATCACTTTGTAATGTTCTGGAAAGGGTCAAATAAACTGAACATAGCTACAATTGGAATCGGATGAAAAGAAGGCCCGAGGAACTGTGTAGTAACAGCTTCAAAATGTAACAAATGGATGAGAAATCCGAGGCAAAAGTCATTTAATCAACATACGATACAACATATGCTCTTTTAACATAGAAATCTCTTGCAATACATAATACGAAGCATGAAGGAATACGACTTACCATTGATATTCCATTTTCTTATTGAACCATCTTTTGATGCTGTTATGATCTACTCTGAATTTGGAGTGAAGCACAAACAAGTCACAACACTCTGAGAATTAATTAACATCAATTAGTAGGTTGGCGATTAAAACGTGCAGTGCATGTCAATGTAAAGGACTCTTAACTCATATATATGGAGAGAAGGTTTCCATGACTCGAACCTGCATCCTCAAGGATGCAAGCATCAAACCTTGATGCAAGTAGCAAGCCTCCGTTGTACCATGAGACACCCTTTAAACCAGGCATTGAAATATAGAAAATTATTCAGGCAGTTGACTGGTAGCACAGTAGCAGTACGATCATCACTGTCATGTCAAACCAAGCTGTGTAATAAATCGATCAAGAAACTTGTGTCAAACCATATTGAATAAATGAGTATTTTGATATGAAGAATGAGAAATCTTTACTCCATTACCAGATAAGAACTTCAAATGAGCTTGGTAAATCTTGGCAAGTCCAAAATCAGCAATTTTAACAACCCATGTTCTTTTCCATCATCCATGACCTGATTCAAATCAATGCCAATTAGCAAATTTGTTGCCTTTATAAAACAGAATACAGGAATCAGTCAGAAGCTTACCAAGATGTCAGATGGTTTAAGATCTTGATGTATAATCCAATTACTTCATAGCAATGAACAATGTTCGCTCAATTTTCAGAAACTAACCAATGCCAATACAGCATGTATATGGTAATGCAATTACTAGTGCATTGCCAGGTTTGTTGAGAAAGACAAGACAACACAAAATTGAAAGTATAAGGACCTACCCAGACCATTATTATGGTTGTTATATCAAAATACCTGTGGAGATAGTTAAGTCCATTAAGCAGCTGCCACAGCAATGACTTTACCGTGTACTGATTGATAGGCTGGTTAAGTTTTTCTATGTGATGTCTAATAATTTCCTGCACCACGAAAAGGGAAAGAATGGGGAGGGAAATGGTAATGGTATCATAAAAGAATAGACTTATCATTGTAACTACACACAAGGTTTGTAAAAAGTATAACATGTATCAGAAATACAAAAAAAAATTATCACAAGGACAAGCCTTTAGTAATGTGTAAGTGCACTTGTTTGCCCAATGCATAAAGTCAGAGATGGATATAAAATATCCAGCGGAGGCTGCATAACTTCTTGAGCCATGATTAGAAAATACAAAAAGGTAAAACCCTAGAAAAATCCTAATGTTAAACCCTAGAAAAGATTAAATCGCTCCTCCATCCCGTCCCAGAGACCAACCTAAGCCTAACATTAAACTCTGGATTGTCCTTTCCGTCCTCCGCTCATCGAGACCGTTCTCGGGAAGGGCGCGGGACGGAGAAGGAAGCAAAGGAGGGACGAACGATGGCGGGGACGTTCCAGCAACGAGACGGACCTAGAGGTGGGGAGGTTCCAACAGCGGCGCGGGTTCTAGCTGGGGCGCGGGCTTTTAAAGAGAAGTTTTAGAGAGGAGGCGATGATTACCTGATGGTGGATTGAGAGAAGGGCCAACGATGGTCCATGTTCCGGCAGGGGGATTTTGAGAGAAGAAGTTTTGTGAGAGAGAGATCTCTCAAAAGTGGAGAAAAATGTAGAAGAAAGATGTTTTAAGTGGAAAAAATTCCAGCGGCTGTCGGGCGCGGGTTTGGTAGAAATTTTGGCTTCCTAAAATTTTCAAAGGATTTGGGAGCCAAAAATTTTGACAGAATTTTGATGGCAAACAACAGATTTAATATCTAGAATCCAAATATACTATTTTGGTGAAGTAGGTTCTGATGTTAAACAACAATTTTAATCCGTCGAAAATACAACGACAGTTTTAATCCGTTGTTGTTGGACAACTCTAACTGTCATAAATCGTCCATTTTGGTGTAGTGAAAGGAGTATTCTACTTTCGGACGAGGTTCACTTGGTGGAGGTACAGAAGGAGTAGAAGTGGATGTAGGTGGAGCTGCGTTAACTGCCAGAGATTTTTTGTTCTTCAAGTTGATATTCAAAGTCTTTTTTCCCTTGCGGTTGTTCTGGCGATTACTGCTACTCGATATCTGGTGTTCGTCCCGGTCGGGGTTAGACATGTGTACCCCTAACTGCTTAAACATGTCAGCGCTAACTTCAGCTGCTTTAGCATTAACAATAAAGGATGGCCAATCTTGGAACTGAGTTGATCCCGTCCACATGCTGATCATAGGCAAAAGATTTGCCTTACAGGTGTCTATGGTGACAGTGGCCGGAGTTCCAGGAGGCATTTTTAAAGCTTCTCGGCGGAACCTTTCAATAAAACTCTCAGCGGTTTCATTATGCCTTTGTTTGATTTTATTAAGGGCTGATATGGTCATGTCATTGATTCCCTCATAGAATCATTCCAAGAAGATCTGTTTGAGACCCGAGAAAGAGGTGATACAGCCATCGGGCAAGCTTCTGTACCAATCGTATGTGATACCGGCTAAACAGCCGATGAATACCCTGGTAAGAAGAGCGTCATTTGGCTGAAGTTGGATAGTCATTACCTCAAAGTGGTTAATGAACTGACTGGGAGATGTGCTGCCATTAAACAGGTAAATTGTAGGGATTTTATACTTTGGAGAAAATAGGACTTCCTTCCATTCAACTGGGTAGGGTTGCTTGATCCCTAACCTCTGCAAATTGTTCTTCTCTTTGAAGGCCTCGAATTGAGTGCGCAGGAGTTTGACAGCTTCATTAGCATCCTCCAATGATGTAGAAGGAGCAGGCTGAATCAGAGTATTAGGGGGAGGAACGACGTAGTAAGCACTATCTCCAGCACCTGACTGACTGGGTGTAGGTTGAATCTGCACCGGAGGTACTTGAGTAGATGCTACCCCCAGTCCTGCATTGACAGGCACCGACGATGCTATGATCTCAGGATTTGTAATAGGTACAGTCGGTGGTACTGTATGTTGGGCCACGATGATAGAATGCATACTTGCGACCATTTCAGCCATGGTACTCAACTTGTCTTCTAGTGCAGCTATTCGTTGTTCTTGACTAGCCGAATTAGAAGCATCTGGATCTTCAGTGACAACATAAGCTATCACTTCTCTAGGTACAGTGGACACTGTCTGTTCAGAACTTTCGCTGTATGCATCATAGTCAGAGAAAGAATCATCTCCTGAGTGAGAAAGAGGAAGATGACCGGAAGGATCTTGAAGATTCTTTTGACCGATTGTGTCTCGACTTTGGGATCTAGTATGTCGAAATACTCTTTCAGAAGATTCTTGGAGTATATCTAAATACCACTGGCTGGGCTTGCGAGGCTTGCGATGCTTGGAGCACTTCCTACCCCCAGTATATCGAGAAGTCATGTTGACAGAAGCGTACAGAACTTTGTCTTCATCTTCTGACATAGGTTCAGATGTTGTAAAATTCAAGCGATCGAAGACAGATCATTTTGTTGTCTGGCAACAACACTCGATGACAACCTTGTGATTATAATGGTGTCCAAGTGGTTGAACTGGAGGTGTTGAAAAGTTGTCCCATTTTTGTTTGAGATGCTCTCGGAGATCGGGAACAATGACGGGACGAGAAGAAGTCTAAGGGATATGTTCTTTGACAACATTCGGAACATGATTCCGATTCTTCAAATATTTTGTCCCATGAGTGTATAGGAAGTACTCATTTCATTAGCATAGGTGTCAGGATTTTTGATCCTGGAAGTTTGCCTCTGATGCTGGTTGGCCTTCGACATTGGCTGTTTGTGTTTCGCCGAAGTTGGTCTATTGAGATAAGTTCTTAGATCAGCAAATTCACCCCAAGGGGTTTCTGTCTGAGATACCAACAATTTTCCCTGTTTAGAGCGGGATATCCTGAGAGTTGGAAGATCTTGGAATTTTGCTACCGGAGTAGACAGAATACCTCTTTGATCAGTGCACTTCCCTTTGGCAAGGAGGGAAGAAGAACCCTTGTTTGAAAGAGTTCTTGTACTGACTGGTGCCGAGGCATGCTCAGATTGATCTTCTACGGTAAAAACCGAGGAAGACTGAGAAAAGACCAAAGGGCCTTTTCCTTTGTTTTGTGAAGAAGGGTTAGCTAAAGAGCGTTTCCCTCTGTTGTCTTCCAAGTCGTGTGACGAGGAAGTTTGAGAAAAGACCAACGGGCCTTTTTCTTCATTCTGGGGAGGAGAAGAAATAGTCAACAGACTACCCCCAGTGGATTGCGCTGGAGCAACAGGGTGCTTGGAAAGAGGAGCATAGTTTTTCTCCTTTCTGTGAGAAGAAGGGAGATTAGCCAAAGGGCTGTCCCTCTTAGACTGTGCTGGCATAGTTTGTGTAGGGGTTGAAGTGGCAGTAGGCGCATTGGCAGGTTGCACAAGAGAAGCTTTGACAGATGGTCTTCTGGCCACAGTCACAGCAGATTGCGCAGCAGGAGTCTTGATTTCAGAGTGCTGGAGTTGCATTCTGGTTGCTGGAGTGGTGGACTGCGCAGGCAGAGTTGCAGCCAACTGCGCCAGGGGAAGAGGAGTCTTGCACTTTGACAGAGCAGTATAGGATATGGTTTGTGCACTGGCAGGAGGAGCAGTATACTGCGCATGAGCAGTAGCAGCAGACTGTGCAGCAGCTTTGCAAGCAGAGATAGCAGACTGCACAGCAGGCTGTGCTGAGGGATGTGCAGAGGACTTTGAAGTCCATACTGAACAAACTTTGCTCTTGGCAGAAGTTGCAGTGCGACGAGTAGTCCCGGAGTTGATCATCGCCTCGTAGGCCGTCTGGTTGACCTTTACAACTAGCGTCTTCTGCGTCTTTCCGATAGACGCAACGTCATATTGAGTTGTCACTTCCTCGTCGGAGGAGAAAGTCGTCCCCAGCAGAGTCGTCATTTTGTTTGTAAAAACAAAAGTTGATCTTTATTTCACAAACTTTGTAAGAAGATTAAAATAATTCTGGGAAAGTACAACTATAGGAATCCGATCTGAAGATGATCGCTTTATCCCTTGGACGATGTGAACTTTGAAAATGGTAGCCTCTGAAGAATGCAGCAGCACTTTGGCAAGAACTCCTAATCTCTGGTGATGACTTGAATGATCTCTGATCTGATCTGGGCCTGATAATGAAGACTTGAAACTCTATTTATAGAGTTCTGGAAATAACTAATTTTTAGTTATTCTGAATTATACAGGATAGGTTGCGCAGACATTGGACTGCACAAGCAACAAACTGCGTTGGCAGTTACTCGATCGTGGACCACCTGTATGTGACGCGTGGCATTGTTTGATTGAAATGCGCTTAGTTGTGTACAGACGGTTGCCACATGGTGAGTAATTGATGGCATGTATGCCACGTGTAAATTGTCAGTTGTCTTGATGGAATGTGCCACATGTACTGTACTGGCTTCAGACTGTACTAGATTGAATTGCGCTGTAAAGAGTCTGGCAGATTGCGCTTCGATTGGGCTGGTAGCTTGCAATACATGTACACCTATCCTCGAGCGCTGTGTTGTACGAGAAACAAACAGTTTCCTCATTCTTCGGGCTGTCAGCTGTCAAAAGATCTGATTTTCTGTCAGATAATGATGACAAGGCCACGTCAGCTTGCGCGCTTGGATGTATGCGCAGTTCAGCTTGCGCAGTTGAATTGTTGCACAATCTGTCTCCTGCATAGTTCATTTGAAGAGTGCACAACTTGATTTTCTTTGCTTTTTTAATGGGTGCAACTTGATTTTTAGGACCTACAGGGTTGTAGACGGCTTTGGAAAGAGAGGTGAGTGCGGGTTCAGGAGCATCAACCAGATTTTATAAGTACAACCCCCATCGTTTCGAGGGCACAAAAGATGACATTTCAGCAGATACATGGCTTAAGGACATCGAGGCTATTCTGACAGCAACTAAGGTACCGATGGAAGAACATGTGTATCTAGTGAAGTTGTTGCTTCAGGACCTTGCACGTGATTGGTGGGAATTAGAAAAATAGGGCATCGGACGTCCTATTGCTTGGGACGTTTTACTGCAAGATTCAAGACGAAGTACTTTGGAGTTATGGCGCAGTTTAAGCTACAGCAGAAATTTATTAACCTCAAGCAGGCTGGCAAGACCGTGGATGCTTATGCAGTAGAGTTCTGCAGATTCAGTAGGTTCGCCCCGGAGATGGTGGCAACAGAGAGCCAGAGGGCTATGAGGTTTCAGCAGGGGTTTCATCTTGAACTCTTGTAATTGATAGAGGGGCATAACTACCAGACTTTCGATAAGATATTCACGGCCACTCAGAGGTATGAGATCACTATCCAGAGGATCGCATCAAGGACTGGAGGTTAGAAGAGATCTCATAATCAGATTGAAGGAGGAGGGGGCGCAGCGCCCAGAGTTACATCAACCCCTGGCATTCGCATTCACGATGTGGCAATACGAGGGCCAGCACCACTAGCAAGACAACAACCACAACAACAACAGCAGAGGAAAAACCAGCAACCCCCAGCAGGCTGTACCTATTGTGGGAAGGCAGGGCACACTAGAGGTGTGTCTCGGACATTGAATGGACAGTGTTTGATATGTGGGAGTCCAGATCATCGGATTTCTACCTGTCCTATGAATTCGAGGTCATAAGGACCAGTTCAGCAATTTTTTGCTCTGCCCGTATCAGGGGCAAGCCAGTCCCAAGGACAAGTGGTAGCTGTGTGACCATTGGCGTAACGTCCGTTGATGTCACAGGCTCAAATATTTCGGTAGCAGGGACCGCCGATGCAGCAGCAACAACATAGACCACCACAACATCACCAAGGCAGGGGCCAGCAGCAATACCAGGCTAGGCCGCAACATGGTAACCAGCAAGGAGGCCGAGGGCAAGCATTCAATATGTCCTTGGAAGAGGCATTGGCATCGGAAGATGTTGTGGCAGGTAACATTCTCGTCGTCTCATATCCCGCAATAGCATTGTTTGATTCAGGAGGATCACACTCCTTTATATCTGCACAATTTACGACACGACTAGGAATGGAATTCGAGGCATTGCCAGGGAGATTGAATATACTCACTGTTAATGGGCTCATAGGAGTTAGTAGGGTTATTCTGGCATGTAGTATTGTAGATTGCTTTTTTAATGGGTGCAACTTGATTTTTAGGACCTACAGGGTTGTAGACGGCTTTGGAAAGAGAGGTGAGGACGGGTTCAGGGGCATCAACCAGATTTTGCAAGTACAACCCCCGTCGTTTCGAGGGCACAAAAGATGACATTTCAGCAGACGCATGGCTTAAGGACATCGAGGCTATTCTGACAACAGCTAAGGTACCGACGAAAGAACATGTGTATTTAGTGAAGTTGTTGCTTCAGGACCTTGCATGTGATTGGTGGGAATTAGAAGAAGTGGGCATTGGACGTCATATTGCTTGGGACGATTTTACTGCAAGATTCAAGACGAAGGACTTTGGAGTTGTGGCGCAGTTTGAGCTACAGCAGAAATTTATTAACCTCAAGCAGGCTGGCAAGACCGTGGATGCTTATGCAGCGGAGTTCTGCAGATTCAGTAGGTTTGCCCCGGAGATGGTAGCAACAGAGAGCCAGAGGACTATAAGGTTTCTGCAGGGGTTTTATCTTGAACTCTTGCAATTGATAGAGGGGCATAACTACCAAACTTTCGATGAGATATTGACGGCCACTCAGAGGTATGAGATCACTATCTAGAGGATCACATCAAGGACTGGAGGTCAGAAGAGATCTCACAATCAGATTGAAGGAGGAGGGGGCGCAGCGTCCAGAGTTACAGCAACCCCTGGCATTCGCATTCACGATTTAGCAATGCGAGGGCCAGCACCACCAGCAAGACAACAACCACAACAACAGCAGCAGAGGAAAAACCAGTAACCTCCATCGGGCTCCACCTATTATGGGAAGGCAGGGCACACTAGAGGTGTGTGTCGGGCATTGAATGGACAGTGTTTGATATGCGGGAGTCCAGATCATCAAATTTCCACCTGTCCTATGAATTCGAGGTCATGAGGACCAGTTCAGCAATTTTTTGCTCTGTCCGTATCAGGGACAGGCAAGTACCAAGGACCAGCAGTAGCAGTGAGGCTGTTGGCGTAACGTCCGTTGATGTCACAGGCTCAGATGTTTCGATAGCAGGGACCACCGATGCAGCAGAAACAATATAGACCACCCCAACATCACCAAGGCAGGGGCCTGCAGCAACACCAGGCTAGGCCATAACATGGTAAACAGCAAGGAGGCCGAGGGCAAGCATTCAATCTGTCCTTGGACGAGGCATTGGCTTCGGGAGATGTTGTGGCAGGTAACATTCTCGTCGTCTCATATCCTGCAGTAGTATTGTTTGATTCAGGAGCATCACACTCCTTTATATCTGCACAATTTACGACACGACTAGGAATGGAATTCGAGGCATTGCCAGGGAGATTGAATATACTCACTGTTAATTGGCTCGTAGGATTTAGTAGGGTTATTCTGGTATGTAGTATTGTAGTTTACGGGTATTCCTTACCCGCCAGGTTGATAGAATTTTCTGTTGGAAATTTCGACGTTATCTTTGGCATAGACTGTTTGAAAGACAGTCATACGACAATAGATTGTCGTAAAGGGAGTGTATCTTTTAATATTTCATGCGTAGAGCAATTTACCTTAGTCAGATCAGTGGCAACTCAACAAGCAGAGGGAGTAGTAGCGACAATGGAAGAAGTTCGAGTTTCGAAGGTAGTTGAAGAGTTTCTTGATGTATTTTCTGAAGAACTTCCAGGATTACCCCCGTTTAAGGATATTGAGTTCAGTATAGAATTGGTACCTGGAACTAAATCGATATCAGATCGAGTTTACAGAATAGCATATTCAGAGCAGGCCAAGGTGTATCAGCACGTAGAGGAATTGAAGGCGAAAAAGTTTATTCGAGACAACAAGTCATCATGGACAACACCAGTAGTACTTGTGGGGAAGAAGGATGGGTCATCAAGATTGTGCATTGACTAGAGAAAGCTCAATGCAGCAACAGTAAAGAATAAATATCCACTACCAAGGATCGATGACTTGTTTGATCAGTTGAGCAGAGCTAGAGTTATCTTTGGTCAAGGTATCATCAAGTTAGAGTTTGAAAAGAGGATATTCCCAAGACAGCATTCAGGTCAAAGTACGGGCATCAAGAATTCCTAGTTATACCGTTCGATTTGACCAATGGTCCAACAATATTTATGGATTTGATGAACCGCATCTTTATGCCATACTTAGATCAATTTGTCATTGTGTTCCTCGACGACATTCTCGTATATTAAACGTGTGAGAAAAAGCATTAAGATCACCTCAGAAAAGTGTTGCAGGTTCTGAAAGAAAACCAGTTGTATGCCAAGCTCAGCAAGTGTGAGTTTTGGTCAGACCATATTTCATTCTTAGGGCACATCATATTAGGAGCTGGAGTGGCAGTGGATCCCAAGAAAGTAGAAGCAATAGAGAGTTGGCCAATGCCAAAGACCGTAGCAGATGTGCGTAGTTTCTTGGAATTGGCAGGATATTACAGAAGGTTCATATCAGACTTTGCAAGACTCTCAACACCCATGACCCGCTTGACACGGAAGGACGTACCATTCGACTGGTCAAAAGAATGCCAGGCATCATTTGAGAATTTGAAGCAGAAATTGATATCGGTACCTATTCTTACATTACCAGTTGGACCCGGAGGTTTTACTGTATATTATAATGCGTCAGAAAAAGGACTCGGGTGTATTCTAATGCAGCATGGGAAGGTGATAGCATATGCATCCAGGCAACTTCAAGACCACGAGAAGAATTATCCAACTCATGACTTGGAGTTAGCAGCAGTAGTATTTGCTTTAAAGTTGTGGAGGCATTACTTATATGGTGATCGAGTGGACATGTACACGGACCACAAAAGTTTGAAGTGCATCTTTACCCAGAAGGAACTGAACATGAGACAGAGAAGATGGTTAGAGTTGATCAAGGATTATGACGTGGAGCTGCAGTATCACCCAGGCAAGGCTAACGTGGCAGCAGATGCACTTAGCAGGAGAGGCGACGCATTTATGTTGACATCACAGAAGCATATTTAGAAGACCTTCAGGAGATGGGCATTGCAGTTATACTTCCTAGTGATGTAGGAATTCTAGCAAGTCTACGAGTTCAATCCGACTTAGTAGACAGGATCAAGGCAGCTCAGGTACAGGATCCAAGGATTCAGAAGCTTAGGACAGAATGTGAGTCGGGACTCATGAAGGAGATAAAAATTCACGAGGATGGTACACTTATATTTGGATTGTGCCTATGTGTGCCTAATGGAGATATCAGACAAGAGGTTATGTCAAAAGCCCATAGTTCTTAGTATTCTGTACACCCTGGAGGGACCAAAATGTACCAAGATATCAAGCAGCACTTCTGGTGGAACGGAATAAAGAGGGAGATATCTAGATTCGTTTCCCGTTGCTTAATATGTCAGCAAGTGAAGGCAGAACAACAGAGGCCAGCTGGACTACTGCAGCCGCTTCCTATCCCGGAATGGAAGTGAGAGCATATTACAATGGACTTTGTGACCGGTTTACCGAGATCACCTAGTGGTAAGGATGCTATCTAGGTGATCGTAGATCGACTTACGAAGGTGGCACACTTTCTTCCTTTTAGAGTAGTCAATCTACTGAAAAATTGGCAGAGTTGTATATGCAGCAGATAGTCAGGCAGCATGGGGTCCCAGTCAGTATTGTGTCAGATAGAGATACCCGTTTTACGTCACATTTCTAGAAGAGTTTACATCATAGCTTGGGTACCAAGTTAAGATTTAGTACGTCTTATCACCCACAGACAGACGGGCAATCAGAAAGAACAATTCAGACTTTAGAAGATATGTTGCGAGCTTGCACCCTAGATTTTGGAGGATCTTGGGAGAGTCACCTGCACTTAGTCGAATTCTCGTACAACAACAGCTATCAAGCCAGTATCCAGATGGCGCCATTCGAAGAACTATATTATAAGAAGTGCAGGTCGCCATTGGCATGGGATGATATACGGAGAGAATGGTTAGGTCCAGAATTGGTTATTCAGACGGTTGAAGTGGTGAAAGGGATTAGAGAGCGACTTTGAGTTGTGCAAGATCGGCATCGTCATTGGGCAGACCAGCATCGTAGGCCTCTAGAATTTTCTGTTTGGTACCACGTATTCTTGCGGATCTCGCCTACTCGTGGGGTCATTAAATTTGGCGTTTGCGGGAAGTTGCGTCCCCGATACATGGGCCCATTTGTTATCCTTGATAGGGTAGGCGATGTTGCCTATCGTTTATCCCTTCCACCTTCGTTATGCGAGGTATACGATGTGTTTTATGTATCTTAGTTGCGAAGGTATGTATCGGACCCAAGCTACATCCTCGATCATTCTGAGCTGGTTATTGGTACCAACATGTCTTACGAGGAGCAGCATGTGTCCATTTTGGACCGCAGAGACAAGATACTCAAGAACCGAATAATTAGCCTTGTTCGTGTTGCTTGGGGTTATCACTCATTGGGAGAGTCAACGTGGGAACGTGAGGATGATATCTGATCACGGTATCCGCACCTATTTGACTCACAAGGTATATTTTTTCGTATACCTTGATTGTCTTGATTCCTTATGCTTATTGCCCTATGTGTAGAATTGCTAAATGTCATCATATAGCATATATATATTACTTGCGATTTGATATTGTAAGATGACTGCTCGCTCATTAAAATTATTGTACTTAGATTAGTCTGGCCTTGATATTTCTATCCTACTTGGAGTTGAAATTCCGAGAACGGAATTTTTCTAAGGAGGATAGAGATGTCACTCCCCGTTCCCAATATACGTATCTTAAATTACGTGTACGTCTTGAATGTATTGGTTTAATATTTATCATACATTTGTTCTGTATTTAATTCCCTTAATTCTTCGCTAATTATTTTCCTGTATTTTATTCTCTGCTTTTGTTTGATCATTGGGTTCGGCTTGGATTGGTTTTATTTTGGTGTTTCATCTTAACCCCACCTACCACCTCTTCATTTAAAGCCCCAAACCTATTCTCTTCTTCTCATTTACTTCTTTCATCCTCCATAACTCTTCCCACCTACCCAGCCGCATAGGCAAGTACCAACTTGCTTCATGATGGATCCCCAGTATTATTGTTCCATCATCTTCCTTACTTGTTCTTAAGTCTCTTTAGTATTTAGTATTTGAAATTTCCACGGCTCATTTCATGTAGATCTAAGTTTAATACATTTTCGGATTTCTTGGATTTGATCTATTTAACTTTGTTATTTTCAAGTTTTGATGGTTCCATGTTGTAGCAAATTTTGTTCTGCCCTATTTTGACCTCTGGAAGTCCAGATTTGGGCTTAGAATGAAGGATTTATGGAGCTTGGAAGTAAGGCCTTCATGGTTTTTCTTCTCAAAAAAGTGGAGAAGAAGAACAGTGCTTGACCGCATGACTCTTTCATGCGACAAGACTTCCCGAGCCGTATGGCATTTCCCAGCCGCATGGCGTTTTCTGGCCGCATGAACCATTCAGTTCTCGGCCGCATGAACATGTTATCTCCCGAGCCGCATGGCATTTCCCAGCCGCATGGCGCTTTCTGGCCGCATGAACCATTTAGTTCTCAGCCGCATGAACATGTTATCTCCCGAGCCGCGTGGTATTTCCCAGCCGTATGGCGCTTTCTGGCCGCATGAACCATTTAGTTCTCGGCCGCTTGAACATGTTATCTCCCGAGCCGCATGAGCATTGTTTTCCTTCAGCCGTATGGCTATTTTCTAGCTTTCGGCTGCATGAGCTTGTTAGCTCTCAGCCGCATGAGACTCTCATTTTCCAGCCGCATGAAGCTCATTTCTCAGCCGCATAAGCTCTTGTTATTTTAGCCGCATAAGCGCTTGACTTTCTCAGCCGCATAAGGACCAGTTCCTTTCGACCGTATGAAATTTGGGCCGCATGGAACTCGAGCCGCATAGGCCCAGTCTCCCCCTGGCCGTATGACATTGAGTCGCATGCCGCATGAGCCCTATCTTCTTCTTTTCGCATGAAATTTGATTCTCTGAGCCGCATGAGACTCGAACCCGAGCCGCATGAACCAATTACTTCTCGACCGCATGAGCTTATTATGGGATCTTTATCCAATCTAGCCGCATAGATGGGCATCCATCTACTGCCATTTATAGTGCCTTTTTATTATTTCTTGTCCGAATTGACATTAATTGTTACCTGACTAATGATTGATCATGCGTTCCTAGTTGGAACTAAGAGACCAGCTAATCGTCTTATTGAATTGAATGAGGCACGTTCATGTATGAACCATGAACCATTACGATTGACTAGCCGATCCAAACATTGGTTAAGAGTTGTCTCGAAGTGTCGTGATCTTGTGCGAACCCCAATAGCAAGCAGAGATCTATTTATCATATTCTTAACTCTTACCACTGGTTCTACTTTCTCATATCGTGCTTTCTTGCGGTACTTGCTATTAGAGATCTAACCTCTCTGGTTTTGCATAGCTAGATCTAGAGCCAGCTCTCGAGGACTCAGCTTACTTCCGCCTCCAAGATGGTCAATGCTAGAGGAATGATCGCAGGAGGACACGAGTGGGTTCTTTGCTTCCCTGCTCATTTTTACTACTTACTTACTTTTGCCGTTCGGCACCGATATGTTAGTCAGATTGTTTTGTACTTACCTTTACATAATTGTAACTAAGTCAGACTGTAGCTGATAACAATTGTTTATACCTTGTTATATCATCTGGCTATATTTTGTAAAGTCAGATCTCGAGAATATTTTGACTGAGCGTTTGGGACGCCTTAGTACTTTATCTCACATGTTCTCTATTATTGCTTCCTGTTTGAATGATTGAGACAATAGATGTTGATTGACCCTAGTGAGACTTGAGACTTTAATGTAGTATGCACCCCCTCGTCTTGTAGACAGCATTGATCGTATTATACGGTATTCTTCTACCCGTAATACGTAGATGGCTGAGTCATTCCCCCGCTCTCCGGTATTCCGGTTCTGGGGCGTGGCAAGGATGCATTACGTCTTGGATGTTTACTACCTCCAGTGCTTCGAGATGTCATGTTGACAGGAGCAAAAAGTAATTCATCTTCGTCCACTAGGATTGGTTCATGAGTCTGAACATAACTCAAACGGTCAAAGACGGACCGCTTAGCTGACTGACAGCAGCATTTGATGACAACTTTATGATGGTGGTTGCAATGATGTTCTTGCGGTTGGACCACCGCTGGACGGGATGGATTTACAACCTTCCGCTTCTGTATTAAGAGTTCACGGAGGTCACTAATAGGACGAGAAGAAGTTTCAGGAATGTAGTCCTTGATGATATTCGGGACATGGTTCATGTTCCTGAGGTCTCTTGTACCTTGAGTGTACAACGACGTGCGAAGCTGGTTAGCATAAGTCACAGGATATTTCACCTCAGCATTCTTCCTCTGGTGAAAGTTAGCAACTGGTGCATATTGTGCTTGATACATCTTGTGATATTCCGAGGTTGAGCCTAATTGGCACCTATTTATATAGGTGCATAAGTGTGACAGAGGAGCTACTTGTGCATTTACTTGAGATACTAGTAGTTTGCCTCGTCGGGATCTTGAAATACACAAGGTTGGTAGATCTTGCCCTGATCTCTTTGGAGTAGGCATAATGCCCTTTTGCATGAAAGATTTATTTTGAATAGAACCCATCTTCCTGACAGAGATTTAGTCGTCTCTATTAAGGACAGTAGTACTTTCCATCTAATCAACGACTCGAGCAGAATGAGGAAAGGCTAAAGAGCATTTTCTTTGATTTTCTGGCTTCTCACTAATTTTCTGGTTTGGTGACAAAGAGGGAGTCACTAAACAGTATTTCTCTTTACATTACGCTAATGCAGAAGCATGTACAGATTACGCCAGAGCATGAATAGGCGTAGGTTGAGCCAGAACAGGAACACGCACAAGTTGCACTGGAGCAGGAACATGCACAGGTTGTGCTAGAAGAAAAGGCCAAAGGGCACTTTCCTTTGTTTTGAAGAGTGGTGCGTCGAGACAGAGTCTCCTTCGATTTTAGAGTCGGAGAAGTAGGGGGATTAGCCAAAAGGTTGTTTCCTATAGGTTGCACTAAAGCATTGTTGGGCGCAAGTTGCGCAGAAGCATAAACAAGTGCAGGTTGCGTAATCTCCCTTCCCGATATTTTAATATATTTATTTTATTTTATTTTATTTGAATTCTAATTTTTAGTTTTATAAATGTTTAATTAATTGATAATTATTGAAGGCCCTAAGTCATGGTTAGGATTGGAGTACAAGATGACTAGAAATCGTAGCACGGATAGCATTATCACGTGCCTTGACTAATGTGTTAGCCATGGTAGGGAAGACCCATCCATAAGTATGTCCCAACAAGAAAAACCAAGCCAAGTTGCGACTTGACCTCTATAAAGAATTTAATTAAGTATTTATTAATTTAATGACTTTTAGGAAACCCGGTTATGCCAATTTAGTCCGGACTGGACCCGGACGGGCAAGCCTATGTAGGCATGCAGCGAGACCAAAGATGCCTTGTAAACGTCTTTATGTATGTGCAAATACTTTGTATATATTTTTGGGAAACGCCAAATATTTTCTAAATAAAAATTATACATATAATATGGACATTAATAAAATCAGAGGGCATTTTAGAGTATTGATACAATTTTCTGGAGCCCAGTAATGAGGGTATATGATATGCCCACCCAGAATCTACTATTGAATTATTTTAATTACTATTGGAATTATTATTATTATTATTATTAATTTTATTATTATGGTTATTAAATATATAAATATTTTTATTAATAGTTATATTATTTTATTCTTTATCAAATAAATATATATGTATATATTTATATATGCCTAAAATGGATCTAGATATGGAGTTTATTTGGTCATGTTTATATGTAAAGATATAGTGTGTATGTGTATATAGATAAATATATATATTAGTATGTATACATATATGTATATATATGATTGATAATTGTATTAAAGAATGGAATAAAGAAATAAATAATAAAAAGAAAATAAAGAAATAAATCCAAACCCCCCCAGCCGAACGGGCCAACAGGCCGACCCCCTCCTCTGGTAACGAAGGAGAGTATATATGATATCGAGAGGGAATTGAAACCCTAACCTAACCGATCACCTCGTATAGCCGCGAGGTAGCCGTCGGTGGCCACAAACCGACCATGAACGCTGGCCGCGCGTGCGAAATCGACAACAACACCGCGCATGTAACCACTATTCTTCCCTATTTTTCTCTCGCACTGGTTTATCGTTTTACGATCTACAAAAACCTGCACGTAGCCTTTATAACCCTCAACATGTCCCTTCAATTAGATTCTAAAATACTAGACTGGATTTCTCGTGAAATCGATGGGAATATCACAAAAAATTGTTCGAAAAACAGTTTGTAAGTGCCCCAAGTACCTCTATTTGAGAATGATTCATGGCCAACCTAGTAACTGTTTAGAAGTTATAATTTAAGAGATTCCTAGCCAACCTATAGGACACGAGATCCCTTTTTGTAGTTTAGAAGTTTATCGCTTATATGCCGAGAAAACCAATTTCTAAAATTGACAAAAACTGTATTCAAAAACAATAAAATCCTTCAATACGACGTGCGTTCCGCCAATGCGGACGACGTGTTCGCGAACCGAAAGCATCGAAAGGTGCGTAATGGCTTCGCGGATGTGTGGACTTTGACGGAATTCAAATTGGTTGCGTGTGCGCGACAAATTTGATACGTATCCGTCGAAATTCACCGTATCGACCTTTTTGCAAATTTTCTAATTACTTTGTGCACGTTCGTCAAATCGAGATGAAACTTGTGCCAACTGGACCATATCATTTTTCTGGTCCTGTATGCCAATTTTGGTCCAATTCTGAGATAGTTGATCGGGTCGCCGTTTTGCGGGCCCTACTATCCGACTCAACAAGTGATCTTTTGCACGGTCTGCCGAAATTCAACTTTGGACACATGGTTCGGTTCGTATCGAAAAACCGGAACTGTAGACATATAGTTTGACGACTTTAGAGACCATAGAATTTGGCACACTTTTTGGTGGAAAGCGGGTCCAACGGCGGGCACCGTTTAAACCCAAAATTACCGTTTTGCCTTTGTGTCCAGAATTGGACTTAAGAACAGACAATTCTAGCTAATTTGACTATTCTAAAAATGTTTGTAATGCTTATTTCAGCATCCGGAGACTTTTGCATGTGTTGACTTTGGTGACTCATCTGAGTGGTTGTACTATCGATTTCACCAGCTAAGGACCTTAGGCAAGTACTCTTTTTGTTTGCTTTTCGATTCATAGTAATTTAGACATTTCATGTTTATACATATGTCTTGCTGCTTGTTGACAAGCTCGTCACAGGAAAAATAGTATCATGGATCTCTATTTACTATATTTTTTTATTATCATGTTTTCGTATTTTGTGACTTGTTCGAGTCCATGAGTACTAGTCGGGAGGAGAAATATCTTAGTAGACGTGTGAAATACCCCTTATCCATCCCCCGTGTCTTTCGTGGAGATTAACAGATGTACACGACCCGTACAGGGTGCCGAATTTACCCCCTAGTCGTTCACATGTCGAAACAGGTATTTCAAAACACATAGATAATTGTCTTTTATTTGTTTCCTCGTTTTCTTCATCGCTTGCCATTACGTCAGTACTTTTTAGTTTTTATCTCGCATATGTTATTTTCATGTCTTGTGATTTCTATTGTGTTTTTGCATTGCCGTCGGTTTGTGTGCTTGTTCCATTCCTGACTGGAAACCAACATTTTTCAGGTTAGTTGTGACTTCACTTAGTGTAAACCCCCAGTATTTTTAACTATTTTAGTGCTTTAAAAATTATTTTTCTATATTATTTGGACTTAAGGTGGTAATTATATGTATGTGTGTAATTATAGATGTATAATATAGGTATGTTTGTGTGCTTAATATTTTAAATACTACTAAATATAGCCTACAGTTATTACAAATATTTGTTACTTATTTATCATTTATAGGCTTTTTATGTGAATATATACATATATATATATATATATATATATTATATATATTTGTGTGTGTGTGTGGTATATATATATAATATAATATTATATATATATATATATTATATAATATTATATATATATATATTGGATGTTAAAAAAAAAGTTTAGCTGTGGTGGTCGGCCCAGGGGGGGACCGACCACAGCTTTGTTAACATTGTTAGTAAAGAACAAAGAAAAGCAAAAGGAAAGGAAAGTAGCTTAAAAAAATATTACAACCCACCCACATAAAGTGGGCGGGCCCCCGCTTCCAAAGTTTTCGCTTGCTAGCAGCAGGCTCGCGACAACCCAACCCATGGGATTGATTTCCTTTATTATTCCTAAACCCTCATGTATTAGGTTTTACTAGGAGTTGATATAAATACATATTTTTCCACGAACCTCAAAACCCTAGACTTCCAAAACGAAAGTTGCAGCTGATCATACCCCCTTCGCCTACGAGTTTGTTTCACCAGCGACGGAGTTTGTGCACGACGAACGGAGCATCGGAAGTCAGCCCCGCGTCACCCACGGAGCAGTTTTCCCACTCAAGGTACCCTACTTCCCTACGGCGTAACTTTTTACTCGTAGCACCGATTTTTGATCCATAAAATTTTTTGGAAAGTAGACTTGACCCTCTTCAAGATCCTCTAGGTGGATTTCGAAAACAACACATCGGCTTGCTCCGAAAATCGAGACGAAGTTACAAAAATCTGTTTTCTGTAATAATAAAAACTGTTTTAAAACGACAACTTGTCGGTAAATTTTCTTGCTGTGCAGTAAAGTAATGTAGGAACTAATTCAAAAAAGTAAAAGACAATATAACCGAGATCACGATACATCTTCTGGATCGTTGTTTCGATTAGCATGTAAAAAAGTAGATTGATGTTGAAGTTGAGGAAAAACTTGTGTTTAATTGTATTAATTTTCTGAATTTTGTCCGATACGACGTACGCCCCGACAAACCGGGCGACGTGGTCACGCGTTATACGCATCGAAAGACGCGTATGGATGTTGCTGACGTGTGGGAACTGACGGAACTCAGTTTCGTCGCGTGTGCGCGACGAAATCAGTCCGTATCCGTCAAGATACCCCCGTATCGGCGTTTCGCAAACTTACCCATAACATCGTGTACAGTCGTCGAATAGAGACGAAACTTGTGCCAACAGGTCCGGATCGAAATTCTGGTCCTGTGTGCCAAGTTTGGTTCGATTCTGAAAAGGTCGAATCGGAACCCATTTTTGGCGGGCCCACGACCCACTCAAACGGGCGATTTTGTGCACAGCTCATCGAAATCTAAAATTGGACATACCGTTGGGTTCGTCTCCTCAAACTGAAACCGTAGACATGTAGTTTGACGACTTTAGAGACCATAGACCTTGGCACGCATTTCGGTGCAAAACTGGTCCAACGGCGGACATCGTTTTTACCCGAAATTATGATTTTGCCCCTGTTCCAGAATTTAACTTTTGGACAGGCATTTCCTAGGTATATCTTCTTCACCGAGATCATTTTTGAAGTTTGTTTCAGTGTCCTGAGTTGTTTGGAGATTGTGACATTTCTTGGCTGACATTGTGATTACTTGGAATTGC
Source organism: Iris pallida (assembly GCA_029216955.1). Lineage (NCBI taxonomy): Eukaryota > Viridiplantae > Streptophyta > Magnoliopsida > Asparagales > Iridaceae > Iris > Iris pallida. The sequence goes on along the minus strand of JANAVB010000599.1, from coordinate 7,285,276 downwards.
CACTTTGTACCATCAGGCAAGATACCTTGCCACCTTACTCTGTGATTATTATACTTCTTATTTTTTGTTGTTATTTTCAGCATTTTGTTCCTTGATATTTAAACTGTGCATCCAAGTCACACTTGGGTGCAAGCGACTCTATTGGTCGTTTATCTCGTCTTATTTATTTATCTTACATTAACTTAGTCTAGTGACCACCCATTGATGTTGAGGTATTGGTATATCTCATACGGCCATAAAACTTGTTGTATCACATGATATGAGTCACATGTAGGACACGTTTTTGCGTAGTCGGCTGGCCATCGATACGTATGGAGCGTGCGACGGATAGGAGTAACTGCTATTAGTATTGCATGTTAGAAGACTTGGCGGTTACTAGAGGTTCATATCAGTCATGGAGATGATGATACTAGGCATTGGGTGGGGAGAACAATACCTGACGTATGGGCTTCTTTACACTTCCCTGATTCCCTGTGCGCTCCTCCGAAGACGCAGGCTCCAGGCGCCCTCTGACGTTTCCCAGAACGTTATGGACGTAGCCCCTTGCACATCGTGCCCTCTGACGCTTCCCGAGCGTTATGGACATAGGCCCCTGGTACCCTTTATGGGAACTATACCGATCCCATTTACAGCCAGGGCTCATATGTCGAAGGATTGTATCTCAACTGCATATTCACAGTAGAATTGTCAGAAACCCGATTGCATGCATACATTTTCTCTATTATATTATCACAGTTTATATGGCATGGTATTTTCTTGTATCTTGCTATGTCCCCTGAGGACCTGGTTATCTCTCCAGGTTTAGACGATTTTCCACAGGAGTACGGAGCGGCATTGGAGCTATCCTACATTGATGACGAGGCAGTCACTACTGATTTCTAGTCTGTTCTATATTTGAGACATTAGTGGACATTATTTTACATCTCTTTTATTTCTATTTTTGTGGAGGTTGGACTCCGATCTTGTGAGACTATTTTTTATAGCTGTTTGGAGTGAGTATGTTCACCCGCCTATCTTTTGATACTCTGCTTTATTCATTTTGACTTTTTATCTCCTGTGTTGAGCTGTGATGAGATTAGATATGTTATTCTGGCCTGTGGTTTTTTATTTACAGCTTATGTGCATATACGAGGATTCTATATATTGGGGTATTCTTCGTATATGTGCACTGGCATGTTCACGTACTCGGTCCTACGTATTTTGGGACTGGGACGTTACATGTTTTTGTGGTGGCCCATACAGGTCTCATTTAATATTTTTGGGTTACATGACTGTGCCCAACAAGCCTGCATATAGGAATAGGAATATCTCATCCAGAACTACTACTATCTCTTGACTTCCAATCTTTTCAAAATTTCTTGATTATTCAATTTACTTCATATCTAATCTTTCCTAATATAAACTTATCTTCCTCGTGCCAACAGTATGAATCTACGAAGCGGATGCACTTCTGCCTTGGCCCTCATATCTGGTGAGGAGGCTACTTCGGAGGGACATAATCCTCCTATGACTCCAGCGACACCCTAACAGGCAGGATTGTCGCAGCCTACTACGACACTGACGATGGAGTACCCAAAGATCGCAGCACCCCCAGGCAGCCAGGCTGGACAGACTACTACCATGCCACCGGAAGGGAATGTACCACTGTCTCCTCCACCACCATTCCTCAGCAGCTTCCCCAAAGTTGGGACCTCAGATGCTCCACCAACGACTGATGGGAGCCCTACTACTCAGTTTATGTATGCCATGATGCAGGCTCAGTAGCAGCAGACCGATCTGATGAGACACACAATGATGGCAGCTATGGCTAGACCTCCACCACCACCTCCAGTAATAGTACCAGCACCGGCTCTGCATCCCTATGAAGGCTCTATCAAGAATTTCACAGATATGAACCCCAAGGCCTTTAGAGGGACGGAGAAGCTATTAGAGGTATCACAGTAGATTATTAGTACCGAGAAGCTATTGAAGGCATCCCAGTTGCCAGCTCGAGATTGGATGACAGCAGTGGACCTACTGCTAGAAGATAATGCTCACTACTGGTGGAAGACGGAAGAGAGACGATTAGGCAGTGGGATCACCTGGAAGCAGTTCTATGATGCATTTTATGAGAGATTCTTCCCTATTCATGTTCGAGATGGTCTCTACGACCAGTTCCTTCATATGAAGCAAGGGAATATGACAGTTGATAAGTATGACTCAGAGTTCAATCGCCTGAGTCGATTTGGTGCGGGATTGATTCCGACAGAGTTAGAGAAGGCGAGGATATTTCACCAGGGGCTTGCACCAGAGCTCAAGTCTTATACGACTACTCAGTCTCGAGTCACCCATTCAGCTATCTTGGAAGAATCTCGGGCTCAGGAGATTCTTCGCAAGGAACAGCAGCAGACATCGAGACGTCATACACCAGCAGCTACACCAGCCAGAACTACTCAGAGTGGACCTATTAGGAGGGCCACATGACAGTTCCAGCAGAGGCCCTCACCTTATCAGAAGCCCGTTTGCCATTACTGCGAAAAACAAGGACATCTCCAGAATGACTGCAGGACTCGCCTCGAATTATACTTAAGATGTGGATCCAATCAACACATGCTCAAGGATTGTCCGGAGCAACATGGAATAGTACAAGCTCGGCAGAACCCGAGACCCACAGCCCAGCTCTCCCAGCACCACGGCCCGTAGCAGGAGCACCTCGTCCACCATTGCCTCCCCAAGGCGTACTGTACAACAAGGCCAGAGCTCAGGGCCCGGGATAAAATTATAGGTAGACATTCTCACTTGTTGTTGAGGATATAGAGACAGAGGCGGAGGTTATAGTAGGTATGGTTCAAGTTGCATCTTTTCCTACTATTACACTATTTGATACTGGAGCCACACATTCATTTATAGCCACTAGTTTTGCCATTAGACACAGCATTCCCATCACACCCTTAGCTATGAATGTTAAAATCCTCACTGGAGGAGGAGTTGTACCTGTTAGTGGTGTTTGTAGATGTTGTCCTATAGTGATAAATGGTAGAGAGATGATGGCACGACTTCATGTATTCCCTATGCCGACATTTGATGTGGTTCTTAGAATGGACTGGTTGAGCCAGCATTTCGCTCTCATCGACTACCATAGGAGCAGTATTATCTTTAGACCACCGAATGCGGCAGAGTTTGAGTTCACCAAAGAAGACGGAGAGAGTTGTGATGCACCCACATCGGGAACTCACATGATGATACATGACACCCCCAGCATATTATCACCGAGTTCGAGGATGTATTCCCCGAAGAGTTGCCAGGACTACCACCTGACCGAGATATTGAGTTTTCTATTGAGCTTATTCCTGGAGCCGAGCCTATTTCATCTCGAGTATTCGTCTGGCACCCAAGGAGTTGGTAGAGATGAAGACGTAGATTGATGACTTATTAGAGAAGGGATTTATTCGTGCCAGTGCGTCACCATGAAAAGCACCGGTTCTTTTTGTGCCTAAAAAAGACGGGACAGTGCGCATGTGCATCGACTACAGAGCATTGAATGCAGTGACGGTGAATAACAAGTATCCCTTACCACATATAGACGATCTATTCGATCAACTGAGTGGAGCAAAAGTATTCTCCAAGATTGAATTACGATCTGGCTATCACCAGTTGAAGGTTCGGAAGGAAGACATTGCAAAGACGGCCTTTCGATCGAGGTATGGACACTACGAGTTATTGGTCATGCCTTTTGGTTTAACCAATACTTTCGCAGTTTTCATGAATTTAATGAACAAGATCTTTCACCAGTACTTGGACAAATTTGTAGTAGTCTTTATAGATGATATCTTGATTTACTCCAAGAGTCAAGAGGAGCATGAGCAGCATCTACGGATAGTTTTGGGAACATTGAGGAATGAACGACTTTTTGCGAAGCTTAGCAAGTGTGATTTCTTTCTCAAGGAGGTATCATTCCTTCGTCATATTGTTACGGGTGATGGTATATCAGTGGACCCAGAGAAGATCGCAGCAGTCAAATCATGGCCCGCTCCCACATCAGCTTCTGAGGTGAGAAGTTTCCTTGGACTTGCGGGTTACTACCGACGGTTCGTAGAAGATTTCTCTCGAACAGCAGGGCCTATGACTCGATTGACTTGCAATGATCAGGAGTTTGTATGGATAGATGAGTGTCAAGCCGCATTTGATGAGTTGAAGAAGCGATTGACCATAGCACCGATCTTGACGCTACCATCGGGCCCAGGAGGATTTGTAATCTACAGCGACGCATCCGGGACGGGATTAGGATGTGTATTGATACAGCACGGTCGGGTAGTAGCTTATGCATTGCGACAGTTGAGAGTGCATGACATGGATTATCTGACCCACGATCTAGAGCTCGCAGCGGTTATCTTTGCTTTGAAGCTATGGAGACACTACTTGTACGGCAAAAAGGTTGATATCTACACTGATCATAAGAGCCTCAATTACGTGTTCACACAGAAGGAGTTGAATATACGACAGCGACGTTGGTTAGAGTTGATGAAGGATTATAAGATCGAGCTCCATTATCATCCTGGCAAGGCTAATGTCGTGGCAGACGTATTAAGCCGTAAGCCCATGGCCCACTTTTTGACTACACAGAAGGAATTGATTAGAGACTTGGAGTAGCTTGGTATAGAGTTAGTATTGCCTGGAGCAGATGGCGTATTAGCCAACCTTCAAGTGCAATCAACATTGGTAGAGCGCATCAAGGTAGCATTGCCCAATGATGCTAGATTTCGAAGGCTGAAAGAGAGAACTGATGCAGAAGAGCAGACAGGTTTGAGGATCCACTCAGATGGGACACTGCGATGTGGTGATCACATTTATGTACCCAATAGAGATCTACGGCTGGAGCTTATGACAGAGGCTCACAGTTCGGCATACCCCATTCATCCCGGAGGGACCAAGATGTATCGTGACTTACGACAATATTATTGGTGGCATGGAATGAAGCGCGAGATAGCTCGTTTTGTCGCCAAGTGCTTAGTATATCAACAAGTTAAGGCGGAGCACCAGAGGACGGCTGGATTATTGCAGCCGCTACCCATTCCCGAGTGGAAGTGGGAGCACATTACTATGGATTTCGTCACAGGTTTTCCTCGGAGTCCTAGGGGACAAGACGCAGTATGGGTGATTTTTGATAGACTTACGAAGTCGGCCCATTTTTTACCTTTTAGAGTGGGCCAGTCGACAAAGGTATTGGCAGAGATGTATATGGAGCAGATTATGAGACTGCACGGTGTGCCTGTTAGTATTGTGTCAAACCGTGACTCAAGGTTTACCTCATACTTTTGGAGGAGCATGCAAGAGAGTTTGGGCACCCGATTGAAGTTTAGTACGGCATACCATCCGCTGACAGACGGCCAGTCAGAGCGTACCATTCAGACACTAGAGAATATGTTGAGAGCGTGCATGCTTGACTTTGGTGGTTCATGGGAGGACCATCTTCATCTTGTTGAGTTTTCCTACAACAATAACTATCATGCGAGCATTCAGATGGCTCCGTTTGAAGCATTGTATGGTAGGAAGTGTCGGTCTCCCATTTGTTGGAGCGACATAGGAGAGCGACAGCTATTTGGTCCCGAGTTTATCTTGAGCACAGTGGAGACAATGAAGAAAATTCAGGACCACCTGCGAGCAGCGCAGGATCGTCAGAAGCAGTGGGCAGATAATCGACGTCGACCCTTGGAGTTCAAAGAGGGCGACCATGTGTTCTTGAAGATATCCCCCACTAGAGGCACGATTCGATTCGGAGGACGTGGCAAGTTGAGTCCAAGGTACATCGCCCTTTCGATGTCTTGGAACGTGTTGGAGAGGTTGCCTACAGATTGACATTGCCATCGTCGCTAGTGGAAGTGCATGACGTATTCTATGTATCTCAGCTGAGGAGGTACGTGGCGGATAGCAATCATGTGCTTGATCACACCGAGATCACAGTTGGACCGAGTTTGTCGTACGAAGAGCAACCAGTAGGTATCCTCGATCGCCGAGTAAAAGTGTTACAGAATCAATCTATCCCATTGGTTCGCGTGGCATGGAAGCATCACTCGCCAGGAAAGTCTACTTGGGGTTGGCATATTTTATTTTGATTATTAACAGCATCTTCGTAGTTTAGTTTTCTGCGTCTTCAGATACATATCCTCTCAGAAGCTCAACTACATAAAGACTTTCCGTTCAAGAGCATCCATCCTTCGCATCGAAGATTAAAGCAGCTACCGGCGCTCCTTGCATAAGATGGCGTCCTCCTGCTTAGAGTCTTCGTGTCTGCACAAGTCTAGGTATATCTGTAAACACCTAAGGACGGATGACAAGTAAAAGAACAAGTCAAAAATAAAATACCTACAGAGCGGCATACCGGCGGCATACTTCGGCGTACCGGCAGTATACCGTTTTTAGAGTCTAGAAAGTTGATGTGACAAATTATCGGCATACCGGTGATATGCTTCGGCATACCGGCGGTATACCAATTTTTGTGTCCAGAAAGTTGCTGTGACAAATTGTCGGCATACCGATGGCATGCTCCGGCATACCGACGGTATACCGTTTTTAGCGACCCAAAAGTTTCTGTGACAAATTGTCGGCATACCGACGGCATGCTCCGGCATACCGACGGTATACCGTTTTTAGCAACCCAAAACTTGCTGTGACAAATTATCGACATACTGACGGCATGCTCCGGCATACCGGCGGTATACCGAGTTTCAAATATTTAGTTTTGATTTGCTCTGACTAGCATTAATGGCCGCATTTAATGCTCTCAAACGGTCATTAATATGACCGTTACTATTTGGCCGGTATACCAACGGTATACCGCTGCATACCGACGGAATGCCGGTCTACCTGTATTCAGAAGCATTAAATGCCACCAACTCTTGGTTTCTCTATAACAGAAAGCTCTCTCTCTCTTGAGGCTTTCACCAACTCTTGTCATAAATTTTTCAACAACCAAGAGCTCCACCATTAATACTCTTCAAGCTTTTAATTGTCATCCTCTCCCAAAGTGATAGAGTATTTAAGAGTTGTAAATTTCGATCTTCACGTGTTCCGAAGAACTCGCCAACTTCAACACGAGTTTGGATCCGAAGACTCGCCAACTTCAACACACGAGTTTTCTTAAGAAGGCTCGCCAACTTCAAACAAATGAGAAGAGAAACTCGTGTGTACTATTTGACTAAATAGTGGATTTAAGCCGGAGAGAGGTCCGGGACTGGATTGCCCAAGCGAGGATACCAGGATACATCTTGTGTTTGATCTTCTCACTCTTTATTTTATTTGTCATATATTGCTTCTGTTGCACTATTATTTTTTTTCCCTATTCACCCCCCTAGGGTTCTACAATTGGTATCAGAGCTTTGTTTTTGATTTGGATTTACACCCTTTGAGTGATCCATGGCCTCTAACCCTAGTATCAACACCTTCCACAATGAAGGACACTGCACAAATAGGCCTCCCCTATTTGATGGAACCAACTATAACTACTGGAAGATTAGGATGAGCATTTATCTGAAGTCCATAGATTTCGATTTATAGGATTGCGTGATAAATGGTCTTCCTACTCCTTCCAGAGTTATTGAGGATATTGCTTCTGACACCCTTCGGGACACACTTACTGAAAATACCAAGAAGCTTGCAAGTCGAGATGCCAAGGCAATGAATGCTCTTTATTGTGCTCTCGACAGTAGTGAATTCAACCGAATCTCTACTTGCAAGACTTCCAATGAGATTTGGAATTACTTGAAGTCACACACGAGGGAACTTCACAAGTGAAGGAATCCAAGATTAGTAGACTCACGCAAGAATATGAGTCCTTTAAAATAAAGCATGATGAATCTATTACTTGTATGTTTACTCATTTTGGTGACATTATTAACCCTCTCTCTTCTCTTGGTAAGGAATATCCTGCTCATGAAAAGATCAAAAAATTCTTAGAGGATTGACGAAAGTTTGGAGTCCTAAAGCTACCGCAATCATTGAGGGAACGATCTAACAGTCATGAACCTTGAGACCCTCATGGGTAAGCTAATGACTCACGAGCTCGATATGAAGGATCAAGAGGAATCCTCCATACAAGAGAAGGAGAAGGAGAAGACCAAAGAGAAGGAGAAATCTCTTGCTCTAAAGCGACAAAGTCCTACTCCAAGGATAGCTCCGACGACAATGAGTCGGACGACGATGAAGAAATAGCTCTCACAGCTAAGCACTTCCGGAAGTTCCTAAAATTCAACAAAGCAACCGCTTCAGACGGACAACGAAGAAGATCCGGCGTGCTATCAGTGCAGAAGACCCGGACACATCAAGAGGGATTGTCCGATGATAAGAAAAGACTCAAGCAAGTATGAGAAGCCTAGCAAGGGAAGCTCGTCCTCCAGAAAGTTCGCCAACACAAGCATTTGGTGTGAAAGTGACGCGAGCGACTCCGACAATGACAAGGAGTGCAAACACAATGCCAACGTCTGTCTCATGGCAACCGATGAGGTACTTGATGATTTCTCCTTAAATACTCTTACCTATGATGATTTGGAGAAAGCTATTCTTGAATTGCATGAAGAGCACAAAGGTGTTCAGAATAAATACAAGAAATCTCTTAAAGAGGTTGAAGCTCTTCAACTTGAAGTAGAGAGGCTCTCAAGCATCATTATTGATGTGAAGGAAAAATCTCCTGCTTCTGACACGGATGAAATAGAGTCCTTGAGACTCAAGTTTCAAGAATCTTTTGACACCATCAAGAAAAAGGATGATGAGATTCAATCCATGAGAAGCTCTATGAATTTGCTATGCACAAAGTTCAAGATGCTAATAGGAGAGAATATGACACTTCTATTAAGTATAATGATCTTTTTATGTAGTGTAAGAAATTTGGTAATAAGGACACTACTCACATGCATGCTCCTAGACATCTCCACACTCACCACAATGCTAGGCATACTTCATACATGAACTCTACACACAAATCCTTTCCTAACACAAGGAAAGGACCTTTTGTTAAGAAAAACACTTCGTATCATACTTTTTATTATCATCATCACAATACTAATGCTAGAGCTTCTCGCACTAGAGATTCACACACGCATGATTCTCACATATCTTCTTCTAAATCCTCTATGTTTTGCAATTACTGTGGCTTGCATGGACATACGACCAATTAGTGTCATACAAGAAAACTTGTTGACAAGAAAGTTTTTATGTGGGTTCCTAAGACTAACCCTCAAGGACCCATAAGATCATGGGTACCAAAATATTCATCTTCAACTTATGTTGTAGGTGAAGAGTCCTTCTCATGCTAGAAGCAATTGGATTCTCGATAGCGGTTGTTCACGGCACATGACCGGGGATACTTCATTATTTACAACGCTATCGATGAAGAAGGAAGGACACGTCTTTTTTGGTAACAATCTCAAAGGTCACATTATAGGGAATGGTAATATAGGTTTCCCTCCTTATCCTTGTATTAAGAATATGTGTCTTGTTACTAATCTTAAACACAATCTTCTTAGTATTAGTCATCTTACCTATAATGGTTATGATATCAAGTTTGTTAAGCTCAAATGCTTCATTACCGATAGTTCTAATAGATCTATTATTTATGAAGGAATTAGAGAAAATAATATCTATGTTTTATATCTTATTGAAGACACAAACAATGATAGGTGCTTAGTTGCTAAAAATAATGAGAGTTGGCTTTGGCACATGAGGCTTGGACACGCCAACATGGATACCATCTCTCGTCTTGCTACCAAAAAGCTCGTAAGAGGACTCCCAAGTATCCCATTCAAAAAGGATATGGTGTGTGAAGAATGCGAGAAGAGTAAGTTAACAAAGTCTTCCTTCAAATCAATCAACTCTGTGAGTACTTCTAGACCCCTTCAACTTATTCATATGGATCTTTTTGGGCCTAGTAGAGTTGCTAGCCTTGGAGGCAAGCTTTATGCTTTTGTTTTAGTTGATGATTTTTCAAGATTTACTTGGGTTATTTTTTTTGCTTGCAAAAGTGATACTTTTCGTGAATTTGTTGCCTTTTGTAAACGTGTTCAAATGAGAAAGGTTTTTCTATTAACAAAATTAGAAGTGATCATGGAGAAGAATTTGATAATGCCAATTTCAAAAGATTTTATGAAAAGAATGGTTTTGGTCATGATTTTGCTTGTCCACGAACTCCTCAACAAAATGGTGTTGTGGAGAGAAAGAATAGAACCCTTGGCGATATGGCCCGGGATATGTTAAACCAATATAAGCTCCCCCAATACTTTTGGGCGGAAGCCGTTAATACGGCATGTCATGTTATAAATAAGGTCTTGATTAGACATATTTCTAAGAAGACTCCTTATGAGATTTGGTTTGACAAAATTCCCTCTATTGATTATTTCAAAGTTTTTGGTTGCAATTGTTTTATTTTGAATACCAAGGATAACCTAGGCAAGTTTGAAGAAAAAGCCTATGAAAGAATATTCCTTGGATACTCTACTCATAGTAAAGGTTTTCGTGTTTTTAACAAAAGAAGTCTTGTTGTCGAAGAGTCAATCAATGTCTCTTTTAATGAACTCAACTCTTCTACATTCTCCTCTTCCGAGGATATTGATGACATCTCGTTTGGGTTGGAGAACTCCTCTATTGAAGATCGTCCTTCTTCATCTAACAATGAAGTTGTGACTCCATCAAAAGAGTCTTCTCCTCTCGAGCCTCCTCAAAAGGATCTCCCAAAAGAATGGAGATTTGTCATCAATCATCCTAAGGAGCTTTTCATTGGGGATCCTTCCTCCAGTGTTAGCACTAGATCTGCCACTCGTGATCATTGTGCAAATGTGGCTTTTATCTCTCAAATAGAGCCTAAAAATGTTAATGATGCTTTTTTTGATGAGCTTCGGATAATAGCTATGCAAGAGGAGCTAAATCAATTTGAGCGAAGCAAGATTTGGAAACTTGTCCCAAAACCTAGCAATCATCCCATTATTGGAACAAAATGGGTATTTCGTAACAAACTTAATGAAGATGGGTTAGTGACTCGTAACAAAGCCCGATTGGTTGCTCAAGTCTATAACCAAGAGGAAGGCATTGACTATGACGAAACCTATGCTCCGGTTGTACGTCTTGAATCCATTCGTATGCTTTGTGCTTTTGCTTGTTTTAATGACTTTAAGATCTTTCAAATGGATGTTAAGAGTGCTTTTCTAAATGGTATTATTAAAGAGGAAGTTTATGTTAAACAATCTCCCGGCTTTGAAGATTTTCAATTTCCTAATCACGTGTTCAAACTCCACAATCCATTCGTATGCTTTGTGCTTTTGCTTGTTTTAATGACTTTAAGATCTTTCAAATGGATGTTAAGAGTGCTTTTCTAAATGGTATTATTAAAGAGGAAGTTTATGTTAAACAATCTCCCGGCTTTGAAGATTTTCAATTTCCTAATCACGTGTTCAAACTCCACAAAGCCCTTTATGGCCTCAAACAAGCTCCCCGTGCTTGGTATGAGCGCCTTAGCTCTTTTCTTGTTTCTCACAATTTTTCAAAGGGGAAAGTTGACACAACACTTTTTATTAAATCCCATAATGGCACTCTCTTATTGGTTCAAATTTATGTCGATGATATTATTTTTGGTTCTACTAACAACACACTTTGTGTAGAATTTGCTAAAGTTATGCAGGAAGAGTTTGAAATGAGTATGATGGGTGAACTTTCCTTCTTTTTGGGGTTACAAATCAAACAAGGACCCAAAGGAACCTTCATCAATCAAGCGAAATATACAAAGGACCTCCTCAAGCGTTTCGACCTCGACTCATCCAAATCAATGAGGACTCCTATGGCCACAACGACAAAGCTTGACAATGATAAAGATGGCACATCGGTCGACATTCGTAAGTATAGAGGTATGATCGGTAGCTTACTTTATTTAACTGCTAGCCGTCCTGATATCATGTTTAGTGTTTGCTTGTGTGCACGATATCAAGCCAATCCAAAGGAATCACACTTGTGTGCCGTTAAGCGCATTTTTCGTTATCTCAAAGGCACCATTAACATGGGTCTTTGGTATCCGAAATCCTCATCCTTTGAGCTTCAGAGCTTTTCGGATGCAGATTTTGCCGGATGCAAGATTGACCGAAAAAGTACTAGTGGCACATGTCAATTCCTCAAGAAGAATTTGGTATCGTGGTTTAGTAAGAAACAAAATTTTGTTGCTCTTTCAACCACTGAGGTCGAGTATATTGCGGCTGGTTGTTATTGTGCACAAATTCTTTGGATGTCACAAACACTTTTAGATTATGGCATTTTTCATTCTTGCACCCCTATTAAATGTGATAACACTAGCTCAATCAATCTCACGAAAAACCCGATTTGTCACTCACGTACGAAGAACATTAAAATTAGACACCATTTTCTTCGTGACCATCAACAAAAGGGAGATATTCGTCTTGAATTTATTGATACTACCTATCAGTTAGCCGATATTTTCACCAAACCACTCCCGGAAGATCGCTTCACCTTCTTTTGCCGTGAATTAGGCATTTTATCCCTTGATCCATAATCCCTCTCGGCCGGCACACCGACGGTATACAGCGGTTTATCGGCGGCATGCCGTTTTTCGATTCAGAATTAGGTTCTGTTTCGTAACTCGGCATACCGTCGGTACACGTCGGCATACCGCCGGTATGCCGGATGGAGGCGGACAGAATTTCAAATCTAGAACTGGGTCCCACTTTATTCCTTCTTCCTTTATTTTTCTCAACCCTCATTAAGTTCCCTCACATCAATCTCTTCCCTATTAATTACCCTCTCATCTTTCAACTTCTTAACCTCCCATCACATTTATTACCCATCTTTTCACATCCTCCATTTACTCCTCTTTTTACTCCACTTTCATTATTTCCAACCCACTAACTATTCCTATCCCCTATTACTTCCCTCTTCATCCGTTCCCAACCCACCCTCCCTTTTTCAAAATCCAACCTTTCACCTCCCTACCACTCTATTAAACCCTATTTCTTCTATCTCTTCTCCCTACTCTTCTCTCATCCTCTCCTAAACCCTAACCTTCATCCATGGCCAATCCGAAGCGTCCCCGCTCCTCCTTCTCTTTCTTCAACCCTTTCATCCCGGTGACTCAACCTCACGGGTATGACCAACGGGTCTTTACCAATTCCTTGGCGGCCGAGTTGTGGTTCCAATACTTCGTTCATCACAATGTTTTCAAGGGACGGGCTATAAATTGGAATCTTTTGCCCGGCCATGTCTCCTTGTTTGAGGAAGCCGGACTCTCCTCCATCCTTCGGCGTCAAATACCCGTCTACCCCACTGCCGTCTGTCTATTCTATTGCAACTTGGTCCCGGATGACGACCACCCCACCATTCAGTCCATGGTCAATGATCGTCACTTTCGTCTCACGTCTCGGGACATCGACATATCCTCGGCATCCCGGACAAAGGGGAAGCCTTGCCATCCTTGGCTACTTTTCACTCCTCGACGGCGTCACCCATCGACGAGTTCTGTCGTATCATCTGCAAGGGCCCCAACCCTCCTGCCATCCCGGCCCTTTCTGCACAGCTGGAGCCGTTTTACTACGAGCTTCATAGGATTGTGTGTCATACACTCTTTCCTAAGGGCGGGAACTACGACTCCATTACCGGCGATGCCCTCGTGTGCATGTATTATCTTTATGCCCGGAAGTCCTTCTCCTTTCCAAAGACTCTCCTTCTTCTCTTCCGGCGTGTCATGCCCGCGGGAAAGCAGAACCTCTACTACGGCTCCCTCATAACTCTCCTTCTGGAAGCCCGACAAGTTGATCTCTCTTTGCTCCTCGGATGGCGTCCCTTCCTATCTTGCTGTTTCCCGTTTCCTTAGTGGCACCTCTACTTCACGTACCTCGTCTTCCCAAGAGCCACCAGCTTCCACTCCTGCTGCTCCCGCATCTACTCCTCCTGCTTCCGGCCGATACATGCCCCTGACTCAGCAGCACTTCGACATACGCATGGCCCAGGCAGAGGAACAGATGGGGGATCATACTCGTGGCCTTAGGAATCTGATTCAAGCCCGCTTTCATGATCAAGCTTATTTTATCCAGCGCACCATTCAAGACCGGGACATGTATCTGGATCTCAATCTTCAAGATCTAATGTACCAAGGTTCGCGCTTCTCCGATCCCAATGCCTATGGGTTCATGTACCCGGACGGCATTGATCCTTATGGTGCCTTTAAACAAGCTCAGGATGGTGGGGACGATCCGACGGACGAGCAGGGGTGTCTTACCTTTGGATGATGGTCTCGAATAATGCGTGCTCTAGTTATGTGTGTTTATTTTTTTATGTTCTGTCTTTTGTGGTCCTTCGGGGACCTTTGTGTGGTTGATCCTAGTACTTTGTAGTCCTTCGGGGACTTGCTTTATGTTTGTGTCTTGTTATCAGACTCTCGTGGGGAGAGTCTTTTTAATTATCTTTTGAAGTATGGCCACCTTGCATGTATTAAGCTATCACTTCAATATATAAATACATGCTTTTTATTCTATGCTCTTATTCTCACTATTGCAATTTTTTTTAAATTTGTTTTCCCATCTTTGACTAAGTGACAAAGGGAAAGAAAACGTATTGAGAGGGAGTTGTCTTCCTACGGGGGAGTTACACCCTGAAGATGCTATCTCTCTATTTTGTCAATTATCAAAATGGGGGAGATTGTTGGAACATTTTATTTTGATTATTAACAGCATCTTCGTAGTTTAGTTTTCTGCGTCTTCAGATACATATCCTCTCAGAAGCTCAACTACATAAAGATTTTCCGTTCAAGAGCATCCATCCTTCGCATCGAAAATTGAAGCAGCTACAGGCGCTCCTTGCATAAGATGGCATCCTCCTGCTTAGAGTCTTCGTGTCTGTACAAGTCTAGGTATATCTGTAAATACCTAAGGACGGATGACAAGTAAAAGAACAAGTCAAAAATCAAATACCTACAGAGCGGCATACCGGCGGCATGCTTCGGCATACCGGCGGTATACCATTTTTAGAGTATAGAAAGTTGCTGTGACAAATTGTCGACATACCGGCGGCATTCTTCGGCATACCGGCGGTATACCGATTTTTGTGTCCAGAAAGTTGCTGTGACAAATTGTCGGCATACCGACGGCATGCTCCGGCATACCGACGGTATACCGTTTTTAGCGACACAAAAGTTGCTGTGATAAATTGTCGGCATACCGACGGCATGCTCCGGCATACCGACGGTATACCGCTTTTAGCAACCCAAAACTTGCTGTAATAAATTGTCGGCATACCGACGGCATGCTCCGGCATACCGACGGTATACCGAGTTTCAAATATTTGATTTTTGATTTGCTCTGACTAGCATTAATGGCCGCATTTAATGCTCTCAAACGGTCATTAATATGACCGTTACTATTTGGCCGGTATACCGACGGTATGCCGCTGCATACCGACGGCATGCTGGTCTGCCTGTATTCAGAAGCATTAAATGCCACCAACTCTTGGTTTCTCTATAAAAGAAAGCTCTCTCTCTCTTTCTCTTGAGGCTTTCACCAACTCTTGCCATAAATTTTCCAACAACCAAGAGCTCCACCATTAATATTCTTCAAGCTTTTAATTGTCATCCTCTCCCAAAGTGATAGAGTATTTAAGAGTTGTAAATTTCTATCTTCACGTGTTAGAAGATCAACAAGTTTCTCTTCTCATTTGTTTGAAGTTGGCGAGCCTTCGTAAGAAAACTCGTGTGTTGAAGTTGGCGAGTCTTCGGATCCAAACTCGTGTTGAAGTTGGCGAGTTCTTCGGATCCAAACTCGTGTGTACTATTTGACTAAATAGTGGATTTAAGCCGGAGAGAGTTCCGGGACTGGCTTGCCTCAAGCGAGGATACCAGGATACATCTTGTGTTTGATCTTCTCACTCTTTATTTTTATTTGTCATATATTGCTTATGTTGCAATAGTTATTTTTTATTTCCCTATTCACCCTCCTCTAGGGTTCTACACTTGGGAGCACGAGGACGACATCCGAAACCGCTACCCGCATTTGTTCGAAAGCGATGGTATGTCTTGCATAATAAGTACCATTATATTTCTTGCATAGTATTGATCCCCCGACCATAGTTTAATTTCGAGGACAAATTTTCTTCAAGTTGGGTAGGATGTAAACCCCCAGTATTTTTAACTATTTTAGTGCTTTAAAAATTATTTTTCTATATTATTTGGACTTAAGGTGGTAATTATATGTATGTGTGTAATTATAGATGTATATAATATAGGTATGTTTGTGTGCTTAATATTTTAAATACTACTAAATATAGCCTACAGTTATTACAAATATTTTGTTACTTATTTATCATTTATATGCTTTTTATGTGAATATATACATATATATATATATATATATATATTTTGTGTGTGTATATATATATATATATATATATATATATATATATATATATATATATATATATATATATAAAATATATATATATATATATATATATATATATATATTGGTCGTTAAAAAAAAAGGTTAGCTGTGGTGGTCAGCCCAGGGGGGGACCGACCACAGCTTTGTTAACATTGTTAGTAAAGAACAAAGAAAAGCAAAAGGAAAGGAAAGTAGATTAAAAAAAAATACAACAACCCTCCCACATAAAGTGGGCGGGCCCCCCTTCCAAAGTTTTCGCTTGCTAGCAGCAGGCTCGCGACAACCCAACCCGTGGGATTGATTTCCTTTATTATTCCTAAACCCACATGTATTAGGTTTTACTAGGAGTTGATATAAATACATCTTTTTCCACGAACCTCAAAATCCTAGACTTCCAAAACGAAAGTTGCAGCTGATCATACCCCATTCGCCTACAAATTTGTTTCACCAGCGACGAAGTTTTGTGCGCGACGAACGGAGCATCGGAAGTCAGCCCAGCGTCACCTACTGAGCAGTTTTCCCACTCAAGGTACCCTACTTCCCTACGACGTAACGTTTTACTCGTAGTACCGATTTTCGATCCGTAAGATTTTCTGGAAAGTAGACTTGACCCTCTTCGAGTCCTTAAGGTGGATTTCAAAAACAACCCATCGACTTTCTCGGAAAATCGAGACGAATTGAACAAAAATCTGTTTTCTGCAATAATAAAAACTGTTTTAAAATGACAACTTGTCGGTAAATTTTCTTGCTGTACAGTAAAGTAATGTAGGAACTAATTAAAAATAGTAAAAGACAATATAATCGAGATTGCGATGCATCTTCTGGATCATCGTTTCGATTAGCGTATAAAAAGTAGATTGATATTGAAGTTGAGGAAAAACCTGTGTTTAATTGTATTAATTTTCTGAATTTTGTCCGATACGACGTACGCCCCGACAAACCGGGCGACGTGGTCAGCATTCCACGCATCGAAAGACACGTATGGATGTTGCTGACGTGTGGGAACTGACGAAACTCAGTTTCGTCCAGTGTGCGCGACGAAATCAGTCCGTATCCGTCAAGAAACTCCTGTATCGGCATTTTGCAAACTTACCCATAACTTCGTGTACAGTCGTTGAATTGAGACGAAACTTACGCCAACAGGTCCGGATCGAAATTCTGGTCCTGTGTGCCAAGTTTGGTTCAATTCTGAGAAGGTCGAATCGGTACCCATTTTTGGCGGGCCCGCGACCCACTCAAACGGGCAATTTTGTGCACAGCTCATCGAAATCCAAAATTGGACATACTGTTGGGTTTGTCTCCTCAAACTAAAACCGTAGACATGTAGTTTGACGACTTTAGAGACCATAGATCTTGGCACGCATTTCGGTGCAAAGCTGGTCCAACGACGGACATCATTTTGACCCGAAATTATGATTTTGCTCCTGTTCCAAAATTTAACTTTTGGACAGGCATTTCCTAGGTATATCTACTAAACCGAGATCATTTTTGATGTTTGTTTTAGCGTCCTAAGTTGTTTGGAGATTGTGTCGTTTCTTGGCTGACATTGTGATTACTTGGACTTGCCACTTTGCACCATCAGACAAGATACCTTGCCAACCTACTCTGTGATTATTATACTTCTTATTTTTAGTTGTTATTTTCAGCATTTTGTTCCTTGATATTTAAACTGTGCGTCCAAGTCACACTTGGGTGCAAGACTCTATTGGTCGTTTATCTCGTCTTATTTATTTCTCTTACATTGACTTAGTCTAGTGACCACCCATTGATGTTGAGGTATTGGTATATCTCATACGGCCTTGATACTTATTGTATCACGTGATGTGAGTCACATGTAGGACACGTTTCTGCGTAGTCGGCTGGCCATCGATACGTATGGAGCGTGCGACGGATAGGATTAACTGCCAATAGTATTGCATGTTAGAAGACTTGGCAGTTATTAGAGGTTCATATCAGTCATGGAGATGATGATAGGCATAGGGTGGGGAGAACAATACCTGACGTATGGGATTCTTTACACTTCCCTGATTCCCTGTGCGCTCCTCCGGAGACGTAGGCTCCAGGCGCCCTCTGACGTTTTCCAGAGCATTATGGACGTAGCCCCTTGCACATGGTTCCCTCTGATGCTTCTCGAGCATTATGGACGTAGGCCCCTGGTGCCCTTTATGGGAACTATGTCGATCCCATTTACAGCCAAGGCTCATGCGTCGAAGGATTGTATCTCAACTGCATATTCACAGTAGAATGGTCAGAAACTCGATTGCATGCATACCTTTTCTCTTATTATATTATCACAGTTTATATGGCATGGTGTTTTCTTGTATCTTGCTATATCCCCTGAGGACCTGGTTATCTCTCCAGGTATAGACGATTTTCCACAGGAGTACGGAGCGGCATTGGAGCTATCCTACATTGATGACGAGGCAGTCACTACTGATTTCTAGTCTGTTCTATATTTGAGACATTAGTGGACATTATTTTATATCTCTTTTATTTCTATTTTTGCGGAGGTTGGACTCCGATCTTGTGAGACTATTTTTCATAGCTGTTTGGAGTGAGTATGTTCACCCGGCTATCTTTTGATACTCTGCTTTATTCATTTGGACTTTATTATCTTCTGTGTTGAGCTGTGATGAGATTAGATATGTTATTCTGGCCTGTGGTTATTTATTTACAGCTTATGTGCATATACGAGGATTCTATATATTGGGGTATTCTTCGTATATGTGCAGCTGGCATGTTCACATACTCGGTCCTATGTATTTTGGGACTGGGGCGTTACACTTAGCATGGGAGATACGGGTGTACTTGCAGGCAAAAACCTAAAAATTAGATAGAAGGGGTATCAGTTTCATTAATTGTAAGAACCTTGTATCTTCTTTAATTATAAATGTTGTAATCAATTTAGAAATATGAATGACCAATAAATGTTATTTATGTAATTATGAGCATCTTGGTCGTGACATCGTTCTAGCGCCGACTATGTGCCGTAGGCTGGCTTGGACACGTCTCGTATCCGAAAAGCGGGTGCGGGTCGTGACAAGTTTTTGTGGTGGCCCATGCAGGTCAGTTTTCGTAAAAGATTGCGAACTCGTGGTAGTATCATATTAGTCGTACTACTGCGAGCCTGCGACTAAAAAATGCTCATTCACAACTAGAAGTAAGTCAATTTTACGATAATGGTTAGGACTAGGAGTCCCTAGTTTAATTTGACGGTTGGATAGTTAAGGTTGCTACATAGGCCTCATCGAATTCTTAATCCTATTAGATGATTTTCATAGAAGGATGCACTATTGTATTCTGATTTGATAGTATTTCTAAAGTAGGTAGATTCGTAACCTGTCTTTCCAAAAGTTTGAAAAATGCCCTTTTATTTATTTGTTTGAATGAAAATGTGATTTTTTAAAATTTTATAAATATTTATTATAGACGGCCTTTGTCACGGTTAAGTTTTGGAGTGCAAGATAACCAAAAAAATTGGCACTGATAGTGTGGTCGAGTGCTTTTACTAGTGTTCTAGCCATGGTAGAGAAGGCCGAGTCATAGGTGTGTACTAACTAGGAAAACCAGGCCAAATCGTGACATAACCCTAGGAATAATTTAATTACTTATTATTAAGATTATTGACTTTTAGAAGACCTGCTTGTTCCAGACTAGCCCGAACCCAACCCAAATCCTGGTGGTCATATAGTGCGACCAACGTCGTCCATGTAGATATATAGATGTATGTATAGATTGGTAGTCCATTTCTAGTATTGTGAATAATTTCTATAAATTATATATTGAATATAATATATGTATTATTGCTATTTAAATTTATTTTTTACTTGGAAATAGGATAACCTTCTCTTAGAATGATATTTTGCAATTTTTGGGATTTACTAAGGCTATACATATATACTTGTGTATAAATATATTCATAATAGGTAGACATAGTGCTTTTTACATATTTTTCCTCGATCTTAAAAATTAGAGAAATATAAATTTAAGTTTATATTTCTTTTTCCTTCCATCATTTTCTTCCTAATTATGATCATTTGTACAACTTTATCTTATGCCTTTTCTAAATATCGCCATATCATAAGTTTGTATCACTTATATTCTTTTCCTTGGACCTAAGGAATTATTGTAAAAAAATAACTTCTCACTCAATTTTCTATTAATCTCGAATTAAGGTTTCGGATTTAAAAGTTTGCACTCAATCGTTGAATATTGAATATTCGTGAAATAAGGATTATAAGATTTTTACTTATTTCGACTTCGATCATTATCCTTTCTAATCTATTGTTTTTCTTTTCAAGAAGCTGATCTTATACTTGAAGAACAGATACTTGTACGTTTTCTATGTTTATCAACTTGTATGATATTTTAAGCTCCTTTGATACTTTTGGAGATATAGCTGGAATAATTTTGATGAATTGCGATGACAAGACAGTATCGCACTATCGTCACTTATTTGAATTATCGAGACTGCGGGTTCACTGCAGCCAGCAGCGTACTGGCGTGGCATGACCCCTAAGTTGAAATAATTTCAAGTAAGCATGGGTGATCGAACAGTATTAAAATTATGTCTTGGTAGTCTTATTTCATTCTTGGGTTGTTATGTCAAGATTAGATAGAGTTGATAGGGTATTCGTTACCGCACATAGCTTGAGTTATGGAACCAAGGATTTAATGCAGCTTGCTGTACACTAGCGAGGCATAAATTCTCGGTAAAATGACTTCGATTATGTTTACGAGTTTCGAATACCATAGAGAGTACGTATTATTGGCATATAACTATTAAGTTTTCAAATTTATTTATGCTTATTCCTAGTCACAATCTTCTCAATAAACCGGTAATTCTCCCCTCCTTTCTTATCCTTCTATTTTTAGATTGTCATCTTTTAATGTAATTTTGACTGGATTCCTATACTTATCTAGATTTTGATTCTAAACTCGTGCCTAAATAATTGTGGATAAATAATTTAAGCATATCAAAACGATTTTGGATTTCAACATCCTTGAACAATTTCCATCATGACTAGACTCCTTTTATTATATTTCGATCGAGTCAATTCATACCATTTCCTAGGTTTGATGATCTATAATCATGCCTAAACAGTTTTGCTTAACTAATTGATCGTTCCTAAACAAATTTGATCACGACTAAACTCTCTTGACTATAATCATAATCTTGCATATATTTTAAATCAATTATTGTTAATGTTATATTTTTCGTTCTATTTTGATCATGACTATTTTGACCTTGTTCATGCTCGTGCCAACTTTCTGATTTTATCATGCATGGATGACTTGCAAGATTAACCTTGATCGTGACTGTATCTTAACTTATATCTATGGGACTATAGCCTTATTTAGATTGCATCTAGAACCTTGATCATTCTTTAGAAATTCGGTCGTAACTAGACCATGTTGACTGTAATTGGATCATGCCAAATTATTTCAATTTAAATCATTCTTAAATATTAGGTTGTCAACTAGACCATTTGACTGAATATTGATCGTGCCAAATCACACTCTCCTTTTGTCTATTATCTTTTTCATTTTGATCATATCCATGATTAAGTGTGAATAATTAGATCATGAATCATATCACTCCCTTGATTATACCATTCATCGTTTTATTCATATCAATTAAAAATTTGGTTTCTTGATTATTCTTCATAGTCGTGCCTAATCATGTCCTTTAAAAATTTTAGGGTAAATTATTCTAAGGTGGGTAGGTCGTAAGCCAACTTTCCGTTTTCTTACATTTTTCATTTAGTTTATTTTAGTTTAATTATTTTTCTAAATCAGGAAATAATTTTTATTCTATTTCTATTTTAGATATTTTGGAAAAAAGAGAGGAGAGATTTGTAAAATTTTAGAAAAGATTTTATTCTAGGATTATTTGAATTACTATTTTATTAAGAGTTATATTAAATTCAAATTATTACTATATTATTTAGAAGATATTATATTTGTGGAAAATATACAGCTATAAATATCTGAATTATTCTTAAAAATATTTTGACAATAGGATTATTTAAAGTAATTGGTATTATTTAGACAATATTTTATGATGGATTTGGGGTATGATTGGGTCAAATCCCTAGTTCCCAAAACTCCCAACCATCTAAATCCCAATCCCTAATTCCCAAAATCAATTCCACATCCCTAACCCTAGATTTTCCTTTCTAGAGTTTCAAAAATTTCTATTCATTTATTCATTCACATATTTTATTTGTCGGGGTTGAAAGCAGATTTCGTTGATACTTTGTTCATGGTTATCTTCCTTATCAAACTTTTTCAAAATTAAAATTGAGAGCATTTTAGAGCTTTAAGAGTTTCAAACATTTTCTTCCTATTTTATTTATATTATTTATTTGATCAATTCTCCTTTATCATAAAGTTCTACTACCTCTCACCAATCTACCAAGTCCATCTATCCTGGTAGTCCTCAAATTCGAGGACGAATTTATTTCTAAGGTGGGTAGATTTGTAATCTCCCTTCCCAAAATTTTAATATATTTTATTTTATTTTATTTGAATTGTAATTTTTAGTTTTATAAATATTTAATTAATTGATTATTATTGAAGGCCCTAAGTCATGGTTAGGATTGGAGTACAAGATGGCTAGAAATCATGGCACGGATAGCGTTATCACGTGCCTTGACTAATGTGTTAGCCATGGTAGGGAAGATCCAGCCATAAGTATGTCCCAACTAGAAAAACCAGGCCAAGTTGCGACTTGACCTCTATAAAAAATTTAATTAAGTATTTATTAATTTAATGACTTTTAGGAAACCGGGTAATGCCAATTTAGTCCGGAATGGACCTGGACCGGGCCAAGCCCATGTAGGCATGCAACGAGACCAAAGATGCCCATGTAAACGTATTCATGTATGTGCAAATACTTTATATATATTTTGGAAAACTCCAAATATTTTCTAAATATAAATTATACGTATAATCTTGATATTAATAAAATCAGAGGGCATTTTAGAGTATTGATATGATTTTCTGGAGCCAGTAATGTGGGTATATGATATGCCCACCCAGAATCTACTATTGAATTATTTTAATTACTATTGGAATTATTATTATTATTAATGTTATTATTGTGGTTATTAAATATATAAATTATTTTTATTAATATTTATAATTATTTTATTCTTTATCAAAGAAATATATACGTATATATATTTATATATGCCTAAAATGGATCTAGATATGGAGTTTATTTGGTCATATTTATATGTAAAGGTATATGTGTGTATGTGTATATATATATATATATATATATATATATATATATATATATATATATTGATTGATAATTGTATTAAATAATGGAATAAAGAAATAAATAATTAAAAGAAAATAAGGAAATAAACCCAAACCGCCCCCCAGCCGAACGGGCCAACAGGGCGACCCCCCCTCTGGTAACGAAGGAGAGTATATATGAGATCGAGAGGGGCCTAACCGATCAGCTCCACACGCCTCCGGCAACTAGGCGACTACCCCACAGTCTCGTACAGCTGCGAGGAAGCCGCCGGTGGCCACAGGCCGGCCATGAACGCTGGCCGCGCATGCGAAATCGACAGCAACACCGCGCAGTTAACCCCTGTTCTTCCCTATTTTCCTCTCTCACTGGTTTATTGTTTTACGATCTACAAAAATCTGCACGTAGCCTTTATAACCCTCTACATGTCCCTTCAATTAGATTCTAAAATACTAGACAAGTTTTCTCGAGAAATCGATGGGAACATCACAGAAAAAACTATTCGAAAACCAGTTTATAAGTGCCCCAAGTACCTCTATTTGAGAATGATTCCTGGCCAACCTAGTAATTGTTTAGAAGTTCTAATTTAAGAGGTTCCTAGCCAACCTATAGGACACGAGATCCCTTTTTGTAGTTTCGAAGTTTATCGCTTATATACCGAGAAAACTAATTTCTAAAATTGACAAAAAACTGTTTTAAAAAATAATAAAATCCTTCGATACGACGTACGTCCCGCAAATATGGGCGACGTGGTTGCGAACGAAAAGCATCGAAAGGTGCGTAAAGGCTTCGCGGACGTGCGTGCTTTGACAAACTTCAAATTGGTTGTGTGTGCGCGACAAATTTGATGCATTTTCGTCAAAATTTATCGTATCGGCCTCTTTGTAAATTTCCCAATTAATTTGTGCACATTCGTCAAATTGAGACGAAACTTACGCCAACATGACCGTATCATTTTTCTGGTCCTGTATGCCAAGTTTTTCCGATTCTGAGACAGTTGATCGGGTCGCCGTTTTGCGGGACCTACGATCCGACTCGATATGCGCTTTTGTGCACGGCCCGCCGGAATCCAACTTTGGACACAAGGTTGGGTTCATATTGGAAAACTAGATATGTAGACATATAGTTTGACGACTTTAGATACCATAGACTTTGGCATAATTTTCGGTGCAAAGCGGATCCAACAACGGACACCGTTTTAACCCAAAATTACCGTTTTACCCCTGTGTCCAGAATTGGACTTAAGAACAGGCAATTCTAGCTAATTTGACTATTCTAAAAATATTGGTAATGTTTATTTAAGCATCCAGAGACTTTTGCATGTGTTGACTTTAGTGACTCATCTGAGTGGTTGTACTATCGGTTTTACCAGCTAAGGACCTCAGGCAAGTACACTTTTTGATTGTTTTTCGATTCATAGTAGTTTATACATTTCATGTTTATACATATGTCTTGCTTCTTGTTGACACGCTCGTCACACAAAAATTAGTATCATAGATCTCTATTTACTATATTTCGTGATTATCATGTTTTCGTGTTTTGTGACTTGTTCGAGTCCATGAGTACTAGTCGGAAGGATAAATATCTTAGTAGCCATTTGAACTACCCCTTACCCATCCCCCGTGTCTTTCATGGAGAATAGAAGCTGCACACGACACGTGCAGGGTGCCAGATTTACCCCCTGGTCGTTCACATGTCAAAACAGGTATTTTAAAACACATTGATATTTGTCTTTTATTTGTTTCCTCGTTTTCTTCACCGCTTGCCATGACATCAGTACTTTCTAGTTTTCATCTCACATCTGTTATTTTCATGTCTTATGATTTCTATTGTATTTTTGCATTGCCGTCGGTTTGTGTGCTTATTCCATTCCTGATTGGAAACCAATATTTTTTATGTTAGATGTGGCTTCACTTAGCATAGGAGATACGGGTGTACTTGCAGGCAGAAACCTAGAAATTAGATAGAAGTGGTATCAGTTTCATTAATTGTAAGAACCTTGTATCTTCTTTAATTATAAATATTGTAATCAACTTAGAAATGTGAATGAGCAATAAATATTATTTATGTGATTTAAGCATCTTGGCCGTGACGGCGTTCTACCGCCGACTCTGCGGCATAGGCTGGCTTGGACACGTCTCGTATCCGAAAAGCGGGTGAGGGTCGTGACAGGTTACGCCAAAGAAGAGAAGGCTAAGGGACACTTTCCCTTGTTTTGGACAGCAGTATGTCGAGACAGAGTCTCCTTCGATTTTAGAATCGGAGAAGTAGAAGGATTAGCCAAATGGTTATTTTTCTTAGGTTGCGTCGAAGCAGTGATGGGCACAAGTTGTGCAGAGGCAGGAGATTGCACCATCGAGGACTTTGGAGTCCAAACAGAGCGCGTCTTGCTCTTAATAGCGGGAGTAGTGCGTCTGGCACCTTTAGTATTGATCATGGTCTCATAGGCTATCTGGTCGACTTGAACGACCAGGGTCTTCTGCGTCTTGCCGATTGACGCTGTATCACATTGAGTTGTCACTTTCTCATCGGAGGAGAAATTCGTCTCCAGCAGAGTCGCCATTTTGTTTGCAACGAACGAAAGTTTTGTTACAAACTAAGAAAAAAAGTACAGGAGTACAATTGATTTTTGGGGAAGTACAACTGTAGGAATCATATCAGAAGACGATCACTTTATCCTTTGGACGATGTGATATCGAAGACACGAGCCTCTGGAGAATGCAGCTGCACTTTAGCCGAAGATTATGATCACACTTCATGTTTTGTGATTGATTTGAAACCCTATTTATAAAGTTCTTGAAATAACTATTTAGTAGTTATTCTGGATTGTGCGTGCTTCACGTTGCGCGCCTCCTGTTCACTTGTGCAAACGATTACACTAACTGCTATGGACGCGTGGCATCATTTAATTGAGATACACATGGTCGTGAGCAGTATAGTGGATACGTTCTACGAAGTTAGTGGCTTGCACGCCATGTCACTCTGTCCGGAACACCATTTGATCACCTTGCACGTGTTTCATCAGGTTGAGCGTGGGCGCAACATAACAACCTGTGCAAGTGGTTTGCACCAACTACTGTAGATGCTTGGCATCGTTTGATTGAGATGCGCATGGTCGTAGGCAGTATAGTGGTCACGCTCTACGAAGTTGATGGCTTGTGCGCCACGTTGCCCTATTTTTTAAAATAAAAGTTGATCAAGTGGCGCCAATTTCTCAGGCTGCACATAGGCACAACTTAACAACTGGCGCCTTTAACTAGACTGTGCTGTAGTGATTAATCCTCGTGCCATTCAGTGACTTGCACGAACCAGCTGTCAGCATTAATTACATGCTAACAAAATCATCTCGCGTGTTGTGTTGCGCGGGATTCGAACGGATTTACCTTAATCTTCATGCTATCAGTTGTCAGATAATGATGATGTTGTTACACCTTCTCGATGAAGTGTGCCACGTAGCCCTCGCGCAACTTGGCGTTGGCACAACCTGATTCTTTGCAACTTGTTTGTTCGGCACAATATAATATTTTGGCGCCATCTGATGATCGAATATTTTAATGGGTGATGCATCTTACTTTTTAGGCTCTACAATTCCATGTGTCTCAGTTGAGAAGGTATGTAGAAAATTCTAGTCATGTGCTTGATCATTCTAAGATTATAGTAGGGCCGACTTTATCTTACGAGGAGCAAGCAGTTGAGATTCTTGACCACAGCGAGAAGGTATTGCGAGGTCATACCATTAGACTTGTTTGATTTATTTGGAAGCATTATTCACCGGATGAGTCAACATGGGAGCGTGAGGATTCCATGCAAGAGCGTTTCCCATACTTGATTGAGGATCATGGTATGTGATTTATTGTGTTTTCTAAGTTGTTATAATTTTCCATGTGGAATTATTTTTTAATTTCGAGAACGAAATTCGTTTAAGAAGGGAAGGATATAAAATCCCTCAAAATTAAAAGAACATTTAATTGGATTAAATATATTTTATTATATTTTTAATTATATTTTAATTATTTTTAGTCTATTTTTATTATATAAAAAGGGTCATAGTAATGATTGAGTTTGAATGTGCATGTTGACTAGAACTATGACAAGTTGACTAGAACTATGACAAGTCTAGTATAGTAGGGTGCCTTGACTAGCATAATAGCGATGGTAAGGATGGAAAAATCATATTTTAGTCCCTTGCATGTTAACAATTCAAATTGTGGCCAAAGTCATATTTTTTATTAATTAATTAGTTATATAAGCCTTTATGACTTTATAGGCAGTGGTACCAAACCTTTTCAAACTTTTTCCAAGCCAAATCCAAACCTATGTATACATGTTGGGCATTAATATATACTACCTATTTAAACCCTTAGCCAATCAAGTAGTCAATCCAACTCACCAACAAATCAAACCAATCAAGTGGGGTCCACTATACAATATTAGGCCAAATCTCTTCTTCCTTGGTTGAACACTCCCCCTAGAAATAGGTTTCCTAAAATCCTACATGCATGCAAACCCATAAATCCCATATATATATAAACTAGCTTCTACCCAAACCCCTTAATTCTAATTAATTTCTTCTCTCTACTCTTGGACAAGCACCCTCTCCTCAACCTATTCAATTTTTTTACAGCGCCCTCATCCTCCATAGCCTCCATCTTTATCTCCTTCATCAAACAACTCTTCCTCCGTCATAAAAACTCATCCCTTCATCTTTCCTTCCATCCAAACTCCACCAAAAAAATTCTAGAAACACCATCCAACCTTCAAGAGCCACTGCCAATCCCTTCAAATCCATCAAAAAGGGCTTAGCAAGCAAGCAACGCAAGAAAGTTGGGATCTTTAGCAAGGAGGAGGACCCACAACCCTTCTAGCAAATGATTTCGGTAAGTTTCTATCTTTTTTCATCTTGAATCTCATGCTAATAGTTCTATAGAAAATCTAGTTTAATGTATTAGAAATTAGATTTGGATCTCTTTTATCATATATTTTTATGTCTAGAAGTTGCATATAGAATTGTTGAGAAATCGGATTACGGTAGCGTTGATTTTTAGCACAATTTTGAAGGAATCCTATGTTATTACTAGAATTTTTTAAAACTTAATATAATTTAGATTTATTACTATAAAATATGATTTTTAAGCATTTTTTTGTAATTTTATAATCTTAGATTTGATCGAAAAAAATAGGGGTCGAAATAGTAGTTTTCAGGTAAACTGCTGACCTATAATAGCTATAAATTAGGGTCTATGTGGATGATCAAATATATGTTTATTTTCTGTAAAATAATCAGTATTAAATATATTTATAATAATATTGAATGTATTTTTACTTATATTGGAAGTTGGAAGTTGGCGATGTTTCGGACAAGTTTCGGGTAGAATAGCTGACATAGAAGTCAACTAGCCTTATAATTTCTTTGAAATTTTAAATCAATCAATTCATATTTAATTCAGTAAAATAATAATTTAAAATATTATTTTTATGATTTTTAGATATATTTTTTTGTGCTCTCTAAGTAGGGGTGTAACCGACACTTTTGGAAGTCGAAAACCGTAAACTAGGCCCCGTTGTCTCATGGAACATGTGTTATTGATTATGAATCTAAATGGTTTCATGAGATATTTGGATATAGTTACTAAAATATTCAATTATCTAATTAAGTCCTATTATAAGTTTTATGATTAAATACTTAAACTAGTTAATTAATTATTTAGGAGCAGTGTATTTCGAAGGCGTGGACATGAGAGCTACTTTTCATCTTCATACTACGGAATCAGGCAAGTACACCTTGCTATTGTTCAGTTATGTTATATCATTGTTCTTTAATCTCTTGTATTTATGTTATTGTCTTAGACCTTAGTGGTATATCAATACGTGCTTCCGGATTATATTCGTGTGCATTCAACTATTAAGTTATCTAGTATTGATATCTAGAACTTTCATGTGATTCTTTGATTTTTTTCCATTGATACCTGTTGGATACGTCACGTGATTGACACATATATTATCCTGATACCTGACCTTAATTACCTGAGATACCGAATTCCCTGATACTTGTAGGATAGGATTGGTTGTTGCCATTTTATTTTTCTTTTAGATGTGTCATAGGATTTGTCATCTAGATAGAGGTCAGAACGGTAAGTTGTGGATGCAACTTATTGATTTGTGAGAGTTGAGAACAATTACTACTTGTGCGGGCCATGATGTGCACTTATACTTATATATATATATATATTTTATATATATATATATATATATATATATATATATATATATATATATATTCGGAGAGGAGCCCTATTTCCTGAGTTATTGGCTCTCTTAGTTACCGTTGAGACTCCGACACGGAACGACGGCTATATGTACACCAGACCCGGATGTCTTTTACTTTGGAGATGTTTGCGCTTGCGAACATTGTCCTCAAAGCATCACGTCAGTTTGGTTTAGTTATCCAGAGATATTTCATTTAGTGCACTTTAGCTTGTATATTATGTGCCTTGCTACGTCTCCTGAGGACCTGATTATTCTCAAGATATAGCTGACGAGATCTTTCCTGAGGAGTACGGGTCAGGAGTCTATCCTTATTTTGCACCAGCTGAGGAAAATAAGGTTGATGAGGAGTAGTTCTTCATTTATTGCTATTTTATTTTCTGTCAGAGCTGCAGACTAGTAGTGATTTCTTTAAAATTTTCATCTGGGACTTTTATCGTTCATTTATCTTCTTGAGACTTGTATCCATAGGTGTACTAAGTGACTATTTTACTTTTATTTGACACTATTCTAGTTTTCTTTATTTAGCACGATGGTGTCATGTATCTTGTCACTTTATATTTGTGTCTATAGATGAGTTTAGATGCCTGTGACTACCATGATTATGATTATATTTTACAGCTTAAGATACTTTCCAATTTGTCCATTAAATTGGATATACCTATGGAGTGTGTATGCTGGTATGCTACGTATTCTAGTCCTTATGGATTTTAGAATTGGAGCGTGACATGAGGCCACAGAGAGTCTGTCACACCCGAGTCGCGTTCGTGTCCTGGTTGAGATGGACATTAGTAAACCTTTGGTGGACCATATCCACGTCCATCTCCCCGAGGAGCACTACTATTGTTAGGCGGTTGAATATGAACAATTTTGTGGATCCTGCAAAGTTTGACACCAGCAAGGTCATTCACCTTCTAACTGTAAGATTTTTCCTAAGCAAAGTGGTTGAAGGGATTTCTAATCCTGGAACAAATATTTTGTCGGAGCTTACATTGCTTCATCATTCTCACCATAATCTTTTCTCTAGTATAGGTGACCCTGGCGCCGGCCCTTCTGGCACGATCATCGCATTACATGATTCAGGCTCCATCTGCTCTCCTTTGGCTGCTGTGAAACCCGTAATTTTTTAATTAATTATTTTAGTTTTATTATTTTATCTATTATAGTTAGATTAAAATTATTATTTTTACAAAAATAAATAAATTAGATTTTTGTTGTCTGGCCCAGTCCCGAACCCATATCCGAGTCCAATCTTGGTTATTGAAACTGACCTTTAAGTCCTGTAATACATATTAAATTCATTCATATATATATATATATATATATATATATATATATATATATATATATATATATTTTTAATATATATATATATATATATATATATATATATATATATATATATATATATATATATATATATATATATATGTTCCGTTGCTTTCTTTTATAAAAAAAATATTAAGTCTAAACCCACCAACCCATCACAAGCCACTCACTCACGTTTCCCCCTCCATCTTCACGAACGGCCGAGTCTTCCCCTTCCGAAACTCCCGACTCTTCCTTTCTCCTTCCCGTAACTCCCAGTTCATTTTTCCCTATAAAACCCCCATCTTCCTCTCCCTCTCCATCAACCCTCTCAATTTCCCAAAATTTTCCTAAGTCCTAGATCTAACACAGAGCCTTTCTACGACCCCCGGCCCGCGCCCTTCCGGTGACCCCGACCGCCTGAGGCTAGCGGCGCCCTTCTCCGCTGTCCCCGAGCCACCCGCGGCCAGTCCGACCGCCGGCCACCGGCCGACCCCCTGTACGGCGCCACCTCGCCCAGGCCGAGCGGCCTCCAGTCGTTGCTGTTCCCGAGTTTGTAGCACCCCGCGAGCCCCGATCCGGCCGCCCGTGCCCCGATCCGAGTCTACAGCACCTTGCGGGTCCCGATTCTCTCCCCGTGGCCGCGTTCGCGCTATTCCAGCATTGTCCGGCTATTTCTGAAGTTTTTCGAGTTCGCGTGGATTTTTCTATTTCCCTATTTTGCACCTGAGAGCTCTAGCCGTACATCCGAGGTATATTTTTCTGTGTCCCTGTGTCCTTTCTGTTGTGTCGTTGATGACACGGTCTTGATCCCGATATGGGATTCGATTGTTGCATATTTTAGTTCTGATTTCTAAATCAGAATTGGTTTGTTGGGTTTTCGATTTAATTTCGGAATTTATGCTTTGAATTTTGGGTTTAGTATTCTGGTTCCTATTCGGAGTTGGATCTGATATTTCCGACTTTGATTTGGAATAGTCGGGTTTGTTTTCGATTTCGAAGTTCGATAGTTTTCGGATTCTTGGATTGAGTTCTGTTGGAACTCAAGTACAAGTGGCTTAAACTCTGTGGTATTTGTATATATATGGCTTTGAGATGGATTTTGGTTGGTTTCCCAGTTATGTATTTTGGTGTTGGCGTTATTCTTGGTTTGGGATATTTTGGTTGTATCTTCCATTATTGGGTATCCCGATTACAAAGGAGATGCTGCCCGATTTTTTTAAAAATATTTGAAAACCATTTGGTTTATTTCTTGATTTCGACTATAGTCCTTTCACAGTTATTGTTTGGCTTTCGAATAATATTTTGGGTACTAGCGAAATGCAAACGAAACCAGAATTTTCGGACGTTGAGGCATAAGCTAGAATACAACATGATATTTTAGACCAAGTCTGAGACTTACCATATTTTTATATTTTAAATTAAAATAATTATTTTAGAACGTGTTACTGGCCAATAGTATTTTGGTGCAGGGCCTCGGCCTGCTGAATGGATTGCTTCCAGGCGTTCAGAGTTCACCAGTATTTTATTTAATTAATTTAGGTAATAATTTGTAAGGGCATAAGCCCAGTTTTTATCTTTATTTCTGTGGCTCTGTATTTGTGTAGTGTAGCTTTTTAACTTTCTTTTATGATTTTGTTGGTTTTGTCGTAGACGTGTAAAATATTAAATGCATATTATTTTTGATATAGAAAATTTATAAGATTTTCTCACAAATAATAGATAGTAAAAATTACAAGTTTACACAAGTTCACGTTTTTTCATTTAAAGAAAAACCTAGTTTTTAAATATATTACAAAATACAATGTTTTGCTAAATAATGGAAGATACGAATTTTTCCAATAAATGTTAACTTGATTTTATTTCGTTAAATTAATGATTATAAATCGCATCGATAAACGTGTTATAACATAAAACTTGACTAGGATAAATTTTAGAGATTGTAACTAGAATACCTAGATATGGTTCAAATACGTTTCTAAGAAGGGATTATCAACTGTAGGATTTCGAGGACGAGTCTGAATCCTTCTCCGGTACCGATTTCAAAGTCCAGTCATAAACCAAGGCAAGTACGGTTATGTTTGTTTTTCAATTTAGTTAGTAATTATAATATTGCAAGATTAAACCACATTGCTACACGGAACTCTCTCCTAGAGTATTGATTGTTATTGATTGTGGGATTGGGGGAGTAATGTAGTGTTCTATGACCAATACCTTTATATTGCATAATTGTGCGAGCTTACTCCTTTTCACACGGGGATAAGCCGTATCGTATCACTAGGATACTATTGTACAACCCAAGCCGGTCATAAGCATTACATACTCAAATCATATTGTTCTCAATAATGGAAAATATTGTTCAAGTATTTCAAACTGTTTAAAATTTTAAATTTCTAATTATTAGTTAAATTGTTAGATTTTCGTAATTGTACTTTGCTCCTTTCCTGACTGGATTCTCCACCTCCAATAGGTTCCATTGATGAAGCTGAGCTATTGATTAATAGCTATTACGATCCTGAGCTTTACCCAGCTGTGCTGCCAGAGTCCCAATCGGACGATGTTGATCCCGGGGCTGATGAGCCAACTTTCTAGATGATAATTTTCCTTTTAGTTTTGATGTTTGAACTTAGGACAGTTTATTTCAGTTTATTACCAGATGTATCAGTTGAAACTTTCTGTTGGACAAATTTTTAATATTCATAATTTTAGAAGTTGTGACAAATATATATTATGTTATTGTGATTACCTGCAATTGGATACAGCTTACTGCCGCCGTCTCACAACGGTACAGGCTAGGCATGATCCTATTCGAACCAATAATTTGGGACCGGATCGTGACATATTTTTAGTGGTGGCCAATGGAGGTAGTGGTAGCCTATGGAGGTCGAATCAACAACTTAGGTAAATATATCTAGAAATAATTAGAACACTAGAACATTAATTTGTCACAACATGGGAGCGAAATATATTATAAATAAATATTTTTGTTTGTTATAGACTGGTAGGCTACCTTGCTTATGTTTTGTAATACTAAACCTTCCAGAGTATGGCCACAGACTAGACCAACACTACTGGCGATGGGTTGTCATCACCCGATCACACCCCACCTCCTCAACCAAGTACGGATCCTAGACCTCGACAGCTGACCGATCGTCCCTATAATGCACCAGCACCCCGTAGATTTTACACTACTACTCAAGTGTCAGATACTACATCTTCCCGGACTGAACAGCAAGCCCCTGCGGTGGTGTCCGATCCAGCTGCCCCACTAGTGCCCGTAGACCCCACCGACCTCGTAGGCCTGCTACGAGGAGTGCTTGTGGCACAGAGAACTAAAGCTGAAGCTCATCGCGAATAGACTGCGATTATGAGAGAAGACATGGAGAATGCCCACAATGTGGCTATGGCTGCACTGGAGAGAGGAGAAGCAGCCCAATCTGTACCAAGGCCTGGTAAAGTCGGCAATATTAAGAAATTTAAGAAGTTGGGCCCTCGACCCATCAAGGGAATCGAAGGAATTATCTATGCTGACGAATGGCTCGATAACATGGAGCGTCTCCTCAGCATTGCTCGACTTCCAGATGACCTTCAAGTTGAAGCTGTGGGACTCCAATTGCTAGATGTAGCAAGCACCTGGTATCGAAATGAACCCTAACTCCAGGACATGCAGCTTGACTAGAACACCTTCAAGAGGATGTTCTGCAGGAAGTTTTTTCCAACATCAGAGTTGCGGGAGATGGAAATACAATTTTAGAATCTGAAGCAAGGGAAAATTGGTGAATATGTGGCAGAGTTTGGTCAACTTAGTCGCTTTGCAATGAACTTGGTTGCTGACCCCGCCGATCGTGTTGAAAGATTAAGGTATGGACTGAGGGAAGAGATTCGCACTCTTGTGATCGCAGACGGCGCCAAGACGTACGAGAGGATCCAAATACGAGCTCAGGATATAGAGAAGAGTCAGCCTGCTCGTTCAAAGAGGGAGTATTCTGGAAGTAGCAACTTCCAGAGTAAGCAGAAGAGGCCCAACCACAACAATAAAAATAGGCCTTCTCACCACCAGCAGCAGCACCATCAGGCGAGGACCAATGACAAAGCGCTTCAGAAGCAGATTCCTGTCTACGATTTCTGCAAGAGGCCAGGACATCAGGCGAACATCTGAATGAAAAGGCTAGGACACTGCCTAGTTTGTGGGTCTGCCACCCACCAAGTGAGGGACTGCCCACGGCATTCAACCGGACTGGAAAAATACCGCAGAAGGCTCATCTACCCACTCAGCAACAACAGTTTAGGCAACATCAACAGAAGACTGGGAGATCTTTTTCTCTAGCAGCAGATGAGCATGAGCCAGAGCAGGAGCCCACCGCTGATGTCATCACAGGTTCCATTTATGTGCATTCGTATCCTACTTTAGCATTATTTGATTCGGGTGCATCACACAGTTTTATAGCAACAAAATTCATCTCTGCACACCACCTAATTACGGGATTTAGCAAGAAGATATGTAGAGTTATGACTGGTGGTGGACCCATACCCATCTCTGGGACCTGTAACTGCCCTATAACTATCTCAGGACACAAATTCTTAGCATCCTTACTTGTGATGTCCTTACCTAACTATGATGTAGTCCTAGGAATGGACTGGTTAAGTAAGCAGCATGCGCTGATAGATTTTCACAAAGGATGTGTAGTCTTCAGCTCACCTAGAGAGCCGGAGTCTGAAATCTCTTGAGCTCCGAAAGATATGGAGGGTATTGCTTACTCCTCTATCACCGAAGAACCCGGACCTCCTCATCCTATCATAGTAGAATTCATGGACGTCTTCCCTAATACTCTTCTAGGATTACCTCGAGATCGAGATGTAGAATTCACCATCGATCTAGTTCTCGGCTCTGCCCCTATTTTTCGGGGATGCTACAGAGTCAACCCTAAAGAGGCCAAGGAAATGAAAGACCAGATCAATGAGCTGAAGGCCCTTGGATTTGTCAGAGATTGAGCCTCACCCTGGGGAGCACCTGTCTTGTTCATGTCCAAGAAGGATGGGACTGTACGGATGTGCATTGACTACCAGGCACTGAACAATATCACTATCAAGAACAAGTATCCTTTGCCCCGGATCGATGACCTATTTGATCAACTAAGTGGATCTAAGGTATTCTCGAAGATAGACCTTCGATCTGGCTACCATCAAATCAAGGTCAGGAAGGAGGATATTCCAAAGACGGCGTTCAACACCAAATATGGTCTATATGAATTTTTGGTCATGCCGTTTGGATTGACGAATGCCCCTGCAGTATTCATAAACCTTATGAACAAGGTCTTCCATGAATATCTGGATCAGTTTGTTGTTGTCTTCATCGATGACATCCTGATCTACTCGAAGACCGAAGAAGAGCATGAAGAGCACCTGAAGAAAGTTCTGGGAACTTGAAGGAGGGAGAAGCTCTATGGTAAGCTATCTAAATGTGAATTCTTCTTAGACAAGGTAGATTTTTTGGGCCATATTGTCACAAGAGAAGGAATTTCGGTGGATCTAAAGAAGATAGCTGCTATTGAGAAGTGGAGCACACTAAGTTCAGTTGCTGAAATCAGACGTTTCTTGGGCTTAGCTGGATACTACCGAAAATTTGTGAAGAAATTTGCCAGAATTGCTGATCCGATGATGAAGCTCACAAGGAAGAACGAAGAATTTGTGTGGACTGAAGCTTGCCAATCAACATTTGAGGAACTGAAGAAGAGACTTACAACGACATCGATACTTGCGCTACCCGCAGGTACCGGCAGTTTCTCAATTTACAGTGATGCTTCTGGTAAAGGATTGGGTTGTGTTCTTCAACAACACGGAAAAGTAATTGCTTACGCATCTAGGCAATTACGGACTCATGAGAAAAACTATCCCACGCATGATTTGGAGCTTGCAGCAGTTATATTAGCACTGAAGCTGTGGAAGCATTATTTATATGGAAAAAGAGTGGAAATATTTACAGACCACAAAAGTCTTAAATATGTTTTCACTCAGAAGGAGCTGACCATGCGATAGAGGCGATGACTGGAGCTGATGAAAGATTTTGACATCGACCTGCAGTATCATCCGGGTAAGGCTAATGTTGTTGCAGATGCACTTAGTCGATACCCGATGACGATGTTTTTGACCAAGGAGCGGCATTTACTGGAAGACATAAAGAAGCTTGGACTAGAGATTGTACTGCCTGAGAAGGAAATAAAGAAACTGGGAAGAGAAGAAATTGTACCAGGAGCTGAATTATCAATGATGTAGTTGCAAGTGCGTTCAAGTCTGACGGATAAAGTCAAGGAGACACAATTTCAAGACGAGACGCTTTGCAAACTTAGAGATCAAGTGTTGGCAGAAACACTTGAAGGATTCTCAATCGCCAACGACGGAGCGTTGAGGCATGGTACGAGGCTTTGCGTACCAACTAGCGAACTGAGGAATGAGCTGATGCAAGAAGCACACCAGTCGCAGTATTCCATACATCCAGGAGCTAATAAAATGCATCGGGATATGCGTACTGTAGTGTGGTTGTACGAAATAAAGAAGGACGTATCCAGGTTTGTGGCTAGATGCTTAATTTGTCAGCAAGTGAAAACTAGCAGACAAAGACCAGCAGGACTGTTGCAGCCACTAGACATTCCGGAGTGGAAATGGGAACACATAACGATGGACTTTGTGTCAGGACTGCCTCGATCCCAAGGAGGGAAGGACGCCATTTGGGTTAATGTGGACCGACCAACGAAGTCAGCTCACTTTATTCCCTTCAAGGTTGGTCTATCCACCGAGAAGTTAGCAGTATTGTACATGCAGCATATCTACCGGATTCATGGAGTTCCGGTAAGTGTTGTATCTGACAGAGATACCAGATTTACCTCTTATTTTCTGGAAGAGCTTGCACGATAGTCTGAGAACACAATTGAAGTTCAGCACTGCCTACCACCCCCAGACTGGCGGACAATCAGAAAGAACCATCCAGACGATAGAAGACATGCTGAGAACTTGCGTCCTAGAATTTGGAGGGTCTTGGGAAGACCACTTGCATTTGGTAGAGTTTTCCTACAATAATAGCTACCAAGCTAGCATCGGTATGACTCCGTTCGAGGTACTTTATGGACGTCGTTGCCGCACTCCACTTGCTTGGGACGACGTAGGAGAAAGAGTATTGCTTGGACCTGAGATGGTGACCGATGCAGCAGAGAAGGTAAAGGTGATTAGAGACAAACTCAGGATTGCCCAGGACAGACAGAAGCATTGGGCTGATAGCAGTCGTCGACCACTGGAGTTCGAAGTAGGAGATAGTATCTTCGTCAAGATTTCTCTTACCCGAGGAACTATCAGATATGGCAGAGCAGGAAAGCTGAGCCCCAGGTACATTGACCTATTTGAAGTTTTGAGCCAAGTCGGAGAAGTAGCGTACCGATTAGCTCTACCAGCTAATCTTGAAGGCGTGCACAACGTCTTCCACATTTCACAGCTCAGGCATTACATTTCGGATCCGAGCCACATCTTGGACCATTCGGAGCTGGAGATTGGACCCAGCCTCACAGTACCAGAGAAGCCAGTAGCGATTTTAGACAGAGGTGAGAAGAAAACCAGGAACTCTGTGACGTCCATAATCAGAGGGATGTGGCGGCACAATTTTCCAGGCGAGTCTACCTGGAAGCGAGAAGATGAGATACGGGAGCAGTATACGTATCTATTTGAGACCTGAGGTAATTCCTAATCCTATCCTTTAATGTCGAGGACGAAATTTCCTAAGGAGGGAAGGTTGTGAAACCCGTAATTTTTTTAATTGATTAATTTAGTGTTATTATTTTATTTATTATAGTTAAATTAAAATTATTATTTTTATAAAATTGAATAAATTATATTTTTGTTGTCTGGCCCAGTCCCGAACCCATATTCGAGTCCAATCTTAGTTATTGAAACTGACCTTTAAGTCTTTTAATATATATATATATATATATATATATTAAATTCATTCTTATATATATATATATATATGTTCATTTCCTTTCTTTTATAAAAATAAAAATAAAAAAAATATTAAGTCTAAACCCACCAACCCTCACAAGCCACTCACTCACGTTTCCCCCTCCATCTTCACGAAAGGCCGAGTCTTCCCCTTTTGAAACTCTCAACTCTTCCTTTCTCCTTCCTGTAACTCCCAGTTCATTTTCCCCTATAAAACCCCCATCTTCCTCTCCCTCTCCATCATCCCTCTCATTTTCCAAAATTTTCCTAAGCCCTAGATCTGACACCGAGCCTCTCGGCGACCCCCGGCCCGCGCCCTTCCAGTGACCCCGGCCGCCTGAGGCCAGCGCCCTTCTCCGCTGTCCCCGAGCCACCCGTGGCCAGTCCGACCGTCGGCCACCGGTCGACCCCCTGTGCAGCACCACCTCGCCCAGGCCGAGCGGCCTCCAGTCGCTGCTGTTCCCGAGTTCGCAGCACCCTGCGAGCCCCGATCCGGCCGTCCGTGCCCCGATCCGAGTCCGCAGCAACTTGCGGATCCCAATTCTCTCCCCGTAGCCGCTTTCGCGCTATTCCAGCGATGTCCGGTTACTTCTGAAGTTTTTCGAGTTCACGTGGATTTTTCTATTTCCCTATTTTGCACCTGAGAGCTCTAGCCGAGCATTCGAGGTATATTTTTCTGTGTCCTTTCTGTTGAGTCGATGATGACATGGTCTTGATCCCGATATGGGATTCGATTGTTGCATATTTTAGTTCTGATTTCTAAATCAAAATTGGTTCGTTGCGTTTCCGATTTAATTTTAGAATTTATGCTGTGAATTTTGGGTTTAGTATTCTGGTACCTATTCGGAGTTAGATCTGATATTTCCGACTTGGATTTGGAATAGTCGGGTTTGTTTCCGATTTTGAAGTTCATTTTCGGATTTTCGGATTGAGTTCTGTTGGAACTCAAGTACAAGTGGCTTAAACTATGTGGTATATGTATATATATGGCTTTGAGATAGATTTTGGTTGGTTTTCTAATTATGTATTTTGGTGTTGACGTTATTCCTTGTTTGGGATATTTTGGTTGTATCTTCCCATTATTGGGTTATCCCGATTACAAAGGAGATGCCGCCCAAAAAATATTTGAAAACCTTTTGGTTTATTTCTTGAGTTCGACTATAGTCCTTTGACAGTTATTGTTTGACTTTCGGACAATATTTTGGGTACTAGCGAAATGCAAACGAAACCGAAATTTTTGGACGTTGAGGCATAAGCTAGAATACAACGTGACATTTTAGACCAAGTCTGAGACTTACTTAATTTTTATATTTTAAATTAAAATAATTATTTTAGAACGTGTTACTGGCCAATAGTATTTTGGTGCAGGGCCTCGACCTGCTGAATGGATTAATTCCCGGCGTTCAGAGTTCACCAGTATTTTATTTAATTAATTTATGTAATAATTTGTAAGGGCATAAGCCCACTTTTTATCTTTATTTCTGTGGCCCTGTATTTGTGTAGTGTAGCTTTTTAACTTTCTTTTCTGGTTTTGTTGGTTTTGTCGTAGACGTGTAAAATACTAAATGCATATTATTTTTGATATAGAAAATTTATAAGATTTTCTCACAAATAATAGATAGTAAAAATTACAAGTTTACACAAGTTCACGTTTTCTCATTTAAAGAAAAACCTAGTTTTTAAATATATTACAAAATACAAGGTTTTGCTAAATAATTGGATGTCACGACCCGCACCCATTGTGAGGGTACGAGTACGTAACATCGCCCAGCCTACGCCGCAGTGTCGGCGGTAGAACGCTGTTCTAAGTCTCTAACTAACCATCAACTCATGCAGTATATCGTGTACTCATCATGATCAACTCCAAACGGAGGACAAGTATAAGATATGGTGTAACTCAATCACAGTCTAAGCACGATAAGATAACACAGAATATCACTAAGAAATTGAAGACAACAAACTAATGATATAATAACAACATCTGAATAATCTCAAATACATCTAAAGTCTCAATTCTATATGTACAACTCCAGTTCTAAATATGAAAACTAAACAAGACAAACTAGCTAAACTTCCGATCACTCCTGAGTGTCGGGGCCATAGGTAGCTAAGCCATCTCCTAGTCTGTAACATGTAGGGCATGTGTCCTCGGGGCAATCATCTGTAAAATTTTCAACAGGTCCAGTCAGGACAGGAATGAGCACATCTCATCTAGAAAACCCAAGTAAATGACAGAGAACTATACAGCAGTTATAGACAGTTATATTGATGAAAATGGCAGTTTATATTCAGGTGATGGTAAGAAAGAGAGATAAAGTACAATGAAAGTAATACTAAACAAGAGAAGAATCATAGCAATGAAGACTGTAAAAATAGAACTAGCTAAACCAGGTAATATGATATAAAGTCCAGACAGAAATGTAAACCAGTATAAAACCTATGTAAGTCCAGTACGGGATGAATCTAATACAAGATGAATCCAGTAAGGGACGATTCCAGTTATAGTGATCAACGATTCCAGGGTGAGTCCAGCCTATACTCTAGCAGTGTGTTTTAAAATACCGAGTTCGACATGTAAACGGCTGTGGGTAATCAGGCACACCTCTCACTGATCAGGCGAGAGATGGCTATGCTTCCAGTAGATTCCAGTAGGGAGATTCCAGATTGGGGTATGTCTATATGTCTTACTCTAGTATTTCCCTCCCAGCAAGTGAATCCAGAATTCCGACACAATGATCCAAGATGAGTCCAGCCAAAATATAATGATACCAGTAAATGATTCCAGTAAAATGATTCCAGTAATAGAGATAATACCAGTAATAGAGGCCAGAAAATAAAAGTGTGTCGTATACATGAATCCAGAAATATCCACACGTGTTGTAACAGAGAATCGCATACAACTAACTAGAACTGAAGTACAGTAATTGACAAGTAAATGAGAGAACTATCAGAGAATGTACTCGCTTGCTACTCTAAAAAGAGTAGTGTAATATCAGATGCCTGCACCGGAGCCACAATCTCCTAAATAGAGCAGTACAGGTTATAACATGTTTAAAATAAGATAAATGGAGTCTACGATGCAATCTTCATGATTCTAAGTCAATTCTAGGTCAAAGTCAACTCTAAGCCAAACCTGGTCAACTGTCTAGGTCAAACTAGATCAATCTACAAGGCTAACTAGGTCAACTGTCTAGGGTTGGTCAAACTTTAGTCAATACTTCTTATAGGCTTGTTTGGTCAAATCTAGGTCCATCTAAGATACACTAACTCATTCTAACCCATAGACTAGTATAATTTAGGATGCCTCATATATATATATATATATATATATATATATATATATATATATATATATATATATATATATATATCAATATATACATACACCCAAAGCCTATAGTCATAGATATATATATAGCCTCTCATATGTATAACACATGTATCATATAGATATACATATCACATAAATGCATAGGTATATCCCTCACAAGAACTCTTAGACACAACACATAGAGTATCCTATACATACAACATGTATCATATTTAGGTAAAACTCACTACATGTATATAGACATACCTGTTTATCATAATATTTATATACACTATAGTATCCTTTCTATATTTATACAAATAGATGACAATTGGACACAATGTGAATCCATAGGATAGAAGCAAAGAAGAAGGGGGCTGGACAGTGGACTGAACAGTGGTAGTTCAGTAGTGTGTGTGATGTTTGCTGTATTAAAACTCAGGAAACAGGTAGTGTGCAGGGGGTTGTATAGGCTTGTGGGGGTTTGTGTGCTCAGTTAAGGTTCTCAGATTATTTCAATAACAGTGAACCAAACTCACATACAAACAGTGCATCAACCTACAATGCACTGATTGTTCTCAGGTTTCCAGAGATTTGAATCTCAGGATTTGGGAAAAGACAGGGTATTTTAAAACTGTGTGTGTGTACCTGTTTGTGAGTTTAAAACAGTGGGTGTGTGTTGACAGGATAGAGGGTATGGGTATGGGTGAAAGGAACATTAGAGTGAACAAAACTCAAAATCAATTTGAAAATCAACCATGAAATCGAATCTCAGTTTTCAGTTCTACAATGAAATCCCAGTTTCATTTCTAACACTCAAACCAACTAACAATACTCACAGGAAAGAGGAGGCCAGGCCTTGCACTGCCCTGCAGGCACTCCCTCTCCTCACCTATTTGGAATTGCCAAGCCAGTCAAGGCAGGCCCTGCTAATGCAGTCCATGCCAAGGCAAGTTAAGACAGGCCATGCCAGTGCCAAGTCAGTCAACCTGCTACTCTATTTCCCTACTCCAACTCCTCCTATATACTAGAATACCTATATAGACATATATCTATATATATATATATCCAAATATCTATCTACAAGATTTCTATACATATATACATACATCTATAGATAGAACTTATAGATACATATATATACCTACTTCATAATATATAGATATAGTCCAGCTTATATATACATAACTTTCTAATATCTCAAGTGTGTGACTGGACTAAAATCAGAGGGAAGAACAATAACCTGATACTCGACTGAACCCCAATTCTAGTCCTAAATAGAATACTAGATATCCTACCACAAACTTCCATTCGAACCCCCAGGAACTAACCTTAACCTGAAACTAACCCTCTAGTGGCCTAGGTACTCTGAAACCTACTAACCTATTCTCTGATACATAAAAAAACTCTAAATCTGGACACTAACTAATGTATCACTATACATCCCCTACACCTGCTAACTAACAATCTTAGGAACAAACTAACCTAGGTAGTATAACTAGAAATTCACCAACACAACCTAACTAACTCAGGTATCACAGTAATGAACTTCATTCAGGATTTGATAGTATCAGTCGACTATTTCAAGGAGCAGTCCATCAATCAAAATTCGATTCGAAACCTAAAGACCCAACACTAACCAACAATCAACCTTGCAATAGTTTAACACACATGTAGGTGAACTTAATATGATAAATAAACACCAAGAAATCAGTTAAAAAAATGGAATTAAAAGTTCAAAATCTCAAAACAGGGAAATATGGATCAGATCTTTAGGAAATTGAATTCTAACTATCAAATCATGCTATTGTGACCAATAAAGGGTTGGTAAGCATAACACTACTTGTGCACGTGTCTTGGGGTGTCTTCGTGTCCAGGAAACTGGACACGAAGTGTCTCAAGTAGCTAAAACCTGGAACAGTGCACACTGTGCAACCTAAGCCTCGTGCTGAAGTGTCGACTAGTCTAGGACATGACACCGTGAATCATGGGTCACGTGCACGTGTCAGAGGGTAGAGGGGGTCTAGGTCTAGGGGTCTAGAACCCTGATATATTATCTCGTGTCCACGTGTCAAAGAAATTCGCGCGTATCATTGAGCTTTTACGCGCGCGTGTGTGTGTGTGAACGACCCATGCCGATTGAATATCTTCCAAAATACTCAATGATATGGCCTAAAATTTTGTGTGCACAGTGACAGTCATTGTCCGCACCCACATGCAAAATTTCATGTGTCGGGGTGCAATGTCGTGTCCTACAGGAGTGTCGGGTAGCAGGGGACTGCACGGGGTCTGTGCTGTGTCCCGTGCGCGCGGTACGTGTCCGATTTGGACACAAAAAACCCCTAAGTCCGTGCTCAGACATATATATATATAATCTACATATTAAGAGCTATCCAAATATATAATCTGTTTCGAAAAATAATAACATTCAATCCATAGAGGCATTTCAACAAACACCTACACAACACTA
The DNA here is from genome assembly GCA_029216955.1 of Iris pallida. Classification (NCBI taxonomy): domain Eukaryota; kingdom Viridiplantae; phylum Streptophyta; class Magnoliopsida; order Asparagales; family Iridaceae; genus Iris; species Iris pallida. Next base: position 7,240,283 of record JANAVB010000599.1, on the reverse strand, counting down.
TAACACGTGTCCGATACGGACACCAAACGGACACAAAATTCACCCAAATTTTAGGGACACCTAGGGGACTCCTAGATCTAGCCCTACATGCAAAGAAAACTGAAATTTAAAACAATTTAAAGGATTTTACCTATAGGTACAAATTGCATGGAAAAGCTCCAAATGGGGGATGTTCCTCTTGATGGCAAAAGCTCCAAATTGATTCCAAACTGAAATGGCTCTCCACCAACAGTCCATAAACTCAATTTAGAACCCAATGCAAAAGACTAGGATGAAAAAGGAGATCAAATGAATATAATAAGAGTTTTTGGAAGGGGGAAACTTACCTTTCTTTTCTCCAAGTGTAGGAATGATAAAAAGAGGCAAGCCCTAATGAATAAGTGTTTAAATAGGGTGGGGATCCATATGTGGCTGGTCATTTAGGGTTTAGTTAGGGTTAGAGCTTCTAGTTATGGGCCGTGGGCCAAGTCATAAGTCATTGAGTCATGAAATCATAAGTCGTTCCATTAAACCATAAATCATGAAATGATTTCACTCAAACTAATCCTCCTATTCCAAAATTAGTCTCTAATGACTAAAAGTAGGTTAACCTAAGTTAGACTAGGGTTACCATAGCTAGGGTTAGGTTCTAGGCTAGTCCACTAGGTCTCAACAAGTCAAAGTCAAATAGAATTCACCAATTCGTCAAATCACCAAAATTTATAATGTGAAATAAATATCAATAAATAATAATTATAATTATAAAATTTCAAAAATACCCTCATCTGAAAAATTGGGTGTTACAATCCTACCCACCTTATAAAAATTTCATCCTCGAAATTAAGATGATTCGCACCCTTCCTAGGTGAAACCCCCAATCAATCAAAGTCGAAGCAACACAATCCTATTGGTCATGATTCCACAGTCTCGAATAGGGTAGCTACATTATCTAGCAATCACAAGCAACATCCTAGCAGGTACTAAGGGAAATCACACATGAAAGTGGAGAGGAAGAACAAGAAAGTCAAACCTGCTAATCCATCACCTGCAACGTCAGCCTCCTCGACTGCCATCGCAAAAGCTCCACCACTCTGGTGCTGAGATACAGGTGGCCTAGCTCCCTCAAAAAGGAGGTGCAAAGGGACAGTCTACCATCCTATATGAAACTGGTAAAGATAACTAGGAATTAATTATGAAGGATTACTATTCCAAGGATGATCAAATCGAAAGTTTAAGGCACGAGTGTCAATAGCATTAAAATCCAATAATACCATATATAAAAGAAGACTTAGTCCCGGCACGATCTAAGTTGATCAACTTCAGGATATGATGAAGTTTGGACAAGATGGAGAACGAGGCCATTGAAGTCTGAGCACGAGTATCCAAGATTTGGTATCCATGTCACAATTGAATTAATTCAATTGAATATGACCCCAAACACTGGATGTCAAGGAGGATGACCCGGTCAACTGGTCACGATCAAAGAATTATATTTTAAAGGATGATGTAAGGATATAGAAATAAGGCAATTTCTTCCTTCGGATAGGGAAACTAAACATGATACCTCAGTGTCTTTTTTTCTGAAATATGCGAAAGGCAAAACAATAAAGAGTTCAAAGACGATGCTATTAAGTACAATACGTGGTTCATAGATGATGGAAATAATTCAAAGAGAGTTGCCAAGCTGTCGTGGATGAGACTCTAGGGCAAATTTAACTATGTCTCCCTCCACGTCGAATAATATATGAGAAACGAACCAAAGTACAATAGGTTGATTAGACCATCATGCACCGGTTCTGATTAGACAATATGTTAGTGGGTGCCGGCCTCCAATAAAATATGTCATGATCAAGCTCGAAAGATCAGCTTGCAAAACTGGTACTAAATTAGCAACATAAGATAGACAAAATATAAGTAAGGATAATGATGAAGGAAGTTAATAGTCCAAGATCCTTTAAACATCAAGGAGTGAGGGTGAATCAAAACAAGAGGAAAAGGATTTTCAATTTGAAGTTCAAAATGAGATTCTCAAGGGTCATCCAGGAATCTTTCAAGTAGTCCTAACTGTGATTGAGTACCTTTCCGTTAAAGCCTATCTCTCAATCCTATCGTAGGCTCGCAGTAGTACAACTAAGTTGCCGTACTACCACGATATCGTACTAATGCGACTCTCGACCTGCATGGGCCACCACTAAAACATGTCACGACCCGTACCCATTGTGAGGGTACGAGTACGTAACAGCGCTCAGCCTACGCCGCAGTGTCGGTGGTAAAACGCTGTTCTAAGTCTCTAACTAACCATCAACTCATGCAGTTTATCGTGTACTCATCATGATCAACTCCAAATGGAGGACAAGTATAAGATATGGTGTAACTCAATCACAGTCTAAGCATGATAAGATAACACAGAATATCACTAAGAAATTGAAGACAACAAACTAATGATATAATAACAACATCTGAATAATCTCAAATACATCTCAAGTCTCAATTCTATATGTACAACTCCAGTTCTAAATATGAAAACTAAACAAGACAAACTAGCTAAACTCTCGATCACTCCTGAGTGTCGGGGCCATAGGTAGCTAAGCCGTCTCCTGGTCTGTAACATGTAGGGCATGTGTCCTCGGGGCAATCATCTGTAAAATTTTCAACAGGTCCAGTCAGGACAGGAACGAGCACATCTCATCTAGGAAACCCAAGTAAATGACAGAGAACTATACAGCAGTTATACACAGTTATATTGATGAAAATGGCAGTTTATATTCAGGTGATGGTAAGAAAGAGAGATAAAGTGCAAGGAAAGTAATACTAAACAAGAGAAGAATCATAGCAATAAAGATTGTAAAAATAGAACTAGCTGAACCAGGTAATATGATATAAAGTCCAGACAGAAATGTAAACCAGTGTAAAACCTATGTAAGTCCAGTACGGGATGAATCTAATAAAAGATGAATCCAGTAAGGGACGATTCCAGTTATAGTGATCAACGATTCTAGGGTGAGTTCAGCCTATACTCTAGCAGTGTGTTTTAAAATACCGAGTTCGACATGTAAATGGCTGTGGGTAATCAGGCACACCTCTCACTGATCAGGCGAGAGATGGCTATGCTTCCAGTAGATTCCAGTAGGAAGATTCCAGATTGGGGTATGTCTACATATCTTACTCTAGTATTTCCCCTTCCAGCAAGTGAATATAGAATTCTGACACAATGATTCAAGATGAGTCCAGCCAAAATATAATGATACCAGTAAATGATTCCAGTAAAATGATTCCAGTAATAGAGATGATACCAGTAATAGGGGCCAAAAAATAAAAGTGTGTCGTATACATAGATCCAGAAATATCCATACGTGTTGTAACAGAGAATCGCATACAACTAACTAGAACTGAAGTACAATAATTGACAAGTAAATGAGAGAACTATCAGAGAATGTACTCGCCTGCTACTCTGAAAAGAGTAGTGTAATATCATAAGCCTGCACCAGAGCCACAATGTCCTAAATAGAGCAGTACAGGTTATAACATATTTAAAATAAGATAAATGGAGTCTACGATGCAATCTTCATGATTCTAAGTCAATTCTAGGTCAAAGTCAACTCTAAGCCAAACCTGGTCAACTGTCTAGGTCAAACTAGATCAATCTACAAGGCTAACTAGGTCAACTGTCTAGGGTTGGTCAAACTTTAGTCAATACTTCTTATAGGCTTGTTTGGTCAAATCTAGGTCCATCTAAGATACACTAACTCATTCTAACCCATAGACTAGTATAATTTAGGATGCCTCATATATATATATCAATATATACATACACCCAAAGCCTATAGTCCTAGATATATATATAGCCTCTTATATATATAACACATGTATCATATAGATGTACATATCACATAAATACATAGGTATATCCCTCACAAGAACTCTTAGACACAACACATAGAGTATCCTATATATACAACATGTATCATATTTAGGTAAAACTCACTATATGTATATATACATACCTATTTATCATAATATATATATACACTATAGTATCCTTTCTACATTTATATAAATAGATAACAATTGGACAAAATGTGAATCCATAGGATAGAAGCAAAGAAGAAGGGGGCTGGACAGTAGACTGAACAGTGGTAGTTCAGTAGTGTGTGTGATGTTTGCTGTATTAAAACTCAGGAAACAGGTAGTGTACAGGGGGTTGTATAGGCATATGGGGGTTTGTGTGCTCAGTTAAGGTTCTCAGATTATTTCAATAACAGTGAACCAAACTCACATACAAATAATGCATCAACCTACAATGCACTGATTGTTCTCAGGTTTCCAGAGATTTGAATCACAGGATTTGGAAAAAGACAGGGTATTTTAAAACTGTATATGTGTACCTGTGTGTGAGTTTAAAACAGTAGGTGTGTGTTGACAGGATAGAGGGTGTGGGTATGGGTGAAAGGAACATTAGAGTGAACAAAACTCAAAAGCAATTTGAAAATCAACCATGAAATTGAATCTCAGTTTTCAGTTCTACAATGAAATCCCAGTTTCATTTCTAACACTCAAACCAACTAACAATACTCACAGAAAAGAGGAGGCCAGGCCTTGCACTGCCCTGCAGGCACTCCCTCTCCTCACCTATCTGGAAATGCCAAGCCAGTCAAGGCAGGCCCTGCCAATGCAGTCCATGCCAAGGCCAGTTAAGACAGGCCATGCCAATGCCAAGTCAGTCAACCTGCTGCTCTATTTCCCTACTCCAACTCCTCCTATATACTAGAATACCTATATAGACATATATATATATATATATATATATATATATATATATATATATATATATGTCACTACCACATTTCTAGTGTGAGGGTATTTTTGTCATTTTGGGGTATTTTTGAATTTATTAGAATTAATTAGAATTTATGGGGATTTTTAGGAATTTATTTGGAATTATTTGACTAAGTTGACTTTTGTCTAAGTGTTGACCTTGTAGGCCTACCTAGAGGCTAACCCTAGTTAGTGGAGCTTGGTTAGGTCAAGTGACCCTAATCTAATTAGTATGACTTAAGTTAGTGCTTAGAGACTCACTAGAAATGGAATTAGAAGTTTTAGAAATCATTAGATTAGTGAATGGTTTGTGGTTTCACAAGTCATATTGTGACTTAGCTAGATTGGACTCAAACCTAGCTCAACCCTAATCCAAGGCCAAGTGATCAGCCACCTAGCTGAACCTAGGGAATCCCACCCTATATAAACCCCTCTCAAACTTAGGGCTAGCCTCCCTCTTTAGAAATTTTGGATCCAAGTAGAAGGAGGTGAGTTCTTGACTTGTAAATTCCATATCAATTCCATTTTTACTCCTAAAATCCTCAAACTTGTTGCAATAGTTCCTAATAGTGATTTACTTGCTGTTATGGAGGTTTGGTTCAGTTTGGAGATAATTTGGAGAAGTTGGGATACCAAGTGAGGAGCACAAAGAGGCTTTTATTCCATTGATCTTCACATTGAGGTAAAACTCTCATTCCTCCTTAAAATCTCCTGTAGTTTCCATGAATAGGAACCCTAAGGTCCCCTCCCTAAGATTCGTATTGGGTTGTGTCCAGTACCCTTTGTTTCGTGTCCGTTCTGGACACGTATCTGAACCACTATTTTAGTATTTGTCGAAATGCCTCAAAGGGCATTTCGATCTCATTTGTGCAATGTTTTTGAATAGGAAGTTTGGTTTTACTGTTGCTTGTGCATTTCCATTCTCTTGGGTGTGTCCCTGTGTCATGTCGTGTCGGAATCGGCGCGTGCACACACTGGTGCACACGCGCGCGCGCTCGGGAATGGATCCCCTGCTACTCGGGGTCCATTTCTCCCTCTGTAGGGCACGAGGACCCGAGCCACTTGACATGTGGCATGGGGCCATGACTGACACCCCGTGTGTCAAGTCCCACGTGTCCCCGTATCGTGTCGAGGGTGGAAATCATAGTGCACGTGTCGTGCGCTGTGCGTTTCCAGTATGCACTTTGGTGTTTCTGTGTATTTGTTTCAATGTGTTTAACTATGAATTTATCTGCTAAATTAGATCTTAGCATGACTAATGATATATGTTAGTTTCGGTTTACATGATAGTTTAGGTTGTGTTGAGAATTTGGTCTCGAGCATGGGTTTTTGTGGGTTTTACTGATACTGTTTGGTTCATGATACCAATACTTTTTCCCTGATTGATTAAGTGTTTCTCACTGTCATTGATTCCTACATGTTCCTTTTCATACAAACTAAACTTTTACATATGATTATAGGTTGTGGATTGAGAGAATAGGATTTTGGCTATGTGTGTGGAGTCTTCTAATAGTTGCACTGATTTTGACATTGATTTCCTTACACTGTTAACTCCCAGTTTTGATTCTTGATAGGATATATTATATTATGGTTTTATCTGTACATTGGAACCATGTTAGGATATGGGTTATGATTTCAAGTTTTGAATTTGTTTAAGAGTGCTAGCCATTTGTATGAACTGTTTTGAACTGTTCTTTATTGTTCATTTAAATCCTTGTTCCCAGATTTTGGTAAACTGGAAAAGAGTTGGGCTATATTGAAGCCATGAATTGATTTCCTTTCCTTGATTTTTCCTGTCAAATGCTAATGAAGGATTGATAAAAACCTGAGATTGTTATGTGATAACCTGGGATTAGAACTGAACATTGGTTCAGTTTTGAGTTATAGGCTGTGTGCTCTTGAGTTAGGAATTAAAGTTTATTCCTTGATTTCCAGCATATTACATCATACTCCCTGTCATTTTTCCTGCAAACACTCTTGATAGCACACACAGCTCCCACTCTTCACTGCCTTGCTATTTTTCCTGTTACATAGCATCTTGACACACACTTTCACCACTGTGTTATTTTTCCTGCACTTTATTGAATGACTGTTTTCATGTTGCACAGCCCCTACTTTCCTGCATATTAATTCCTGCATTTTGAGACACACACATTTCCTCTTCTTCACTGTTGTGCATAATTCTAGTACACACACTCACTACTCATTCTTTCACTGTCTTGCCATTCCTGCATACATAGCAGTATAGGTACACATCCTTTTCCTTGTTCACTGCCTTCTTTCCTGCACTTGCCTGTACACACATCCACATACTTATTTTCCTGCACACACTCATGCTTCTCTCTATGTATATATATTATGTGTAGGAACATGATACATGTATATGTATATATAGGTAATGGTGGTTTTATGCCTAATATCTAATATATAGGTATGTGTATTTAAATGTGAAATATATATTGTGTCTATGTGGAGATACATATATATAGGAATCATAAACATGAAGTTATGTGTGTGGTGTACCTATAGATAGCCACATGTATATATATACATACTATGTGATTGTCATGTGTAGGCCTAGATGCCATATAGGTTGTGTGATGATTGTTTGACTTGTGTTATATAGGTTGTAAGGACTTGGTATGCTAGCATAGGCTAGTTTAGCATTGTTTAGACTAGTATGGACTAGCTAGGCCTAGAATAGACTATCTAGACTTGTTAGACCTAGTTTGACCATGATTGACCTAGTTTGACCATGATTGACCTAGTTTGACTTCTAGGGTTGACCAAAGTTGACCAAGAGTTGACTTTGGCCTAGATTGACCTAGAATCATATAGAATGCATAGTAGGACTCCATATTACTATTCTGGACTTGTTGTGACTTGTGATGTTCTGTTTAGGAGCCAGACACCACTCCTTGGACAGTACGTTTCATACCGGACACTCAGTTACAGGCGAGTTCATTCTCTGATCATTTTATATCCTGCTTAGAATTATTTCCTGCAGTAGATTACTTTACTTGTACTGTCACGATGGTCACACGGATTGGTACTATATGGATCCCTTCTTGAGATGTTATCCTTAGGGAGCATCAGGTACTACATGTTCTGTGCGTTTCACTTACATGGCGTATCACATGCTTCATTGGTTCTTTGATCACTTACGACATATACTCTTATGATCGTAAAGTCTTCCTAGAATCCTTATCCCATTCATGGGACTACTATGTATCACCTTCGGGGTCTATCACCTACGGGGTTCATCACCTTCGGGGTCTATCACCTTCGGGGTCTGTTACATAGCATCATATAACATAACCTGGCCGGATCCTTGTGTATCGATTGGGGGTACGGGGGAGTATAAATGGACATGTGAATAATATCCAAGTAGTGTAGTATCAGAATCTTTTCCATAGTGTAGCATCAGAATCTCCTATGCCATTTACATGTTCATATTGTACTCTGATTCACTAGTCACTGCTAGCTCTCTATGTATAGTAGATATTTCTATTACAGTTCTCTCTCTGTTTACATACTGCACTTCTTCAGTACCCGTATCTTACTTTACTGCATGTCTTTATTTTCTAACCTGCTATGATCTGTTGAGATGTACTGTGCTCGCTCCTGTCCTGACTGGACCTGTTGAAAATATTACAGAGGACGAGGAGGAGGCTTGCCTGGACACCTACTACGGGGCAGCCCTAGACGACACTTGTGAGCTGGACCCTCTGGAGGATCCAGTAGTAGCTGAGGACCTTCCCCCGACTGTTTAGACTAGTCTAGATAGTTTATTATCTTTGTAGTCTGGAGACTTGTTCTAGTTAGACTTTTATGTGGAGATCAGTTCTGTATATATTCTTTTATCTGAGACTTGTACTGCTGGGATTATCTTAGACTACTGTTTTATCTATTTCATTTCCTTGAGTTCTGTTCATATCGTGCTATATCTTCCTTAGTTGTGATTGAGTTTCTATTGTTTTGTTACCCCCATTCGGGGAGTATAAACTGTTTAGATATTACATTGCTAGATGTTGTGACCTAGGACAGCGTTCTACCGCCGACACTGCGGCGTAGGCTGGACGTACCCACGTCTCGTGCCCCTTCTCTAGGGTGCGGGTCGTGACACGTTTTTAGTGGTGGCCCATACAGGTCTAGACTAGAAGTGTAGTGGTACTCGAACTAGAGTATCGCTGCAGCCTGCTATAGGATATAGGATATAAATTTTAAGGTACTCAATCACTTAGGAAAATTTCCTTTTATTGCTATTAAATCCTTTTGTCTGCTGATCCTTTGAATTATGATTGTCCGCCTTTGTTATTTCGCTTCTTTCTCAGAAATTGATACTCTTGTTTGTCTATCTTCAGGATGGTAGAGACTCGTTCACAGCGTGCCGTCCATGAGGATGCTATAGAGGGGACTGCTACCTCTCAGCCAGCACGGCGAGGCCAGGGGACTGCAGCTCTTGCCACCTCTGCTCGTGTTGAGACTTCGGCAGCAGCAGAGGATATGCACCCACCAGCTCAGAGGCAGGACCCGGTCTATCCAGAGGATCCTTTCCATCCACCACCGCCTCCAGGACATGTGGACGCCGCTCAGATGTTCGCTTATTTTCAGCAGTTCATGGACCGCCAGCAGGCTCGGCAGGACCGAGGCATGGAGTTGGCTGTCACGACAGCCGCAGCTCGACCGGTGGTGCAGCAGCAGAGGACACCGGGGATCGAGCAGTTCCAGAAGATGAGTCCCAGGGATTTCATGGGGACAGAGGGGATCATATATGCCGACGAGTGGATCGAGCATATGGAGGAGATTTTCCGCTTGGCCAGGATTCCGGCAGACCTTCAGGTCGAGGCAGCAGCCAGCCGTATGCGAGATCTTGCTCGCACCTGGTATCAGTCGGACCCTAGGGTGGGAGTACCAGGGCAGACTTGGGAGCAGTTCCGGGGCTTCTTCAAGAAGAAGTTCTTCCCGGATTCAGCAGTCAGAGCCTTGGAGACCCAGTTTGAGAGCTTGGTCCAGGGGAGCCTCTCAGTTGAGGAGTATGCGGGAGAGTTTGGCCGTCTCGGCAGGTTTGTCGAGGGATTGAGCGAGACGGCGAAGGCCCAGCGGTTCCGGAAGGGTCTAGTCAAAGAGGTGAAGTCCCTGACCAAGGGGAACCGGGATGCTACATTTGAGGAGATTCTGACGGGGGCCTTGTTAGCTGAGGATGATCTTGAGCTTAGGCTCAAGAGAGGGAGAGACCCAGCTGGAGGCAGCAGCAGCAGCGGAGGCCAGGCCAAGAGGCCTCATTTTCAGTATCAGCAGCCTAGGCAGTTTCAGCCTCAGCCGATCCAGCAGAGGCCAGCTCAGCACCAGCAGCAGCCTAGGCAGCACCAGCAGGGCCAGAGGCAGGTTACCACTTGTGGATACTGTAAGAGGTCTGGGCACGTCTTCAATGAGTGCCGGAAGAGGCTGGGCCTGTGCCTAGTGTGTGGCTCAGCAGATCACCAGATGAGGGAGTGCCGTATGGGACGAGCAGCTCAGGGAGTTGGAGCCAGAGCACCAGTGGGCCAGCAGCGGGGACCAGCCCTGCCGACACAGCAGCAGAGGTTCGTCCAGCACCAGCAGCAGGCCAGGAGAGGCCAGCAGGGGCGAGCTTTCGCCATGGCAGCTGGAGATGCAGAGGTGACTGGAGAGCTGATTACAGGTGCGATTCTTCTCGACTCCAGCCCAGCATTTGCATTGTTTGATTCCGGTGCATCGCATAGCTTCATTTCAGTATCTTTTGCGATTAGACACGGTATCATAGCTGAATCGTTGCCTAGGACTTACAAGATCACGACCGGGGGTGGTATTATCCTCGTGAGTGATGTTTGTAAGGGTCGGAGAGTAGTTTTGGGAGGCCGTGAGTTGGAGGTGAGCCTGCTTGTAATGCCATTGCCGAACTACGATATAGTACTAGGCATGGATTGGTTGAGTAGGCACCACGCCAGCATCGATTGCAGAGGGGGTAGAGTTCTGTTCAGAGCGCCAGGGGAGCCAGAGTTCGAGTATTCCAGACGGCAGGCGGAGCAGAGCAGCGGAGTCTTCTGTGGAGTCTCGGTCGAGGAGCAGACGATTCTACACCCCTTGATAGCAGAGTACATGGATGTTTAACCGGAGGAGCTGTCGGGACTGCCACCAGACAGGGACATTGAGTTCTCGATAGACTTGGTTCCAGGAGCGGAGCCTATCTCTCAGCATGTCTATCGGGTGAACAACAGCGAGCTGGTGGAGCTGAAGAAGCAGGTGGATGAGCTACAGGACAAGGGCTTCATCCGCTCGAGTTCGTCGCCTTGGGGTGCACCAGTGTTGTTTGTGCCGAAGAAGGATGGGTCAGTACGCATGTGTATTGACTACAGGGCACTCAACAACCTCACGATCAAGAACAGATACCCACTGCCGCGGATCGACGATCTATTTGACCAGTTGAGCGGAGCCCGGGTATTCTCCAAGATTGATCTGAGGTCGGGATATCACCAGGTGAAGGTGAAGGGGGATGATATTCCCAAGACCGCTTTCAGGACACGGTATGGGCAGTTCGAGTTTTTGGTTATGCCGTTTGGGCTAACCAATGCACCAGCAGTGTTCATGAACCTTATGAACAAGGTGTTCCATCAGTATTTGGATCAGTTTATAGTAGTGTTTATTGATGATATCTTGATCTATTCCAAGACTGAGGAGGAGCACGAGGAGCATTTGAGGATAGTACTGGAGGTCCTCAGGAAGGAGCAGCTTTATGGAAAACTCTCCAAGTGTGAGTTTTTCCTGGACCGGGTGGATTTTTTGGGGCACGTAGTGACTGGAGATGGTATCTCAGTTGACCCCAAGAAGATTGTGGCAGTTGAGGCGTGGGCCGCGCCGACTTCAGTTGCAGAGATCAGGAGCTTCCTGGGGCTGGCAGGTTACTACCGGAGATTTGTGCAGGACTTCTCCCGGGTTGCAGAGCCGTTGACACGGTTGACCCGGAAGGATACTGAGTATGTATGGTCAGAGGAGTGTCAGGCGGCTTTTGATGAGTTGAAGAAGCGGCTGACGACAGCTCCGATTCTGACGTTGCCTTCAGGATCAGGTGGATTCACTATCTATAGTGATGCTTCAGGGAAGGGGCTGGGTTGTGTGTTGCAGCAGCACGGGAAGGTAATTGTCTATGCTTCCAGGCAGTTACGTCCTCATGAGAAGAATTACCCTACCCACGACCTGGAGCTGGCAGCTGTGATTTTTGCTTTGAAGCTGTGAAAGCATTATCTGTATGGTGAGCGGGTGGAGATCTTCACAGATCACAAGAGCCTAAAATATGTGTTCACTCAGAAGGAGTTGAACATGAGACAGCGCAGATGGTTGGAGTTGATGAAGGACTTCGACATTGCACTGCAGTATCATCCAGCGAAGGCCAACGTGGTTGCCGATGCCTTGAGCAGGTATCCGACAGCCATGTGTTTGACTATGGATCGGCATTTGCTTGCCGACTTAGAGAGCCTAGGGATTGAGGTGATCGTGCCTGGGGTACAGATGCAGCTATGGGGGATGCAGATTCAGTCAGACTTGGTGGACAGGATCAAGGCGGCCCAGTTTCAGGATGTGGCTTTTCAGAGTATCAGAGAGCAGATCAGTATAGGAGTGGGGGATCCTGAGTTTTCACTTGCAGAGGACGGTGCCCTGAGGCACGGTGCCAGATTATGTGTGCCTAGCGGGGAGCTCAGAGAGCAGATTATGCAGGAGGCCCACAGATCTCAGTACTCTATACACCCGGGTGCCAATAAGATGTACCGAGATCTGCGGGAGCATGTATGGTGGTCAGGAATGAAGCGGGAGGTGTCCCAGTTTGTAGCTAGATGCTTGGTCTGTCAGCAGGTCAAGGCAGAGAGACAGAGGCCCGGTGGATTGTTGCAGCCGCTGCCCATTCCCGAGTGGAAATAGGAGCATATTACTATGGACTTTGTATCAGGATTGCCGCGTACCCCAGGAGGGAAAGACGCAATTTGGGTCATCGTGGATAGGTTGACCAAATCGGCCCATTTCTTGCCATTCAAGGTGGGCACGTCTACAGAGAGACTGGCAGAGTTATATATGCGGCAGATAGTCAGGATCCACGGAGTTCCGGTCAGCATCGTCTCAGATCGGGATAGCCGTTTTACTTCCCATTTCTGGCGGAGTCTGCAGACCAGCTTGGGCACTCAGCTCAAGTTCAGTACTGCGTACCACCCCCAGACGGACGGACAGTCGGAGCGGACTATTCAGACCCTTGAGGATATGCTACGGACGTGCGTCCTGGACTTAGGAGGTTCCTGGGAGGATCATCTTCATTTGGTGGAGTTTGCCTATAAGAATAGTTTCCAGGCCAGCATCGAGATGTCACCTTTCGAGGCTCTGTACGGGCGTAGGTGCCGTACACCCTTATCCTGGGATGATGTTGGTGAGCGAGCTTTGCTGGGGCCAGAGATGATTGTGGATGCGGCCGAGAAGGTGAAGCTTATCAGGGACAGACTTCGCGTGGCGCAGGACAGACATCGGCACTGGGCCGATAGCCACCGGAGGCCCTTGGAGTTTGAGGTACAGATTAGAGTAGGATTAGATTTAGGTTGTGGTTTTGAATTTTTGATCATGTTGTTATTTATTAATTGAGACCTTGCTTGTGATTAGGTCGGAGACCAGGTTTTCTTGAGGATATCTCCGACTCGTGGTACGATACGTTTTGGTGGAGGCGGAAAGCTTAGCCCGCGCTTCATCGGCCCTTTCGTTATCAGCGGGAGAGTCGGTGACGTGGCTTACAGGCTAGACTTGCCGCCTGCACTTGTGGGGGTCCACAACGTATTTCATGTATCACAGTTGAGACGGTATGTGGCTGACCCTAGCCATGTGCTCGATCATTCAGAGATTGAGGTGGGTCCTTCTCTCAGCTATCCAGAGCAGCCTGTGGAGATTCTGGATCGACGGGAGAAGGTTCTGAGGAACCAGGTGATACCCTTGGTACGCGTCGCATGGAGGCATCATTCCCCAGGAGAGTCTACCTGGGAGCGGGAGGATGAGATGCGCGAGCGGTACCCCTATCTTTTTGGACCGTGAGGTATACTTTCTATCCTTCTCATCAGTTGCATTTCGCCTTTCAATTTCGAGGACGAAATTCTTTTAAGGAGGGTAGATTTGTCACTACCATATTTCTAGTGTGAGGGTATTTTTGTCATTTTGGGGTATTTTTGAATTTATTAGAATTAATTAGAATTTATGGGGATTTTTAGGAATTTATTTGGAATTATTTGACTAAGTTGACTTTTGGCTAAGTGTTGACCTTGTAGGCCTACCTAGAGGCTAACCCTAGTTAGTGGAGCTTGGTTAGGTCAAGTGACCCTAATGTAATTAGTATGACTTAAGTTAGTGCTTAGAGACTCACTAGAAATGGAATTAGAAGTTTTAGAAATCATTAGATTAGTGAATGGTTTGTGGTTTCACAAGTCATATTGTGACTTAGCTAGATTGGACTCAAACCTAGCTCAACCCTAATCCAAGGCCAAGTGATCAGCCACCTAGCTGAACCTAGGGAATCCCACCCTATATAAACCCCTCTCAAACTTAGGGCTAGCCTCCCTCTTTAGAAATTTTGGATCCAAGTAGAAGGAGGTGAGTTCTTGACTTGTAAATTCCATATCAATTCCATTTTTACTCCTAAAATCCTCAAACTTGTTGCAATAGTTCCTAATAGTGATTTACTTGCTGTTGTGGAGGTTTGGTTCAGTTTGGAGATAATTTGGAGAAGTTGGGATACCAAGTGAGGAGCACAAAGAGGCTTTTATTCCATTGATCTTCACATTGAGGTAAAACTCTTATTCCTCCATAAAATCTCCTGTAGTTTCCATGAATAGGAACCCTAAGGTCCCTCCCCTAAGATTCGTATTGGGTTGTGTCCAGTACCCTTTGTTTCGTGTCCGTTCTGGACACGTATCTGAACCACTGTTTTAGTGTTTGTCGAAATGCCTCAAAGGGCATTTCGATCTCATTTGTGCAATGTTTTTGAATAGGAAGTTTGGTTTTACTGTTGCTTGTGCATTTCCATTCTCTTGGGTGTGTCCCTGTGTCGTGTCGTGTCGGAATCGGCGCGTGCACACACTGGTGCACACGCGCGCGCGCTCGGGAATAGATTCCCTGCTACTCGGGGTCCATTTCTCCCTCTGTAGGGCACGAGGACCCGAGCCACTTGACATGTGGCATGGGGCCATGACTGACACCCCGTGTGTCAAGTCCCACGTGTCCCCGTGTCGTGTCGAGGGTGGAAATCATAGTGCACGTGTCGTGCGCTGTGCGTTTCCAGTGTGCACTTTGGTGTTTCTGTGTATTTGTTTCAATGTGTTTAACTATGAATTTATCTGCTAAATTAGATCTTAGCATGACTAATGATATATGTTAGTTTCAGTTTACATGATAGTTTAGGTTGTGTTGAGAATTTGGTCTCGAGCATGGGTTTTTGTGGGTTTTACTGATACTGTTTGGTTCATGATACCAATACTTTTTCCCTGATTGATTAAGTGTTTCTCACTGTCATTGATTCCTACATGTTCCTTTTCATACAAACTAAACTTTTACATATGATTATAGGTTGTGGATTGAGAGAATAGGATTTTGGCTATGTGTGTGGAGTCTTCTAATAGTTGCACTGATTTTGACATTGATTTCCTTACACTGTTAACTCCCAGTTTTGATTCTTGATAGGATATATTATATTATGGTTTTATCTGTACATTGGAACCATGTTAGGATATGGGTTATGATTTCAAGTTTTGAATTTGTTTAAGAGTGCTAGCCATTTGTATGAACTGTTTTGAACTGTTCTTTATTGTTCATTTAAATCCTTGTTCCCAGATTTTGGTAAATTGGAAAAGAGTTGGGCTATATTGAAGCCATGAATTGATTTCCTTTCCTTGATTTTTCCTGTCAAATGCTAATGAAGGATTGATAAAAACCTGAGATTGTTATGTGATAACCTGGGATTAGAACTGAACATTGGTTCAGTTTTGAGTTATAGGCTGTGTGCTCTTGAGTTAGGAATTGAAGTTTATTCCTTGATTTCCAGCATATTACATCATACTCCCTGTCATTTTTCCTGCAAACACTCTTGATAGCACACACAGCTCCCACTCTTCACTGCCTTGCTGTTTTTCCTGTTACATAGCATCTTGACACACACTTTCACCACTGTGTTATTTTTCCTGCACTTTATTGAATGACTGTTTTCATGTTGCACAGCCCCTACTTTCCTGCATATTAATTCCTGTATTTTGAGACACACACATTTCCTCTTCTTCACTGTTGTGCATAATTCTAGTACACACACTCACTACTCATTCTTTCACTGTCTTGCCATTCCTGCATACATAGCAGTATAGGTACACATCCTTTTCCTTGTTCACTGCCTTCTTTCCTGCACTTGCCTGTACACACATCCACATACTTATTTTCCTGCACACACTCATGCTTCTCTCTATGTATATATATTATGTGTAGGAACATGATACATGTATATGTATATATAGGTAATGGTGGTTTTATGCCTAATATCTAATATATAGGTATGTGTATTTAAATGTGAAATATATATTGTGTCTATGTGGAGATACATATATATAGGAATCATAAACATGAAGTTATGTGTGTGGTATACCTATAGATAGCCACATGTATATATATACATACTATGTGATTGTCATGTGTAGGCCTAGATGCCATATAGGTTGTGTGATGATTGTTTGACTTGTGTTATATAGGTTGTAAGGACTTGGTATGCTAGCATAGGCTAGTTTAGCATTGTTTAGACTAGTATGGACTAGCTAGGCCTAGAATAGACTATCTAGACTTGTTAGACCTAGTTTGACCATGATTGACCTAGTTTGACCACGATTGACCTAGTTTGACTTCTAGGGTTGACCAAAGTTGACCAAGAGTTGACTTTGGCCTAGATTGACCTAGAATCATATAGAATGCATAGTAGGACTCCATATTACTATTCTGGACTTGTTGTGACTTGTGATGTTCTGTTTAGGAGCCAGACACCACTCCTTGGACAGTACGTTTCATACCGGACACTCAGTTACAGGCGAGTACATTCTCTGATCATTTCATATCCTGCTTAGAATTATTTCCTGCAGTAGATTACTTTACTTGTACTGTCATGATGGTCACACGGATTGGTACTATATGGATCCCTTCTTGAGATGTTATCCTTAGGGAGCATCAGGTACTACATGTTCTGTGCGTTTCACTTACATGGCGTATCACATGCTTCATTGGTTCTTTGATCACTTACTACTTATACTCTTATGATCGTAGAGTCTTCCTAGAATCCTTATCCCATTCATGGGACTACTATGTATCACCTTCGGGGTCTATCACCTACGGGGTTCATCACCTTCGGGGTCTATCACCTTCGGGGTCTGTTACATAGCATCATATAACATAACCTGGCCGGATCCTTGTGTATCGATTGGGGGTACGGGGGAGTATAAATGGACATGTGAATAATATCCAAGTAGTGTAGTATCAGAATCTTTTCCATAATGTAGCATCAGAATCTCCTATGCCATTTACATGTTCATATTGTACTCTGATTCACTAGTCACTGCTAGCTCTCTATGTATAGTAGATATTTCTATTACAGTTCTCTCTCTGTTTACATACTGCACTTCTTCAGTACCCGTATCTTACTTTACTGCATGTCTTTATTTTCTAACCTGCTATGATCTGTTGAGATGTACTGTGCTCGCTCCTGTCCTGACTGGACCTATTGAAAATATTACAGAGGACGAGGAGGAGGCTTGCCTGGACACCTACTACGGGGCAGCCCTAGACGACACTTGTGAGCTGGACCCTCTGGAGGATCCAGTAGTAGCTGAGGACCTTCCCCCGACTGTTTAGACTAGTCTAGATAGTTTATTATCTTTGTAGTCTGGAGACTTGTTCTAGTTAGACTTTTATGTGGAGATCAGTTCTGTATATATTCTTTTATCTGAGACTTGTACTGCTGGGATTATCTTAGACTACTGTTTTATCTATTTCATTTCCTTGAGTTCTGTTCATATCGTGCTATATCTTCCTTAGTTGTGATTGAGTTTCTATTGTTTTGTTACCCCCATTCGGGGAGTATAAACTGTTTAGATATTACATTGCTAGATGTTGTGACCTAGGACAGCGTTCTACCGCCGACACTGCGGCGTAGGCTGGACGTACCCACGTCTCGTGCCCCTTCTCTAGGGTGCGGGTCGTGACAATATATATATATATATATATATATATATATATATATTTTTTTTTTTATATATATATATATATATATATATATATATCCAAATATCTATCTACAAGATTTCTATACATATATACATATATCTATAGATACAACTTATAGATACATATATATACTTACTTCATAATATATAGATATAGTCCAGCTTATATATACATAACTTGCTAATATCTCAAGTGTGGGACTGGACTAAAATCAGAGGGAAGAACAATAACCTGATACTCGACTGAACCCCAATTCTAATCCTAAATAGAATACTAGATATCCTACCACAAACTTCCATTCGAACCCCCAGGAACTAACCTTAACCTGAAACTAACCCTCTAGTGGCCTAGGTACTCTGAAACCTACTAACCTATTCTCTGATACATAAAGAAACTCTAAATCTGGACACTAATTAATGTATCACTATACATCCCCTACACCTGCTAACTAACAATCTTAGGAACAAACTAACCTAGGTAGTATAACTAGAAATTCACCAACACAACCTAACTAACTCAGGTATCATAGTAATGAACTTTATTCAGGATTTGATAGTATCAGTCGACTGTTTCAAGGAGCAGTCCATCAATCAAAATTCGATTCGAAACCTAAAGACCCAACACTAACCAACAATCAACCTTGCAATAGTTTAACACACATGTAGGTGAACTAAATATGATAAATAAACACCAAGAAATCAGTTAAAAAAATGGAATTAACAGTTCAAAATCTCAAAACAGGGAAATATGTATCAGATATTTAGGAAATTGAATTCTAACTATCAAATCATGCTAATGTGACCAATAAAGGGTTGGTAAGCATAACACTACTTGTGCACGTGTCTTGGGGTATCTTCGTGTCCAGGAAACTGGACACAAAGTATCTCAAGTAGCTAAAACCTGGAACAGTGCACACTGTGCAACCCAAGCCTCGTGCTGAAGTGTCGACTAGTCTAGGACACGACACAGTGAATCATGGGTCACGTGCACGTATAGAGGGTAGAGGGGGTCTAGGTCTAGGGTCTAGAACCCTGATACATTATCTCGTGTCCACGTGTCAAAGAAATTTGTGCGTGTCAGTGAGCTTTTACGCGCGCGTGTGTGTGTGTGCACGACCCATGCCGATTGAATATCTTCCAAAATACTCAATGATATGGCCTAAAATTTTGTGTGCACAGTGATAGTCATTGCCCGCACCCACATGCAAAATTTTATGTGTCGGGGTACAGTGTCGTGTCCTACAGGAGTGTCGGGTAGCAGGGGACTGCACGGGTCTGTGCTGTGTCCCGTGCGCGCGGTACGTGTCCGATTTGGACACGAAAAACCCTAAATTCGTGCTCAGACATATAAATATATAATCTACATATTAAGAGCTATCCAAATATATAATTTGTTTCAAAAAATAATAACATTCAATCCATAGAGGCATTTCAACAAACACCTACACAACACTATGACACGTGTCCGATACGGACACCAAACGGACACAAAATTCACCCAAATTTTAGGGACACCTAGGAGACTCCTAGATCTAGCCCTACATGCAAAGAAAATTGAAATTTAAAACAATTTAAAGGGTTTTACCTATAGGTGCAAATTGCATGGAAAAGCTCCAAATGGGGGATGTTCCTCTTGATGGCAAAAGCTCCAAATTGATCCCAAACTGAAATGGCTCTCCACCAACAGTCCATAAACTCAATTTAGAACCCAATGCAAAAGACTAGGATGAAAAAGGAGATCAAATGAATAAAATGAGAGTTTTTGGAAGGGGAAACTTACCTTTCTTTTCTCCAAGTGTAGGAATGATAAAAAGAGGCAAGCCCTAACGAATAAGTGTTTAAATAGGGTGGAGATCCATATGTGGCTGGTCATTTAGGGTTTAGTTAGGGTTAGAGCTTCTAGTTATGGGCCGTGGGCCAAGTCATAAGTCATTGAGTCATGAAATCATAAGTCGTTCCATTAAACCATAAATCATGAAATGATTTCACTCAAACTAATCCTCCTATTCCAAAATTAGTCTCTAATGACTAAAAGTAGGTTAACCTAAGTTAGACTAGGGTTACCATAGCTAGGGTTAGGTTCTAGGCTAGTCCACTAGGTCTCAACAAGTCAAAGTCAAATAGAATTCACCAATTCATCAAATCACCAAAATTCATAATTTGAAATAAATATCAATTAATAATAATTATAATTATAAAATTTTAAAAATACCCTCATCTGGAAAACTGGGTGTTACATCGGAAGATACAAATTTTTCCAATAAATGTTATCTTGATTTTATTTTGTTAAATTAATGATTATAAATCGCATCGATAAACGTGTTATAACATAAAACTTGACTAGGATAAATTTTTGAGATTGTAACTAGAACACCTAGATATGGTTCAAATATTTTTCTAAGAAGGGATTCTCAACTGTAGGATTTCGAGGATGAGTCTGAATCCTTCTCCGGTACCGATTTCAAGTCAAGTCCTAAACCAAGGCAAGTACGGTTATGTTTGTTTTTCAATTTAATTAGTAATTATAATATTGCAAGATTAAACCACATTGCTACACGGAACTCACTCCTAGAGTATTGATTGTTATTGATTGTGGGATTGAGGGAGTAGTGTAGTGTTCTATGACCAATACCTTCATATTGCATAATTGTGCGAGCTTACTCCTTTTCACACGGGGATAAGCCGTATCATATCACTAGGATACTATTGTACAATCCAAGCTGGTCATAAGCATTACATACTCAAATCACATTGTTCTCAATTATAGAAAATATTGTTCAAGTTTTTCAAACTATTTACAATTGAAAATTTCTAATTATTAGTTGAATTGTTAGATTTTCATAATTATACTTTGCTTCTTTCCTGACTGGATTTCCCACCCCTAATAGGTTCTATTGATGAAGCTGAGCTATTTATTAATAGCTATTACGATCCTGAGCTTTACCCAACTGTGCTGCCAGAGTCCCAATCGGACGATGTTGATCTTGGGGCTGATGAGCCAACTTTCTAGATGATGATTTTACTTTTAGTTTTGATGTTTGAACTTAAGATAGTTTATTTCAGTTTATTATCAGATGTATCAGTTGAAACTTTCTGTTGGACAAAGTTTTAATATTCGTAATTTTAGAAGTTGTGACAAATATATATTGTATTGTTGTGATTACCTGCAATTGGATACAGCTTACTGCCGCCATCTCACAACGGTGCAGGCTGTGCATGATCCGATTCGACCCAATAATTTGGGACCGGGTCGTAATAGCTGCCATGGGTGCAGTGTCAGGTGTGCATCCCGGTAGGGGGTCCCCTCAAGGGCAGGTGGTTGATGGTGCTGGGGGCGTGCTCTTCGAGTCCGCTTCCGAAAAGTCCTTGGCTTACCCTACCCGACCTTCGTCCTCTTCGCCACCTTCCGCTTTGGAAACAACAATTTTGAGGGATCCATCAGTCCATACTTCTCCTCCAGGGCCTTCACTTGTATTGTATGATGTCCTATCGTATGTTCAGGGTATTCCCCGGACCCTTTAGCGTCCGAGGGGCTCCCGACCTCCACTACTGTGCTACTAGCCGCAACCATTGTATCCCCTCCTCCTCGGTCAACATCCCCACTTCTTTCGATCATATTTAGGATTTTGTAGCCCATATTCCAGGTCCCCTTACTGTAGGAACGAAATCGTAAAGCAGAATACTCTAGAGGGGGGGTGAATAGAGTAGACAGCGGAATATTGCTAATTAAAAATCTTGTTAGCAGTTAGATCATAGATATAAAAATAATCACAAAATAAATGACAGAAATAAAAAGTGATCAGAAGGCAAATGCAAACACCGAGATTTATACTGGTTTCCCTCTTGTGAGGACAAGTCCAGTCAAAAGAACTCTATCTTCCAGTTGAATCCACTATTGGAAAATCTCGCAAGTTTTATACGAAGTCCATACAACTTCTACAGACGCGAGCTTTGATACGAAGAACTCGTCCAAATTCAATTGTGAAGAGTTGTATCTTCTATCAAGCCTCTGATTACAATTGCTCTTGAAACCTCTAGACCGTACCGTACTGGCAAATCGACTAGAGGATTGTAACTGGCTTGGGATTTGAAAATGAAAGCTTTTTAGAACTCCTTGGAAGAAATGTAAGCTTTAGAAGAGAAATTTAAAGTAAATTGGTGATTTGAAATGATCGAAATACTTCTCTATTTATAGTTTTTCCAAAGACAGAACTCTGACAAAATTCGGGCAGAATTCGGACAGAACTCTTTGTAACAAACCGCAACTAAAGGGTGACCAAGTTCAAAATCAAACGTTCACTAACATTCATCTTGGCCGAACTCTGGCCGAGTCCTGCTAGGGTTCTGCCAGTACATTTTTGAGTAAAATCAATTTGGCTTTTTGAAAAGTCCTTCAGAAGCTTTTTGTAAAAATGATGTTTTTCAAAAACATAGGTCATTTTAAAGAGATATGTCAGTTTTGAAAAACAATTCCGGACAGCCTATTTGCCAGTACGACTTGTGTACAATGTATTCCTAGACTCACTAAAATAAAAAATTATATTGCTTTGAATGAAATACATTCTGAATGGCAAACGGCTTCAGTTTTGAACATAGTAGATATCCATCGTTGAGTAGTGTCCAAAACGTCATAGGTAAACATCTGAATTGACTTGCATTTATATCGAAACAGAGTTTGATTAATTATTAAAATCAGGTTTGATCATGACCAATGGGCCAACAATATCCCCTATTTTGATAATTGACAAACCTTGCCGATACAACATCTAAGTTTGGATCAATTAAAAAATATATACGAAAAAATGTTCATTACCTGTATTCATGAAGATGTTAGATCTATTTCTCCCCCGTTCTCACATAGCAAAATAATTGCAAAAGAGAAAGCTCCCCCGCAATAAATGCAAAAGTAACACACAGTGACGAAACACAAAAAATTATATATAAAACATTCATCACATGTATGGTATAAATAGTTAAAAAGATATTGTATAAACAACACATGCATGGTATTTGTCACGGAAAGTTTATATGGAAGCAAGAAAAGTAATGCTATAGTAAAGCTGAAACAAATAAAATGCTGAATAATAAACTAAGTGAAACGTATGCCAAACTGAGGCATAATAAAAAAATATGTCTATGAAGAGTCACAAATAATAACTAAAAGAGTGCTGATAATATCTTGGAATGTCGAAGCATTTCCAAGTAAACATAAGACAAAAATATCAGTCTCAATATGTAACATCTCAAAAATTATCATCCTCATCATCATCGTCATCAGCTGCAGCGCCAGCATATCCAGAAGGACCAGCTCCAGAAGTACCAGCTCCAGAAGTATGAGGAGTGGCACCTGTAGTACGATACCAATCGTAAGCGTTTCCCGGCTGGAACAGAGAGTGAACTGCCTCATCATCAATACGGTAGCCAGAAACCAAAGGGTCTCGAGGTAGAGAGCTAGCAGAGTGACCCGTATGCGCAAATCTCAGATCGGCAAAGGAGTTGGAAATAGCCTGGAACCGAGTTACGTCAAGAAACTCATGTTCCCTGGAAGTGTCAACAATGAATGGCTGCAGATCTGACAGGTGCTGATGAATACCCTCAAATGTCATAGGGTAAGAATGAGGAGGACCAGGTGCTATCGGAGTAGGTGCAGGAGGAGCAGGTGCTGTAGGTGGAGGAACAGTGGCAATGCAATGACGAGAGAGTTTGAGAAACTTGGGTTCAGGGTCAACAACACAAGTAGATAGGTCAATGTCAAATCTATAAAAGATGGGTGGGATGAGCATCGCATAAGTGAGGTTACGGTCTCTTCCGCGACATCTACCTATCATCTGAATGATAGTCTTAGGGGCAGAAAAAGGAATCCCCTTAAGATTGTAATGTAGAGCAGAAAGCTCAAGTGCAGTGACATCATCTTTGGAAGTAAAGTGGAATAGATGATGCGATGTAATTCGTAGTTAAACAAGTTCAAGTTATTAGCCTTGAACTTTCGAGGACGAGCACATGTGGGCGCACAAAGCTCATTCTTGAAACTAACGAGAGTCATACCATCGAGAAAATCAAAATCAGTGATGTCATCGAGCGGGGCACCTTCGTTTGGAATACCAAGGATTCCCGCTAACATTTTATCAGTGAATTCGATATCGATCCCTCCGACACTTGTCCTTGCGGTAAAAGTATCTAACACGAAATTACAATAGAATAATCTAATGGCATTAGTAGAAATAGGAAATTGTAAGGTAACAAAGTGTTGTAACCCTAATGTCTCAAAGTAAGGGCGGTGGTCAGGAAAGACAGTCTATTTAATCGGTGATCCGATACAGATAGTACGCATAATGAAATCAGCATACCATAATAAAGCTTGGTCGAAAGTTTTGAAGTAAAACTCGTCCGATGCACCGTCATCCGATTGGACCAGAGAAAAGAGGGAATCCGTATGCGGATCCGAAGACGATGCCTCTTCACTGGCATTGGTCTTCTTCCTCTTAAAGGGATTGAACTTAGGATTCTTTCCCAAAAATTCTAGAAACCCTAAGAATTTGAAAATGGAGGAGAGAAGGAATTATACCTTCCAAGAATTGGATATGTTGTTGAGGACAAAATTTTTCGCACGAGTCCAAAGTTTGAACGAAGATCTCCACGCGGATTGGAAGAACAAGGGTGGAGAAGAGCTAGGGTTTAGAGGCACGGCTGCTGTTGTTTGAGGATGTTTGGAAGAATGAAGAAGATGGGGACCTTGGGTTCTGGCTGGTACATATATATACCCAGTCGAACTCTGGCCGAATTCGGACCGAGCTAGGGCCGAATTCGCCAAGGGTTGCCTGGCTATAAATATATATATATATATATATATATAAAATAATAATAATAATAATAATGATGGGGCCACATCTTTTTCATTAATTTGTTTCAAATATTTAATTCAGAGTTTAGTAATTTTAAATCTCAAAATAATATAATTAATATTATTTTATAAATTAATATTCTTTACTTAGCACCAGTCTCAGATTAGCTATAGGAGTACTGTCCCAGCTAACGGAGGTTCACCGGGGAACTCTTAAATACGCTTCGCGTCGACCGTAGTCGTGGTGACAGACAGACTCTTTTTAGGCTTGTCTCAAAAACAGTTATCGAGTATCGAATAAATAATTAATAAAAAATTTAATTAATATTATTGACACCTAAAATGCCTAATTCTCGACGTAAATAATTGAAACAATCTTCCGCTAGAGGTTTTGTGAGTATGTCAGCTAATTGATTCTGAGTGTCTATGTATACCAGGTCTATATCTCCATTTTGTTGATGATCTGTAAGAAAGTGATGTCTAATCTCGATATGTTTAGTACGAGAGTGACATTCTAGATTTTTCGTTAAATTAATAGAACTAGTGTTGTCACAGAAAATGGGTATGTGTGTAAAATGTAATCCATAGTCTTCTAAAGTTTGTTTCGCCTACAAATTTGTGCACAACAACGTCCTGCGGCGATATACTTGGCCTCGGTTGTTGATAATGCAACAGAATTTTGCTTTTTACTAAACCAAAAGACTATAGCTTTTCCTAGGAAATGACATGTGCCGCTGGTACTTTTTCTATCTACTTTGCATCCGGCAAAATCAGCATCTGAATAACCGGTTAGGTCAAATGATGTGGTTTTGGGATACAATAAGCCGATAGAAGAAGTGCCTTTAAGGTATCGGAAGATACGCTTAACTGCGCACAGATGTGATTCCTTAGGATTAGCTTAAAAGCGTGTACATAATCAAACACTAAACATAATATCTGGTCGACTAGCAGTTAAATACAGTAAGCTAATCATACCTCGATACTTACGTATGTCGACTGTTTGCAAAAACAAAAGTTGATCTTTATTTCACAAACTTTGTAAGAAGATTATAAGAATTCTGGGAAAGTACAACTATAGGAATTCGATCTGAAGATGATCGCTTTATCCCTTGGACGATGTGAACTTTGAAGATGGTAGCCTCTGAAGAATGCAGCAGCACTTTGGCAAGAACTCCTGATCTCTGGTGATGACTTGAATGATCTCTGATACGATCTGGGCCTGATAATAAAGACTTGAAACTCTATTTATAGAGTTCTGGAAATAACTAATTTTTAGTTATTCTGAATTGCGTGGGATAGATTGTGCAGACATTGGACTGCGTAAGCAACGAACTGCGCTGGCAGTTACTCGATCGTGGACCACCTGTATGTGACACGTGGCATTGTTTGATTGAAATGTGCTTGGTCGTGTACAGACGATTGCCACATGGTGAGTAATTGATGGCATGTATGCCACGTGTAAATTGTTAGTTGTCTTGATAGAGTACGCCACATGAACTGCGTTGGCTTCAGACTGCGCTAGATTGAATTGCGCTGTAGAGAGTCTGGCAGATTGTGCTTCGATTGGGCTGGTAGCTTGTGCTGCATGTACAGCTGTCCTCGAGCGCTGTGCTGCACAAGAAACGAACAGTTTTCTCGTTCTTCGGGCTGTCAGCTATCAGAAGATCTGATTTTCTGTCAGATAATGATGACAAGGCCATGTCAACATGCGCACTTGGATGTATGTGCAATTCAGCTTGTGCAGTTGAATTGTTGCGCAATCTGTCTCCTGCGTAGTTCATTTGAAGAGTGCACAACTTGATTTTCTTTACTTTTTTGATGGGTGCAACTTGATTTTTAGGACCAACAAGACCCCCTTCAAAGTTTTTGAAATTTGAAAATATTCAAAGTTTTGAAATATATTGAATTTCGACTTTAAAATCAAGTTGTACAAGTGATGCCTTGACTGCGCGTTTGGAGGAATCAGCTCCTAATTTCTTTACACAATCTGAGTTGACTGTTACTTTTGAAAAACTATAAATAGTTCTTATTCTTCTTTCTTTCATTCTTTACTTGTTTCTATTTGTTCGAAAGAGAAAACGCTCCTATGCCATCTTCGACTCTTCTTCTTCTTCTCCGTCGACATCAATGGCCCCGAAATGTTCAGCCGTCGACAAGGGCAAAGCCCCCGCTGAGTCTTCGACTCGGGCTGCGCCCCGAATTTCTCGTCACGAAGTCGGTCACCCTGTGCTGCAAGGTAGACGATGGACTCGATCAAAAACCCTTTTTAGGGTTCTTTGACATTGTCGAACCTTTAAACCTTTCCCTTTTTAGAGATTTCGTTGTATTGCGCCACCCTGTTTAGGGTTTTGGTTGCACACATACAATAGTTTTCATTTTTATGAAAACTATTTTTTTGCGCAATCGGTGGAAAGCGCTTGCAAATGTTCAGCGCAATCTATCGATTTGCGCAAGTTTGTCCAGCGCAAACTGATGCTTTGAGCAAGTTGCTCAGCGCAATCTGATGACTTGCGCAGGTAGATGTATTAGCACAACTGGATATTTTGCACATGTAGACTGCATTAGCGTAATCTGATGCCATGCACATAGCACAATCTGATGCTTGTGCAATTTGTTAATCTTTTGAACATAATCTTTGATTTTACATGTACTTAATTCTGTCTCTTTGTTTGATGCAGTTAATCTCAGAAAAGACCCAGAATATGAGATCTTTACAGGGACTCTGGCTGAGCCTGAATTTAAGGAGGATATGTCCCATGTGATATTTCCTCAGTATGCCCTGCCATCTTCTCGACAGGCCATTCTAATAGCACAGGACAATGAAAGCTTGCTAATTCTGATGAACGGGCAGCCACTGCAAACTACTGACGCCATTGTTCATAAGAAGCCTCTATTTCTGTTCGGTGAGGCTCTTGATAAGAGTTCTCAGCCAAGACCGAGTTGAACAAAGACTCTTTCAGAGAGACGAAAAAAGAATACTGTTACCAGATATTGCCAGGTGCTTCCCCCTATCTCGCTATGCTCATGCAAGCTATCCCAGGAGGATGGACTGGGATATTACTCCTCTCCAGCAAGCCAGAAGAGGAAACATTTGTGTGAAGAAAGGACCCAACAACAAGGACATGTTCTATAGTTCCTCGGAACATCACAGCTCTCTACTCAGTGGATTGAAACCTTGGTGCATCCCACCAGAGAACTCCTCCCTGCTGCTGCCAATTAGAACACCGATCTTTGCGAATGAATTTGCGAAGGTTGAGGGAAGATATCCGGATCAGGACATCCAATTGACAGGTCTAGTGAATCCAGATAACAAAAGATGGAACTACATAGCCAATTGGATATTGGCTCAGTTCGAAGAGAAGCTCAAGAAGATTGAGCTGTACCAGGCGGTATACTCTACCGTATACGGATTCCACCCCAACCCACATATGTTTCTTGCTTTGACGGAGAGGTACAACTTTAGGACAGGGACTTTCATGACGCCCGGTGGAGAGATTGGACTGGCTCTTCATGAGATGAAGTATATCTTGAGCTTGCCAATGGAAGAATTTCCCTATGAAGAATTTGTTCCAACCAATGATGAGTTGGACCGACTTCGTCGGAAGAATGCTGATATGGTGGCCATTTTTGAAGAACTGCTGTGCCACTATAAGATTTGCTCCTTGTATTACAAGAGTGGTTCCTCTGGTATTATAATGTTAGATGTTGTTCCCTTACCTTCCCAATTAGGACACCCTAGATTGTTTGTGTGTTGATACCATAGTACTGTTTAACCTAGTGTACCTAGGTGAGACTTCCAACTGCTACGGTATGCCCTGACCTTGTATACTATTCCTTCAAATTGTATGATTTAGATAAAAAAAAAATTAGACCTTGATTGTTGGAAAATAGGGACGTCATCCCATTAGTATCAGTTATAGATATATATAGGTTAGTCCGTGATGTGGGGATGTGTGTCTATAAACATGTAACTTATGAGATTTATGCGAGATTATAGTATCAGCCTTGATAGGATGTTCTAGTCTTTTGGTGAGTATAAATATGTTATGAGATAGGGGCCTATATGTCTTAGTAATGCATCGTTCCTATGGTAATAGAATGTATTAATAGATGGTTAATAGAAGATAATAGTTTGAGCATACATATAGCCTATGATTAGTTCCTTTTCATCCTTAGTTAAGACCACTTTAAAATAGGTCCAGTCCCTTGGATATAGGTTCCAGTCCATATTTTATTGAAGTTCTATTACCGCCGTACAGTAGAGCAGTGTTAGAGGTATTCCTAGATTGATACTATTTAGATGTCCATTTATTATTCCAGTATTAGGAAGTGTTACCTTAGATTTGGGTAGGTTAGAGGCTCTAGAAGGAGTACTATCGATCTTAAATTTCGAGGCAAAATTTTTCTAAGGTGGGTAGAGTTGTAGCACCCAGTTTCCCAAATGAAGGTAATTTTGAAATTTTGTGTTTATAATTATTTTAATAATGATATTTAATTCATGATATGATTTTCGGTAATTTTAAATCATTTTAAAATTATTTAAATCAATGACTTGTGGTTTTGACGTTTTGCTAGTGAAATCCTAGAGACTGTTTGACCTAGAGCCTAACCATGTAATTATGATATTTTAATGTCATTTCTGGCCTAAGGATATTTTTGCATTTGACCTCTTTGAATTATTTTGATATTATTTTATTATTCAAGATATTATTTTGGGATTATTTGAGTCGGGTTCGAATTTCAACTCAATCCGACTTGAAACGGGGACCCGGGGGTAGTTTGACTCTAGTGGGACCCACACACTAGTTAGGCATGGCCCACATGATATTAATATTAGTCCATATGATAGAAATATTTTAGTTAGAGGTTAGACTAATTATTATGGATAAGGTTAGTGTGATTAGAGACTTTAGAATGACTAATTTAGCCCCAACCAATTAGCCCTTTCATAATACTCATAGAATAGGTTAGTGGGGGCATTTTGCACCTTACCATAATAGGACAAATAGTCCCATATGGCCAGCCACTTTGGGAGAGGATAGGCTCAAGTTCATTTCATTATACTCATCCACACTCTCTCTCTTGTTCTTCTCCAAATTTTTAGAGAGCAATCCCTAGCAATTTCTCTACCAAATCCTTCCATTTTGCCATCAAATCTTCTTCTTTCCTTCTCCATTCTATCCAAGGAGGAAGCTACCCAAGTTTGGGAGGATTCGGAGCTCGTTCGTGTCCTTTTGGAATCTCTACGTGTCGGTGTCGCTCCGGGAAGGCTTTTCTTCGATTCGATCTGTTGGCCCATTCCATGGTCACACCCGATTTCGATAATCAACTTATACTTTAGTCCATACACAAAATATAGAAAATGCTGCTAACCATTTCAGGATGCATGAAATCTTATTCAACGGACGATGTACTGCATAAATCCAAGCGTCAAAGTCATCAAAAATTCTGAAGACTCTTTTCTACTTTTATTCTGTATTTTTACACTTTATTGAGTCTAGGAATTTCCATGTAAAATCAAGTATGGTATTACTGGCTTAGGGTTAAAATTATTCTCCTTCTCTAAACCTATTTTTACCCTTCATATTTTCGATTACAAATATTTCAAAAATGTATTTCGAAAATATTCCTTTTCAAATGATTTTACAAATAACCAAAAACATGTTTGAAAACTGTTTTTACAAAAGAATTTTTAAAATATCTCCTGACAGAACTCAAAGCCGAGTTCGGCCCGAGTTCGGTCCGAACTCTGACCGAGTTCGGTCAGTTTGTATTCAAACTTGAGTTGCCTCCAAATCTGCGAGCAACGTCTATTTTGCGAGATATTTGCATCCGAACTCTGTCCGAGTTCTGCCCGAGTTCGGTTGGTAAAAACACCTATAAATAGAGAAGAATTTCTCACTTCAAATCAATCAATTCATTCTTCATTCTCTTCTCTATTCATTCAAGTGTTTTTCTAGTGATCTAAAAGTTTCAAATCTCACCTATACTTCTCTTAGCCAAAAGCCAGTACTATCAGATTTGATTTAGAAGTCTTTTGGTTATTCAGAGTTGTAAAGAGGTCGTCAAGTTTCAACAACAAGTTCTCGTTGTGGAGCTGGTCGTGCGCTCGTCACCAAGCACGGTGTATGTTGGAGTTGGTCGTGCACTCGTCAACAAGCACGGTGGTGTAAGAGTTGCAAGCACTCAGTTAAAGCTTGTGCCTTTAGTGGATTAACATCGAGCAAGAGTACTCGAGACTGGATTAGTCCTCTCAGAGGGATACCAGTATACATCGCTGTGTTATTGAGTTTGAATCTCCTATCTTTATTTACTGCTCTTACATCATTGCCATAGTTTAATTTTTTAATTGGTGATTTTATTTCCGCTACACACACGCACTCTATTCACCCTCCCTCTAGAGGTGCTCAACGATCTTACAATTGGTATCAGAGCAGGTTATATTCTTATATAAGATACCCTAGAGAGTATATATATGGCAGCCGTGAAATCTATATTCAACGGTGAAGGGCAATCCACAAATAGACCTCCCCTATTTGATGGAACAAACTATACATACTGGAAAACACGTATGACTTTCTTTCTAAAGTCTCTAGATTTTGATTTATGGTCAATAGTCATTGATGGGTATAAGAAACCACCACCTACTGTGGTTGAAGGTATTCTTATGGAAAAGCCGCATGACAAGTACACCGATGCTGAAAAAGCAAAGGCTAGTCTTGATGCTCGAGCCATCAATGCACTATTATGTGCAATTGACAAAACCGAGTTCAATAGAGTTTCTACCTGTAAGACGTCTCATGAAATTTGGAAACTCCTTGAGGTAACCCATGAAGGGACTTCCCAAGTCAAGGAATCCAAAATCAGTAGACTGACTCAGGAATATGAATCTTTTAAAATGAAACCTGGTGAGTCAATTACACAGATGTTTACTCGTTTCCTTGATATAACTAATCCCCTTCAATCTCTTGGTAAAGATTACAGCAACCATGAGAAAATCAGGAAAGTGCTGCGGGCTCTAACAAAGAACTGGAATCCAAAAGCCACAGCAATCATTGAAGGAAACGATCTCACCACGATGACTCTAGAAACACTGATGGGCAAATTGATGACTCATGAGCTCGACTTGCAAGACTTTGAAGAGGCCACTCCAAAAGAAAAGACTATCGCCTTCAAAGCTCAAGCAAGAAAATCAACATGCAACGACTCAGATGAAGAATCATCAAGTGGTGATGAACGTACCTTACTTGTGAAGAACTTCAAGAAATATCTAAAGTTCACAAGCAGAAAGAAGAAAGACATCCAAGAAAGCAATGAAGACGAGACTATATGCTTCGGATGTAAGAAATCAGGGCACATGAAGAAGGACTGTCCAGCTACCAAGAAGAGCAGTCCATATGATCGGTCAAGATCAAACAGAAGATCCACATCTGGCCGAAAGTATGCCAACACAAGCATCTGGCACGAGAGTGATGCCAGTGACTCAGAAGAAGAAGACAGACCCTGCAGCAATGCAAATGTTTGTCTTATGGCATTCGAAAAGGTATCATCTAATCCTCTGTTTGATGATTTTACTTTTGATGAACTAGAGACTGCCTTTAGCGATTTACTTGAAGATCACAAAACTGTGCTCGACAAGTATAAGCAATCTCGAAAAGAGATTAAGGCACACACAGCCGAGATAGCTAGATTGTCTAATCTACTTGAAGACATTAAAGAGACATCTACTACCGGTAACACGGAAGAGATAGCCAAACTTAAAGTAGACTATCATGAGGCTATCCTCAACATTAAGAAGAAAGAAGAGGACTATGTCAAAATACACAAACTTTATGACATAGAGAAGAAGTTGCACCCAGTAACTGAACAAAGACTCCTTGATATGACTGCAAGATACGAAGAGTCTGTAGCGATTTCTAAAAAATTAGAAATCAAGTTGGGCAAACAGGCAATACCTGTGACACAGCCCAAGATTAGTCCTAATACAAAGCATACACCAAAGAGGACTAAAAACAAGAAAGCACAGAGGAAACACGAACACAATTATGCTTTCACTTATAGGTTTTCCAAACAGAACAAGGCTCCAAACACAGTTTATTCCACTAAACTGACTTGCACATATTGTGGTACACACGGTCATATATCACAATACTGTATGGCAAGAAAGCTTGTTGATAACCATACTCTAGTTTGGAAACCTAAAGCTAATCTGAGTGGACCCTTCAGAAAATGGGTACCAAAGGATTCATCTACTTGTTTTGTAGGTGGACCCTCAACCCTCTCATGCTAGAAGCAAGTGGATTCTCGATAGCGGATGTTCGCGACACATGACTGGTGATGCATCTTTATTCGCTACGCTATCGATGAAGAAAGAAGGATACGTCTCCTTCGGAAATAACTTGAGAGGTAATATTATAGGTAATGGTACTGTAGGTATTTCTCCTTACCCAATAATAAAGGATGTTTGTCTAGTATCTGAATTGAAACATAACCTATTAAGTATAAGTCACTTGGCAGATAATGGTTATGGTATCAATTTTGTGAAAGATAAATGTACTATATATGATATGTCATCTGATGATCCCATATATAAAGGGATTAGAGAAGACAATATTTATGTTTTCTTTTTGGAGAATACTGATAATGCAGGAAGGTGCCTAGTAGCCAATCAAGATGAAAGCTGGCTATGGCACATGAGACTAGGACATGCTAACATGGACACTATCTCACGTCTGAACACAAAGAAGTTGGTAAAAGGACTCCCAGAAATTCCATTCAAGAGAGACATGGTATGTGCTGACTGTGAAAAGAATAAAGCACATAGGTCTTCTTTTAAATCCATCAACGCTTGATGATGAAGATGCACCTACAAAGACAAAGAAGAGTTCTGAAAAAGATCCTACCCAAGAGGCAAGAACTGATAAAAGTTCCGAAGATGCAGGAACTGAGAAGAGCCTTGTGAAAGGTATGGCCCAAAGATTCGAATCATTAAGATTCAAATCGGATCATCCAGAAACTCTCATAATAGGTGATGTATCCAAAGGTGTAAGTACTCGTTCATCTCTTAGAGATTCTGAAGTAGCAGCTAATGTAGCATTTATTTCTCAAATAGAACCTAAGAATGTTGATGAGGCTTTTTCTGATGAATTTTGGATTTCTGCCATGCAAGAGGAACTTAATCAATTTGAGAGAAACCAAGTTTGGGAACTCGTTTCTAAACCTATTGGTCAATCGATAATTGGTACCAAATGGGTGTTCCGAAATAAACTTAGTGAAGATGGTCAAGTTCTACGCAACAAAGCACGTCTAGTGGCACAAGGTTATAATCAAGAAGAAGGAATTATGATGAGACCTATGCTCCTGTTGCTAGACTAGAAGCCATCCGCATGTTTTGCGCTTTTGCTTGTTTTAATGATTTCAAACTTTTTCAAATGGACGTGAAAAGCGCATTTTTAAATGGATTTTTGAAAGAAGAAGTTTTTGTGAAACAACCCCCTGGTTTTGAAGATTTTCAAAAACCTGATCACGTCTTCAAGCTTAAGAAAGCACTTTATGGACTCAAACAAGCACCTCGTGCTTGGTATGAACGCCTAAGCGCCTTCTTACTTGATAATGGATTTTCAAAGGGCAAGATTGATACCACCCTTTTATTAAATCTATGAATAATGATATTCTTTTAGTGCAAATTTATGTAGATGACATCATCTTTGGTTCTACTAATGAACAACTCTGTCAAGAATTTGCCAAGTGTATGCAGAGTGCATTTGAAATGAGCATAATGGGAGAGCTGAACTTCTTCCTAGGATTGCAAATCAAACAACACTCGAACGGAACATTCATCAACCAAGCCAAGTACACGAAGGATATACTGAAGAAGTATGATTTCGAGAATGTGAAGCCAATTGGGACTCCTATGGCTACATCTACAAAGCTTGATGCTGATGAAAGCGGCAAACCTGTTGATCAGCGTAAGTATCGAGGTATGATTGGTAGTTTATTATATTTAACTGCTAGTCGTCCTGATATTATGTTTAGTGTTTGCATATGTACACGATATCAGGCAGATCCTAAGGAATCACATCTTAGTGCCGTTAAGCGTATCTTCCGATACCTTAAAGGAACTTCTACAGTTGGCTTATGGTATCCCAAAACCAAATCCTTTGACCTTATAGGTTACTCGGATACGGATTTTGCTGGATGCAAAGTGGACCGTAAAAGTACCAGTGGTACATGTCATTTCTTGGGAAAGGCCTTAGTCTCTTGGTTTAGCAAGAAACAAAATTCAGTAGCATTATCAACAACTGAGGCTGAGTATATCGCCGCAGGACGTTGTTGTGCTCAAATTTTATGGATGAAGCAAACCTTAGAGGACTACAATCTGCACTATTCAAATGTTCCTATATATTATGATAACACTAGTGCAATTAATTTGACTAAGAACCCTATCTGTCATTCACGCACAAAGCACATAGAAGTTAGACATCATTTTTTACGTGATCATCAACAACACGGGGATATTTGCTTAGAATTTATTGATACTGTACATCAACTAGCAGATATTTTCACTAAACCATTGGCTGAAGACCGTTTTAACATCTTGAGGCGTGAGCTCGGCATTCTTGAATTCTCGGATTCTTAAAACATATGGTAATTAAATACTGTATTTATGACTTGATAATTTATTATCTAATGAAAATTATTTTTGGGGACAAACTTACAAAGGGTATGTCTGTCACCACGGCTACGGTCGAAGCGAAGCGGTACTTAAGAGTTCTCCGGTGAACCACCGTTAGCTGGGACAACCCCTACAGTTAACCCGAAAATAAACAGCAGTTAGTTAATAAACCAGTCAAACATCATTAACTACAAATCTTTATTTACCTGACTGCTTTAACTGTCTCGGGAATGCAAGTGGCCGAACTCGGCCCGAACTCTGACCGAGTTCGGACCGAATTCGGACCGAGTTTGGTCGGCGCTGTGATGGCTCCAGAACCGAACAGCCAGCCCTAGCACCTATAAATTCCATCTTTTCTTCCACTATTTCTCCACACCAAAACGTGAAATAGTTCCACCTCCTTCTAGAAGACTTTTCTCCTCCTTCTTTACAAGGCATTGACGATCTTCCTCCATCTCCTCATGGCTCCGAAGCGTCAGCGAGGAAATTCTTCTCAAGGTGCTTCCTCCTCATCCGACTACACACCGGCAAGTCTCTTCAGTCCAGCCAAACCTAGAGATCCCGAGGAATTTGACGGCACTTTGTTTCCCAACAAAGACTTCTCCGATCTCTGGTTTGATTCTTTCTCCTTACGTCGTATTTGTGCTGGAGCCTTTGTCAATTTTACAACCCTCTTTGAATATGCTCCTACTTTTGAACAACTTGGATTTCGCGACTTTTTCGAGGTCCAAGATAGCATTTACGACAATGCAGTCCGTATGTTTTACTGTAATTTGCAAGTAAAACAAAACGGAAACTTCTATTCCTGCATTGCTGGGCAGGAACTAGAATTTAGCGCCACCGATATCAGTGAATATTTTCACGTTCCTGATCTTGGTGATGCACTTGTTGACATCCACCATGTTCAGTTCCCTGCCGATGTCACTTTAGCTTCTTTTAGGGAATTGATTTGTCACCCTACTCCTCCTCCCCGGAGAATCTTTTCTAGACATCTAAACCAAACTTTTTACGAGCTTCATCGTATGATTTTCTCGGCCCTTCTTCCGAAGAAAGGCTCTACCGATGAAGTTACATTTTTGGAACTCTCTGCTCTTTATCACATTCATTTTGAAATTCCTTTCTCCGTTCCAAAAACCATGATGTCTTGGATGCTCAACTGCAAGAATGCAGGTAGGAACCTCGTCTTTCCTATGCACCTTGCTAGTATATTTCGACGTTTCGAGATTGATCTTGAAACGTGTGCCATTTCTTCTCCACCTGTTGAGTTGACCCGCTCTCGTCGGTTTCCTCAACCTCCTGGTGCTGCTCCTGCTGTCCCAGCTGCTGATGCTGAGGCCCCTCCAGCAGATGCTCCTCCTGCTCCGGCCCCTGCCCCAGGATTCGATCCAGCATTCTACCAGCGGTTTGATGATTTCGTTGCAGTCTCCACGCAACGTCATCAGGATTCAGAGTTCCGGCATATTTCTCAGGCCCAGGTGCTGAGAAACAGTATTGCCGATCTCCATTACAGCCTAGTTCAGGATCCTGTCCATCCACTCACTATCCTTCCACACCCTGCTTTCCCTGGTCCTCGTTTTACTGATGAGGTTACTTTTCAGTACTTCGACCCGACCACTGCTTATTTCCCTCATGATCCTCCCGGTACGGACGACGCGGCGATGTGATGTGGATTCAGCCATGAGATAGTGGATTTAGTTTGTTTAGTTTGATGCAGTTTATGTAGTACTTTTTATTCTTTTTATGTCTAAACTACTTTAGTTAGACATTTATCAGTTGTACTATTTGGCTTTCTAGTGGAAAATTTATGATATTTCAATTTATTGCATTTCACTTATCTATGCTGTGATTACTATTTTTTCTTTCACTTTGTCTTGTCTTTTCTATTGTTGGCTTCATGATTTACGGGGGAGCCGATTCATTTTACTACTTGACAAAGGGGGAGAAAATGAGTATACAAAAATATCACAAATGCAAGGCTAGAATTTTTTCAGGTATTTTAATATTTTGTTCTATTTTAATATAAATATATTTTGGTATAGACTCAAGTTTGTCAATTATCAAAATGGGGGAGATTGTTGGCCCATTCCATGGTCACACCCGATTTCGATAATCAACTTATACTTTAGTCCATACACAAAATATAGAAAATGCTGCTAACCATTTCAGGATGCATGAAATCTTATTCAACGGACGATGTACTGCATAAATCCAAGCGTCAAAGTCATCAAAAATTCTGAAGACTCTTTTCTACTTTTATTCTGTATTTTTACACTTTATTGAGTCTAGGAATTTCCTTGTAAAATCAAGTATGGTATTACTGGCTTAGGGTTAAAATTATTCTCCTTCTCTAAACCTATTTTTACCCTTCATATTTTCGATTACAAATATTTCAAAAATGTATTTCAAAAATATTCCTTTTCAAATGATTTTACAAATAACCAAAAACATGTTTGAAAACTGTTTTTACAAAAGAATTTTTAAAATATCTCCTGACAGAACTCAAAGCCGAGTTCGGCCCGAGTTCGGTCCGAACTCTGACCGAGTTCGGTCAGTTTGTATTCAAACTTGAGTTGCCTCCAAATCTGCGAGCAACGTCTATTTTGCGAGATATTTGCATCCGAACTCTGTCCGAGTTCTGCCCGAGTTCGGTTGGTAAAAACACCTATAAATAGAGAAGAATTTCTCACTTCAAATCAATCAATTCATTCTTCATTCTCTTCTCTATTCATTCAAGTGTTTTTCTAGTGATCTAAAAGTTTCAAATCTCACCTATACTTCTCTTAGCCAAAAGCCAGTACTATCAGATTTGATTTAGAAGTCTTTTGGTTATTCAGAGTTGTAAAGAGGTCGTCAAGTTTCAACAACAAGTTCTCGTTGTGGAGCTGGTCGTGCGCTCGTCACCAAGCACGGTGTATGTTGGAGTTGGTCGTGCACTCATCAACAAGCACGGTGGTGTAAGAGTTGCAAGCACTCAGTTAAAGCTTGTGCCTTTAGTGGATTAACATCGAGCAAGAGTACTCGAGACTGGATTAGTCCTCTCAGAGGGATACCAGTATACATCGCTGTGTTATTGAGTTTGAATCTCCTATCTTTATTTACTGCTCTTACATCATTGCCATAGTTTAATTTTTTAATTGGTGATTTTATTTCCGCTGCACACACGCACTCTATTCACCCCCCCTCTAGAGGTGCTCAACGATCCTACACGATCTACCGGGAGGTATAAATCTCTTCTCCTTTCCATTTCCTCATGCATATAGGTCTATTTTGAATCCATAGGAATGACCCCCATGGTTGTATCTCCATTTGTGTCCATTTCGTGTCCATTTGGAGGTCATAGGAGTGTCCTTTGTGTTGTGGTTGTGTCCATGTGGGAAAACCCTAAATTTGGACACGCTATGTGTTGTTGTTATGTATGAATAAATTATTACATGTTTAATCTCATATTTTTGTATTGGAGATGTGTTCTATAGTGTCTCATATAAATATATATATTAGTGTAGAGAGTGAGTTCTTGATATATTATGTTATATACTTGTGTTCTTTTGTCTCAAACTACCCAAATCCGTCATGATTTTTATCCACGTTTTTAATTTCAGCCCTAACTTAGAAATGTCATAACTTCTAGCTCAAAGCTCGGTTTAATCTTCCATTTTTTTTTAAAAAGTGTATTGAAGTTAGCTTTCCAAAAACATGTATTAATAGGCCTAATTCCTTCTGTAACTTTCTGGAGAATTATTTGAGTGTCAGCTGTATGAAAGATAAACGCATTCTCGGTGTTTTTGCGATTCTGGGAGTTTCCGGAAATGAAAACGCGATCCGTTTGAAGTTTCAGAAAGCTAACACATAGATCTATAGCATATTTTAATCCTAGATTTTAATTCATGCTGAGATGGTACAGTATTGATTATTAGTAGGAGTTACTATTCGACATATGCATTTTGTGCACCCTTGTGTGTAATATAATGTTCTATTTGATTATAACCCATGTTAATGTATATACATTATGTAATTAAATAGAGAATGCAAGCATGAGTAAATGTTTAA
This sequence comes from Iris pallida, assembly GCA_029216955.1. Lineage (NCBI taxonomy): Eukaryota > Viridiplantae > Streptophyta > Magnoliopsida > Asparagales > Iridaceae > Iris > Iris pallida. The sequence continues at coordinate 7,200,637 of JANAVB010000599.1, read as the reverse complement.
ATAAATGATGTATGAGGTGTAAGTATCATATCTAATGTAAACATGTATAAGTATGGCTTGTAATAAATATGTAGGTTCCATAGTATGTAATGTATGGTGCATATAGTGGTACAAGAGAATAAATGAATGATGAATGAATGCAAGCATGAATGTAATGTAATAATAGCTGTAATGTATGTAATATACAAATTAATGAGATGTAATGTTCTATGTTAACACAAATCCTATATTACCTCATGTACCCCCTTACACTATGTTGACACTATCACATTTGACACATTGTTCACTTATACTTTGACACTCTTTGATATGTATGCCCATTTAACCCTCACTTGCCCCTTTGCCATGTTCACATACACACACATAGTCTCTTAAATAAGTATTTATGAATATAGTTAACTTAGCTATGTATATATATTATATATATGTTAGCATATTGTGTTGTAATATATAAGTTTATATAACCATTTGAAATGCCACGATTATAGACCTAATGTTGAATACCAATATATACATGTGTATATATGTGTGGACATATATAGCTTAAAGTAATAGATTACCTAGTGTATATCCAATGTAAATTCTTGCCTATTTGAGGATTAAATAATTGCATGCTATATAGAGTTGGGTGTATGTTGGCTTGTATAGCCTTGTATTGATGTGTGCTTGCTAGGATAGTCTTGGTTAGGCCTAGTAAGACTTGCTGGGTTAGGACATGACCTAGTTTGACTAGTGCAGTTGACCAGAGTTGACCAAGGGTTGACTTTGGCCTAGTTTGACCTAGATTCATGTAGAATGCATTGTAGTGCTTTATATTACCCTTCTGGACATGTTGTGACTTGTGCTGTTCTAATTAGGAGCCAGACACCTCTCCTCGGACAGTATCTTTACCTTGGACATTCAGATATCAGGCGAGTACATTCTCTGATCATTTTATATCATGTTAGAATTATTTTCCTGCTTTAGATTACTATACTCGATGCTGGCACGTTGGTAACACGGATTAGTACTATATGGATCCTTTCTTGAGATGTTATCTCCTCAGGGAGCATCGTATACTACATGTTCTGTGCGTTTCACTTACATGGTGTATCACTATGCTTCACAATTCTTCGATCACTTGTGACATGTACTCTCATGATCACAGAGTCTTCCCAGAATTACCCTATTATGGGCATTCCCAGAATCACCTATTTATGGGCTATCCATGTATCACCCCTTGTGGGCCTTGCATGGAATCATAACATAACCTGGTTGGATCCTTGTGTCTTGATTGGGGGTACGGGGGAGTAGAAATAGCATATTAATAATTCCAAATAATATAATCTTGAACCACCTCTCCTGAATCACCTCTACCTGTTAACATGTCTAGCTTGTACTCTGATTCACTAGTCACTGTTAGTTCTCTACTTATAGTAGATATTTCTATTACAGTTCTCTCTCTTTGTTTACATACTGTATTTCTTTCAGATCCCGTATCTTACTTTACTGCATGATTATATTTTCTAACCTGCTATGATCTGTTGAGATATACTACACTCGCTCCAGTCCTGACTGGACCTGTTGATAAATTTTACAGATAGCCTGGAGTTTGCCTGCTAGCCTAGAGGAGACAGTAGAGGTTGTATAGATAGCTAGGGTTTATTCATAGTTTATTTTCAGTTGTTTTGAGATGTATTTATGGATTACTGTATTTGAGTTTTGAGAAGTATTTTGAGTTTGTATCTTAGACACTTAGACTTCTATCTGTTGTATCTCTTTTCGATTTTATGTTTTATCTATCTTCCTTTATGCTCTACCTTAGATGTGATTGAGTTTACATTCTGCTATGTCACCCCCATTCGGGGAGTATAAACTGTTTAGTCTTATACTGTTAGATGCATTGAGACCTAGGACAGCGTTCTACCGCCGACACTGCGGCGTAGGCTGAGCGTTGTTACGTTCTCGTGCCCTAACTTTAGGGTGCGGGTCGTGACACTACTCGTCAAAGTGGTTGCCCTATCTCTTCTTCAACCAAATCATGGAGAAGAAGACAAAGGAGCACGATAAGTACAACCCTAACTTCTTTAGACCACTCAGCCATAGTGAGGTGATAGGCTTGATGGTGGAGAACAAGGAGATGGACATCAAGGTTGATGATGAACTTCAATATCCTCCTTTTAAGACAAGAGATATTATTGAAAGTTTCATGAGAATGGGCTATAGGCCCATATCAGAGGAAGCCCAGCTGGCGGGTTTCCTTACCTACTGGCTTCGACGATTCGTCATCCCTGGAGCCAGTGTCGTCGATCGCTTCCATCACGGCGTGCTCTTTGCTGCCGTCCGTTTAGTCTTTGGCTACCAGATGGACCTGCTATCGGTGATGACCTGCAGAGTGAACGCTGGTCTCCGCCTTTTTGTTGATTCAATGCTGAAGGGGAAAGACGAGAAAAGGAACTTCCCTCGGCTAGAGCTTTCCTATACTTATTTGTTCGGATGGTTGCTTCTGCACTATCCTTCATTGATGAAACCCAATATGGGAGCAGTCAGCGGAAGCTTCTTGCGGAGATTCTCCAAGAGTAAATGGATATACACCAGTCTAAGAGATTGCAGACGTGCTCTGAATCTCGGGAAGGGGTAGAATTTCTACTATGTTTCCCCTCCAACTGGCTATGAACATATGTCTACAAATCTGGTTGATCTTGGGAGGCAGCCTTTGGGTCGTGCAGTGTTTGATTGGCTGAAGACGATCCGGCCGTCATACCTGGTCTACAGATTTCAATATGAATGTTACTTGGAACCCTATCTTCCCAGCCATTTTGCGTGCCAATTCGGCTATGACCAATTCCACATGGGTAACGCTATAACATGCCTGCAAGGACAAGGTTATTTGATCGATGGTGCCCGAGCTTGGGCTTATTATAATGCTCGAGACATAAGAACAACGTTCTCGATGCCGACGAAGAGCGACCATGGCCCGCGGATGCTGTACACATATTCAATCTTCTATACATCGGCGAATACCTTTGCCGAGAACTTTAGTCTCGCCGACAGCTTCGCGACATCGGCTAGATTAAAGAAGGGAGAAACTGTTGTATTGGCTCCTGGCAACGATGAAGAGCGTGAACCGGCCGATGCACCGTTGGAAGCTTCAAGGGAAGCCAACTTCCCAGAAGAAGTCAACGAACCATTGCACATCTCTTTGAAAGTTGTCAAATCTCCAGCCATGGAGAGGAAGAGAAGGAGAGAAGAACCTTCTTCTCCAGTTGAGAAGAAGAAGCTTGTCTTGGAACCTTCAGAAAAGGTCACCATTCGATCGCAATCTCGGCAGCTGGCCGAGTCAATTTAGAGAGAAGAAGCGACCACTCCAACTTCTGTTCAAAGAAAGAAAATGTCATAGATATCGAGAGTCCGGTGAGGCCTCTATATAGAAAAAAATGGGCTTCAGAAGAAAGAAGGTAGTCAATCCTCCGAGACAAATCCTGTCATCAGTCGTGGCAAGTGCTGTCGCTGGAGCTACAGTGTCGTCTCTTACACCCGCCCCTGAACCTGAAACTTTCAGTCCAGAGAGGAGGAATGAGGCTGTAGAGACCATAGATGAAGCCATAGAGAAAGAGGATGAAGTGGTACGATCTCCTACACTTGCAGTGGAGACAACCCAGCTTCCGGCTACACCAAGAACACTTCGTGATGTAGAGGATCGATTAATGATCGATGCTCTGAACGATTGCGACTTCGGCCGGCATGATGATGTTGATCCGGCTGCCGCAACTGACAGGAAAGAAGTACCAGAAGACAGTGTGAGTAATGAAGATACATCAACAGAAGCTGTTGATGATACTTTAAATCCAGAAGAGGACGCTAATGTCCATGTATCCTTGGAAGCTGTTGATGACACGTTGAATCCTAAAGAGGATATTGAGGTGCATGTGTCTCCAGAAAAGAATATGGGTGAAGAAGTATCACCTGAGAAAACTACTATTGCTGATCCTAAAGGTATTAAATAATATTATCAACCTTCTTTTCATAGATTAAATAGCTGACATCTACATTTTTATCCATGCAGAACTTGAATCTTCCCCAGTTCCTCCCACATGCACTGATATAGTACCAATAACGGTGATAGCTAGTGGTAGCCGACATTTTTCGGGCGGCTCTGAGGCATGTAGTAGCCAGGCAGTAATGTCTGAGGCTACTTCTGCTAGGTTGGAACCTGTGCCAACAGATGACAGACTTGTCACTGGGGCAAGCCATGGTAAGATTGCCTTTACTTTTGATCCTTTTCAATTAGTTGCAAATGACAACAAAATGATAAAGTTCATAAGATTGCCTGAACGTCAATCTGTATAGGCACCTGCTGCTGCTTCGTCGTCCATGGGAGTAGCTGCTACTCCTGGTGCTCTGGCTACTAACCGATTTATCATTAGCTCCTTCACCAACCTTTTCTTTAATTCATTGGGACCCTTAGTAGATAGGGTGATAGAGAAAGAAAATGCTGGTTTCTCTACAGCTAGAGGTCCAACCTCTTATCTAATCAATGCCATCCACAGTCAAGGTGACGAAGCTCAAGCTATTTTTCTTGAACATATATTAGATGAGCTGGAGGCATCGGTTAGAATCTACAAAGAGCTTAATAGGGGGGAGGTGGAGCCTTTGGTACAGGCTGAATTTGAGAAGATGTCTCAAGAGGCTGCAGTTGCGAAAGTTGATCTCCAAGTTCTCTTGGACACTTTCTCTACTAAGTCTGCTGAGTATAATTTCCAAGTAGAAACAATAGCATCTGTTGTTGAGGAAAAGGAGAGGAAAGTTGTTGAGCTGCAAGCAGAATCTGCCCGTCTTCAAGAAGAGTTGAGACTTGTTCAGCTTGATCTGGAAGATGAGGTCACACAACATCAGGCTGCAGTTCAACAACTGGACGCCCTGACCCAGGAAAGAGATGAATATGTCGTAACTCATCAAGCTGAAATCTCTCGCAGATTAGTAACCATGCTGTCTTTCGACGATAAGTCTGGGATAGAGGAAGCTAGGAGGCGAGTGATGGACTCTCGTGAGGAGCGACTGCAAACTTTAAAGCATTAGTTGACTAGCTTGATAACCCCGCCAGCAGAATGAGAAAGACTTTTTGTATCTTCAATTTTTGTGACATGTAATTTGTAATGTCTTTTAATTTCGATCAATAAAATGACATTTTCTTTGTGGCTCTATTGTTTATTGCATATCTTATTCAGATATAAATAATAGCGATAGAAAATATATTCAGAGGTGCAAGACATGATATATTTCTTGATTTTAGAAAATAATTATATTTATTATATCTGCTTAAAGGTAATGTGGACATGGCAGAATATAACTTGTTGAATATCATTATTTCAGTAGACAACTTAATCAAAGATGATAAGTTGCTGATGTGAAGGAATGGATGAATGAACGAAAAATGAATCGTCAAAATGTGTGAACGAAATGAATGAACGAAATGAATCGTTGGGATGAACGGACGAACCATCAAATGAATTGAATGAACGGGTGAATCGTCAGATGAATATAATGAACGGGTGGATCGTCAGATGAATGGAATGAACGGGTGAACCGTCGGATGAATGTAATGAACAAACGAACCATCAGATGAATGTAATGAACGGACGAAACGTCAGATGAATATGATGAATGGACGAACCGTCGAATAAATGAACGGGCGAACCGTCAGATAAATGAACGGGTGAACCGTTAGATAAATATAATGAACGGGCGAACTGTCGGATAAATGAACGGGCGAACCGTCAGATGAATATAATGAATGGGCGAACCGTCGGGTAAATGAACGGGCGAACTGTCAGATGAATGTATTGCTTCGTTGTCTTACGAATCTCTGTCTATAAATAGAACAGAAAATCAGATGGAATGATCAGTTTCACTTTTCAACATAAAGATGTCGTCTGGAGATGCATCCAAGAAGGCTGAGATCGCCCCGAAGTTTGAAGCGGTTACTAAAGAACGTCTAGTAGAGCCGGCCCAGCCAAAGTAGACAGAGGTAGGTGAAGGTTCGTTTGTACCCAAGCCGCCAAGGGACATCTTAGATTTCCTTCTTGAACCAGGGAAGACTGAAGAAGAAGAGGCCATGAGGATGGCTGCTTGTAAATTCCTGGTTGGTTCGAGCAAATATGTTCTCGGCTCTTTTGCTGATTATGTTTTTGAGAAGGATGGTAGTAGTCCGCGTCCCAATTTTGAGAAGGATGATAGTGACCTTCCTTGATATTATGTACTATCATTCATGATAAAATAAAATAAAATTTTATTTATGAACTTGTCTGATGGTTACAAGCAATGTCTTTTACATTTATACATAATACTTTTTGAGGAACTTGCCATTGATAGGCATCATTGCAACTCGACCATCCAGCTTGTGAGTTGATAGGCTCCATTTGACAAGACTTTGTTCACGATATATGGCCCTTCCCACTTTACATCGAACTTGCCCTTGCTCATGTGAGTCATAGTCATAGGACGTCTGACGGTTAGAACGAGCTCTCCTTTCTGAAAGGCTCTGACCTTAACTTTGCGATTGAAAGTCTTCGAGATACGGGCTTGGTATAACTCAATATGCTGTTGAGCCATTAACCGCTTCTCATCGAGCGCCTCTAATTTTTCGAATCGGAGAAGGTCGTTATTCTCTGTAGTGAACTCGTTGGCGATAGCAAACCTTAAAGACGGAATTTTAAGTTCCAAGGGTAGAACTGCTTCACAGCCGTTCACCAAAGAGAAGGGTGTACAGCTTGTAGGGTTACGAACCATAGTACGATAGGCCCAAAAACATTCTCCAAGCTTTTCACTCCCGTTTCGTTTGTTAGTAGACACAAACTTCTTGAGGAGCTTGATGATAGTCTTGTTAAAAGCTTCAGCCAAGCCATTAGCAGCAGGATTGTAGGCTGTCAAAGCGACATTGTCAATTCGATGATCGTCACAGAACCTTATAAACTTTTGGCTGATAAACTGAGGTCCATTGTCATGAATGATCCTTCGAGGTACACCAAATCCATAGATGACATGATGTTTGACGAAGTTGATGACACTGCTGGTCTTGACTTCAGCCAATGGTATAGCTTCGGCCCATTTGGAGAAGTAGTCGGTTATTACCAGTATGAACCGATGACCTCTAAAAGAAGAAAGATTGATGGGACCTATAATGTCCATGCCCCAGGCTTCAAAAGGCCAGGAAGCACAGTAGGATAAAGGAATTCTGATGGTTGATGAATGAAATCTGTATGGATTTGACAAGCTCGACATTTTCTTGCATATTCGATGGCATCAGATACCATAGAGGGCCAGTAGTAACCCATGCGTCGGATACGATCCTGTAGCTTAGGACCGGGTTGATGTGCTCCGCAGATATCGTCGTGAGCTTCCCCCAATACTAGCTTCATTTTATCACCAGCAAGACAGCGCAAGAGTAAGCCGTCATAAGTCTGCCGGTAAAAAGTTTTGGTGGTCTGATTGTAGTAGAATCGCAGAGACCGCCGACGAATAATCGTAGCTTCCTTGGGATCTTCAGGAAGTATGTCATGAACTACAAAATTGATGAAAGGAGCTCTCCAATCTTCACTGATAACATCGACATCAGTAAGATTATTGAACTCAATATTACGATTGTTTTCGACACAGAACAATTCTCGACTAGAGACAACTACCACCTGTTGTCTTTTGATAGGGATGGCTAAGACTGCTGCAAGATTAGCCAAAGCATCGGCTTCAGTATTGCAAGCTCGACGGACATATTCAATGAAGAAGGCTTTGAATGATGTAGCCTTGTTGATTGCCGCTTCATAGTAAAGCACTAGATCTTGATGGCGAACTTCATAGGTTTCTCTAACCTGGTTAACAACCAGCTTGGAGTCACCATAAACTTCAAGATATTCGACATCCAGTTGTTTAGCTAGCTGAAGACCAATGAGTAGAGCATTGTATTCTGTCACGTTATTGGTACAAGGTTCATCTAAGGAATAGGCTCTTTGAATAGATGACCCATCTGGAGAAACAAGGACAACTCCAACTCCTGCAACAATGGTACCATTAGGTCTAATCCTAGATGCACCATCAAAGAATAGATGCCAAGTAGGAAATTCTTCAGAGATCATATTTGATTCCAATGTCTCGTCTGGAATTTCATCATAAAGTTTGGATGTCTCTGGAACATGATGAGCTGCTAAGAAATCTGCCAGTGCTTGACCTTTAACAGACTTTTTTGGAACATATACCATGTCATATTGGGCAAACAGAATGGCCCATGTAGCCAGCCGAGAATTGAGTGTGCTAGGTTTTTTCATCAGTACCCGAAGAGGATTAACTCGGGATATGACATGAATAGTTTGGCCAATGATGTAATGCCTCGTCTTTTGAACAGCAAACATAAGAGCTAAGCAGTCTTTTTCGGCAGGACTATAACGGTGTTCGACAACAATCATAGTACGACTGAGATAGTAGATGGCTTGTTCATGACCTTCTTTGTTCTTTTGGACAAGTAAAGCACCCAATGAATGATCCATAGCACGGACATATATTAAGAACGGTATGCCAGAGATTGGTGGTACCAAGACTGGTGGGTTCATGAGATATCGCTTTATGTCATCAAATGCTCGTTGACATTCTTCGGTCCAAATGAAAGACACACCCTTCTTCATTAGCTGAGTAAGTGGTCTGCAGCGTCCAAAAAGATTCGAAATGAATCTCCTGATATACGCAAGTCGACCTTAGAATTTTCGTAGCTCTTTTAGGTTGCGTGGAGGATGCAACTCTTAAATGGCTTTGATCTTCTCGGGATACACGTGTATACCCTTAGAGGTAATGACGAAGCAGAGAAATTTGCCACTAGAGACATCCAACAATGACTTGGTAGGATTCATTTTGAGTTGATGTTGGCACATTAGATTGAAGATAGTTCTCAAGTCTTGGATGTGATCTTCCTTTAGACGACTTTTGACAGCAATATCGTCGACATAGCATTCGACAGTCTTGCACAGATGATCTCGAAAAATGGTACTCATGGCTCGTTGGTAAGTTGCACCAGCGTTCTTGAGACCAAATGGCATTACGGTATAGTAATAGACTCCGCGAGGAGTACGGAAAGAAGTATATTTTTCATCTTCAGGATTTATCCGAATCTGATTGTATCCGGTGAATCCATCCATGAAAGATATTCTTTCAAACCCACAGGTGTTATCAATCATGACGTCCGTGATAGGGAAAGGAAATTCATCTTTTGGATATGCTTCATTAAGATCCTGAAAGTCGATGCAGACTTGAACTTTTTCGGTTTTCTTCAGGGCTAGAACGACATTAGCTACCCAATCTGGATGTTGTTCTTCTCGGATAAAGCCACAAGCAATGAACTTCTTGACTTCATCATCGATTGCATCCATCATTTATGGCTTGAAGCGCCGTTGTTGCTGTTTGTCCAGTTTTGCATTAGGCAAGATATTCAATTTGTGAGTAGCAACTTTGGGATCTAAACCTGGCATGTCTTCATAGCTCCAGGCAAAGACATCAACGTATTCTTGAATAAGAAGAATTAATTCTTACTTATCTGCCTCTAGAGGGTTCTTGCTGATGAATATTGGACGAGGTGACCCGCTCTCTCCTACGTCAATTTGAACTAATTGATCTTCGGTAGGAGGTTCCCTTTGTTCGAATCGAAGTTCCCATTGTGTATCTATTCGTTGAGCCCAAGGATCTGTTTCGGGATTTTTTCAATATCCTCGTCATAGCCTTCTGGAAGCTCAATGGAGACCATGTTAGAAGATACGATCAATCGATGAACTTGTCCGATGCTGGTATCAGAATCCCATGATCTGGAATCAGAAGAGTTAGAGCGCTCCTCACTATTGGGCTCGGAGACTGCTGGGGATAATACCGGAGATGAAGTATATCCGAGACCTCTTTTGGTCCTGCTATAGTTCATCTCTGACTTTCCTTTCGGAACAGCCGTACGGATAGGAATTCTTCTACCTTTACTGTAGTTGAGGCCATTCTTGAAGTCATAACCCATCTTTCAGATGATGTCTTTTGATTGTTGACTGTAACGTCGAAGTTGAAGATGCCCCGTATCATTACTTTTGCTATCATCCGTATAGCTGAATTTTTGTTCTGGTCCTTTACTAAAAAGTATTGGACTCTCGCCTCTCTTTCGAGCGGGCACAATACGATATGAACCATCTGGGTGTTCGAGTGAAACTTCTGTTTGAAGAGACTGTACAACTCCCATTATAAATGACTGAAAGCTATCTAACATATCCAAATAGCAGTTAGCATGATAAACGACATCAGTATACTAGAAAGTAGATGCTCTTTCATTAATTTGTACATCTGTATTTACAACAGGACCTTTAGCCTTAGCAGGCTTGGTCAGATTAATTACAAGAGGGGGAGAAGAAGAACGTGGAGGAGGATTAGACTTGTTACGACGGAGGTCGATAACAAGCGGCTCAAAGGAGGTGAGCTCCCTTTTATCCTTGTTATGAGATAACTCAATAACAAGTGGCTCAGAAGAGGTGAGCTGCCTTTTTTCTTTGTTACGATGTAGGTCAATAACAAATGGCTCAGAAGAGGTGAGCTCCCTTTGATCTTGACCACCCTCAGTTGGTTGCTTCTGGACTAGCAAGTGAATAGCCAGTGGTTTGGAGGATTGAGGACGAGAAACACGCCCTTTGACAGGTATAATGAGAGTGTCATTAGGCACTGCTTCTTGTTCTTCTTCAATGTGTAGAGACAGTACTACTTTCATGAACTCATCCTTGTACATACGAGCATCGTTGCAGTATGCTTCAACACCCTTGAAAGGATAGAGGTCAGTAACCTCCTTTTGAACATCTCCATTGTCATCGACATATTTGAAACATTGATGTAGAGTCGAAGGAACAATGTTATGTTCATGGAGGAATGGTCTCCCCAACAGAGCATTGTAAGAACAACCATGGTTGTCTATGATGTAGAAGGTCACCTTTGTGCGGAGATTGCCTATTTAGAGTTTTAGGCGAATCTTGCCCAGAGGTTCACTTCTTCCTTGATTGAATCCAAGGATGGTGGTGATTGTGCTAGAAAGACTATGTACTGGGACCTTCAATGCATCTAACATTGTCTTCGGCATGATGCTGAGGGCAGACCCAGGATCTATCAGAATACGATCGACTTTCATCGAGTCGACATATCATATATAGTATAGACGACAGTCATGCATATTATCTTCCATCAGCATGTCATCCTGTGTGAAGGTAATGTTTGGAATTAATTCCAAAATACTATGACAATGTAGGCAAGAGACAGGCTTTGCTTTCAGCTTCTTTAGAAGGGTTAGACAGGTTTCTGCCTGCATTAGAGCTTCACTCAAAGTTTCCCGAGTCTCTTTGGAGAGGCGCAAGAGCTCGAAGATTGACAGCCTTGCCGGTGTATTGGCTAGTTGAGCCAAGATATCAAAGTTGTAAGGCTTCTCAAGTCCAGAAGGAGATAATTTCTTCAAAGATTTATCGAAGGGGACTTGTTGTTTGCCTTTGTCGGCTACTGTCGGCTTGGGATGAGTGGGTTCTACAAGCGGTAAGGATGCAGTAGGAATATCCTCAATAGAAGCAGGTTACACTGGAGCGGGCTCAGAAGAAGAAGCAGGATTTTCTTGAGCTTCGCGATAGTCCTTTAGATAGGCTTTCCCTGATCTGGTGCCCAGCAAGATTTTCTCTTCAACTATAGGGTCAAAAGACACCATACTGCAAGTCTTTGTCTTGTCCTTGGAGCGTACTTTCTTTTTGGAGGAAGAGGGAACTTCGAACTCCGAAGTAAGATCAGGGTGAATCCACATAATCTCGCCATTGTCAAGAGATAAGGGGACGAGACCTTCACTTCGTGGAGGAGGGTGATTCTCGATCTCAAGAGTAGCCTTGGGGATAGGGATGACACCGTGTTGTACCATCTGTGGAGGGAAGTCACCGAAATGAACTGAGACCATGTTCGCGGTAACCGTCTTTTCGTCTTGCTGCAAAGTGACAACACCAGCGTTGACTAGCTCTTGGATTTTGCCTTTGAGCACATAATATGCTCGAGTGGGATGCCTAATGAACCTGTGATAGACACAATACTTGGGATGATCAGTCTTACCGACCTCATCAGGCTTCTTCGGGTCCGGAAGTTGGAGCTTATTAGTTTTGATCAAGCAATCAGAGATGCTCACGGTGTCATTCTCGTTAAAGGAGTATTCTACTTTCGGACGAGGTTCCCTTGGTGGAGGTGCAGAAGGAGTAGAAGTGGATGTAGGTGGTGCTACTTTGACCGCCAGAGATTCTTTGTTCTTCAAGTTGATATTCAAAGTCTCTTTTCCCTTGCGGTTGTTCTGGCGATTACCGCTACTCGATGTTTGGTGTTCGTCCCGGTCGGGGTTAGACATGTGTATCCCTAACTGCTTAAACTTGTCAGCACAAACTTCAGCTGCTTTAGCGTTGACAATGAAGGATGGCCAATCTTGGAACTGAGTTGATCCCGTCCACATACTGATGATAGGCAAATAATTTGCCTTGCAGGTGTCTATGGTGACAGCGGCCGGAGTTCCAGGAGGCATTTTTAAAGCTTTTCGACGGAACCTTTCAATGAAACTCTCAGCGGTTTCATTATGCCTTTGTTTGATTTTATTAAGGGCTGACATAGTCATGTCATTGATTCCCTTATAGAATCATTCCAAGAAGATCTGTTTGAGACCCGAGAAGGAGGTGATACAGCCATCGGGCAAGCTTCTGTACCAATCGTATGCGACACCGGCTAAACAGCCTACGAATACCCTGGTAAGAAGAGCGTCATTTGGCTGAAGTTGGACAGTCATTACCTCAAAGTGGTTAATGAACTGACAGGTAGATATGCTGCCATCAAACAGGGAAATTGTAGGGATTTTATACTTTGGAGAAAATGGGACTTCCTTCCATTCAACTGGGTAGGGTTGCTTAATCCCCAACCTCTGCAAATTGTCCTTCTCTTTGAAGGCCTCGAATTGAGTATGCAGGAGTTTGACAGCTTCATTAGCATCCTCCAATGATGTAGAAGGAGTAGGCTGAATCAGAGTATTAGGGGGAGGAACAGCGTGGTAAGCACTACCTCCAGCACCAGACTGACTGGGTGTAGGTTGAATCTGCACTGGAGGTACTTGAGGAGATGCTACCCCCAGCCCTGCATTGACAGGCACCGACGATGCTATGATCTTAGGATTTGCAAAAGGTATAGTCGGTGGTACTGTATGTTGTGACACGATTATAGAATGCATACTTGCAACCATTTCAGCCATGGTCTTCAACTTGTCTTCTAGTACAGCTATTCGTTGTTCTTGACTAGCCGAATTAGAAGTATCTGGATCTTCAGTGACAACATAAGCTGTCACTTCTTTAGGTACAGTAGAGGATACTGTCTGTTCAGAACTTTGGCTGTATGCATCATAGTCAGAGAAAGAATCATCTCCTGAGTAAGAAAAAGGGAGATGACCGGAAGGATCTTGAAGATTCCTTTGATCGATTGTGTCTCGGCTTCGGGATCTGGTATGTCAAAATACTCCTTCAGAAGATTCTTGGAGTAGATCTAAATACCAGTGGCTGGGCTTGCGAGGCTTGCCATGCTTGGAGCACTTCCTACCCCAGTGTCTCGAGAATTCATGTTGACAGAAGCGTACAGAACTTCGTCTTCATCTTCTGACATAGGTTCAGATGTTGTAAAATTCAAGCGATCGAAGATAGATCATTTTATTGTCTGGAAACAACACTTGATGACAACCCTGTGATTACAATGGTATCCAAGTGGTTGAACTGGAGGTGTTAAGAAGTTGTCCCATTTTTGTTTGAGATGCTCTCGGAGATCGGGAACAATGACGGGACGAGAAGAAGTCTGAGGGATATGTTCTTTGACAACATTCGAAATATGATTCCGGTTCTTCAAATATTTTATCCCATGAGTATACAGGGAAGTACTCATTTCATTAGCATAGGTGTCAGGATTTTTGATCCTGGAAGTTTGTCTCTGATGCTAGTTGGCCTTCGGCATTCGTTGTTTGCGTTTCGCCGAAGTTGGTTTATTGAGATAAGTTCTTAGATCAGCAAATTCACCCCCAGGGGTTTCTGTCTGAGACACCAACAATTTTCCCTATTTCGAGTGGGATATCCTGAGAGTTGGGAGATCTTGGAATTCTGCTACCGGAGTAGGAAGAATACCTCTTTGATCAGTGCACTTCCCTTTGGCAAGGAGGGAAGAAGAACCCTTGTTTGAAAGAGTTCTTGTACTGACTGGTGCCGAGGCACGCTTAGATTGATCTTCTACGGTAAAAACCAAGGAAGACTGAGAAAAGACCAAAGGGCCTTTTTCTTTGTTTTGTGAAGAAGGGTTAGCTAAAAAGCGTTTCCCTCTGTTGTCTTCCAAGTCGTGGGACGAAGAAGTTTGAGAAAAGACCAACGGGCCTTTTCTTTTATTCTGGGAAGGAGGAGGAATAGTTAACTGACTACCCCCAGTAGATTGCGCTGGAGCAACAGGGTGCTTGGGAAGAGGAGCATAGTTTTTCCCCTTACTATGAGAAGAATGGAGTGTAGCCAAAGGGATGTCCCTCTTAGACTGCGCTGGCACAGTTTGCGCAGGGGTTGAAGTGGCAGTAGGGGCAATGGCAGGTTGCACAAGAGAAGCTTTGACAAATGGTCTTCTGGCCACAGTCACAGCAGATTGCGCAGCAGGAGTCTTGATTTTAGAGTGCTGGAGTTGTATTCTGGTTGCTGGAGTGGTGGACTGCGCAGGCAGAGTTGCAGCCAACTGCGCCAGGGGAAGAGGAGTCTTGCACTTTGATAGAGCAGTATAGGAAGTGGTTTGTGCACTGGCAGGAGGAGCAGTATACTGCGCATGAGCAGTAGCAGCAGACTGTGCAGCAGCTTTGGGAGCAGAGATAGCAGACTGCGCAACAGGTTGTGCATAGGGTTGTACCGAGGACTTTGGAGTCCGTACTGAACAAACTTTGCTCTTGGCAGAAGTTACAGTGCGACGACTAGTCCCGGAGTTGATCATCGCCTTGTAGGCCGTCTGGTTGACCTTTACAACCAGCGTCTTCTGCGTCTTTCCGATAGACGCAACATCACATTGAGTTGTCACTTCCTTGTCGGAGGAAAAAGTCGTCCCCAGCAGAGTCGCCATTTTGTTTGCAAAAAAAAGTTGATCTTTATTTCACAAACTTTGTAAAAAGATTACAAGAATTCTGGAAAAATACAACTATAGAAATTCGATCTGAAGACGATCGCTTTATCCCTTGGACGATGTGAACCTTGAAGACGGTAGCCTCTGAAGAATGCAGCAGCACTTTGGCAAGAACTCCTGATCTCTGGTGATGACTTGAATGATCTCCAATCTGATCTGGGCCTGATAATGAAGACTTGAAACTCTATTTATAGAGTTCTAGAAATAACTAATTTTTAGTTATTCTGAATTGCGTAAGATAGATTGCGCAGACATTAGACTGCACAAGCAGCGAACTGCGCTGGCAGTTACTCGATCGTGGACCACCTGTATGTGACGTGTGGCATTATTTGATTGAAATGCGCTTGGTCGTGTAAAGACGGTTGCCACATGGTGAGTAATTGATGGCATGTATGCCACGTGTAAATTGTCAGTTGTCTTGATGGAGTGCGCCACATGAACTGCGCTGGCTTCAGACTGTACTAGATTGAATTACGCTATAGAGAGTCTGGCAGATTGCGCTTCGATTGGGCTGGTAGCTTACGCTACATGTACAGCTGTCCTCGAGCGCTGTGCTGCACGAGAAACGAACAATTTCCTCGTTCTTCGGGCTATCAACTGTCAGAAGATCTAATTTTCTGTCAGATAATGATGACAAGGCCATGTCAGCTTGCGCGCTTGGATGTATGTGCAGTTCAGCTTGCGCAGTTGAATTGTTGCACAATCTGTCTCCTGTGCAGTTCATTTGAAGAGTGCACAACTTGATTTTCATTGCTTTTTTGATGGGTGCAACTTGATTTTTAGGACCTACATCGACAGGCTTGCCTTGTTCATCAATATCAAACTTGGTTGAAGTCGCCATTGGAGGGCTAAGTGGCTTGACTGCTTCCATGTTGAACTTCTTTAATAGATCCTTTGTGTACTTTGCTTGATTTATGAACGTCCCATTGTTGGTTTGTTTGATTTGTAGTCCGAGAAAGAATTTCAGCTCTCCCATCATGCTCATCTCAAACTCATTCTGTATACACTTTAAAAATTCTTGACAAAGAGATTCATCAGTAGATCCAAAGATAATATCATCTACATAGACTTGAATCAAAAGAATATTGTTATTCAAAGATTTTATAAACAAAGTAGTGTCAACCTTTTTCTTTGAAAAACCGTTATCAAGTAGAAAAGATCTTACACGATCGTACCAAGCACGAGGGGCTTGTTTCAAACCATATAAGGCTTTCTTCAACTTGAAAACATATTCAAAAAATTTGAAATCAGTAAAACCGGGTGATTGAGCTACATAAACCTCTTCTTTTATAAAACCATTTTAAAATACGCTTTTGACATCCATTTGAAACAACTTAAAATTATGAAAATATGTAAACGCACATAACATGTAAATGGATTCTAATCTCGTAACTGGGGCAAAAGTCTCATCGTAGTCGATACCTTCTTCTTGATTGTATCCTTGAGCTACGAGTCGAGCCTTATTACGAGTCACTAAACCATTCTCGTTCAGTTTATTTCGGAATACCCATCGGGTGCCAATGACCGGATGATCAATGGGCTTGGGAACAAGTTCCCAAACTTGATTCCGTTCGAATTGGTTTAATTCCTCTTGCATAGCATCTAACAAAAAATTATCACTACATGCTTCATCAATTTTTTTGGGTTCAATCTGTGAGATAAAAGCAACACAAGAAGCTATATCTTTATTAGGGGAACGATTACTTACACCATTGGTAATCTCACCAATTACCAAGTACTTTGGATAATTAGCCAAGAATCTCATCTCTTTTGGTGTAGTCTCAAGATTGCTAGTTCCGGCTTCTTTGCTTGGAGGTTCATCTGATGCCTGATGTGATGGTTCTGCATCTTTGTGTGAAGGTTTTGCAGTAGCTGTACTTGGTGCGATTATGTCTTCATTTTCATCATCGTCTAAGTATTGATTTAGCTCATCAAACTTGACATTGATAGATTCTTCAATGATCATGGTTCTTTTGTTGAAGACTCTATATCCTTTGCTCTTTGCTGCATAACATAATAATATACCTTCATCGGCCTTTTCATCAAATTTACTCAAATTATCTTTAGTATTAAGAATATAACATTTACAACCAAAGATTTTGAAATAAGAAACATTTGGTGTTCTATCAAACCATAGTACATAGGGAGTCTTCTTCGATATAGGTCGAATTAGAACCCTACTGAGAATAAAGCATACTGTATTTATAGCTTCAACCCATAAGTATCTAGGTAGACTAAACTGGTTTAACATTACTCTAGCCATTTCAGATTGAGTTCTGTTCTTACGTTCCACAACTCTATTTTGTTGCAGAGTCCTAGGGCAAGAGAATTTATGCAAATAACCATGTGTGTCACAAAATTGCTTGAATTCTGCATTCTCAAATTTGCTGCCATGATCACTACGAATAAGAGTAATCATGAACCCATTTTCATTCTGTACTTTCTTACAAAAGGTGACGAATTCTGATAATGCATCATTCTTGCGTGCAAGAAAATAAACCCATGTATATCTAGAGAAATTATCTATAATGACAAATGCATATAACTTACCACCTAGACTAGCAATTCTACTTGGTCCAAATAAGTCCATATGCAACATTGTAAAGGTCTAGTGGTACTTACAGCGTTCTTGGATTTGAATACGGATTTGGTAGTTTTGTTCTTTTCATATTTACTACATACCGTATCCTTCTTGAAAGAAATATCCGGTAAGCCGCGTACCAACTTCTTCGTAGATAATCTTGAAATTATATCCATGTTTGCATGACCGAGTCTCATATGCCATAGTTGAATCTCAACGCTTTTGGCCAACAAACATCTACCTGCTTTGTTAGCATCTTCCAACAAATAGAAAACATATATATTGTCTTCCCTAATACCTTCAAATATAGTACTACCAGTTGAACTATCAACTATAGTATATTTATCTTTTACGACGTTAATACCATAACCGTTATCAGCTAAATGGCCTATGTTGAGCATATTATGTTTTAACTCGGTAACTAGACAAACATCTTTAATCACTGGATAGGGAGCCTTACCAATGTCACCGATACCGATTATGTACCCTCTTAAATTATTACCGAAGGAGACGTATACTTCTTTATTCCTCTTCGACAGTGTTGCGAATAATGAAGCGTCACCGGTCATGTGCCGTGAGCAACCGATATCGAGGATCCATTTGCTTCTAGCATGTGAAGGGCGTCCCACCTATAAAATAATTTGCAGATGAAACTCTTGGTACCCATTTCTTGTAGGTCCTGACTGGTTAGTTTTCGGTATCCATGTATAAATATTTAAATCTACTAACTTTCTAATTCTACATGCAGAAGATATATGACCAATGAGGCCACAATAATGATATTTAGCATGTTGAGTGTTTAAAGTAGTGTGAGGTGCATGATTGGTAGGTTTTGGTTTTCTAGTATAGAAGAATGCATGCCTATTAGTCTTCTTGGGCATAGTTTTGGTATGGTTTGGTCTGACAGTGTTGGGCGTGTTCCGATGATTCGGTAATTGACACATGTTAGAATAAGAAGCAGCAACTTCAGGCCATTTTCCTAAACTAATTTCTAACTTTTTGAAAGTGTCATACAATCTAGTATAGTCAGATGTGAGTGATTCTAGTCTGACCTATACACACTAGAGACTCTTTCTCTCTTAGATAGGTCTTCCTTTAACTGGATAATAGTGTGGTCTTTTTTTTCGGATAGCTTAACAATCTCGTGTAACAATAATTTAATAGAAGAAAGCTCACCAGACTCAGTTGAAGAGTCATTATTTCTAACATGATCTAATTAGTCGGTAAGTGTTCCTATTTTACCTTTGTACTCTTTGAGTACCTTCTTAGAGGTTTCATATTTACTATGCAGTTTCCTGTAATCATCTAACAGTTCACTGAAAGCCTCTCCTAGTTGCTCAAAGGTGAAATCATCATAAGGATCAAATAGAGGATTATTGTAAGTTGCTGGTGTTTGCCATTAAAATTATTTGATTGAAAACTTTAATACAAACAGAACAGTGTTACAATATAGGACTTAGATGTAGTCCTAGGAGTACACTTTTGTTTAATCTGGGTTCCTAGTGCCAATGGAGCGAGTGGTAATGCGTTGACTCCGTTGACGGACTGACGACGGTTATCGGTTCTCTGAAGGTGTAGATTGCTCTGGGTGCTGGAGCTTGTTGAGAGGAGAAAGACATTGAATGTCTGTATCTGCCTCTCGGGTGGTATGTTTGTTCGTATCTGTCTGTGTGTGTAAGGAGGAAATGATTCCTCTATTTATAGCTGGGCAGGTTGGCTGCTCATGCGCGCATATGTAGGATGCACCGGTGCGTGGGGACGCCACGTGGAGATTGCTGATGGAGGCGCATAGATGATGCGCCCTACTCGAGGGGTTGAATTCTTCATACTGCTGTTGTGAGCCGGCACGTAGCAGAGGAGAAGATCTTTCTGTTGCTGAGATCTTGGATGAGTTGAGTCAAAGGACACGTGTCGTCGACCCATGGCTCGGAGATCTCTGTTTTGGTGGAGGGACGATTTGGTGGGATGCGCCTTGGATTGGGCGCATGATGAGATTTTGGCTCGTGACCTTTAGGAGTCACGAGCCGTTCTGGGCGCATGGCTTTTGAGGCGCATGCGAGCGACTTTCCTTCTGTCTTTCGAGATCAGAGATCAGTCTGGGGCGCATGGCTTTTGAGGCACATGCAAAGCTTCAACTGGAGACTCTTCTTCTGTCTTTAGGGATCAGTGAAGGGTCTGAGGCGCATGGCTTTTGAGGTGCATGCAGGTTTGGGCGCATGGCTACGGAGGCGCATGCGGGTGGTTGAGTGTCCACGTGGTAGTAGCCGTCGAAGTAAAGTCATGATGTTGCTGACGGTGTGGACACTTCATTTTCTGCAAAAGCTGTCAACCGTTCAGGCTTGGGGAGGCGTGCTGCCAACTCTGTCAGTTCAGCATTTAATGTTGGTGACATTCTATGGACAGCTGAGTGGACGCGTCGGTTGACGTTCCACTAAGCGTATGGAGACGTATGGGGGCGCATCCTCTGTGATGCGCTCGGTACAGGACGCATCTGTGGGAGGCGCTTGGTGTTTGAAGGGGTGTGATGCGCTGTCCAGCCGGCGCATTCGACACGTCTTTAATGATGCGGCTGTTTCGCTTCTCGAGTGTTTTTAATAGCCGTTCGGCTGAAGTCGAGGCGTCCGGTTCATCCATTTAATGTGAGTTCATTGCACGGAATTCGGAGAGCCATCCACTTGGCGCATGGGTTTGATCTACCCGGCCTATAAATAGTGGCATGGGGAGAAGGTTGGCCTCTCACTCTCTCACATCTTTCCAATATGAACTCGGGTTCTCGGGTGCATTCTGTTGACGAAGTGCTCCCGAGGGTAAAGATGAGACGCCATGTCGTCGTTAATGCTCCTGAAGGTGACTGTTACATCCAAAAGACGGAGTCGAGGGCTTCCGAGGCGGGCGGAAGGTGCCTGTTGCATCCAAAGATAGGGATGTTCGGGCCTCGTCTCCGTTGTTCCGGAAGAGACGTAGATCGAAATGGCGGTGCTAGGCTCTCTCTTCCTTCAAAGTGGGTGTCGCCCACTCTGAAAGCTGCTCCTTTAGCCGTATTTCGATTACGGTCTTCCTTGGTCTTTGGAGGCTCTTTCGAAGCCTCCCCTCGCCACAGATTTACGATGCTCTTCTCTTCCTTGGTTCCAGCCAGAGGGTTAAATGCTTTGTTTAATCGAAGCACTTATCAGGTGAGTCTGGCTGGAAGAGCGGCACATAACTGGGCTGCTGAAGGGATGCACATAACTGAGCTAGATGCACATAACTGAGCTGCTGAAGAGATAGTGGGATGCGCCTGGATGGAGGCGCATAGTATCTGCTGCGCCTATCTGCTGGCGCATGGTGACTGCTGCGCCTAACTGGCGGCTCATGGTGGCCGTTGGCTGTAGACTTAGGATCTTTCCTTTGTAGAAATTCTCCTTTGTACAACCTTTTCTAGATATGTAATAGACTTTTGTATATAAATAAAAAGTCTTTCTTCAAATGTCTATACTTATTGACTTTGCTGTGAAGTGTTCTGTCCGAGTTCTGGCGCATGTAGTGTCTGGCGCATGGGCTTTCCGGTTGTGAAATTCCATGCTTCTACAAGACCCCCTTCAAAGTTTTTAAAATTTTTGAATAAGTTTTGGAATACTTTGAATAAGAAGCATGGCGATCTGGGCGCATTGGTTATTGGGGCGCATGCCTGTTCGGGCGCATGCTCTTCTCAGTTAATGCATATGATAATGCCTCGGTAACCGAAAAGATTAATGATGATCTTTTGGTTTTATCTGCTGTTATCTTCACAGGACCCGAGGCGACGGCTGAGATCACTCGTCATCGGTTCACGCGTGCGACCACGACCTATAAATAGGTGAGAGATGGAGAGAGAGAGAGAGTTGTTCTTCTCCTTGCTTTTGCCTCCTTTAGAGTTCTTTCTTCAAAACCCTAACTCCTTCCTCTTTGAGAGATGGCTCCCAAGACCTCTTGCGGCGGTGCCGACAAAGGAAAGGGGAAAGAGAAGGAGCCTGTAGAGGCTGCCGTGAGTGACATTCCTCGCCCGCCTATCGAAGTTCGGCCGGCGGTAGTCGGTGAGCTTTAGTGTCTCATTCTTATTTCCCAACGTTGTATTGAGACCTTTCCCGTCGACGTACATAGGCTCAGGCCTTTATCATGCACCGAGGTTTTAGTTGCTGACGCGTATGGGTTTTGTACCCTGATGATGCGCCGAGGCCCTACCGCTGATGCGCATGGGTTTAGACCCTGATGATGCGCTGAGGCTCTACCGCTGACGCGCATGGGTTTAGACCCTGATGATGCGCCGAGGCTTCTTTTTCAGATGCGCTCAATACGCGCTTTTGACGATATCTTTGCATTTTTGTCAGTGTCGATGACTATCCCGCTCTTGAACGAAGTGCTCCTGGACGCCGTGCTCTGCCAGATGGGAGTAGATTATGATGAAGAGGTGATAAACCCTGCTCAAGCGGCTATTATGCTGGATCAGCATCCCGAAAGAATGGCTCAAATTCGGGAACAACATCACGGGTTCCTCAAACGAATGATGGAACGTGGCGTTCTGAAATCTGCCACTTCCGATAAAGTGACCTTCTTAAAGCCTGAGTTCCTGTTCGGAGACCGCCTTTCTTCTACTGAAGCCAAGGTGCTGAAGGTAAAAGAAGACAGGTTCTTTACAGCCAGGGGTGTGCATATGACTGTCAGGCAGTGGCCTTTGTTAGCTTTCTGTCGTCTTGCTTCCAAGAGGAGAATGTCCTGGGACCTTACTCCATCTCAGGAGGGAGCGGTAGCAGGTATCATCAGAATTGATTCTTCTTCTGATCAGAAGGATATACTGGCCGCCTCGTGAGCTGGTACCTCTTTTACCTGGCGGACTCTTCGTCCTGGGAGTATTTATAGTGATGTTTCCGTCAATACTTTTGCCTTGGGTGCCTCGACTTTTGCTCATCGCATGTTGTTGATGGAACAATCATACCCCAAGGGAGAGTTTCGGGTAGAGAGTTGGTGTCATTATGTTCCAAAATAGGATAAACTGACACACTGGATCCTGTCGCGGTTTTAAACTGAGCTCCAAGAGATTGGGCTGACCGTCGCGATCCGTACCACTCAGGCAGGTGTAAAAATTAACATGCATATGTTCCTTGCGCTTTTGGAGATGTTTGATACCCATACTGGGACCTTCTTCACTCCAGTGGGGGAGCTGGGGCTCGCGCTTCATGAGATGCACGAGGTATCAAAACTCCCCTGGGGATCGGAACCTTACGAGGAGTACTTCCCGACCAATGAAGAATTCCAGGTCTTGGGGGACAGCACTGATGAGATGATGGCTGTCTTCAAAGAAGTAGCGAGTCACCACTACTATATGCAGAAGAAGGATAGGGGCGGGACACAGCTTCATGTGACTGCTTGGAGAGATCACATCTTTAGGCAGGATAAAGAGGATCCTTCCCATTTTTCTACTCCGTCGGCACTTTCTCGTAACGAGGTGTTTTCCGAAATGAGCAGGTTAGGCGAGAAAAATCCCTGAGAGAACGAGGACCAGCAGTCGAATGAACGCTCTTATAGCTGTTTTTGGCATCTCACCTATCGGATGTCGCCAAAAGCAGTACTAGTCGCGTATCTTATGGTTTGGCTCCGGGACCATGTCTTCTCAGGCGGGTCTGGCTCTGTAGAGAGGGTGTCTCGAAACTTAATTCTGCTGGCTGTAAAGTTGACCTTCGGCCGTCCTTTAGCTTTACTCCCCGCAATGGTGCGTAACCTGCTGCGGGGTCTACGAGAGTTTGCGGAAGATGTCGTTCATGAGCGAGGCAAAAACAACAACTTCCCGCGCGCCGAACTGCCGTTTCATTATTTGATGGGGTGGTTAATTTTACACCATCCCAATGTGATGAGCTCGGGTTCGGAGGAGGACCACAGGTCCGGAGAAGCATTGCTCCGGCGTTTCTACCGGAGGAACAGGTCGCACACTGGTGTTCCCGTTTGTAGGAAAGTTTTATCCCATCTTCAGGGATGGGAGATCGCCAAAGTTGGTCCTGTCTTTTCCAATTTTGAGGCCAACGAAGATCTGATGGACTCGGGTGAAGATGCCACCACTCTGTCTCCATGGGGATTTCGCTGGTTGCAAAGTATTCGGCCGTCCCATTTGGTGTATCGGAACAGGAACCAGTGTTACCTGGAACCGTATTTACCGAGCCGCTTTGCAAGGCAATTTGGGTACACTCAATTGATGTTGGATAATCCCAGTATCACCTTGGGGTACGCTGGAAGTTTGTTGGATGGTGCACGAGCTTGGCATTACTATAATGCCAGATGTACTGGAGCCCGCTTTACGCTCCCTGTCCAGAATCCGCGTCCGCCGATTCTTTACTCAGCCGCCAGATTTTACTGTGCTATGGCTGCCGCGCCCGCCGGATATGATAGGGAGACCAGTTTTATTGCAGGCACCCATTTAGCGGCGGGTGCAGACACTTTGGCGAAGGCTCGATCGTGCCGTCCGCTCGAGTCGGGTTATCGAGGCGCTCCCGCCGTATCTACCGGGGGTCAGGCAAAACCTTCGGTCGATGAAACAAAAAGGCGTGTATATACAAAGGTCGACTCTCCTGCATCAAAGAAGCAGAAGAAGGCATCGTCACCGACGATGTCCTCGGACTCAGCATCTGCAGAGGTAAGGTGTCCCGTAAGGTCTGGTTTCAAGTTCGGCTTCTTATGTAATCAATGCTTCTACTTTTTTTGTAGGAGCCGCTGAAAAGAAAGCCCCGCACTCCAAAATCTGGTGGGAGCAGGCCAAAGAAGTTGGCGGGCTCGTCTGAAGTGCGTATTCCGCCAACTATGATGTCTCCCATGGAGGAGAATCCCGAGGATGTTGTTGTAGAGATTCCAGCATCCCCGGATTATGTCAGAAGGGAAGCTGAGGATACAGCAGCTTCCGAGAAGATGAAGGCCACAGCGTCGGCCTTGGATGCCGAGGGTCCAACAGAATTGCAAGAACCTGTTGCGGGGGCAACAAGTATGGTTGGAACTGAGGAGAGGGTTGATTCCCCTCCTTGTCTTGATGAGGGAGGATCGGCGGTATCATTGCCGAGTCCTACCCCAGCCTCTGTAGTTGAGGTGGCTACCGATCAGGAGGTGGCGACAGATCCTGTCCCTGTAGAGGGATTTGATGACGAGACCCGTCTGCCGATCCCGACTGCTGAGGCGGGTCAAGAGACAAGTGTTGATCTTCCCATTCTGCCAGGGGAAGTATTGGCTGTTGATAGAACGTTGGGGGCTGAAGAAGTGGCCGTTGACGTCAGTGGTTCCTCCGGGCTTGCGAAGGGCAAGGGTGTGGAACTCTCTGTTGCTCCTTCCACTTAGGGAACTATCTCGACGCCTGTGCCATCTTCCTCTGTTCCTTCGGCTCCTCGGGCTAGCAGTCCAGCCCCTGTTGATGAAGAGCCTATTGATACCGAGGTTCAAGCCTCGCAGGTTGAGGTTGGCAGATTTTTTTCCGGTCTGCTAACTGTAGTATCTCCTCCCACTCCTGCTATGACGCCGCAGGTACTGGCGGACGCAGACGAATACGTGAAATTCCTCGTCGAGGGGGTGTACAAAATGCTGCAGAGGGGTGTATCTGCTGTGATAGATGCCAACGGGAGCTTTGCGACGGCAAAAACTCTGGCAATGCCCAGTATCGAGCTGATCCACATTCACCAAGGCCACGACCATATGGCCGAAATTCTGGAGGCTTCGGTGATCGAGCTGGACGAGCGGCTTGCGGAACTTCAACGCATCCAGCGAAATGACCTCTCCGTCCTGATAGATACGGAGAAGGGGCAGTTGATTGCCGAGATCGAGTCTTCCTACCAGGCCACTGTGGATATTTGGGAGCGAAAGGTGGCTGAGACTGAGGCTGCGGTAGAGCAGTTGTCTCAGTCAATAAAGAAGACGATGGAAACACGAGCTGCGTTGGATGCTAACATCGCAGAGATCAACACCCAGATACGCCGCCTTAAGGACCAACGGGCCCGACTCCAGTTAGATGTCGAACGTGTCCGGGCTGAATACGCAGCATTCAAGAAGGAGGAAGCGACTTTTACTCAGCGGACTCTTGCCTTGGCTCGACAGCGACAACAGCTTGATGAGAAGCATGAGAGTGAAACTTCCGCTGGGGCTGTTGAATTAATGCATCAAGAAGCTGAGCGTCGAGTCCTGGCGACTGTGGAGACCCGTACAGCCGACTTAAGACGTCGAGTCAGAGAGCTTTCAACCCACCCTGGAGAGGTTCAGGGACTGTAGCTTTTCCTCTTTTAAGTTCTTTTGCAACCCTTGCTAGGGGATAGTGTGTTTTGTACTCTCTCTTTCAGAACAAAGAAGTACGCAACCTTTTTTTGTGATGTATTCATTTTTGTTATTATGAACTTGATGATTTGTGTGGACCTATTATCTTTTGCGTACCTTGGTTTTTAGGTACAGATAATAAGTTTGAAGGAACCAACATGTTTGCTCAGAGGTGATGTGGACCTGGCAATCATTAGGTTCAAAATGATAGAATCTTCCTACTCAGAGGTATTATGGACGTGGTAGGAATGATCCTGGGGGATGCGCTGAACAACTCAGAGGTGATGTGGACGTGGAAGTTCTGCGATCAATGTACGACAACGCAGGGGTTGTTTGTACGAGATGTTTACTCAGAGGTAATATGGACGTGGTAAACATGATGGGTAGCGTCGGCTTACGTAGCATAAGATTCCGCTTTGTAGGGTATAGAGAAACAACTCAGAGGTGATGTGGACGTGGTTATCTTTCTTCTGAAGGATGCCACGGAACAGCTGGGTTCCAGAAGCGTATGAGTTTGTGGAAGGGGATTGTGTGTGAGCCCCGATGATTGGGCCCACAAATCCCCTTTGGAGAAGTACATGTCTGAAGTATGTCAAGAATAGTACTTCTTTAGGAACTTGTCGTTGATGGGCATCATGAATAAGTCCCCATTGGATTTGGCGAGGCGGTAAGCACCGTTTGAGTATACCGTCTCTATGATGAAAGGTCCTTCCCACTTGGGCTCGAACTTTCCTGGTATCTTGTGAGTTAACACCATTGGCCTTCTACCTGCTAGAACCAGTTCGCCAACTTGGAAAGTCCTCTGTTTGACCTTTTTGTTGAAAGCCTGAGATATACGGGCTTGGTAGAGTTCGATGCGTTGTTGAGCCAGGAGACGCTTCTCATCGAGTGCCTCCAGTTCCCGCAGACGACGACGTTGATTGTCTTCTTCTGTGAGTTTGTTTGTTATTGCTACGCGGAGTGAGGGTATCTGGATCTCGAGAGACAGTACCACTTCGCTTCCGTAGACCAGAAAGAATGGTGTGTTACCTGTTTGGGTCCGTACTGTTGTGCGGTAGGCCCAAAGGCATTCGCCAAGCTTTTTATCCCAGTCGCGTTTGTTAGATGACACGACCTTTTTGAGTAGCCTGACAATAGTTTTGTTGAATGCCTCTGCTAACCCATTTGCAGTCGAATTGTAGGCGGTAGATGCCACATTTTGAATGCGATTCTTGTCACAGAACCTGCTAAAAAGGTGGCTGATAAACTGAGGACCATTGTCATGAATGATCCGCCGGGGTACTCCGAAACGGTAAATGACATGGTGTTTGATAAAGCTGACCACCCTGGAGCTCTTTACTTCTGCCAGTGGGACTGCTTCTGTCCATTTGGAGAAATAATCGGTGATGGCCAGGATGAAGCGGTGTCCTCTCGATGAAGGAGGGGTGATTGGTCCAACAATGTCCATGCCCCAGGCTTCAAAGGGCCAGGAGGCGACTGTAGGATGAAGTGGTTCAGACGGTGTATGTATGAAGTCTGTATGAAGTTGGCATGCATGACACTTCTTAGCATATTCAACAGCGTCGGCGGCCATGGTTGGCCAGTAGTAGCCCATATGTCGCAGTCGATCCTGCAACTTAGGACCGGGCTGATGAGCTCCGCAAGTTCCGTCATGAGCTTCTCGAAGAGCTTTGGTTGCTTCTTCGTTGGACATGTGTCGGAGGAGGAGCCCATCGAAGGAGCGTCGGTACAGCATTTTGGTAGCTGTGTCGTAGTAGAATCGAAGAGAGCGTCTCCTAACTGAGACGGCTTCCTTCGGGTCCTTTGGAAGGATTCCGTAGACAGCGAAGTCGATGAACGGGAACCTCCAGTCTCAGACATTAACACCAGTGTTCGTCGGCATGGCGTGAGCCACTCGCAAGCATAGGTTGTTTCTAGGACAAACCAAGTCTCGGCCAGTTACCGTGACATAGTGTTGAGTCCCAAAGGGCGCCGCCAGTGAGGCTGCGAGGCCAGCCAGAGCGTCAGCCTCCAAGTTTTGTAGACGAGGTACGTGTTCGATGAAGAACCCGGTGAAGGTTGAAATGATGTTCAATGCAACTTCATGGTAAGGGATCAGATCTTCATGGCGAACCTCGTACTGCCTCTGAACCTGGTTCACGACGAGTTTTGAGTCACCATAGGCTTCTAGATGGTCCACCCCCAGCTGTTGTGTGAGCTGAAGTCCCATGATGAGTGCGTTGTACTCGGCAACATTGTTAGAGCACGCTTCGAAAGGGAGTAAGCACGCTGGATGACCAACTGATCGGGGGAGACCAAGACTACCCCCACTCCTACGATGATTTGGCCTTTGGGGCCTGTTCTTGAAGTGCCATCGAAAAACATCCGCCAAACGGAGCTTCCTTCGGTGACGTTGGATTCTTGGACCTCATCCGGGATGTCTTCATAGAGTTTTGAGGATTCTGGAATGGGGTGTGCAGCCAAAATATCAGCCAGGGCTTGACCTTTAACAGCTTTTTGCGGGACAAACACCATATTGTACGGTGTTAGCAAGATCGCTCATGTGGCTAGCCGGGAGTTCAATGAACCTGGCTTCGTCATGAGGACTCTGAGCGGATTGACTCGAGAAATGACATGAATTGTCTGGCCCGAGACATAATGACGAGTCTTCTGGATGGCAAACACCAAAGCTAAGCACTCCTTTTCAACGAGGTTGTACCGGTGTTCGGCCCCGATGAGCATTCGACTGAGGTAGTAGATTGCTTGCTCATAGCCTGTATCGCTGTTTTGAGCCAGCAAAGCGCCAAGGGAATGATCCATGGCACGGACGTAGAGGAGAAATGGTTTGCCGGCGACAGGTGCCACCAGGACTGGTGGGCTCGTCAAGTAGGCTTTGATGTCGTCGAAAGCCTTTTGGCACTCCTCTGTCCAGACATAAGAGACTCCCTTCTTCATGAGCTGAGTAAAGGGTTGATATTTACCGAAAAGGTTTGCTATGAACCTCCGGATGTATGCCAGACGTCCCTGTAAGCTCCGAAGTTTTCGAAGATTCTTCGAAGGGTCCATATTGAGGATGGCTTTGGTCTTCTCGGGATCAACATGAATGCCTTTCGTCGTGATGACAAAGCCCAAGAATTTGCCGCTAGAAACCCCCAGGAAGGATTTAGCGAGGTTCATTTTAAGTTGGTGTGCCCGCATGAGATCGAAGACTGTCTTCAGATCCTGTAGGTGATCTCCTTTGAGGCGGCTCTTGACTGCAATGTCGTCAACATAGCATTCGACTGTCTTGCGAAGATATTGATGGAAGATGATGCTCATAGCTCGTTGGTATGTTGCACCGGCGTTCTTCAAGCCGAAAGGCATCACTGTGTAGCAGAAAACACCCTTTGGAGTTCTGAATGACGTGTATTTTGTGTCATCGGGGAACATCTTGATTTGATTGTAGCCTGAATACCCGTCCATGAAGGACATACATTCAAAGCCATATGTGTTTTCGATCATCACATCGGTGATTGGAAGCGGGAATTCGTCCTTCGGGCAAGCAGAGTTGAGGTCCCTGAAGTCGATACAGACTCGTATCTTCCCATTCTTCTTGGTGACAGGTACGACGTTGGCTACCCAATCTGGGTGCTGTTCCTCACGGATGAAGCCGCTGGTCAGGAGTTTGTCCATCTCCTGATCGATGGCATTCATGATGTCCGGACGAAAACGTCGCTGTTGTTGTTTGATAGGTTTGGCATCAGGCAAGATGTTCAACCTATGTATTACGATCTATGGATCGAGTCCCGGCATATCTTCGTAGCTCCAAGCAAAGACGTCGATATATTCTTTAGCCAGCTGGATTAGAGACTCTCGATCTTCTCCTTCTAGGCTTTTGCTGATGAAGATGGGTTTGGAAGAAGATCCGTCCCCAAGGTCGATCTGTTCGACTTCGTCTTCGGTGGGAGGTTCACGTAACTCAAAACGAGACTCCCATTGTTCTCCTAGGCGTTGAGCCCAGGGTTCTTCTTCGAAGGGTTCCGGTGCTTGGTCTTCGCCTTCACCTTTTTGAGGTTGTGCTGACGTCATGTTAGCTGACAGCACCCTCCTGAAGACTGATCCGATACTGGTATCGGAATCCTAAGTCGATACTTCGGACAAGTGGGAATGTTCTACATCTTCTGCATCTGAACTCTCCGGAGTTGATGGCGGCGTGACATAGCCTACCCCCCGTCGAGTCTTGTTGTAGTAGTCCTGCGACTTTCCTTTGGGTGTTGAAAGCCGGAGAGGGAGACGTCGACCCTTGCCGTAGTTTAGGCCTTTGTTGCATTTCAGGTCGTAGCCCATCTTTTGGATGATGTGCTTTGCCGTATCCTTGTATCGATAGACTTGTACTCTGTCGGTATGAGGTTCTGGCTCGAGTGGCGGGAGGTCTTGATGACGCTCGACTTTGTCCAAAATGATGGATCCTTCGTCTCGGCTTCGTGGAGGGGCTATGAAACAGACTCCTTGAGACGGGACTACTCGATTTACATTATGGACGGTCGTTATTTGTGTTTACAACAACCGTAGAGCATTATCTAATGTATACATGGCATTCCAATGTGGAAGATAAGAATAATTAAAAGACACTCTATTATTGATGAAGTACGAGATTTTATTCCGTCGGATTACATTGTCTAAGGAGGGTGCATCTACATCAGCAGAGATATATTCGCCAAGCTCCTCATCTGTAAGCACTGGGGCTGGATCAGGAGAGTCTACCACAGCTTTGATCTTGGGGTCTGAGAGGGTTATGTGAGCCCTCTCTGACGTCTTGGATGACTGCGGGGGCTTGCCCTTGAGACGCACCTTCAGAGGTGCCTCAACTGCGCCTCCTGTGACTGGTGCTTTCCCCTGTAATTTTGCCACCAGGGAAGCCGATGTTTGAGGCGGTTTTCCCTTGAGGCATATCTTCAGGGGAGCCTCAGGAGTCGGTGCTTTCCCTGATAGTTTGATGCTCATTGGAGGCACCTTCTGGGGTAGTTTGCCCTTCAGTCGGATCTTTAAAGGGGCGTCTGGAGTCATCTCAGGCTCCGTGTTCGGCTCAGTTGTCGTCTCTGCCTCATCATCAGCATCGTTGGCTTCCTCCTCGTTAAGTGGCTTGTACAAGTCAGAATCGGTGAAGTAGGCTTCAATCCCTTTGAAAGGATCGATGTCTGCGAACTCCGTCCGGATGACGTCGTTGGTGGATATATATTTCATACATTGGTGGAGCGTGGAAGGCACCACCATGTACTCATGTAGCCATGGTCGGCCGAGCAGGATGTTCTAGTTGACCTCGGCATCCACCACATAACAGGTCACCTTAGTTTTGAGGTTGTCGATATGACACTTCAGTCGGATCTTGCCTAGTGGCTCGCTTTTGCTAGCGTTGAAGCCACTGATGGTTGTGTTGGAGGGCTCCAGCCGATGCATTGGGATCCCCAGTTTTGATAGCAGTGCCTTCGGGATGATACTGAGGGAAGACCCCGGATCGATCTGAATCCGGCTTACCTTGACTGAACCGATGTACCCTGTGTAATACAGCGGTCGGTTATGTCGGTGGTGCTTGAGCAGCATGTCTTGTTGGGTGAAAGTTATGTTTGGGATAACTTCATCCGTACAATGACAGTACGCACAAGTAGTTGGGAGGTCTTCAGGCTGCTTGACCTGACTGAGAAAGGATTCAGCGTCCTTCAGAGCTTCGCAGAGAGCTTCTCGGGAGTCTTTAGAAAGACGCAGGAGCTCAAACAAAGACAGGCGTGCAGCAGTACTGGCCAGTTGTGCCAGTATGTCAAAGTTGTGGGGCTTGGCTAGCCCCGAAGTATTCTCCTTCCGTAGAGGTCTGTCGAAACGAGCCTCTACCTGCTTCTGTTTATTGGCTGCTGAGGGTTTAGACGGGCCCTCCTCAGGGATGGTGCCAGGAGGCACCACCTCGACGGCAGCTTCGTCGGGCTGGGCGTTCTGTTGTGCACGCGTCTGCACTGGAAGTGCCTCTTCCGTTTAAGAAGAGACTGTGCGACAAGGCTTGATCTTTCTGCCTTTTGATTTGGAGGTAGAGCGTACCTCCGGTTGAGTCACCTCGGAGACGAGGTCGGGGTGAACCCAGAGGACGTCTCATCGAGATGTGGTGAGTGGGACGAGTCCACTTGCATTGTCACGGGTAGGTGGCAAGTTTACCACCTCCATTGTCGCCTTAGGTATAGGGACGACACCATCTTATGTGTGTTTGCCATTGATTGTAAAAGAACAGAACAATTATCGGAGGACTGAACTTAGACTCACAATACAAACTCGCTCATACAAAGAAAGCCTAGGGACGAAAACCTAGATACAGCAGACTAAGTACGATTGTTTATTTTTGATTCTGGGGGATGACGATAGAGGCTCTGGAAAGCGACGGCCGCTCTGCCTTACTCCTTGGACGATCAGTATGCAGCCTTGGCTCGGGGAAGATCTGCTTGGCGTTGACGAAGAAAGGCTCTTCTTACTCTCCTCGGGTGGCTCTCCTGGCTTCTCTCTCTCTGTAAGTATCAAGAAGAAAGGGGGGAGCTCTCTCTGTGTAGATCTCTCTCTTCTTATTTTTTTTTATTCTTTTGTTGCCGACCTCTCTCTCTCTTCTCTTTTTTTTTTTACTCTGTCTTTTGCAAGGGAATGGCACCCTGCTATTTATAAAAGTGGGGAAGCATCATTAGGGTTTGGCTGATTACCCGTTCTCAAAGTGGTGGCGGCCTGGTGATTGATCAATCTGGACCATTAGTCTTGAGTGTGAAGGATCTGGACCATTAATGTAGATTATGCCAAATCCCATCAATAATAAATGTTGATTGCAATAAATCTCTATCATGATGATTTGCTGATGTCTACAAATCTAAATGAATCAATTTAATTCATTCTCCTGCCACGTGTCCCAGATTATTGGGATTTGGCCCAAGATTTGATTGACTTTAGGACACGTGTCCAGTCGTCAACGTTGAGCCGCATGAGGAGTGCCGATGTTTGGGCCACATGAAGGTCGTCATGACCGAGCCGCATGAAAGATTTCATGACCGAGCCGCATGAATAGTCTCTATACTCGAACCGCATGAAGGTTGTCATGACCGAGCCGTATGGATATGTTCATGACTGAGCCGCATGGGAATCTTCATGGCCGAGCCGCATGAGAGTCTTCATGGCCGAGCCGCATGGATCTCTTTATAGCCGAGCCGCATGGGGGACCTTCATGGTTGAACCGTATAGGTTTCTCTGCATTGGCCGCATGAACTCGTTTATTCTTGGCCGCATAAGCTCGCCTCAAAACTTTGGTAGACAGCGCCACTTTGAAAATTTTCCTTATTCCTGAAGTACTGCTTTTCGTGTCAGTCATTATGACAACTTTATGTCAAGTCTGTCACTTGTCAGGTCTGTCAGCCGTCAGAGCATTAAATGCGTCCTCACGTTGGGAACAGCTATTTTTGAAGACCACGTGGCCTCTCTCTGGGCCGCATGGAGTTTACTCGAGCTACCTATGTGCATTGAGCCGCATGTCCATGTTGGTAACTTTTGAGCCGCATGATACTCTTGAGCCGCATGAAGCTTCCTGGGTTCTGTGCCGCCTGAAGAATGTCCCATGACCGAGCCGTATAAAGGACGTCTCATGACCGAGCCGCATGAGGAATGTCTCATGACCGAGCCGCATAAGCAATGTCTCATGACCGAACCGTATGAAGGACGTCTTATGACCGAGCCGCATGAGGAATGTCTCATGACCGAGCCGCATGAAGGATGTCTCATGACTCGCGTGAGGAATGTCTCGATCTGCCCGTGCACTCGCTTTGTGGGCCCGGGTATCCCGAACACACGAGTGCGTAGGTATCATATTTGTTCCCTGATGTGGGGGCTAATAAAAACACTTGCCCTCGATCTTTGTTGGGAGACTCTTGAGAACCACTCTGTCCGTTTGCCACCGGGGGCTGGACACGGGCGGCTCTGTACAACTTTCCATCAGAGGCCCGCTTAGCGGGACGCTCTTGATGGTCAGAGGTTGGGACAGCTGGCAGAGCCTGATGAGCCCGCGCTGCCCTAGACTTCTTCTACTTAGCACCCGAAGGTGCGTAATAGGAAGAGTCCAAGTTTGGAAGGAGGGAAGAGAAGTTGGTGCCCTTTTCAAAGGAGGTAAGGGGGCTCTATTTATAGAATGGAGTAAGCCCTTTCTTCTTCTCCTTTCCGATGTGGGACTAAAAGCAATATTTTCCATGCTTCTATAGGACCCCCTTCAATGTTTCCAAATTGCAAATTTGGAACACTTTGAATAAGAAGCATGGAAAGTAGATTTGTTTAGGTGTGGCAATCCAATCAGAGATAGCATGGACGTGATAGGTTTGGGTACTTCCGCTGGGGATGTTATGTGGACTTATCATCCTTGGCGTACCTTGGTTTTAGGTACGGATAATAAGTTGAGAGAGGGAACCATCATATTTACTCAGAGGTGGTATGGACGTGGTAAATATAAGGTTGATGGTAGAGCTTTCCTACTCAGAGGTGATATGGACATGGTAGGAGCGAACTCGAATGAGGATACATAGAACAACTCAGAGGTGCTATCAACATGGGAGTTCTATGCATTAGGTAAAAGAATGCTATGGAACAGCTGGGCTCCGAAAGCATGTGATGATGAGGAAAGATGTGGATGTACTAAGGGACCTAGTACGGCATTTGTGGTCAGCAGAGGACATTTGTGGGCCTATTATCCTTGGCATACCTTGGTTTTAGGTACGGATAATAAGTTTGATAGGGATACCTAGGACAACTCCGCGGTAAGGCGGATATGGAGGTTCTTGGTATCGGGCGAAAGAATACCATGGAGCAGTGAACAGTTTTCTATTTTCTTTCACTGTTTTTCTTTTCTTTTTGTTAAGGGATGTGATCCCAGATGATGTAGTACTTTGAATTTTAAATAAATGAGCATGTTTCAACTCATCTTCTCTTTCTTGTACTTATGGTATTTGTGGAATTGGACCTGCTGGGGGATTATTTGTGGACCTGTTACCCTAGGCGTACCTTGGTTTTAGGTACGGATAACAAGTTTGGTCAGGATATCCGGAACAGCCATGGCAAAGTGGTCATGGGTGCTCTCGGTATTGGAAAAAAGAATGCCGTAGAGCAGCTGGGCTCCCGGGGCATGGTGAGATGGTGGATTTATGCTAAGAAGCTTAGCAAGGGATATTTGTGGACCTATTATCCTTGGCGTACCCTGGTTCAGGATACGGATAATAGGATGAAAGGAAACCAACATATTTGCTCAGAGGTTATGAGGACATGGCAAGCATGAGGGTTTTACCGTGGAATTTTCCTGCTCAGAGGTAATGAGGACATGGCAGGGGAGACTTTACGGAAGATATTCGTGGTCAACAGAGGACATTTGTGGTCAACAGAGGACGTTTGTGGTCAACAGAGGACATTTGTGGTCAACAGAGGACATTTGTGGGCCTATTATCCTTGGCGTACCCTGGCTTAGGATACGGATAATAGGATGAAAAGGAACCAACATACTTACTCAGAGGTAATGAGGACATGGCAAGCATGAGGGTTTTTGTTTCACCGCGGAATCTTCCTACTCAGAGGTAATGAGGACATGGCAGGAGAAAACTCAACGGAGGATATTTGTGGACCTATTATCTTTGGCGTACTCCGATTGTGGGTACAAATAATAGGTTGAAAGGGAATCGACATACTTACTCAGAGGTAATGAGGACATGGCAAGTATAAAGTTTTCTTCGACGGAGCCTTCCCACTCAGAGGTAATGAGGACATGGCAGGAGTGGGCTCAATGAAGAGGGGTACATTGAACGACTCAGAGGTAATGAGGACATGGAAGTTCTATGTAAAGGGGTGATTTGTTTTTGGCGAAAATGGAACGACTCAGAGGTAATGAGGACATGGCCGTTTTGAAAATTTGTGGATCTGTTACCCTTTTTGTGCACTGGGAGTGCGGGTAGTGGATCATGAGGGAGGATCCCTTCCAGGAAAAAAGTTCAGAGGTATGTTTATACATAACGTTCTCCCTAAAAGAGTGACCGGGATGTAAGTTCAGGGGTACCAGCGGGTACATAACTCGACAATCCATAAATTTTGTGATCAAAGTGTAAGTTCAAAGGTACCAGCGGGTACATAACTTGGTAGTTTGGGATTTTTGTGGAAGGAGGAGGTGAGTTCAGCGGTACGAGAGGGTACATGACTCGGTAGTTTGGGATTTTTGTGGAAAGAGGAGGTGATTTCAGCGGTACGAGAGGGTACATGACTCAAAAATCTGGAATATTGTGGATATGAGTTCAGCGGTACCAGTAGATACATGACTCAGTGATCTGGAGAGAATGTGGATGTGAGTTCAGTGGTACCAGCGGGTACATGACTAGATAATCTGGAGTGGATGTGAGTTCAGCGGTACCGGGGGGGTACATAACTCAATCAGGGATTTTTTTTTTTTTGGATGTCGTTTCGGACGTAATACTTCTTCAGGAAATTGCCGTCGATGGGCAACATGAGCAAGTCTCAGTGTGAGCAGCCACATACTTGGCCAGCTCCAACTCTTCTTCAGCCACCCCCTGTGTAAATGCAGACTGAGAGGATGATTTGGGCAACTTGATCATCAGGGGTTCAGTTGATGGAGTAGATCGTGGAGTTGTTGGCGGACTAGCGACCCCCAGTTTGGCACTTAACGTGGAGCGAGGAGTGGCTGGTTCGCTTGAAGTGTCAGACCTCGCATCGGGGTGACGACCTTTCTTAGGCAGGCGTATCGTCAGAGGTCTATCGGAGGGATTGAGCTTCTCTGTTTGGGATTGACCGACTCTTGGCAGTCTAATGGTAAGTGGCCCCGTTGTGGGTCTCGGCACCTGGCCGGACCTTGGCAGCCGGATTCTCATCTGTTCTTCTTGTGCGGAGAGACTGATTGCGTCCTTACGCAGAGTGGCCGTAAGGGATACGGAATTGCCCAGTTTGCGAGCCTGAAGGTGGATCGTTAGAGGTTCTTCTGATCCTGTAACCGTCTTGTTGTGAGCTTGCACATCTTCTTCGGCCAGATGCTTTTTTGATTTTTCGTACAGACAGGAGTCTGAGTAATAAGATTCGACCCCCTTGAAGGGGTCGATATCGGCAAACTCTGTCCTCACGAAGCCGTGCTTATCGACATATTTGAAGCACTGGTGTAGCGTGGAAGGCACGATCATGTAATCGTATATCCAAGGCCGCCCCAGCAGGATATTGTAAGAAGTGTCGACATCTATGACATAACAGGTGACTTTTGATTGGAGATCGCCGATCTGACACTTCAAACGGATCTTCCCTATTGGGTAGCTCCTGTCCGAATTGAAACCGCTAATGGCGGTGCTTGTAGGCGTCAGGCGATACATTGGAATGCGAAGATGATGTAGCAAACCCTTCGGAATGATGCTTATGGAGGACCCAGGATCAATGTGCATTCGGTCCACCTTTACGTCGCCGATGTATCCAGTGTAGTACAATGGGCGATCGTGCAGGTTAGTTTTGATGAGCATATCCTGCGGAGAGAAGACGATATTGGGCATTGCACCTGTACACGCACTATCTTGGAGATCTGTAGGCTGATTATCTCCCGTGAGGTTGACCTGAGCCAAGTATGCGTCGGCATTTTGGAGCGCCTCACTTAGAGCCGTGCGGACATCCTTCGAGAGCCTCAGGAGTTCATATAAAGATAATTTGGCCGGTGTATTGGCCAATTGAGCCAAGATGTCAAAGTTGTAGGGTCTTTCCAGCCCCTGAGGTGTCTCCTTTCGGAGGGATTTGTCAAAACGGGTCTCTTTCGGCCTGGGTTTGTCGGTCGTTGAAGGCTGAGCCGGTCCCGGAGTATCAGCGTTTGTGGGCTGCTGATCATTAGTCGGATCCTCGGCCACTGGTTGGGCTTGTGCTCCAGATCGAGTAGTGACGGCTGAGACTTCCTCCTCCTCTGCCGAGGCGGTGCGGCATGATCTGACCTTTCCACTTTTCTTTTTAGAAGGTAAAGTGGGCTGAGTCACCTCGTGGACTAGGTCCGGATGGACCCACATAATTTCCCCTCGTGATGTGGTGAGGGGTACTAGGCCGGGAGTTTGATCACGGGCAGGCAGAAGATTAGTGATTTCTATCGTTGCCAGAGGGATGGGTATGACACCGTCTTGAGTCTCTGTTGGAGGGAAATTGCCGAATTGTACGGACACCATGTTGGCTGCTACGGTTACCTCCTCGAAGTCGATAGCCAGAGCGTTCGAATCGATGAGGTTCTGGATATACCGTTTCAGTTGGTAGCAGTCGTGTGTAGCATGGTGGACGTAGCGGTGGTAATGGCAGAACTTCGAATTTTCCAAATCAGCCGACCGAGGTTCCCGCCTTGGTGGAGGAAGCTGAATTCTATTTCCTTGTATAAGCATGTCCAAGATAGGCTTGATGTGGCCGTCTTCGAAAGAATAAGTGATTTGAGGCCATTGTTTGTCTGCTGGCTGTGGCTCGGGCTTCTGGGCTGTATCGGTCACCATGGCCTGCTTATCTTTGTTGTCCCGGTTGTTGGAGGGGCTACCCCCATTGTCGTTGCTGGCGTTGGGACGCTTCCCCTTGTTCTCTCCCTCTGAGATATGCAACCCCAGTTGGCGAGCTTTCTTCAATCGTTCCTCGGCACTTGTAGCGCTGATGATAAAGGCCTTCCAGTCCTTGAATTGACTTTCGCCCATCCAGAGACTAATTATTGGGAGTAGTCTCTTTTGGCAAATTTCAATCAAGGAAGAGTCCGGGTTCCCAGATGGTAACTTCATTGCGGTTTGACGAAACCGCTCAATGTAATTCCTTGTCAGCTCTTTCTCTCCTTGGACGACGTCCATGAGGGTAGACATCGTGACGTCCTGCCCTACCTCTTAGAACCTCTCCAAGAACAAGCGCTTGAAGCCAGCGAAGGAGTGGATGCAATTATCTAGCAGGTTGCGGTACCAATCAAAGGCGACTCCTTCCAGTGCCCCAATGAATAACCGTATGAGGATGGCATCCTCATGGGGCAGATGGTCGGTAGTAACCTCAAAGTAAGTGATGTACCGGCTTGCTGAAGTCTTACCATCATATGGGTTGATATTAAACGGCTTATATCTTGGGGAAAAGGGCACATCCCTCCATTCAGCTGGGTATGGTTGCCGTATTCTGAGGTCTTGAGAATTTTCTCGGGCGTGGAACATCGCTCGAAGCTCCTGGACCTCTCTCCTTACTTCTCGGGCCTCATCTGTCGCGGTAGGGGCCGTTATCTCGGGAGCATTATTGCCCGGGTTTGGTGCCGCTGAATTTGAATCTATGTTGTTCGTGGGACCCCGCTTGTCTGACCAGGTGTCACTCCCTGTAGAGTAGGAAGTGCCGCTTTGATCTCATCTACGGACTTGACCAAGGCATGCAGTATGGCCTTCAAAGTATCGATACGTTAGCGATCGCCGGAACTACCTTGGCTGTTGTCTGTCATGAATACCGTCCTCACGTGAGGAGTGACAAAAGGAGAGGTGGCGGACATGCCCTCCGAGTCATACTCATGCATCGAGAAATCATCGGGATATGTGGAGATGTTCTCTTCAGGTTCGGACTCGGAAGGAACAGTACCCCCAGCTTCAGAACTTGCTTCATTTAGGACGTCCTCGAGGACGTCGGTATCTGTTGTATCCGTCGGAGGATTTGCTTCCTCCAGTCTGTCTTCTTGGAATGTCGGGTTGTCGTAGAGGTTTGGAGAAGTGCTACCCCCAGTCCCGACGACCCCCAATGACGTAGACGGCGAACTTTCTACTGCAGCAGTTTTTGTCTTTGAACGGGTGTGTTGGAATACTCCAGTAGAGGATAATCCTTTAGACGACGGCTTCTTAGCTGTAATAGTTGACACCTTTGGGCTGGAGATGCTTGTCTTCTTCCCACTCCCCTCAACGGGGACTTTCCGTACGGAATTACAGGAGGCAACGGGAGGTGCCTCGTCTTTCGAGCTCGGATGTTGTAATCTTTAGAAGACGGATGGCCGGTCTTCTGTTACTGCCGTGTTGTTGCAACAGCAGTTGACGATAATCTGGGTGCAGTGACGTCCCTGTGAGGACTCTCTGCATGCTGAGGCTCCTTCTCTTTCCTTGCGTTTGTGGAGGATAGCTTCACGCAGGTCAGAGGAACCACTTTGTCCGTTTGCCGCCGGGGGCTGGACTCGAGTGGTTTTATACAACTTCCCGTCAGAGGCCCGCGTGATACTCAGCGGGACGCCCCGATAGTCAGAGGTTGGGGCAGCTGTCTGGACTTGATGAGTCCCCGCTGCCCTAGACTTTTTCTTTTTAGCACTTGTGGGTGCGTAATAGGAAGAGTCCACATTAGGTATCACAGAGTCTGGATTCTCATCCAGCGAGTGATCAGAGTTAGGACCGCATGAGAGTCGGTCGAAAACTGATCGAGAGAAGCGCGGTAGAGACGTTATGCGGCTAGCGTTGGGTGCCGTACAGGCTATCTGCATGCGACTGTCTTCTGTTGTGGGACGAGTTCTTATGCGGTTAGGAGTCACGGCCGTGCAGGCTGTCCGCATGCGGTTGGCATCTGTGGCCGCATGGGTTTTCTGCAAGCGGTTGACTTTACTAGCCGCATGAATCTCATCCATGCGGTTGGGAACTGTAGCTGCATAAGTTATGCGGCTGACAGCAGTGGCCGCATAAGTTTTCTTTGTGTAGTTGACGGTTGTGGCCGCATAGATTTTTTTTCTGCGGTTAATACCCTTCTGCGGTTCAGGTTGAGCAGAGACCCTCTTTGCCCCTGCAAGTCCAGCATCATAGTATTTTCTTCTGCCGGACTTGGGGGCAGCAGAGGTGTCTACGATCTGAAGTGGGGCCGCAGGAGAATCTTTCTCGCCGTCTTGAGCGACCGAGGGTATCCCATCGAGGGCTTGGGGAGGAGCAAATGACTTTAGCCTCCACTCTTTGCGAGCCTTCGTGGTGCGGGTGCGTTTCTGGACCGGGCCAGCGTTGCCTTCAGAGAGCATCTCTTCGAACGCCTGTTGGTCGAAGCGGACGACCATCTTCTGTTGTGTGGAGCCAAGTTTGGCTGCATCCGATTGCGTCACCAACTCCTCAGCCGTGGAGAAGTTAGTCCCCAGCAGGGTCGCCATCGTGTTTGCCATTGATTGTAAAAGAACAGAACAATTATCGGAGGACTGAACTTAGACTCACAATACAAACTCGCTCATACAAAAAAAGCCTAGGGACGAAAACCTAGGTACAGCAGACTAAGTACGATTGTTTATTGGGGGGTGACAATAGAGGCTCGAGAAAGCGACGGCCGCTCTGCCTTACTCCTTGGATGATCAGTATGCAGCCTTAGCTCGGGGAAGATCTGCTTGGCGTTGACGAAGAAAGGCTCTTCTTACTCTCCTCGGGTGGCTCTCCTGGCTTCTCTCTCTCTGTAAGTATCAAGAAGAAAGGGGGGAGCTCTCTCTGTGTAGATCTCTCTCTTCTTATTTTTTTATTCTTTTGTTGCCGACCTCTCTCTCTCTCCTCTTTTTTTTTTTACTCTGTCTTTTGCAAGGGAATGGCACCCTGCTATTTATAATAGTGGGGAAGCATCATTAGGGTTTGGCTGATTACCCGTTCTTAAAGTGGCGGCGGCCTGGTGATTGATCAATCTGGACCATTAGTCTTGAGTGTGAAGGATTTGGACCATTAATGTGGATTATGCCAAATCCCATCAATAATAAATGTTGATTGCAATAAATCTCTATCATGATGATTTGCTGATGTCTGCAAATCTAAATGAATCAATTTAATTCATTCTCCTGCCATGTGTCCCAGATTATTGGGATTTGGCCCAAGATTTGATTGACTTTAGGACACGTGTCCAGTCGTCAACGTTGAGCCGCATGAGGAGTGTCGATGTTTGGGCCACATGAAGGTCGTCATGACCGAGCCGCATGAAAGATTTCATGACCGAGCCACATGAATAGTCTCTATACTCGAACCGCATGAAGGTTGTCATGACCGAGCCGCATGGATATGTTCATGACTGAGCCGCATGGGAATCTTCATGGCCGAGCCGCATGAGAGTCTTCATGGCCGAGCCGCATGGATCTCTTTATAGCCGAGCCGCATGGGGGACCTTCATGGTTGAACCGCATAGGTTTCTCTGCATTGGCCGCATGAACTCGTTTATTCTTGGCCGCATAAGCTCGCCTCAAAACTTTGGTAGACAGCGCCACTTTGAAGATTTTCCTTATTCCCGAAGTACTGCTTTTCGTGTCAGTCATTATGACAACTTTATGTCAAGTCTGTCACTTGTCAGGTCTGTCAGCCGTCAGAGCATTAAATACGTCCTCACGTTGGGAACAGCTATTTTTGAAGACCACGTGGCCTCTCTCTCCGGGCCGCATGGAGTTTACTCGAGCTACCTATGTGCATTGAGCCGCATGTCCATGTTGGTAACTTTTGAGCCGCATGATACTCTTGAGCCGCATGAAGCTTCCTGGGTTCTGTGCCGCCTGAAGAATGTCCCATGACCGAGCCGTATAAAGGACGTCTCATGACCGAGCCGCATGAGGAATGTCTCATGACCGAGCCGCATGAGCAATGTCTCATGACCGAACCGTATGAAGGACGTCTTATGACCGAGCCGCATGAGGAATGTCTCATGACCGAGCCGCATGAAGGATGTCTCATGACTCGCGTGAGGAATGTCTCGATCTGCCCGTGCACTCGCTTTGTGGGCCCGAGTATCCCGAACACACGAGTGCGTAGGTATCATGTTTGTTCCCTGATGTGGGGGCTAATAAAAACACTTGCCCTCGATCTTTGTTGGGAGACTCTTGAGAACCACTCTGTCCGTTTGCCACCGGGGGCTGGACACGGGCGGTTCTGTACAACTTTCCATCAGAGGCCCGCTTAGCGGGACGCTCTTGATGGTCAGAGGTTGGGACAGCTGGCAGAGCCTGATGAGCCCGCGCTGCCCTAGACTTCTTCTACTTAGCACCCGAAGGTGCGTAATAGGAAGAGTCCAAGTTTGGAAGGAGAGAAGAGAAGTTGGTGCCATTTTCAAAGGAGGTAAGGGGGCTCTATTTATAGAATGGAGTAAGCCCTTTCTTCTTCTCCTTTTCGATGTGGGACTAAAAGCAATATTTTCCATGCTTCTACAGTGTGGTGGTCGGCGGCAAGGTGCCGAACTGAAGTGACACCACATTGGCTGACACCGTCTTCTTTTCATAGTCGACGGAGATTACATTGGCATTGATCATGCGCTGGATGTAATTCTTGAGGACGTAGCAGTCCTTGGTCGGGTGTCCGACAAACCGATGGTAGTGACAGTACCTCGGGTTGTCCACTTTCCCAACTTCATCGGGCCGCTTTGGGTCTGGGAGCTTGATCTTGTCACCCTGCTTCAGTATTTCAAAGAGTTGCAGGGTGTCTTCGTCATTGAATAAATACACCTCCTTGGGTCTCGGTGCCAGTAGAGGCTTCTGAGTAGGCACAGATGCGCCTTTCGAGGCATTAACAGTCAATGCCTGTTTCCCCTTTGCTTCTCGTCCGGAGTTGTTGGCTGCAGACCTTTTCTCCTTATCATCAAAGGCGGGGAAGCTGACACCCAGAAGACGTGCATTGGCCGCCTTCTTTTATGCGGCTTCAGCTTCGATGATGAGGGAGCTCCAATCAGGAGGGGGAGTAGAGTTGAGCCAGAGCTTCACTGCAGGCAGCATGTTCATGCTGCAAGAGGAGAGGAGCGCATGTTCTGGTATGCCCGGAGGTAGCCTGAAGCAGGCCTGTCGAAAGCGTTCAATGAACACCCGGACCGTTTCTTTCTCCTTCTGGCGTATCTCTATGAGAGATGCCATCGTCATGTCCTTCCCTCCGTCGTAGAAGCGATCGAGGAAGAGGTGCGTCAAGTCATCGAAGGACGATATAGAATTGTCAGGGAGGCTGCAGTATACGCCACCCCTTTTAGAGCCCCAACAAAGATGCTGGTGAGGAGCGCGTCCTCCTTTGGAAGATGCCCCGTCTGTGACTTTTATATTTTGGAGGGTAAAGCACCTTGTTCCACTCGCGGGGATAAGGCTGGGGAATGCCCATCTTCTGGCGCTCCTCTTGCCTGTTTTTGGACTCGAAGCGCTCCCACAAGTCCTTGATCATTTCAACCACATCCTCCGTGGAGCTAGGAGTCGGGGAAGGTGGTACTATCTGGAGTGGAGCGTTTGAGGGCTTCGACGTCCGGGGTGCTTCTGTATCTGAGGGTGCCCGTTGAAGGGGTACATTCGACTCCCCATTGGCTCCTGGGTCGGGACCGGTTGAAGGTGTTCTGATCAAGGCCGACCGTATATCAAACACTGCTTGAGTCAGTGCTTGCATAGAGGCAGAGAGGGTTTTGAGTCCTCCCTCTAATGAGTCTATGCGCTGGACAATGTCCTGCGGCGGCACATCAGACTCGGAATCACCCCCAGTCACGTATACTGTCCTGACACGGCCGGGAGTAGATGGATTGGTTGAGGCTTCGCTCTCGACCTCACTTTCATGTGGGGGAGTCACCTCTCCTGGTGTTCCACCTTGGCCACCCCAGCCATATTCTGGAGGTCATTCTCGACGTGCACATCTGCAGGGGCCTGATTGCCCTCGGCTCCGTCTTGAAGGGCCTCTTCGTCTCTACCCCCAGCTGTGTCCTGGGGGACATCCTCGTTT
Source organism: Iris pallida (assembly GCA_029216955.1). NCBI lineage: Eukaryota > Viridiplantae > Streptophyta > Magnoliopsida > Asparagales > Iridaceae > Iris > Iris pallida. Next base: position 7,155,883 of record JANAVB010000599.1, on the reverse strand, counting down.
TGAGGGGCTTTTGGGAGGCTGACTTCGCCTTGAGGACGAAGATCCGCCGCAGCTGTGCTTTGGACATCTTCGTCTTCGGAAGGAGGCTCAACAAAGGTCTGACTACCCCCAGTTTTCTCTAAGAACTTCTTCCTTGACCGAGTGCCTTCGAACACTCCAGAGGTCGAGATAGCTGCCTTGGTTTTCCTTGGCTGGCTTTTGGATGAAGACGAGGGATTGCCAGTCTTCCGAACTGACGAGGAGTTGGAGGTCACGTTGCATGAAGCAACCCATGGCTCCTCTTCTGTTGACACCTTCATCCTGAGGCGATGTCGGAGGGGTGTCGATAATTGCAGCCGCTGGAAGACTAACTGCCTTGGTGGTACTGCTGCCTTGCAACAGTAGTTGATGTTGACCACCGCACAAGTATGCCCCGTGAGAGGCGCATCGTGCCTGTTGGTCGACTCTCCTGACCGGCGCTTGTGAGTGATCACGTTGCGCAGGTCGTTGGAGGAGAGTGCTACCTTCACACCCCCTTCAGGCGCATGGCAAGGCCAAACGCCAGGGTGGACAAGTGAGTGCTGCGCCCCCTGATCTAATACCAAGCAGGCATCACGATCAGTAGTGGGGGAACCACAACATTTGAAGTGACTTGAACGGGCCTCAAATGCACAACCAGAGGAGGCGCAGGAGTTCAAGACCACTGAATTTGCCTCACTTGACTTGGTTGTGCACGCAGTAGATGCGCCCAAGTAAGATGAGGACTTTGAAGGTCGACTCATTTTTGGTACAGAGGCACCTGTTTCGATCTTGTACAGCTTGCCATCGGCAGCGCGCGTGATTGTGAGTGCGTGCCTCTGGCCTGCTGCTGGCATAGCACGTTTGTGGTGCATGGCCCGTGCCGCCTTTGATTTCTTTGTACTAGCCCGCTGGAGCGCATAGTACTCAGCATCCAAATTCTCCTCGCCATTACAGCGAGTGAGTCTATCAAAGACAGAGACTTTTTGTGGCGCATCAGAGGTGATGCGCGGGGCATTGGCTGCGCCCCTGCTCCGTCGATGCATCTTCCTCGCCTGAGAGGGAGATGGCTGGGGAACGTGGTCAACCGCACGCTTTCCCGAGAGATGCGCTGCATCAGCGGGCGCACCTTGGTTGCTGAGAACGTCAGCAGGAAGGAAGGGCTGTATTGGCGCATTCCCTTCAGTGGTGGTGCCCGAGGCGTCGACCTTGCGCACCCAGACACGGCGGGTCTTCTTCGGCTTCGGTAGCCGCTTCGAAGGACTCGCACTTCCTTCAGAAATGAACTCCTCGTATGCCTGTTGATTGAGGCGCACGACCAGCGTCTTGTGGGAGGAGCCCACCTTCACGTCGTCGGCCTGTGACACGACTTTTACGGAGAAAGAGAAAGAGGTCCCCAGCAGATTCTCCAGCTTGTTTGCCATTAAAATTGTTTGATTGAAAACTTTAATATAAACAGAACAGTGTTACAATATAGGACTTAGATGTAGTCCTAGGAGTACACTTTTGTTTAATCTGGATTCCTAGTGCAATAGAGCGAGTGGTAATGCGTTGACTCCGTTGACGGACTAACGACGGTTATCGGTTCTCTGAAGGTGTAGATTGCTCTGGGTGCTGGAGCTTGCTGAGAGGAGGAAGACGTTGAATGTCTGTATCTGCCTCTCGGGTGGTATGTTTGTTCGTATCTGTCTTTGTGTGTAAGGAGGAAATGATTCCTCTATTTATAGCTGGGCAGGTTGGCTGCTCATGCACGCATATGTAGGATGCGCCGGTGCGTGGGAACGCCACGTGGAGATTGCTGATGGAGGCGCATGGATGATGCGCCCTACTCGAGGGGTTGAATTCTTTATACTGCTGTTGTGAGCCGGCACGTAGCAGAGGAGAAGATCTTTCTGTTGCTGAGATCTTGGATGAGTTGAGTCAAAGGACACGTATCGTCGACCCATGGCTCGGAGATCTCTGTTTTGGTGGGGGGACGATTTGGTGGCCTTGGATTGGGCGCATGATGAGATTTTGGCTCGTGACCTTTAGGAGTCACGAGCCGTTCTGGGCGCAGGCTTTTGAGGCGCATGCGAGCGACTTTTCTTCTGTCTTTCGGGATCAGAGATCAGTCTGGGGCGCATGGGTTTTGAGGCGCATGCAAAGCTTCAACTGGAGACTCTTCTTCTGTCTTTAGGGATCAGTGAAGGGTCTGAGGCGCATGGCTTTTGAGGTGCATGCAGGTTTGGGCGCATGGCTGCGGAGGCGCATGCGGGTGGTTGAGTGGCCACGTGGCAGTAGCCGTCGAAGTAAAGTCATGATGTTGCTGACGTTGTGGATGCTTCATTTTCTGCAAAAGCTGTCAACCGTCCAGGCTTGGGGAGGCGTACTGCCAACTCTATCAGTTCAGCATTTAATGTTGGTGACATTCGATGGACAGATGAGTGGGCGCGTCGGTTGACGTTCCACTAGGCGTATGGAGATGTATGGGGGCGTATCCTCTGTGATGCGCTCGGTACAGGGCGCATTTGTGGGAGGCGCTTGGTGTTTGAAGGGGTGTGATGCGATGTCCAGCCGGCGCATTCGACACGTCTTTAATGATGCGGCTGTTTCGCTTCTCGAGTATTTTTAATAGTCGTTCGGCTGAAGTCGAGGCGTCCGGTTCATCCATTTAATGTGAGTTCATTGCACGAAATTCGGAGAGCCATCCACTTGGCATATAGGTTTCTGCCCGGCCTATAAATAGTGGCATGGGGAGAAGGTTGTCCTCTCACTCTCTCACGTCTTTCCAACATGAACTCGGGTTCTCGGGTGCATTCTGTTGACAAAGTGCTCCCGAGGATGAAGATGAGACGCCATGTCGTCGTTAATGCTCCTGAAGGTGACTGTTACATCCAAAAGACGGAGTCGAGGGCTTCCGAGACGGGCGGAAGGTGTCTGTTGCATCCAAAGATAGGGATGTTCAGGTCTCGTCTCCGTTGTTCCGGAAGAGCCGTAGATCGGAATGGCGGTGCTAGGCTCTCTCTTCCTTCAAAGTGGGTGTCGCCCACTCTGAAAGCTGCTCCTTTAGCCGTATTTCGATTACGGTCTTCCTTGGTCTTTGGAGGCTCTTTCGAAGCCTCCCCTAGCCACAGATTTACGGTGCTCTTCTCTTCATTGGTTCCAGCCAGAGGGTTAAATGCTTTGTTTAATCGAAGCACTTATCAGGTGAGCCTGGCTGAAAGAGCGGCACATAACTGGGCTGCTGAAGGGATGCACATAACTGAGCTGGATACACATAACTGAGCTGCTGAAGAGATAGTGGGATGCGCCTAGATGGAGGCGCATAGTATCTGCTGCGCCTATCTGGTGGCGCATGGTGACTGCTGCGCCTAACTGGCGGCGCATGGTGGCCGCTGGCTGTAGACTTAGGATCTTTCCTTTGTAGAAATTCTCCTTTGTACAACCTTTTCTAGATATGTAATAGACTTTTGTATATAAATAAAAAGTCTTTCTTCAAATGTCTATACTTATTGACTTTGCTGTGAAGTGTTCTGTCCGAGTTCTGGCGCATGTAGTGTCTGGCGCATGGGCTTTCTGGTTGTGAAATTCCATACTTCTACAGCTGGCATGACTTTCATGCCATATGCTTGTGTTGGCTTACTTTCTTGATGTAGATTTCTTCAGGTAGCCTTTGCCATATTTGCTGCTTTTTTTTGATGATGATGTTGTGGGACAATCTTTCTTTATGTGTCCTTTCTTCTTACATCTGTAGAAAATATGATCTTCCTCGTTGTTGTTGTTGTCTTTGCTGTCTTTTGTTCTCCTGTTAAATCTCATGAACTTCTTGAATTTTCTTACCAGAAGAGCTTGATCTTCAGAGTCGGAGTCGCTGTCGTCAGAATCATCTTCGATGGTTCTTCTATGTTGAGCCTTGAGAGCGATTGTCTTCTCTGACTTCTCCTTTTGTGTAGCATCTTCAAATTCTTGAAGTTCTAACTCGTGAGTGAGTATCTTACCCATGAGTGTTTCTAGAGACATTATTGAGAGGTCGTTCCCTTCAATGATTGCAGTAGCCTTTGGAATCCAGTTCTTTGTAAGGGCTCGTATAAGTTTGCAAATCTTCTCATGGTTACTGTAATCCTTGCCTAGTGAAGATAGAGGATTTACAATATCCAAGAATCTTGTAAACATCTGAGTGATAGATTCACTTGGCTTCATTTTGAACGCCTCGTACTCTTGAGTAAGTCTGCTGATCTTTGACTCCTTGACTTGTGTTGTTCCTTCGTGGGTTACTTTGAGAAGTTTCCACACTTCGTTTGATGTTGTGCAAGTAGACACCCTGTTGAATTCAGTTCTGTCTAAAGCACAAAATAAAGCGTTAATAGCACGTGCTTCAAGACTGGCCTTTTTTTTCTTCCTTTGTATATTTGTCATGGGGTTTTTCAATTAAAACACCATCAACATTAATACGAGGGGACTTTTTATAGCCATCAATAACTACAGACCATAAGTCAAAATCAAGAGATTTCAGAAAGAAACTCATACGTGTTTTCCAATAAGTGTAGTTTGGTGCCGTCAAACAGTGGAGGTCTGTTTGTGGCTTGGCCTTCACTTATAAATTTTACAGTTGCCATGTGTAATGCTGTGATCTATACGAAAATTGAATATAACTGCAATTTTATCTTGCTTTACATGTATAACCCGCTCTGATACCAATTGTAGGAACGAAATCGTAAAGCAGAATACTCTAGAGGGGGGTAAATAGAGTAGGCAGCGGAATATTGCTAATTAAAAATCTTGTTAGCAGTTAGATCACAGATATAAAAATAATCACAAAGTAAATGACAGAAATAAAAAGTGATCAAAAGGCAAACGCAAATACCGAGATTTATACTGGTTTCCCTCTTGTGAGGACTAGTCCAGTCGGAAGAACTCTAGCTTCCGGTTGAATCCACTATTGGAAAATCCCGCAAGTTTTTATACGAAGTCCTTGCAAATTCTACAGACGTGAGCTTTGATACGAAGAACTCGACCAACTTCAATTGTGAAGAGTTGTATCTTCTATCAAGCCTCTGATTACATTCGCTCTTGAAACTTCTAGACCTCACCGTACTGGCAAATCGACTAGAGGATTGTAACTGGCTTGAAATTTAAAAATGAAAGCTTTTTAGAAATCTTTGGAAGAAATGTATGTAACGCCCCAGTCCCAAAATACGTAGGACTAGAACGTAATCATGTCAACTGTATACATACGAAGTATATAGACCCTCGTATATATACATAAGCTGTAAAATGCAGTAACCAAGGTACTAAATCTCATTCACAAAGATAAATATGATATAAAAGCAACTTTGAATTTGTCATGTATACAATCGTTGGGCGGAGACAAATCCAATACCAACAAGTAAGGAAAAGTACATGGAAAATACAATGAGTTTGGCGGGCGAAGCGAAGACGATCGAAGTGCAATCATCCTCGAAGAAATGGTGACAATCATGGCCACGGCTAGAACACCTGCGAAAGATAAGAACACACACACCTGGCGAGATAACCAGGTCCTCAAAGGGACGTAACAAGATACAACAAACATGCCATATAAATACTGAATATAAAATATGCCACAATCAAAGAAAGTGAAAAGACACAAATAAGGTAAACTAACCGAACTAAAGTGAACATGCAATTTGAGAAACAATCCTTCGACGCATGAGCCCTGGCTGTAAATGGGATCTGGTATAGTCCCCTCTTGGGCACCAGTAACCTAAGCGCATGACGTTCAAAAATGATAGTGGCCAACCTGAGAGGCTCATACCCGTATCTCCAGCGGAGCTTCCGGGTTACAAGGGAAGTGCAATCGAAGCCCATACGTCAGGTATTGTCCTCCCCACCCAAATGTCCCAACCAAGTCGTATCCACGACCATGTTTCTCTACTAACTGCTAAGTCTCCTAACATGCCTCTATTATCAGTTAGCCCTAACGCATGCACATGGGGGATCAGTCCACACGCAAGAACCTCTACATGCTACTCATCTCACACATCATCGTGGTACAACTATGTCGAGGGGTATGCAATACACTACAGACGGTAGTCCCTTAACTCTAGGTCTATATGCAATCAAAGGATAATAACAATTTAGCTAATATTACTGAACATGTAGTAAATCTAGAACTGTATGAACAAGAAATAAATAAACAGTGATATGTAAATATAATACAAACAAACTATAAACAGTAAATAATGGCAAGGTATCTTGCCGGGTGTGTCGCCTGCTATGGTGCGGTGTTCTCTGACATGTCCCAATAGTCCACTAGCCATGGTCGACGCAATGGTCGCGAGAGAATAGGAACATGTGATTAGTCATGATTGACGACAAAAATAGGAGGAATTTAGGAGTAACTAAATATTTATACTAGTTTTAGAATTTATGCCCTTATTGTTTTGAAGACAAATTTTTGTTAGAAAATTTCAAGAATCGGTTTTTAGGCAAGAAAACTTTTAAGTTTATCAAAAAAAAATTCCTAGCTAAAAAGTATATTTTTACTGGTTAACATACTTTCTAGAAAATATTTGAAATTCTTAGGAATTACTTTATATTTTTAGAAACTACATTTTATAATAAAATATTTTTTTTCAACAATAACATTTCTTGAACAATTATATATTTAAACCATTTATTAAAATAAAATATTTGATATATATTTTACATATATATCTACCCATGATACTAAAATATCTAAACTAATACATACAATTAATAATAATAATAATAATCATAATAATAATGATAATAATAATAATGATAAATAATAATAAGTAATAATGATAATAATGATAATAATGATAATAATGATAATAAATAATAATAATAAGTAATATTAATATTACTATTAATAAACCCATTACACCTTTCTCCCTCCCCTCCAAATCGATACAGAGTGAGAGAGAGAGAGAGAGGGGAATCGGGAGAGAATCAGAAAAGGATTTGAGCGGGGACTTACGGCGGTCGCGATCGGCTGGCGGATGGGCGCCGGTGGCCGGCAGCGCGCTCCGGGCGGTGGAAGTGGTGGAGTTGGGCGCGCCTGCGCGGAGGCGGAGGAGCCGGGCTTGCGACGGCGGCTCGACGGCGGAGGCACTCGCGAGCTTGGGGCGTCAGCGGTTGTCTCCGGTGCGGATCTCGCCGTCAGGCGGCGGATGAGATGTGGAGGAGGCGGCGTCGGCGCCGAAAAGTCGGAGATACGGTTCGGAGGGTCGGAGAGGGTTTTTCGGTGGAGCCTTCCACCGAAGCGTGGTGTCGGCGATAGAGGGGCACAGGAGGCGGTGGCGGATAGGGACGGCTCCGGCATCGTGCGTACGGTGGAGTACCGAACTTGCGGTAGCGGGGGCTTCGGTAGACGCAGAAATCTCCAGGGAGGAAGCGTCGGCGGTCCGGTCGCCGGAAGGGTGACGGGAAGCGGGTCTCGCGCTCCAGGAGGGAGGAACGGGGCTGTGGAAGATGGAGCGAGATCGACGGCGGATCGGCGGCCTTGGAGAACTGGGGGTCACGGCTGTGATCCCGTGACGGGCGACTGAGGATCGGGCGAGGATGCGTTACGAGGCCAGCGATCACTTGGTGTCGCCGGGATAGACGCCGGACCTGGGTGGCGTAGCCAACGGGGTCAGATAATGGTTTTCCCCCCTTTCCTCTATTTTTTTGCGTGTTGATGGTGGTGGTAACAGTGGTTGGGGTTGGTGGTCGGTGTATTGGTTGGGTGTGCGGTGGAGGATGGTGGATAGGGGTGGATGGTGACGGTGGTGAAGATGGCGACGGGGTGCTTTCGGAACGGGGTCGGGAAGGAACAGGCAGTGTTGGAGGCCCGGATGATGGAGGTGACAGCGGCGGGTAACGCCAGGAGAGGTGGCGTGGAGGCTGAGTTAGGTTTAGGATTGAGTTGTCGTGCCGGAAGTTTCCGACACGGCTGGGTGGACGTCCGGGATTGTCGGACGTGATAGAATTATTGTATTTGTATGGTGGGGATGTAGTAGACGGGTGGCACATACACGATGCACAAATTTTGGGTTGTGGATGGAAAATTTTCTGGAGGAGTACCTCTCCTTTTATAGGAGGTGGGAATACCCAGTTGGATAGAGATTGGAAGAATCTAAATTCTTCCTAGATAATATCATATTATATTTTAAATTCGATTTAAACTAGTTCAATCCAAATCAAATCCAAACTAAATAAACTCTATACTTAATTCAAAATATTTTAAATACAGTCAATAAAATCTTTTGCAATTTAATTTACCATATTTAATCAAATAGTAAAATTAACAAAATCTCAAATATCATTTTCGTATTTAAATAAATATAGTAATAATTAATTTTGAAAAACACGATAAATACTTTAAATATTAATTATGAGCTAGCTTTTATAATAACAAAATATATTAATAAGCAAATTCGCATTTCGCAAATATTTGGAAACATTTCATATAACCAAAAATTTCAAATTACTACTTATCTTTAAACGATGAATAAAATAACCAAAATAAAAATATTTATCACCTTTATTTGAACATGTACTTTCCTATTAAAATAAATTTATAATAAAATATTTTTCGAACATATGTACCTCGACACATATTCGTACTCGTCGAGTATTTACGAAATGCAATCCCGTATGCTACGCAAATACCACAATGAGAACTCGTATGCGACGTGCAGATAAGAAATAAAAATAAATACAAAACTATAAATAATAAAAAAAATCGTAGTAGAAATTTAGGGGGTTTACATCCTACCCAACTTAAAAGAATTTCGTCCTCGAAATTTAGGGATAATTAGGGTAGGTAGGGTGAAGGAGGTAGAAGCAGTATGTTCGAATAGATGTACGAGATCTTCTTGGGACGAGAATGCAAACAAAATATTCTGCGAGGAGGCGAGCGACATTTCAATGGCAATATGTTATTTGATCGACTAGAACAAAATTTCGATGGTTTTTTATTACGATCATGTATATGACAATCAATCAATGACTAAGCTCAATCAATCTTAACATTAACCAAAAAAAAGGACAACCTCATAAGTAGATAACAATCTCCTTAATCCTTTGATATCATCAATATTCATGTAATCTCTCTTATCATAAATCGTTCTTTCTAAAAAATTATTTTCGTTCCACGTCCCCTTAAACAATACCAATGTGATTATAAATGTACTCTATTTCGTCATAGAATTCTAAATAGCCTCAAATTTTGACTTCCATAATCTTCATAGCTCATTTTTATCTATCTTCCCAAGTTATAATTTCCTCTAAAATTAAAAATTTCAAACCTTCAACCAATTTGGCCCAAGTAGAAATTAAAAATCTCTTTACTGCAAATTCGTATTTATTGGTCAATGTACAATGCAACCTTAGGTACCAAGATAAAGTCCGTCTTCAATGTTTGATAAATTTCGAAAACTAACAATATACTTTCAAAACTCGATCACAATTGAAAATTTCCTAAAATATTTATTAGTCTCTCTCTCGAAAATTTGAATTCAACAATCTCATCTTTTGATGGTAGAAATAAAACTCATCTTAACTTCATATTCATAATCATCTTAGAACTTAATCAAAATGTAAGGGTCCCTTTCTTCAACAATTGGTCATCCTTGAAAGCTAATATCATCATAACACTCTATGCTACCGAAGGCATTCGTCAACATTGTCCTTATCAAAAATTTGCATCCATAAATGTAATATATAAATTTGGTTCTTAAACCACCAAAACTTTAGAAGATTCTTCACTTGATATTTAGTTACCTCAAAACAAGCTTTTGAAATTCGAGAAGTCTATTCACTCTTGAGTTGTTTCATCAAAACATAATATATCCTTTCTTACTTCATTGATTCGGGTTTATTATTTATCGATGTTGTGGGGTTCTCCTATCTAACCTCTACTAACCCAAGATTGTCATGATTGAATTTTTATTTCGCATAAGGGAATCATACAAGGAACAAGGTTGCATAAACAATGGAGAAATCATAGTGAAATATGAGAAAGCAATTTAATTGGAAGGGAGAAAAGTAAGTGTTGCTAATATTGCATGAAAAGTAAAAGGTGTTAGGGGTCTAAGTAAATCAAGATAATACAAGAAAATAAAATGACAAGGGTTAAGCAGTCAAGATAAAACACAAGGTTAAGCATTTAATAGATCGCAATCACATATTAGGTCGAAAAATTGAGTCGAGGTGGAGTCCATATCGGTACCATGGGAGGGGTTATGATTGAGTCTTTATGGCCCGAAAGTCGTACCATAAAAATAGAGTACAAGGGGACGTGTTTTAGTGGAACATGATATACCTACATGAAGGTGAGCTCGTCTAGGTCTTGCATGTAAAATTTGTTGGAAGAAAAAGTCTAGTGTTGTGCTCCAAATATTGAAGTCACGATAGGGAACGCCAAATGATCAAAAATAGAAAGTGGGTTTTCATAAGGTACTAATTAATGCAGAAAAAATAAAAGATTAAAGCACGAAATAAAGGTAATTTAGGAAATCTCGTAGGAGGAAAGATAGTCTCATAGATTAGGGTATGGTCAAGAGAATGATTCCATCATTTCGAAGTTTCAAACAATTAGATGTCACGAAAAAGGATCTAGATTTGAGGGAAGGTCGAGTAAGTCAAAGATATGTTCATCGGTTTGGTCGATGACTAACTATACTTGTGTATATGCAATATCATAATCATAGGTGGTATGGCATTCTAACGAAGAATACTTCTATCTCACTAGGGTGATCTTTACTTGCTTCTTCGCCCTCTACCAATATATGTTCTAATCTAAAATTTTAAGTTCCTCGAAAGTTTCTCAATAAAATTTTCAAGATACTTCGCCAAAATTTTAATTATCTTATCCTGTCAACTTTAATCAAAATTTTTAAATCTCTAGTCAATTTCGAAACAACCCTTGTATATCGCAAATCGAATAATTATTATCATTTTTTTCTCCAAACCTTAAACTCACCATTTAATAAGTTTATCAACCGAATTTCATACTACAAAATGGAACATTTAAATAACTCTCGAATTTAATCATATATCCTTCAAATGTGTATATCTAGCTTCCAATAAGTCACAACTACTCTTCAAAAGTAAATCTCTTTCTTTTTTTTTCACCAAACTTTAAAATATCCATAATCAAGGCTTTAAACTCGAAATCTAAATAACTTTATAAATCATAGATCATAGGACACAAGTTAAATTTTAGATTTTTCCTTTAAAGTCGAATTCATATCTTCCAAAATATTTTAAACAAAACTTTTTACCATCACCCCTTCAAACTCAAAATTAAATAAAATTATAAATCGTATGACTCAATTTAAAAACCTCAAGCTCTCAAATGACCCATAAATCATAAACCCTCCATATTCTCTAGTCGTTTATGAAATCATAACTTATAATTTAAAACTCTCTCTAATAAATTTTGAGATAAACTTTAACATGTTACAATCCAAATTTGAACTTAACCGTAAATCATGGGTCACAATTTAAAGATGTTACTCAATTCGATTTCATATCCCAAATAAATCATAAACTATTTCGCTATTTCCAAAAATCATAAATAATAAATTCGTTTTCGGTCCTCTTGTGTATACCACCTTGTAATAGCAAAATAAAACTCCAACTATCTTTTGAAAGCGAAAAAATATGCTACTACCCAACTTGGAATTAACTAATCCTTAAGATCATGTTTCTAGGAAAAATAAATGCCTTTATAAATAAAATCTCAATGCATATTAATTGTCAATGCAATCCATCTAGCCATGTGTTTAACCTATGGGCATATACTAGTGTAGTCATCGTACTAAACACGAAACTAAGAATTTACGGTAGAAGGAGTCAAGCAAGATGCAATTCAAGGAGGACGAACGAGAGTTCAGAATTTGAAATCAAGAAGGGATGTCAAGTAAGTGGATAAGATTTTAGACTCTAATCCTATATTGCAGGCCCGTTCATTACAGTCATATAACCGAAACGGCAAACTTAACCTCCATGGGCCACCACAAAAATATGAACGCCCCAGTCCCAAAATACGTAGGACTAGAACGTAATCATGTCAGCTGTATACATACGAAGTATATGGACCCTCGTATATATACATAAGCTGTAAAATGCAGTAACCAAGGTACTAAATCTCATTCACAAAGATAAATATGATATAAAAGCAACTTTGAATTTGTCATGTATACAATCGTTGGGCGGAGACAAATCCACTACCAATAAGTAAGAAAAAGTACATAAAAAATACAATGAGTTTGGCGGGCGAAGCGAAGACGATCGAAGCACAATCATCCTCGAAGAAATAATGACAATCATGGCCACGGCTAGAACACCTGCGAAAGACAAGAACACACACACCTAGCGAGATAACCAGGTCCTCAGAGGGACTTAACAAGATACAACAAACATGTCATATAAATATTGAATATAAAATATACCACAATCAAAGAAAGTGACAAGACACAAATAAGCTAAACTAACCGAACTAAAGTGAACAAGCAATTTGAGAAACAATCCTTCGACGCATGAGCCCTGGCTGTAAATGGGATCTGCTATAGTCCCCTCTTGGGCACTAGTGACCTAAGTGCATGACGTTCAAGAATGACAGTGGCCAACCTGAGAGGCTCATACCCGTATCTCCAGCGGAGTTTCGGGTTACAAGGGAAGTGCAATCGAAGCCCATACGTCAGGTATTGTCCTTCCCACCCAAATGTCCCTACCAAGTCATATCTACGACCATATTTCTCTACTAACTGCTAAGTCTCCTAACATGCCTCTATTAGCAGTTAGCCCTAACGCATGCACATGGGGGATCAGTCCACACGCAAGAACCTCTACATGCTACTCATCTCACACATTCTCGTGGTACAACTGTGTCGAAGGGTATGCAATATACTACAGATAGTAGTCCCTTAACTCTAGGTCTATATACAATCAAAGGATAATAACAATTTAGCTAATATCACTGAACATGTAGTAAATCTAGAACTGTAAGAACAGGAAATAAATGAACAGTGATATGTAAATAAAATGCAGACAAACTATAAACAGTAAATAATGGCAAGGCATCTTGCCTGGTGTGTCGCCTGGTATGGTGCGGTGTTCTCTAACATGTCCCAATAGTCCACTAGCCATGGTCGACGCAATGGTCCAAAATCGTGAGAGAATAGGAACATGTGATTAGTCATGATCGACGACGAAAATATGAGGAATTTAGGAGTAACTAAATATTTATACTAGTTTTAGAATTTATGCCCTTATTATTTTGAAGACAAATTTTTGTTAGAAAATTTCAAGAATCGATTTTTAGGCAAGAAAACTTTTAAGTTTATCAAAATAAATTTTCTAGCTAAAAAGTATATTTTTACTGGTTAACATACTTTCTAGAAAATATTTGAAATTCTTAGGAATTACATTATATTTTTAGAAACTACATTCTATAATAAAACATTTATTTTGAACAATAATATTTCTTGAACAATTATATATTTAAACCATTTATTAAAATAAAATATTTGATATTTATTTTACATACATATCTACCCATGATACTAAAATATCTAAACTAATACATACAATTAATAATAATAATAATAATAATAATAATCATAATCATAATAATAATGATAATAATAATAGTGATGATGATAAATATTAATAATAAGTAATAATGATAATGATAATAATGATAATAATGATGATAAATAATAATAATAATAAGTAATAATAATATTAAAATTAATAAACCCATTACACCTTTCTCCTTTCCCTCCAATTCGATACAGAGTGAGAGAGAGAGAGAGAGGGGAATCGGGAGAGAATCGAAAAAGGGTTTGAGCGGGGACTTATGGCGGTCGCCATCGGCTGGCGGATGGGCGCCGGTGGCCGGCGGCGCGCTCTGGACGGTGGAAGTGGCGGAGTTGGGCGCGCCTGCGTGGAGACGGAGGAGCCGGGCTTGCGATGACGACTCGACGACGGAGGCACTCACGAGCTTGGGGCGTCAGCGGTTGTCTCCGGTGCGGATCTCGTCGCCAGACGGCGGATGAGATATGGAGGAGGCGGCGTCGGCGCCGGGAAGTCGGAGATGCGATTCGAAGGGTCAGAGAGGGTTTTCTGGTGGAGCCTTCCACCGGATCGGGGTATCGGCGCTGGAGGCGGCACGGGAGGCAGTGGCGGATAGGGGCGTCTCCGGCATCGCGCGCACGGCAGAGTGCCGAACTTGCGGTGGCGGGGGCTTCGGTAGACGCAGAAATCTCCAGGGAGGACGCGTCGACGGTCCAGTCGCCGGAAGGGTGACAGGGAGCGGGTCTCGCACTCCAGGAGGGAGGAACGGGGCTGTGGAAGATGGAGCGAGATCGGCGGCGGATCGGCAGCCTTGGAGAACTGGGGGTCACGGCTGTGATCCTGTGGCGGGCGAATGAGGATACGGTACGAGGCCAGTGATCACTTGGTGTCGTCGGGATCGACGCCAGACCTGGGTAGCGTAGCTGACGGGGTCAGGTAATGGTTTTCCCCCCTTTCCTCTATTTTTTGCATATTGATGGTGGTGGTAACAGTGGTTGGTGTTGGTGGTCGGTGTGTTGGTCGGGTGTGCGGTGGAGGACGGTGGATAGGGGTGGATGGTGACGGTGTGAAGATGGCGACGGGGTGCTGTCGGAACGGGGTCGGGAAGGAACATGCAGTGTTGGAGGCCGGGATGATGGAGGTGACAGCGGCGGGTAATACCAGGAGAGGTGGCGTGGAGGCTGAGTTAGGTTTAGGATTGAGTTGTCGTGTCGGGAGTGTCCGACACGGCTGGGTGGACATCCGGAATTGTCGGATGTGATAGAATTATTGTATTTGTATGGTGGGGATGTAGTAGACGGGTGGCACAGACACGATGCACAAATTTTGGGTTGTGGATAAAAAATTTTCTGGAGGAGTACCTCTCCTTTTATAGGAGGTGGGAATACCCAGTTGGATAGAGATTGGAAGAATTTAAATTCTCCCTAGATAATATTATATTATATTTTAAATTCGATTTAAACTAGTTCAATCCAAATCAAATCCAAACTAAATAAATTCTATACTTAATTCAAAATATTTTAAATAAAGTCAATAAAATCTTTTGTAATTTAATTTACCATATTTAATCAAATATTAAAATTAACAAAATCTTAAATATCATTTTTGTATTTAAATAAATATAGTAATAATTAATTTTGAAAATCACGATAAATACTTTAAATATTAATTATGAGCTAGCTTTTATAATAAAAAATATATTAATAAGCAAATTCATATTTCACAAATATTTGGAAACGTTTCATATAACCAAAAATTTTAAATTACTACTTATCTTTAAACGATGAATAAAATAGCCAAAATAAAAATATTTATCACCTTTATTTGAACATGTACTTTCCTATTAAAATAAATTTATAATAAAATATTTTTCGAACATATGTACCTCGACACATATTCGCACTCGTCGAGTATTTACGAAACGCAATCCCGTATGCTACGCAAATACCACAATAAGAACTCGTATGCGACGTGCAGATACGAAATAAAAATAAATACAAAACTATAAATAATAAAAAATTGTAGTAGAAATTTAGGGGGTTTACAATGTAAGCTTTAGAAGAGAAGAGATTGAAAGTGAATTGGTGATTTGAAATGATCGAAATACTTCACTATTTATAGTTTTTCCAAAGACAGAACTCTGACAGAATTCGGACAGAACTCTTTGTAACAAACCGCAATTAAAGGGTGACCAAGTTCAAAATCAAACGTTCGCTAACGTTCATCTTGGTCGAACTCTGGCCGAACTCTGCCCGAACTCTGACCGAGTTCTGCTTGGCCGAGTTCTGCTAGGGTTCTGTCAGTTCATTTTTGAGAAAAATCAATTTGGCTTTTTGAAAAGTCCTTCAGAAGCTTTTTGTAAAAAGGATATTTTTTTAAAACATAGGTCATTTTTATAAAAGATAGGTCAGTTTTGAAAAACAATTTCGTACAGCCTATTTGGCAGTACGACTTAGTGTACAATGTACTCATAGACTCAATAAATTGAAAAATTACATTGCTTTGAAGGAAATACATTCTGAATGGCAAACGGCTTCAGTCTTGAACATAGTAGATATCTATCGTTGAGCAGTGTCCAAACCGTCGTAGGTAAACATCTGAATTGACTTGCATTTATATCGAAACAGAGTTTGATCAATTATTAAAATCAGGTTTGATCAGGTTTGATCAATTTCGCGGTTTCAGCCTCAACTCTACCACCAATTGACATTCTTTTCAAGGTGGGCTAGCCCAGTCAGGAAGAATCCTATGTCGCTGTAGTGGCCCTACCAATTCCTGCATCCCAGAGGACGTCAGAGTTGCCTTCTCTTGCGGTATGCATCATCTCATCGGACCTGGTGACACATGGTTCTCCCTCGGCAGTTGTTTCAGTTCGCAGAGTTTTTAGCCCTAATGGTGTGGTGGATCTATGTTCTCCCGACATGTTAGGATCGCAACGTAAGCAGAGGACCATCATCAATTCGTCAAGAGAAGTAGGACGGTTAAGTTGGGTTTGGGTATACGAGGTTGATTCTATTAAGGAGCTCGGAGGAGCTCCTAGTGTGTGTTCCCACTCCGTTCATTGGCTTTCTTTCTGTGCCTATTGGAGGCGACCGTGCTTCGTTTTGTGATGCGACCTCCAGTTTAGGGGTGTTGGATCATGATTCCACAGTTGCTTTAGACGGTTGACCGAAAGAGATGCACCCCAAGTTGAAATATATATATGCAGCGAAAATCCTAGTTAATGATTCGGGCGGGCTGTTGCTCTCCGATATTCTATGGAAAACTTTATATTTTTAATTTTAAAAAGATTGATTAATCTCTCTTCATCAAATCTTCCATCCAACACCAGGTTGAAATGAATATTGGGTGTTTGCCATTAATAAGTGTTGAAATAAACTTTTATATAATAACAAATAGAACAGAGTACAACTTAGGATCCGATGGAATCCTGTTGGTACACTTTTATTTTTATCTGGGAACCGTGGTGATGGAGAGTTAATTCTTTACTCCATTGACGATTAAAGATGATCACGAGCTCTCTGAACATCTGAGTTGCTCTGGGAAGGTGATGAGTCAAAGATGTTGAATAGCTGAGAGGATTTGATGAAGTGATGCCGAAGATGATTGAATGAAGGAATGATCCTTCTATTTATAGATAGCAGAATGATCTCCTTATGCGTGCATGTACGATACGCGCTTGAAGATTTTCCACGGAGGAACGCTGCACAAATGACTTTGTTTTGGCGTAGGGATGCCACGCCGGGGAGCTCGAACTGAATTTGTTCACATCTGCATTATTGGGCTGAGGAGGAGCTGACACGTGGCAGTTGTTGAGATTTAGTTGTTGCTGAGATCTTGGGTGGTTAGCACCCATTCTTGAGAAGAATTGAGTCAATGACACGTGGCGCGTGTATATTGCTCAAAGATCTTTGATTTTTTGCATGATGATTTTATTGGATGCGCTTGGGATTCGACGCATGAGTAGACTTGGCGTATGTCTTCTGGGGATCAATTGAAAGTCTGGGCGCATGGCTTTCAGGGTGCATGCAAAGTTCAGATGCATGGCTGTAGAGGCGCATGCGAATGTTTAGTCTGCCAAGTGGCCTAGCATAACTGACACAATAAGTAATGATGGTGCTGGCGTCGGCGTCTCTTCAATTTTTGTGAAAGTTGTCAATTTTTTCAGTCTTCGATACATGTGTTGATAATTTCTATCACTTAGCATTAAATGCTTGATGGGTGATAAGTTTAGGTTGGCGCATATGTTTATACACCACTAGGCACGTCAGTATCTGTCCGAATGGTGCATTATCTAGGGCGCATCTCTTTGGTTAACCCTGTTGAGCGTTTCGGGGCTAGAATTAATGACTTTTAACTTAGCTGTTTTGAGATGGCATATTCATTGCCATAAATGCTAAGTTCATCGCATTAATTTCGGAAAGAACTGCCGCTTGGCGCTTGGGTTTGTTAGCCCAATGATTATATCATATTTTTAAATATGGCTGATCAATTAAGTTTAACATAATTACGTCACTAATATTCATGTAATTACTATCATGTTGCTACTTAAACTTAGCATTGTCCTAATGTTTACTATATCAATATTGCTATGCTTGTATCATATTGCTTTGTTCGTCTAACATGTTTATGTAGACATCAGTAAGCATGATCAAGCTTTGTCAAACCAGGACATAGCAATAAAAAATTAATGATGGGCCAAAGACGACGTCATACAAGAAAATTTCTCTGAACCACCTAACGACCTATCCGGGGCCTCGTATCGGGGGTTTCGCTCGAGTTCGGTTAGTGAACGTTGCTTTGTCAAATCAGGACATATGCAATAAAAAATCCTAAAAATCATTTTTGCAAAAACCTAACAAAACCCTGACAGATCTCGACCCGAGTTTGGCCAGTGTTCGGTTAGTGAACGTTGCTTTTTGAACATGGTCCTTCTGCAGTTACGGATATTGTTGAGATTTTCTCATAAAGTTATGCTCGAATTCTGACAGAGTTCTGCCTTTGGAAAAACTATAAATAGAGAAGGATTTCAATCATTTCAACTCACTCATTCACTTTCTTATCTCTTCTCTCTAAGCCTAATACGTTCTTCCAAAGTATTTTGAGCTATTCATTTTCAAATCACAAGCCAGATACAATCCTCTAGTCGATTTGCTAGTGCGATACAGTCTAGAAGCTTCAGAGTGATTGTAATCAAAGGCTTGATTGAAGAAAGACACTTTACAATTGAAGTTGGTCGAGTACTTTAGATCAAAGCTCGCATTATAGAAGTTGCAAGAACTTCAGATAAAACTTGTGGCATTTTTCCCTAGTGGATTCAACTAGAAGCTAGAGTTCTTTCGACTGGATTAGTCCTCACAAGAGGGAGACCAGTATACATCATTGTGTTTGTATTTGCTTTCTGATCTTTATATTTTATTTACTTGTGATATATTATCTGTGATCTTGTTGCTAACATTTTTAATTAGCTAATTTCTGCTATCTACTCTATTCGTCCCCCTCTAAAGTATTGCGTTTTACAATTCGTTTCTACTGGGTTTCGTTGCCCTAGCCTGTAAATAGAAGTGTTTTGTGTGGTTAAGAGAATTTTGTTCTCATTTTCGTACTAATTTCCAATGAAGATGAATTCAACCGATCCTCTTCCTTGGCAACACATCGTACTGCAGATTATGGATCTCCTCGTTCAAAGAAGCTTTGGTTCTGATGACGAACTCCTTCAGAAGACTGAGATGTGCCAAATTAGCTACGACCAGAGGGATTCGTTCTCATTCACCTTGCTGGCAGTGTTCTTCTACTAGACGACATCGAGTGTAAAATTGATTGCAAGGCTTGGGGTCATCATGCCCCAACCTTCGTTACGTTAGAAGAGCCACCGGGTTTGGATTATTGCCAAGCCACGTTATGCTCAATAACTACTAAATTAGCCGATGCACGTGTGCATTTGACGAGAAAGTGATTCGCTCGTTTGACCATAAAGTGATTCTCTCTGATGAGAAAGAGATGCACCTATGCTGAGACGTCAGAGTGATATGCCTATCCATGGAGATTTAGACTTGGCTTTTGTAGTAGACTTTGGATGTAATGAAAAAGCTATGTAATATATTTTCACATAAATAAAAATCTTTTTTTTATGTACTTTTATTTTTACTGTCTTTGAATCGTGCGCTGACATTTGACCTACATCTTTGGCGCATTCTGTTTGTAGCGCATAGAAACTTCGGCCTCTAGATGCACTTAAAATTTTATGTTTCTACAAGACCCCCTTTCAAAGTTTTTAAAACTTTATATAAGTTTTGGAATACTTTGAACAAGAAGAATGGGTAGTAGAGACTTTTGACGCATGCTCTTTTGTTGTTTTTGGTGTGACAATCCTATCAGAGGTAATATGGACGTGATAGGTTTGGGTACTTCCGCTGGAGACTTTATGTGGACTTATCATCCTTGGCGTACTCAGAACTAAGTACGGATGGTAAGTTGAGATGACAGACACCATCAGAGGTATTATGGACGTACTGGTGAAAAGTCAATTGATAGGATGTTTATTCATAGGTAATATGGACATGGTAAATATAGAATCACATTAAACGTGTCTTACTCAGAGGTTATACGAACGTGGTAAGATATAACTTTGTAGGAATGCTAGTAACAATTCAAAGGTGATATGGACGTGATTGTTTACTGTTGGGGATATAGTGACGCGGAGGTTACTGAATAGGAATGTTTACTCAGAGGTAATCTGGACGTGGTAAACATGGAGTTTGTGGTAGAATTTTTTTTACTCAGAGGTTATACGAAAATGGTAAGAATAGACTATGTGGGATAGAAAGAACAACTCAGAGGTAGTATGGACGTGGATGTTGTATAGGTGAAGTGTAACAATACAGGGTTTATTGAATGATAATGCTTACTCAGAGGTAATGTGGACATGGTAAACATCCATTCTTGTGTCGTCTTACTCAGAGGTAAGATTAAGCTTTATGGGGATGTAGAAAATAACTCAGAGGTGATGTGGACTTGGATGTTTTCTACTGGAGAAACGATAAAGGAATACCCTAAAGCAATTGGGCTCCAAAGACATATCATAATCAAGGGGGATGAACTCGGTTGTCAAATTTGTAGATTTTTTTGTTGGGGAGATGAAAGTACATGTCGAAGGATTTCAAGCATAGTACTTCTTTAGGAACTTTCCATTGATTAGCATCATAAACAAGTCCCCGTTAGGCTTTGCGAGTTGGTAGGCACCATTAGAATACACCATCTCAATAATGAAAGGGCCTTCCCATTTTGGTTCAAACTTTTCTGGTGTTTTGTGGGTCATCACCATTGGCCTTCTGACTGACAGGACAAGATCACCCATTTAGAAAGTCCTTTGTTTGACTTTCTTGTTGAACGCATTAGAGTTGCGAGCTTGGTAGAGCTCAATGCGTTGCTGAGCTAAGATGCATTTTTCGTCTAGCACCTCTAACTTTCTGGATTTCGAGTGGAACCACGGCTTCGCTCCCGTATACCCGAAAGAATGGTGTATTGTCCGTCAGAGTCTGTACCGTCGTACGATAGGCCCAAAGGCATTCGCCTAACCTCTCGTCCCAGTCGTACTTGTTAGACGATATGACTTTCTTGAGTAGTTTGACGATTGTTCTTTTGAAAGCATAAGCCAACCCGTTCGTCGTCAGATTGGAAGCAGTCAACGCAACATTCTGGATGTGATTCTTATTACATGACCTGCTGAACGCTTGGCTTATGAATTACAGACCGTTGTCGTCGATGATCCTTCGGGGTACCCCAAAATAGTAGATGACGTGATGCTTGATAAAGTTGATCACCTTTGAGCTCTTCACCTTTGACAGAGGTATAGCTTCCGCCCACTAGAGAAGTAGTCAGTGATCGCCAAAATAAAGCGATGCCCTCTAGATGACGGAGGGGTGATTGGTCCGATAATGTCCATATCCCAGGCCTCAAATGGCCAGGAGGAGACCGTAGGGTGTAGGAACTCTGAGGGTCGATGGGTGAAGTTAGCGTACAACTGGCAGACCCAACAATTTTTGGCATACTCAATAGTTGTAAAACCCCTATTTTTTTAGAATTATTTTTTATTATTTTATTTGACTTCAAATTTAATTTATGCAATTTATGATTTTTATTTCATTAGAAAAGACCTTAGCCATTGTTAAATTTTGGAACATAAGACTACCATGAATTTTGGCACGGAAGATGTAGTAGTGTGTCTTGACTAATGTACTAGCCATGCCGGAGGAAGCCTAGCCATGGTAATGACCAAACTAGGAAAACCAGACCAAATTGTAAATTGACTTATTTAAAGTATTTTAATTAAATATTATTTTATATATTGATTTTAGATGACCCGGTTTGTCCAATTCAGTCCGAACTGGAACCGAACCAAATTTTAGCCCATGTAAGCAGGTAGTGTGACCAAATATGGCCATGTAGACATATTTTATGTACTTAGAAATATTTCCTAAACTATTTTAAAATTTTATGTGCAATTTCTAATTATTTAATTATTTGTACAATTATTGGTATTTTATTATTAAATAATATTTTATAATATTGTACATGTTCCTGGACCCGGATGAGGGTGTGTAGTAAAGTTCACACGTTGGAACAGTTTTTATTATTTTATTATTACTAAAGTTATTTTTGTGAAAATTAAATAGACATTTTATTATTGTTGATATTATTTGATATTAATGTGATATTATTATTGTTGCCTTTTATGGCAATTTGATTTGTGTATATATGAAAAAAAAAAAATTTGATGCATCATATATATAGTTAGATAATATTAAACTTTATTTCAAATTGGTGGATATTTAATAAACATGATTATTCTATAGAGATATTATTGTTATTTTTAGTTGACGTATTGTGATTTGAATTTTATATATATATAGATATGTTTAAATATATTAAATAATTGGATAGATAATATTTAATTTGGTATTTAAATTTTTTTAAATAAGATTTATGGATATATGCATATAAATATACATGGTTATAAATATAAAAGGCTTAAAAAGAATAAGAAAAAGAAAAGAAAAGGAAAGAAAAAGAAAAAAGAAAAAAAAAGAAAAAGTCCACCCACCCCACTTAAAGGGGCGGGCCCCACCCCTAACCATCCTTGCTGCGTTCAGCAGCAAATTTCGTGAGTAAACCATGTATGGGTTATTAGTATTAGTATAGTAGTAGTATTAGGATTTTCGCCCCACTTATCATATATATATATATATATATATATATATATATATATATATATATATAACTTCCTCCACAGACCTCAAAACCCTAGGCTCCCAAAACGAAAATTTTAGCAGAACATACCCTCTTCAACTACAAGTTCGTTTCACCAGCAACGGAGTTGTGTGCACGACGAACGGAGCATCGGAAGTCAGTCCCTCGTCACCCACGGAGCAGTTTTCCCACTCAAGGTACCCTACTTCCCTACGACGTAACATTTTGCTCGTAACTCCGATTTCCGATCCGTAAAATGTTCTGGAAAGTAGACTTAACCCTCTTCAATAAATTTCAGATGGATTTTAACAAGACCATCCAACTTGCTCGAAAAATTGAGACAAAGTTGAAGAAAAACTACTTTTCTGAAATATTAAAACTGTTGTAAAATACCAACTTGTCGGCCAATTTTCGTTCTGTACATTAAGTTTTTGTAGAAACTAATTAAAGGTAGTCAAAGACAACATAACCGAGATTATAATGCACCTTCTAGATTCACTTTTCATCTAGTGTGTAAAAACTTACACGTTGTTAAAGTTTCACGAAAAAATTTAATTTCTGTTTTCAAAAAGTGGAAAAACACCCGATACGGCGTACGCCACGACAAACCGGGCGACGTGGTCGCTCACTATATGCATTGAAAGGTGCGTATAGATGTTATTGACGTGTGGAAACTGACGGAACCCGATTTCGTTGCATGTGCGCGACGAAATCTGTGCGTATCCGTCGGGATACCCCTGTATCGACCCTTTGCAAATTAAGTCACAACTTTGTGCACGTTCATCATATCGCGATGAAACTTGCGCCATTGGACTCAAAATATTTTTCTTGTCCTGTGAGCCAAATTTGGCCCAATTTTGAGACCGTTGATCGGGACGCTATTTTGGCGGGCCCACAATCCCACTCAACGGGCGAATTTGTGCACAGCCCACCGGAATCCAAAATTGGACATACCGTTGGGTTTGTCTCATCAAAACAAATCTTTAGACATGTAGTTTGATGACTTTAGAGATGGTAGATATTGGCACGCATTTCGGTGCAAAGCGGGTCCAACGGCGGACATCGTTTTGACCCAAAATTATGAAATTGCCCCTGTTCCAGAATTTAACTTTTGGATAGACGTTTCCTTGGCATATCTTTTATTCCAAACTCGTTCGTGATGTTTGTTTCAGCATCCAGAGCTTCTTGTGGATTTTGACTTTCGTGTTGACGATTCTGATTGTTGGATTTTGCTGCTTCTCGCACCACCCGCAGGCAAGATACCTTGCCTTATTTTATGTTTATAATTAGATGCATCTTTATTTATTTATTTACTGTATATTTATTATCTATTTTCAGTTGGATCCATTACTTGCTATTTTTAGTTTATTTTATTTTGCTTCAGTTATTTTTCCTTCTTGTCTTTTTGTATGCATATGGACCTAGTCTTAGCGAACTACCTTTTGCTAGTATCCTTGGGAGGGAGAAGACAATTAAATGTATTGGCTACCCCAAATCCAAAAACTATAGTAACTGCGTACTACAGTAGTCGAGTCGCGAGGGTCACTAGCCTCGAGCTATGTGGACTGATGGGTCACGTGGGCCGCTAGCCTCGAGTTATGCCGGCTGATAGTATTGGTATTGACGTGTGCGTGTTGAGAGTTGTTACCTTGTCCTGGGGGAGTCAGCCTTCACCTGCCCATACATCGATATGTCTTCTAAATTGCCTACTAGAAAGGTTAGGAGACCTTAGCAAATTTCATGTTCCAATCATGGCATGAGAAAATGTCACATCGCAAAATAGTAAGTTACCCCTTGTCTTTGTTTGGTTGTAGGGGTAGCCTACTGTTCCGATGATGGGATATTGAGCCGTGTTATAGTTTGGACACTTTTACTTTATCTTTAGTTTATGGTGCATTTATATTCAGTTCATATGGCATGTTCTTCCTGTATCTTGTTACGTCCCTCTGAGGACCTGATTATCTCTCCAGGTGTGTGCGCTTCTGTGATATTACAGGTGTTCTAGTCGAGGTCGTGATCTTCCCCATCCCTTCGTAGATGATTGCACTTAGCTAGTCATGTTATTCCATCTATTCCTTCTTGTACCTTTTATTTGAGATAGTTGGTAGTAGACTTTGTCTCCACCCAACGTATTATACAAAGACTTATTACAGTTGATTATATATTTTATTCTTCATTTGTGGATGAGATTAGATTACTCTTGGTTTACTGTATTTTACAGCTTATGTATTCATACAAGGTTTTCATATATTGGAGTATACTTCGTATGTATGCAGCTGGCATGGATACGTACCTAGTCCTAAGTATTTTGGGACTGGGGCATTACATGTTTTTGTGGTGGCCCATGCAGGTCGAGTTTGTCATTTCGGTTACGTAATTGTACCGATGTGAGCCTGCAACATAGGATTAGAATCTAGGAATCTCATCTATACAGCTTGACCTCTTCCCTTGGCTTCAAATTATGAACTCTTGTTCGACCTCCTTGAACTGCATCTTGCTTGATTCCTTTCTACCGTTGATTCTTATTTCCGTGCTTAGTTTCAACTAGGAAGATGACTACACTAGTATATGCTCATAGGTCAAACACATGGCTAGAATGGTTATATTGGCAATTGGAATACATTCAAGACTCTAATTGAGTTAAAACGGCTTTTTAGTGTGATTTAATGATTAGTAATTGGTAAAGTAGGATATTGCCATGAAAAGTTTTAATCTTTAGATTTCTAAATAGTAAACACCATAGGATTGATACTGCAGTAATAAACAAAAAAAAATATAGCTAGACTCTCTATACCCTTGATTTAAGAAATTGATTGACTTTTTGAGATTTGATATTTATGATGTATTGGGTTATAGCTATACGTCTTAGAACAAATATAAAATTTAATTGATTTCGAATGGTGATATTTATGATTTATTGGATTATGGTTATACACCTTTGAACGGTTATAAATTTGGTTTGAAAATGATCATAGCTTTTAAAAATGGCCAAAGGAATTATTTAAATTTGAGTTGTACAACTTGCGATTTTCGTGTTTAGTAAATTTTAGATTTTAAATGGAAGTAATGATGGTGAATTTTGGTTTAAAATATTTGAAAGTTATGAAAACGATTTTTGAGAAAAATTTTATGGTGTCCTTTGATTGAGGATTACAAATCTATTTAGATTTTTGGTAAAAAAAATTGACTGATAAGATTATTTGGAAATTTAGTTTAATGAGGGATTGTTAATATTAAAAATTTTGGGAGAATTTCGAAGGATGTGATGGAAAGTTATTTTGCTTGATTAAAGAAAGTTACCAGTTAAAAGTTGTGATTTTGTTGGAATAACTTAGCATGAATAGAAGTTAAAATTGATGAGAGCAATGAGCTTAATTTTTGAGATTGCTTTTAATATGCTAAGAGTTTTATTATGAGTTATTTGAAAATTTTAGAATGTTAAATTTTTGGTTGATTGTGAAATTTTTATGGATTCGTAAATTATGAACTCTTGAGATAAATAGTTGAATTTAAATGTTAATTTTGGGAAAGGTTAGTAGTAACGTGATAAAAGTTTGCTTTGAGATTTATTAAAGTAATTTAAATTTTGGTCATGATTAAATTGAACGACTTGCAGTGAATACAAATCTTGGTGGTATATTTTTGAAAGTTTATTTTTGAAACTTTTGGAGGATACTTGAGCTAAAAAGATTTAATGGTAGGCCCCAAGATAACCCTACTGAGTATTCCACACTAATTGCCATGTCACTCATGACCATGATAGTAGTATATACACAAGTGTTGTTAGTCATCTACCCAGCTAGGTGACTGTATTTTCACCTCGACTTACGCAAGCTTTCTTCAATTCTAGATCTTTTAATTGCGACCTTCTAACCCATTTGCAATTTGAATAATGAGTTAATGGCTCCTTAACTGTATTCATCTAGGAGACTATCTTCTCTCTGGAATTGCGTTCCTAAATTATTTTACTGGATTCTTTAATTAATTTTATTTCATGCTTTAACTTGATCTTCTTTATTTTCGTGCATTAATTATCACCTCGTGAACTCCCACTTTCTATTTTAGATCTTTTGGCGTCCCTTACCATGACTTGGATATTTGGAGCACAATACTAGAATTTTCCTTCCAACAAATTTTATATATACGACCTAGACAAGTCCACCTTTATGTAGATATATCATGTCCCACCAAAACCCATATCCTTGTACTCTATTTTTTGATATGACCTTTTGGTCAAAATGGCCAAACTATAATCTTTACCATGATAATTTTCGACCACAGATAAGGATTCAACATCGACTCAATTATTTCGACCCAATATGTGATTTTGTTCTACTTAAATTCCTTAATGCTTAGTGTTGTACTTTATCTTGGTTGCTTGACCCATGGTCCCATTACACTACTAGTTTAACTCTTGTAAGTTGGGTAGAATACCACACCACCTAACAAACATTTTTTTCTTGTAAACCACATTGGTAAGTTCACTTAGACTATAAATTCAGAAGACCCTACTTATCTAGTTTACCAAGCCATATATGAAGAAACACTAGGATAACTGTATAGGCCCATACGCCGGCAAGACTTGATTTTAAAAGATCTTGGACTATTTAAATTTTTCTACATCAGTACCTCCCTTGCTCATACTTTGACTATCTCATGCTGCTAATGTAGCTTCAGTTTTGCAAGCTTATTTCATTATCAAACTTGATCATGACATATTTTATTGGGTGCACCCACTAATATATTGTCTAATCAGAACCGGTGCACGATGGTCTGATCAACCAATTGCACTTTGGTTCGCTTATCATAACTTATTCTATGCGGATGGAGACATAGTCAAACTTGCCTTAGAGTCTCATCCGCGACCGCCTTGACAATTCACTTTTGAATTATTTTTGTCGCCTATGCATCCTGCAATTCGTACTCAATAGATAACACCGTCTTTGAAACCTTTGTTGTTCTTCTCTTTTACTTATTTTGGAAAGACAAGGCACTGCACTTGCTAAGATAGACTCAAGGTATTATTTTTGGTTGTCCAATCGGTTAATTATACACAAATGTAGATAGCCACCGAACAACTCATGTGGCCATATCCTCGCCTTTAACTACTCCTCATTTCTCAACCCTAGAATTATTATCGTGCCCTTCCAAATGTTCTTGAGCACTCATGAATGATTCTAATCATTCACTTAAATCAAACTCTCAATCAAGGCGATTAGTCTCCAGTTTCTCTCTAGGAACCACATCTCCCAAATGTCTAATTTATTTTCTTTGGTCTACTCATTTTCTTACCATTCTTCTAAATTGGATATTCAAAAGTCTGTTACCATCACTAGCGATCCTTATTTAATTCCATAACCATGATATATTTTTGTACATATCGACTCCACAATTTTCTACGTCATGGTTGTGTTGAACGCCATTTTATTGCCTCCACCAGATTTAATTGTATTTTTGGTATTGACGAACTCTTCCTATTCCTCAACCCTAACTACCCTATTAATCCTAAATTTCGAGGACGAAATTCTTGTAAGTTGGGTAGGATGTAAAACCCCTATTTTTTTAAAAAAATTATTTTTTATTATTTTATTTGACTTCAAATTTAATTTATGCAATTTATGATTTTTGCTTCATTAGAAAAGACCTTAGCCATTGTTGAATTTTGGAACACAAGACTACCATGAATTTTGGTACGGAAGATGTAGTAGTATGTCTTGACTAATGTACTAGCCATGCCGGGGGAAGCCTAGCCATAATAATGACCAAACTAGGAAAACCAGACCAAATTGTGAATTGACTTATTTAAAGTATTTTAATTAAATATTCTTTTATATATTGATTTTAGATGACCCAGTTTGTCCAATTCAGTCCGAACAGGGCCCGAACCAAATTTTAGCCCATGTAAGCAGGTAGTGTGACCAAATGTGGCCATCTAGACATATTTTATATACTTAGAAATATTTCCTAAACTATTTTAAAATTTTATGTGCAATTTCTAATTATTTAATTATTTGTACAATTATTGGTATTTTATTATTAAATAATATTTTATAATATTGTACATGTTCCTGGACCCGGATGAGGGTGTGTGGTAAAGTTCATACGTTGGAACAATTTTTATTATTTTATTATTACTAAAGTTATTTTGTGAAAATTAAATAGACATTTTATTATTGTTGACATTATTTGATATTAATGTGATATTATTATTGTTGCCTTTTATGGCAATTTAAATTTGTGTATATATGAAAAAAAATTATTTTAAATGCATCATATATATAGTTAGATAATATTAAACATTATTTCAAATTGGTGGAGATTTAATAAACATGATTATTCTGTAGAGATATTATTGTTATTTTTAGTTGACGTATTGTGATTTGAATTTTATATATATATAGATATGTTTAAATATATTAAATAATTGGATAGATAATATTTAATTTGGTACTTAAATTTTTTTAAATAAGATTTATGGATATATGCATATAAATATACATGGTTATAAATAGAAAAGGCTTAAAAAGAATAAGAAAAAGAAAAAGAAAAGAAAAGGAAAAGAAAAAAGAAAAAAAAAAGTCCACCCACCCCACTTAAAGGGGCGGGCCCCACCCCTAACCATCCTTGCTGCTTTCAGCAGCAAATTTCGTGAGTAAACCATGTATGGGTTATTAGTATTAGTATAGTAGTAGTATTAGGATTTTCGCCCCACTTGCCATATATATATATAACTTCCTCCACAGACCTCAAAACCCTAGGCTCCCAAAACGAAAATTTTAGAAGAACATACCCTCTTCAACTACAAGTTCGTTTCACCAGCAACGGAGTTGTGTGCACGACGAACGGAGCATCGGAAGTCAGCCCCTCGTCACCCACGGAGCAGTTTTTCCACTCAAGGTACCATACTTCCCTACGACGTAACTTTTTGCTCGTAACTCCGATTTCCGATCCGTAAAATGTTCTGCAAAGTATACTTAACCCTCTTCGATAACCTTCAGATGGATTTTAACAAGACCATCCAACTTGCTCGAAAAATCGAGACGAAGTTGAAGAAAAACTACTTTTCTGAAATATTAAAACTGTTGTAAAATACCAACTTGTCGGCCAATTTTCGTTCTGTACATTAAGTTTTTGTAGAAACTAATTAAAGGTAGTCAAAGACAACATAACCAAGATTGTAATGCACCTTCTAGAATCACTTTTCATCTAGTGTGTAAAAACTTACACGTTGTTAAAGTTTCACGAAAAATTTTAATTTCTGTTTTCAAAAAGTAGAAAAACACCCGATACGACGTGCGTCCCGACAAACCGGGCGATGTGGTCGCTCACTATATGCATCGAAAGGCGCATATAGATGTTGTTGACGTGTGGAAACTGACGGAACCCGATTTCGATGCATGTGCGCGACGAAATCAGTGCGTATCCGTCGGGATACCCCTGTATCGACCCTTTGCAAATTAAGTCACAACTTTGTGCACGCTCATCATATCGCGATGAAACTTGCACCATTGGACTCAAAATATTTTTCTTGTCCTGTGAGCCAAATTTGGCCCAATTTTGAAACCGTTGATCGGGACGCTATTTTGGCGGGCCCACAATCCCACTCAACGGGCGAATTTGTGCACAGCCCACCCGAATCCAAAATTGGACATACCGTTGGGTTTGTCTCATCAAAAAAAAATTTGTAGACATATAGTTTGACGACTTTAGAGACCGTAGATATTGGCACGCATTTTGGTGCAAAGCGGGTCCAACGGCGGACATCGTTTTGACCCAAAATTATGAAATTGCCCCTGTTCCAGAATTTGACTTTTGGATAGGCGTTTCCTAGGCATATCTTTTATTTCAAACTCGTTCGTGATGTTTGTTTCAGCATCCGAAGCTTCTTGTGGATTTTGACTTTCGTGTTGACGAATCTGATTGTTGGATTTTGCTGCTTCTCGCACCACCCGCAGGCAAGATACCTTGCCTTATTTACTGTTTATAATTAGATGCATCTTTATTTATTTATTTACTGCATATTTATTATCTATTTTCAGTTGGATCCATTACTTGCTATTTTTAGTTCATTTTATTTTGCTTCAGTTATTTTTCCTTCTTGTCTTTTTGTATGCATATGGACCTAGTCTTAGCGAACTACCTTTTGCTAGTGTCCTTGGGAGGGAGAAGACAATTAAATGTATGGGCTACCCCAAATCCAAAAACTATAGTAACTGCGTACTACGGTAGTCGAGTCGCGAGGGTCACTAGCCTCGAGCTATGTGGACTGATGGGTCACGTGGGCCGCTAGCCTCGAGTTATGCCGGCTGATAGTATTGGTATTGACGTGTGCGTGTTGAGAGTTGTTACCTTGTCCTGGGGGAGTCAGCCTTCACCTGCCCATACATCGATATGTCTTCTAAATTGCCTACTAGAAAGGTTAGGAGACCTTAGCAAATTTCATGTTCCAATCATGGCATGAGAAAATGTCACATCGCGAAATAGTAAGTTACCCCTTGTCCTTGTTTGGTTGTAGGGGTAGCCTACTGTTCCAATGATGGGATATTGAGCCGTGTTATAGTTTGGACACTTTTACTTTATCTTTATTTTATGGTGCATTTATATTCAGTTCATATGGCATGTCCTTCCTGTATCTTGTTACGTCCCTCTGAGGACCTGGTTATCTCTCCAGGTGTGTGCACTTCTGTGATATTGCAGGTGTTCTAGTCGAGGCCGTTATCTTCCCCGTCCCTTCGAAGATGATTGCACTTAGCTAGTCTTGTTATTCCATCTATTCCTTCTTGTACCTTTTATTTGAGATAGTTGGTAGTAGACTTTGTCTCCACCCAACGTATTATACAAAGACTTATTACAGTTGATTATATATTTTATTCTTCATTTGTGGATGAGATTAGATTACTCTTGGTTTACTGTATTTTACAGCTTATGTATTCATATGAGGTTTTCATATATTGGAGTATACTTCGTATGTATGCAGCTGGCATGGATACGTACCTAGTCCTAAGTATTTTGGGACTGGGGCGTTACATGTTTTTGTGGTGGCCCATACAAGTCGAGTTTGTTACTTCGGATACGTAATTGTACCGATGTGAGCCTGCAACATAGGATTAGAATCTAGGAATCTCATCTATACAGCTTGACCTCGTCCCTTGGCTTCAAATTATAAATTCTTGTTCGACCTCCTTGAACTGCATCTTGCTTGATTCCTTTCTACCGTTGATTCTTATTTTCGTGCTTAGTTTCAACTAGGAAGATGACTACACTAGTATATGCTCATAGGTCAAATACATGGCTAGAATGGTTATATTGGCAATTGGAATACATTCAAGACTCTAATTGAGTTAAAACGGATTTTTAGTGTGATTTAATGATTAGTAATTAGTAAAGTAGGATATTGCCACGAAAAGTTTTAATCTTGAGATTTCTAAATAGTAAACACCATAGGATTGATACTGCAGTAATGAACAAAAGAAAATATAGCTAGACTCTCTATACCCTTGATTTAAGAAATTGATTGACTTTTTGAGATTTGATATTTATGATGTATTGGGTTATAGCTATACGTCTTAGAACAAATATAAAATTTAATTGATTTCGAATGGTGATATTTATGATTTATTGGATTATGGTTATACACCTTTGAACGGTTATAAATTTAGTTTGAAAATGATCATAGCTTTTAAAAATGGCCATAGGAATTATTTAAATTTGAGTTGTACAACTTGCGATTTTCGTGTTTAGTAAATTTTAGATTTTAAATGGAAGTAATGATGGTAAATTTTGGTTTAAAATATTTGAAAGTTATGAAAACGATTTTTGAGAAAAATTTTATGGTGTCCTTTGATTGAGGATTACAAATCTATTTAGATTTTTGGTAAAAAAAAAATTGACTGATAAGATTATTTGGAAATTTAGTTTAATGAGGGATTGTTAATATTAAAAAATTTGGGAGAATTTTGAAGGATGTGATGGAAAGTTATTTTGCTTGATTAAAGGAAGTTACCAGTTAAAAGTTGTGATTTTGTTGGAATAACTTAGCATGAATAGAAGTTAAAATTGATGAGAGCAATGAGCTTAATTTTTGAGATTGCTTTTAATATGCTAAGAGTTTTATTATGAGTTATTTGAAAATTTTAGAATGTTAAATTTTTGGTTGATTGTGAAATTTTTATAGATTCGTAAATTATGAACTCTTGAGATAAATAGTCGAATTTAAATGTTAATTTTGGAAAAGGTTAGTAGTAACGTGATAAAAGTTTGCTTTGAGATTTATTAAAGTAATTTAAATTTTGGTCATGATTAAATTGAACGACTTGCAGTGAATACAAATCTTGGTGGTATATTTTTGAAAGTTTATTTTTGAAAGTTTTGGAGGATACTTGAGCTAAAAAAATTTAATGGTAGGCCCCAAGATAACCCTACTGAGTATTCCACACTAATTGCCATGTCACTCATGACCATGATAGTAGTATATACACAAGTATTGTTAGTCATCTACCCTGCTAGGTGACTGTATTTTCACCTCGACTTACGCAAGCTTTCTTCAATTCTAGATCTTTTAATTGCGACCTTCTAACCCATTTGCAATTTGAATAATGAGTTAATGGCTCCTTAATTGTATTCATCTAGGAGACTATCTTCTCTCCGGAATTGTGTTCCTAAATTATTTTACTGGATTCTTTAATTAATTTTATTTCATGCTTTAACTTGATCTTCTTTATTTTCGTGCATTAATTATCACCTCGTGAACTCCCACTTTCTATTTTAGATCTTTTGGCGTCCCTTACCATGACTTGGATATTTGGAGCACAACACTAGAATTTTCCTTCCAACAAATTTCATATGTAAGACCTAGACAAGTCCACCTTCATGTAGATATATCATGTCCCACCAAAACCCATCTCCTTGTACTCTATTTTTTGATATGACCTTTTGGTCAAAATGGCCAAACTATAATCTTTACCATGATAATTTTCGACCACGGATAATGATTCAACATTGACTCAATTATTTTGACCCAATATGTGATTTTGTTCTACTTAAATTCCTTAATGCTTAGTGTTGTACTTTATCTTGGTTGCTTGACCCATGGTCCCATCACACTACTAGTTTAACTCTTGTAAGTTGGGTAGAATACCACACCACCTAACAAACCTTTTTTTCTTGTAAACCACATTAGTAAGTTCACTTAGACTATAAATTCCGAAGACCCTACTTATCTAGTTTACCAAGCCATAAATGAAGAAATACTAGGATAACTGTATAGGCCCATACGCCGGCAAGACTTGATTTTAAAAGATCTTGGACTATTTAAATTTTTCTGCATCAGTACCTCCCTTGCTCATACTTTGACTATCTCATGCTGCTAATGTAGCTTCAGTTTTGCAAGCTTATTTCATTATCAAACTTGATCATGACATATTTTATTGCGTGCACCCACTAATATATTGTCTAATCAGAACCGGTGCACGATGGTCTGATCAACCTATTGCACTTTGGTTCGCTTATCATAACTTATTCTATACGGATGGAGACATAGTCAAACTTGCCTTAGAGTCTCATCCGCGACCGCCTTGACAATTCACTTTTGAATTATTTTTGCCGCCCATGAATCCTGCAATTCGTACTCAATAGATAACACCGTCTTTGAAACCTTTGTTGTTTTTCTCTTTTACTTATTTTGGAAATACAAGGCACTGCACTTGCTAAGATAGACTCAAGGTATTATTTTTGGTTGCCCAATCGGTTAATTATACACAAATGTAGATAGCCACCGAACGACTCATGTGGCTATATCCTCGCCTTTAACTACTCCTCATTTCTCAACCCTAGAATTATTATCGTGCCCTTCCAAATGTTCTTGAGCACTCGTGAATGATTCTTATCATTCACTTAAATAAACTCTCAATCAAGGCGATTAGTCTCCAGTTTCTCTCTAGGAACCACATCTCCCAAATGTCTAATTTATTTTCTTTGGTCTACTCATTTTCTTACTGTTCTTCTAAATTGGATATTCAAAAGTCTGATACCATCACTAGCGATCCTTATTCAATTCCATAACCATGATATATTTTTGTATATATCGACTGCACAATTTTCTACGTCATGGTGGTGTTGAACACCATTTTATCGCCTCCACCAGATTTAATTGCATTTTTGGTATTGACGAACTCTTTCTATTCCTCAACCCTAACTACCCTATCAATCCTAAATTTCGAGGACGAAATTCTTGTAAGTTGGGTAGGATGTAAAATCCCTATTTTTTTTAAATTATTTTTTATTATTTTATTTGACTTCAAATTTAATTTATGCAATTTATGATTTTTGTTTCATTAGAAAAGACCTTAGCCATTGTTGAATTTTGGAACACAAGACTACAATGAATTTTGGCACGGAAGATGTAGTAGTGTGTCTTGACTAATGTACTAGCCATGTCGGGGGAAGCCTAGCCATGGTAATGACCAAACTAGGAAAACCAGACCAAATTGTGAATTGACTTATTTAAAGTATTTTAATTAAATATTATTTTATATATTGATTTTAGATGACCCGGTTTGTCCAATTCAGTCCGAACTGGGTCCGAACCAAATTTTAGCCCATGTAAGAAGGTAGTGTGACCAAATGTGGCTATCTAGACATATTTTATGTACTTAGAAACATTTCCTAAACTATTTTAAAATTTTATGTGCAATTTCTAATTATTTAATTATTTGTACAATTATTGGTATTTTATTATTAAATAATATTTTATAATATTGTACATGTTCCTGGACCCGGATGAGGCTGTGTGGTAAAGTTCACACGTTGGAACAATTTTTATTATTTTATTATTACTAAAGTTATTTTGTGAAAATTAAATAGACATTTTATTATTGTTGACATTATTTGATATTAATGTGATATTATTATTGTTGCCTTTTATGGCAATTTAAATTTGTGTATATATGAAAAAAATATATTTTAGATGCATCATATATATAGTTAGATAATATTAAACTTTATTTCAAATTGGTGGAGATTTAATAAACATGATTATTCTATAGAGATATTATTGTTATTTTTAGTTGACGTATTGTGATTTTAATTTTATATATATGTAGATATGATTAAATATACTAAATAATTGGATAGATAATATTTAATTTGGTATTTAAATTTTTTTAAATAAGATTTATGGATATATGCATATAAATATACATAGTTATAAATAGAAAATGCTTAAAAAGAATAAGAAAAAGAAAACAAAAGAAAAGAAAAGAAAAGGAAAAGAAAAAAAGAAAAAATAGAAAAAGTCCACCCACCCCACTTAAAGGGGCGGGCCCCACCCCTAACCACCCTTGCTGCGTTCAGCAGCAAATTCCGTGAGTAAACCATGTATGGGTTATTAGTATTAGTATAGTAGTAGTATTAGGATTTTTGCCCCACTTGTCATATATATAACTTCCTCCACAGACCTCAAAACCCTAGGCTCCCAAAACAAAAATTTTAGCAGAAGATACCCTCTTCAACTTCAAGTTCGTTTCACCAGCAACGGAGTTGTGTGCACGACGAACGGAGCATCGGAAGTCAGCCCCTCGTAACCCACGGAGCAGTTTTCCCACTCAAGGTACCCTACTTCCCTGCGACGTAACTTTTTGCTCGTAACTCCGATTTCCGATCCGTAAAATGTTATGGAAAGTAGACTTAACCCTCTTCGATAACCTTCAGATAGATTTTAACAAGACCATCCAACTTGCTCGAAAAATCGAGATGAAGTTAAAGAAAAACCTGATTTTCTAAAATATTAAAACTGTTGTAAAATACCAACTTGTCGGCCAATTTTCGTTCTGTACATTAAGTTTTTGTAGAAACTAATTAAAGGCAGTCAAAGACAACATAATCGAGATTGTAATGCACCTTCTAGAATCACTTTTCATCTGGTGTGTAAAAAGTTACACGTTGTTAAAGTTTCACGAAAAATTTTAATTTCTGTTTTCAAAAAGTGGAAAAAACACCCGATACGGCGTGCGACCCGACAAATCGGGCGACGTGGTCGCTCACTATATGCATCAAAAGGCGCGTATAGATGTTGTCGACGTGTAGAAACTGTCGGAATCCGATTTCGTTGCATGTGCACGACGAAATCAGTACGTATCCGTCGGGATACCCCCGTATCGACCCTTTGCAAATTAAGTCACAACTTTGTGCACGCTCATCATATCGCGATGAAACTTGCGCCATTGGACTCGAAATATTTTTCTTGTCCTGTGAGCCAAATTTGGCCCGATTCTGAGACCGTTGATCGGGACGCTATTTTGGCGGGCCCACAATCCCACTCAACGGACGAATTTGTGCACAGCCCACCG
This sequence comes from Iris pallida, assembly GCA_029216955.1. Lineage (NCBI taxonomy): Eukaryota > Viridiplantae > Streptophyta > Magnoliopsida > Asparagales > Iridaceae > Iris > Iris pallida. The sequence continues at coordinate 7,118,741 of JANAVB010000599.1, read as the reverse complement.
GAATCCAAAATTGGACATACCGTTGGGTTCGTCTCATCAAAACAAATCTGTAGACTAGTAGTTTGATGACTTTAGAGACCGTAGATATTGACACGTATTTCGGTGCAAAGCGGGTCCAACGGCGGACATCGTTTTGACCCAAAATTATGAAATTGCCCCTGTTTCAGAATTTGACTTTTGGACAGGCGTTTCCTAGGCATATGTTTTATTCCAAACTCGTTCGTGATATTTGTTTCAGCATCCGGAGCTTCTTGTAGATTTTGACTTTCGTGTTGACGATTCTGATTGTTGGATTTTGCTGCTTCTCGCGCCACCCGCAGGCAAGATACCTTGCCTTATTTACTGTTTATAATTAAATACATCTTTATTTATTTATTTACTGCATATTTATTATCTATTTTCAGTTGGATCCATTACTTGCTATTTTTAGTTCATTTTATTTTGCTTCAATTATTTTTCCTTTTTGTCTTTTTGTATGCATATGGACCTAGTCTTAGCGAACTACCTTTTGCTAGTATCCTTGGGAGGGAGAAGAAAATTAAATGTATGGGCTACCCCAAATCCAAAAAACTGTAGTAACTGCGTACTACGGTAGTCGAGTCACGAGGGTCACTAGCCTCGAGCTATGTGGACTGATGGGTCACGTGGGTCGCTAGCCTCGAGTTATGCTGGCTGATAGTATTGGTATTTACGTGTCCGTATTGAGAGTTGTTACCTTGTCCTGGGGGAGTCATCCTTCACCTGCCCATATATCGATATGTCTTCTAAATTGCCTACTAGAAAGGTTAGAAGACCTTAGCAAATTTTATGTTCCAATCATGGCATGGGAAAATGTCACATCGCGAAATAGTAAGTTACCCCCTGTCCTTGTTTGGTTGTAGGGGTAGCCTACTATTCCGATGATGGGATATTGAGTCGTGTTATAGTTTGGACACTTTTACTTTATCTTTATTTTATGGTGCATTTATATTCAGTTCATATGGTATGTTCTTCCTGTATCTTGTTACGTCCCTCTGAGGACTTGGTTATCTCTCCAGGTGTGTGTGCTTCTGTGATATTGCAGGTGCTCTAGTCGAGGTCGTGATCTTCCCCATCCCTTCGAAGATGATTGCACTTGGCTAGTCTTGTTATTCCATCTATTCCTTCTTGTACCTTTTATTTGAGATAGTTGGTAGTGGACTTTGTCTCCACCCAACGTATTGTACAAATACTTATTACAGTTGATTATATCTTTTATTCTTTATTTGTGGATGAGAATAGATTACTCTTGGTTTACTATATTTTACAGCTTATGTATTCATACGAGATTTCCATATATTGGAGTATACTTTATATGTATGCAGCTGGCATGGATACGTACCTAGTCCTAAGTATTTTGGGACTGGGGCGTTACAATAGTATTTGCCATCATAGTATGCCAATAATAGCCCATACGTTGGAACTGATCCTGTAGCTTAGGACTGGGTTGATGAGCTCCGCAGGCACCGTCATGGGCCTCCCGAAGAGCTTCGACCGTCAACTCGTTTGATAAACATCGGAGAAGAAGCCCGTCGTAAGAACGGCGATACAGCATTTTGGTAGCTGTATTATAGTAGAATCGGAGAGAGCACCTTTTGACAAACACGGCTTCCTTTGGATTGTCTGGAAGGATTCCATAGGCTGCAAAGTCTATAAACCAAAATTGCCAGTCCTTGATATTGACGTCGGCATCTATTGGCATGGCATAATTCAGACACATGCACAGATTGTTTTTATGACACACCAAATCTCGGCCAGTCAATGTATCGAAGTGTTGAGTCCCAAGAGGTCCCGCCAAGGAGGCAACAAGGCCAGCCAGAGCATCAGCATCCAGATTTTGTAGCCGAGGTACCTGTTCTATGAAGAACTCGGTGAAGGTTGAGATGATGTCCAAGGCTGCTTTATGATAGGGAATTGGTTCCTCATGGCGGACCTTATATTGTCCTCGGACCTGGATGATGATAAGTTTTAAATCAACATAGGACTCGAGGCATTTTACCCCCAGTTCTTCTGCCAAATGGAGTCCTATAATATGGGAATTATATTCTGCCACATTGTTGTAGCACGACTCTACAAGGAAATAGGCACGCTGGATGACTAGGTTGTCTGGAGAGACCAAGCCTACCCCCACTTCTATGATATTTTGACCCTTGGGGCCTATTCTTGAAGTGCCATCGAAGAACTTCCGTCAAATTGATTCCTTTTCGGCAACGTTGGATTCTATCACCTCATCTGGAATATCCTCGTAAAGTTTAGATGACTCCGAGATCGAATGTGCGGCTAGGAAGTCGGCTAGCGCTTGGCCCTTGACAGCTTCTTGTGGGACGAATACCATATCGTATGGTGATAGCAGTATTGCCTATATAGCTAATCGAGAGTTCAGCGCTCCTGGCTTTGTCATGAGGATCCTGAGTAGATTGACCCAGGAGATGAAATGGATAGTCTGACCCGTTATGTAATGACGAATCTTTTGTATGTCAAAGATCAAATCTAGACATTCTTTTTTGACAGAATTATACCGGTGTTCAAACCCGATCATTGTCCTGCTTAGGTAGTAGATAGTTTGCTCATAGCCTGCATCATTATTTTGAGCTAGTAAGACGCCCAGAGAATGGTCCATTGCATGGACATAGAGCAAGAAGGGTTTTCCTACAACTAGTGCTACCAGAATTGGAGGATTTATGATATAAGCCTTGATATCGTCAAATGCCTTTTGACACTCGTCAGTCCAAACATAAGAGACTCCCTTCTTCATAAGCTTGGTGAAGCGTTGGCACTGTCCGAAAAGATTGTCTATAAACCTTCTGATGTAGGCAAGACGTCCTTGCAGGCCTCAAAGTTCTCTTCGGTTCTTCGGAGGGTTCATATCAAGTATGGCCTTGGTCTTTTCAGGGTCAACGTGGATACCCTTCGTAGTGATGATGAAACCCAAGAACTTGCTGTTGGAAACCCCGAGGAAGGATTTAGCTGGGTTTATTTTTAGCTGATGTGCCCGCATGAGATCAAAGTCTGTCCTCAGATCTTGTAGGTGATCGCCTCGCAAGCGGCTTTTGACAGCAATGTCATCAACATAATATTCGATTATCTTACAAAGATGCTTGCTGAAGATAGTGCTCATAGCTCACTGGTATATTGTACCCATATTCTTCAAGCCAAAGGGCATCACTGTATAACTATAAACCACCTTTGGAGTTCTGAATGACGTGTGCTTCTCGTCATCCTAGAATATCTTAATCTGGTTGTAGACCGAATATCCATTCATGAAAGAGATGCGTTCAAAGCCACAGGTGTTATCGATCATTACGTCGGTGATCAGAAGGGAAAACCCATCTTTCGGACAAGCAGAATTGAGGTCCCGGAAGTCAATGCAAACTCGGATCTTCCCGTTCTTTTTAGTAACAGGAACGATGTTGGCCACCCAGTCCGGATGTTGCTTCTCATGAATAAACACACTATCTATGACTTTATCCACTTCTTTCTCAATGGTATCCATGATGATAGGATGAATGCGTCGTTGTTGCTGCTTAACAGGCTTAGCGTTAGGCAAGTTGTTAAGCTTTTGTATTACAACTTGCGGGTCCAAACCTGGCATGTCTTCATAGCTCCAAGCGAAGACATCGATGTATTCCCTGATAAGTTGAACCAAGGATTCATGATCTTCCTTTGTCAAGCATTTGCTGATAAAAATGGGTTTGGGCGAGGATTCATCCCCTAAGTCGATTCGTCCGGCTCTGGTTCGGGTGAAGAGAGGTCTTGGACATGTTCGACCTTGCCGAAGATGACGGGTTTTTTCGTCCCTGGTTCGTGGTAAAACTATATAGCAGACCCCTTGGTACGGGACAACTTGTTTTACATGATTAACAGTCATTATTTGTGTTTGCAATGACTGTAAGGCATTATCGAAAGTATACATAGCACTCCAGTGTGGAAGATTATAGTAGTTCAAAGACAGCCTTTTATTGATAAAATATGGATCTTTTCTCTAGGAATTACATCATCCAGAGAAGGTGCATCTGCATTAACAGATATACAGTCTTCCAACTCTTCGTCTGTTAAGACCGGGACAGCTTTGAAAGAAGGCACAGGGGCCTTTCGTCGTAGTTTAGCCACCAGCGGAGCTGTTGTCTTGGCAGAAGGAGTTTTCGGAGACCTTCTCGGTAGTCTGGCCGAAATTGGATCCTGAGCCCGACCCGGGAGTTTGACGACCAGAGAGGCCGGAGCCTCCCCATGCAGCTTGGCCACGAAAATAGCCAATACTTGGGGAGGTTTCCCCTTGAGCCGCACCTTCAGAGATGCTTCAGTCGCCATCTCAGCTTCTGCTTCGGCCTCAGCTTCATCATCGGCGTTATTGGCTTTATCGTCCAAGTGAACTGACTTGTAGAGATTGGAGTCGATAAAGAATGCTTCTACCCCTCTGAAGGGATCGATATTAGCAAATTATGTCCTGACTATGTCGTTGGTAGACACATACTTCATGTACTAGTGGAGGGTAGATGGCACCACCATGTACTCATGTATCTACGGACATCCCATCAAGATGTTGTAGTTATTGTCAGCATCAATGACGTAGCAAGTCACCTCTGTTTGGAGTCGCCGCTATGGCATTTCTGTCGGATCTTGTCCAGAGGCTCGCTCTTTCCAGCGTTAAAGCCGTTGATTGTAGTATTGGATACAGTCCGACGATGGATTGGGATCCCCAATGCTTGGAGCAGAGTCCGAGGGATAATGATGAGGGAAGACCCAGGATCGATTTGAATTAAATCCACCTTGATGTCACCACCATACCTTGTGTAATACAACAGTTTGTTATGTCGGTTGTTCTTGAACAACATGCCTTGTTGAGTGAATATAATATTGGGGATGATTTTCTGTATGCTATGGCAGTACGAACATGCGGTTAGATCTTCTTCTGGCTACTTGACCTAACTGATGAAGGACTCGACATCCATCAGAGCTTCACATAGAGCATCCCGAGTATCTTTGGATAGTCAGAGAAGCTCAAATAGAGTGATAGCCGAGCCGGAGCACTGGAGATCTGCACCAATATGTCGAAGTGGTAGGGTTTGTTTAACCCCAAAGCACCTTCTTTTTACAAAGACTTGTCAAAACGAGCCTCTCTCTGCTTCTGCTTATATGCTACTAAAGATTGAGATGGACCTTCCTTTTGGGCAGCAGCAGTGGTGACGGGAGGCGTCTCCTCAGTTGGGGCTTTCTCCTGCTGAGTATTTTGCTAAGACCGTGTCACCACTAGAAAAGCTTCCTCCGGAGAGAGAAGTGACCATTCGGCAAGACTTGGTCATCTCGTCTTTGGTTTTGAAGGTAGATGTCACGACCTGCACCCGTTTTTTTTTAAACGGATACGAGACGTGTCCAAGCCAGCCTACGCCGCAGTGTCGGCGGTAGAACGCTGTCACGACCATGAGGATCAAAATCACAAAAATCCAATGCTCATTCACAGAAACTAATTTAACTTACAATAATTACAAGCTTTTTCATTTGTAGAAGAATATAAACTTGTACAAATAAAAGAATGGCTACAACTCAATTATCTAGCTAGTCTCTAGGCTTTTGTCTGCAAGTATTCCCGTCACTCCCCAAGCTAAGTGAATCCACGGCTAACCTGAAAATGTTGGTTTCCAGTCAGGAATGGAACGAGCACAACTCACTGAATGCAATTTCAAATAAAGAAAATGACTATAAAACAAAGGTTAGGCATTAATCATGAGTTTTGAAAATGACAGTAAAGCCGTGAGAAAATCAATAGTAATAAATAGACCAATATACTTTCCACCGTTAGAAGTACCTTTGATATGTGATCAGTCTGGGCCACTACACCGCACGGTCTACAATGTCTACTTGCAGAAAATAAACACTGTCTACAATGTCTACTTGCAGAAAATAAGCACTGTCTACAATGTCTACTTGCAAAAAAATAAGCACTGTCTACGAGGTCTACTGCAGAAAAGTAAGCACTGTCTACGATGTCTACTGCAGAAAAGTAAGCACTGTCTACGATGTCTACTACAGAAAAGTAAGCACTGTCTATGATGTCTACTGCAGAAAAGTAAGCACTATCTACGATGTCTACTGCAGAAAAGTAAGCACTGTCTACGATGTCTACTGCAGAAAATAAACACTGTCTATGGTCGGATCACACATTCTTGGTACTTCTCATTCCCGACTCAACAATTTATAATAGAGTATAAAAATATCACATAACTAATGACCAATCAATAAAATATAGTAAAGATCAATATCGAAATACAAACGATAAACTGTACTCGCCTGTGGTCCTGTGCTGGTGAAACCGATGATCCAAATCACTCAATATGCCATAATAGTCAAAACCCGTACAACAGTCCCCGGATGCTAAAATAGACAATACCAATGATCTCAGAATAGTCAATTTAGCTAGGATTGTCTGTCCTTAAGTCCAATTCTGGACACAGGGGCAAAATGGTAATTTCGGGCAAAAATGATGTCCGTCGTTGGACCCGCTTTACACCAAAAAGCGTGCCAGAGTCAACAGTCTCTAAGGTCACCAAACTACATGTCTACGGATCCATTTTTTCGATACGAACCTGACCGTATGTCCAGAGTTGGATTCCGGCAGACCGTGCACAAAATCGCCTGTTGAATGGGACCGTGGGGCCCGCAAAACGACGTCCGATTCAACTGTCTCAGAATTGGATCAAGCTTGGCATACAGGACCAGAAAAATGACACGGTCCCGTTGGCGCAAGTTTTATCTCAATTTGGCGAACGTACACGAAGTAATTGGGTTTTACTGAAATATGTGCAACTAAAAAAAACTAAATATCTAAAGAAGATTCTCTTTCCTTATACACCAAAAGATTATTTCTAAGGGTTTTTATGCAAAGTGCACCTCTATTGTAAAGGCTAACTAATAGAGTTGCAGGGAGCCTTCCTATACGTTAGCTATTAATTATTAATATGTATATATAGTATTCTTTAGACAAAGACTAAGATTAATTTTAGATTCCATGCAAGTATGTTATTTTATTGCTACTATGGTTTATACAATTACTATAAAGTGAAGGGGTCTAAATGAAATTATACAATACAACTCCAAACAACTTTCTGGATCAAAGTGTATCAAAGGAAACATGGCCCCACATGAATGATTTGTAATGATTGGGTTTAAGTTATAAGTTTTTCTTTCTTTTTAGAAGGACTTATATGCAACTAACCTTGTAGATGCTTCTCAGTTCGGAATTGCTTTCTTCATGTTTCCTCTAAAAGCTTTCGTCAAACCCGCCATTTCCGGTCACTTCTTCTTCTTATCCACGTGTTTGCTGCTGCTACTATCCAAATCTTCTAACCACGGATTCGACTGCTCAAGAGAGAGAGTGCCATGCGGAGGTTTGAGGAGTGCCTCGCATTTGGAAGATGACCACTGCGCATGTGGATGGTCCACAAGAAGGAAGAACTCGTCAAGTTGCAGGGAGTTGGGTGGCTGTCGTCGACAAGGAGGTCGATGGTGCCAGCCTATGGCATTGCTCCTAGTTGCTCACGAGCTCAGCAGAGGAATGCGACATGTCTCATGGTCCGCCATGGCGTTGCTCTTCTCGACATGTCTGCGTTGAGCCACGCGCCTACGGAACGGTGATACAATTAATTTGGTGACGAGTGTTCGAGCAGCTATCAGTGGCGAGTCGGAATGAGAAGGAGACATGGTTGTCGGAGGTGATCGTTTCTCTCTCGGTTAGAGCGTGGTGGGGCAGAGAAGCCCGCTGCTGGCACAGTGGTCGGCTGGTGTTCGTAGGCTCACAGCGTGAAGTCCAGGAGGATGGTGGCGGTTGGTTATCGCGAGGGGTTGATATCGTGTATGGTGGCTGTCACGATGAAGCACAACGGAGCACGGCATGCAGCGGTTTCTAGACGTGGGGGACGTGCTGTCGACGGCGTGTAGCTCGAGAAGGAGTGCATGGACGATGGCTGCGTCGAACGTCGGGTTCTTCCTAGAGACGGGATGGAAGAAACTGGATGGGAAAAATTTGTGCGACTAGGGTTCTGTTTAAGGTGCTAAGCAATTCTCTTCTTTTTATACAGGGGAAGGAAGGAAATTGGGCTTGGGCTTATTAGAAGAAGAATAAATATAGCCAATATGGTATATGGATGAAATGCCCAGACCATGTCTATATGCTACCAGGCCCAGAACTATCCTATACTATGGCTTTATTATGCCCCTAGCAATGCATTCAACATGTATGGGTTTAAGGCCCTATACAATCAATAATATATATACAAGTATGAATTGGAGGACCCATATAATAGAAGAAGTTTATATGGCCTCAAGGACCAACACAATTATGTGCCAGTGAAGTTTCAAATAAGGAGGAATCAACTAATGATATTACCATCACAAAGTTGATAATATTAATATTTATGTATACAAACACACATACATACACCTGTATATATATAATAATATGTATATTTACACATTTACACATATATGTACACATGGTATTATTTATATTTATATATACACATATATAATTATCCTTTATATTTATCTATATTTACACACATATATAATACGTTCGTATATACACATTTATATGTATATACTTACATAATACTATATATACACATACTCACGTATATTTATTCTTACATTCACATTCATACATATACGATATTTATTATATATCTATATGTACCCATATATCTTGAGGATAACAACCAATAATAATAAATACTTTATATTTAATATCCACAATAAAAATAGTAATAATAATGATAAGAAGAAGAATAATAATAAATAATCCCAAAATATTTAAGAAAATTCTGAGAAGGGGGGCTACAAATCTACCCACCTTAAAAATAATTTCGTCCTCGAAATTCTAACTTATAAACATGCAAAAAATTTCGAACATAAATAATTAATAAAAATAAATAACTCCACTATTACCACAATATCCTCGAATTTTAATTTCTTAGAAATATTTATATCTTCCTCTTTGCCATTACGTAACTACGAGTCATCGGGGACTTCTACCCTCCTTTGGCCACACTATTCCTCAAGCTAACATCTCATAATCTTCTAACTAGTTGCTAACAATCCTAACCAACAGATATCTAGGCATCTGGTTTCTAAAATCCTCTCGTATCTATCAAGCAATCCAAAAACTTAACAAGCAATTTATACAAGTAGCTAAGAATATTGGCAACTCTAGTAAGCATGACCATTCGTCGCTAGGAAATAGGAAGGTCATGAAAATAAAAAAAATAATCAAGAATAAATATGAACTTTCAAGAACGGTAGAAAGTATACAAGGATACCGATAGAAAGAGTGTTCATGAACCTATAGTCTTACTCACTAGATTGGGTTACTCTAGTCCAGTCATTTGCTACGTCGAAGAGCCCTTCATTACTTAGAGTGGCCTGCAATCTGTGCAATACAGAAATCTCGTTCTCAAAATTCTAATTCAAACCAGGTTCCGTAAAGGAACAAAATTTGAGAAATCAAGCTCGTGATCTTTCCTGTGGTTATTTAAACATACGAGTAAGGATTATAAATGCAATACAAGATCGTATCTCGGCTTCCAGGTAGACAGAATAATGGTTACGAATGACATCATATTCTAAGAGATGGAGGCTGCATGATCGGTATAGGGACCTATCTCAAATAGTTCGATTTTATAGTCTAACCATAGTGGTATGCATGGATAGGTTTTACTGGATTTTAATGGACTTCCTGATTGGACAGCAATAGTCGGTTGGATGAACCCTGGATTGCAATCTCTATGGACTGGACAAGATCCCAATATTAAACTACTTCTACCAGGTTAGGGTAACCTAGAGTAGGTTTCAACCCAAGTGGTTGAGCTAGTTGGACAGTCGGGTTGGTTAAATAGGTCCATAAATCCAAAACGCGCCTTTAGTGACTTTTGTGTTTAAGTAGCACATGAGGCCTCAATTGGACGGTACACTAGTGGCAGGTGTGTAGTGGGCTTCGGGTAGTTCACAACCATAGATTGGGTCGAAGGATTTGAGTCAAGGTTGAGGCTCTAATGGAAGTCGAAAGTATATCGGTATTATGGTAAGGGTTACAGCTGGTCCTGTTTAACCTGAAAGTCGTACCCCAAAATAGAGTACAAGGGGACGTGTTTGAGCGAGACATGATATACCTAGATGAAGGTGGACTCATCTAGATCTTGCATATGAAGTTTGTTAAAGGGTAACGGCTGGTCTCGTGCTCCGAATATTAATTGACACGACCGGGGTCACAATAATCTAAATAGAAAGTAGGAGTCTGCTGGGCACTAATTATCACTCTAATGGAATTATTCCGATCAGTCGGTAATCTACACATATCCTAAAATTTTAGGGCTTACAATCTACCCACCTTAGAAGCTAGGATATGGTTTAGGAATAAAGATGTTAGAAGGATTCCAAAGTTCGGATACTGTACCTCGACTCTTGTTAATAGAGAATAAGGCACGGCATGACGGAATACGGAGATATAAGTCAAGTCATAGACCGTTCCTCAATAAATGGAGAGCGAGTGCGTGTGCAAGGACACATGGTCGATAAAGTAGAATGACCTACTCGTCCTCGGTATTCAAGAGGTATCGACGGGGTAAGCAACTCTAAGGCACATCATCAGGAAAGCTCCCTAACAACGGAGTCGTGAATCTTTGTTGGCGTCAAGCCTGCCAGACTATTGTCACAAGAATTATGGTGATCATGCATTGCTGTTGACCACTGGTAGATCATAATATGACAGGGTATTTAAGCTACGGTATTGGCTAAACTAGTGACTCTGGTGTTCCAACACTAGTTAGGTCTTAATACTAAAATTTACATAACTAAGACAATACTTGTTGGAAACCACTCTCGGGATGAGTGTCTACCATAGTCACGATAAATGATTGTCCTTTTCCTTGTCCACTCATTAACTATGGGCTTTGGTCGAGGAAGGGTTGGGTTAAGGCTCAAGAGTTTCTAGTTAAGGCAAACTTCCGGTAATGATTAGAGACTCACGACGTTTGGTTTCTTGAGAATAGATAGTCTCCTAGGTTGGAGTTCTGACTAAGGGTAAAATCCTAATCATTCTCAAATTCAGATGGCTCGAAAGTCTCAACAGTAGTTTGTGGGTCGATGGGAGAACTAGTAACTCAATCACATGACTGGCCGATGGTAGCTACACTTGTGCCTACCATTATCATAGCCAAGGAAATACTCTGTATCTCTCTACCATCATGAGCTTTCGTCCTTCCAAATCGGTGAAAGACAAAAACAATAATAATTCAAGGGAGATGTTACTGAATACGATTTCGTGATTCAAGGGCGAACATATAATTCAAGAGGAGTTGTCAAGCAGTCGCGGATGAGATTCTAGATACCTGTATATCCCCATCCACGTAGTGTAATTAAACGAAAGAGCGAACCAAATGTATCATGGTTGATCAGACCATAATACACTGATTCTGATTAGACAATAAGTTAGCAGGCGTCCCCACTAAACATATGCCTCAAATCAAGCTCGAGAACAGAGTGAGCTTGCAAAACTAAGCTGTAACAGCAGCGTTTATTAAGATAGTCAAATATAATTATGCGAGATTTTTAAAAGAAGGCACAAGTAGTTCGAGTTTTGTGAGAATCAAACCTTACCCGGTATTCTTGCTTCTATAGACATCCCACTATCATCTTACCCTTAAGGCCTTGGTCGACTAATGGTTTATGGACTTCTGAATTCTATATTCTAGGTAACCTATTAGTGTCAGTCAATTTCCTTATCAATAGATCACTGAGGATCACAGAATGCTAGGTCGGAAGACATGCTACCCAACTTATCAAACTTCCACTAATATCGGCTTTGGATCTCATGCATGGCATTGTCCTATCATCTATGGTATCCCAAGCTTGTAATCATGTTTGAAATCATTTTACCGCGGATTACGCCTCGTCCGTATACCCTGGCTGTGGTAAACCCTTGGTTTCGTAACTCAACATGATACAAAATCGAACACTTCTTAACTCTATCCAATATTGGCTCAAGGGTATCTACGATCAACAGAGGACCACTAGCCATAGTTTTAGGAATATTCTATAACCTATAATTTTCTAAAAAATAATTCAACTCTAGGGTCGTGTCTCGCCAGTGCGCTGCTGGCTGCAGTGAGTCCATGGTCTCTATAATTCAAATAAATGGCGACAGTGCGCTGCTATCCTGCCATCATGAGTTAATTAACATTCCTTTAACTATATCTGTAAGAATTCATGAGCTCCTAGAGATTCAAACATGTTGACTATGAAATAAAGTGTAAGTATTTGTCCTACCAGTCACAATCCTTAAAATAAAAGATTTAATCCTGGAGAAAATAACTGAAGATAAAAGAATTACAACAATTCTAATGTCTATTCCATGTGTATTCACACTTTTGAGAAAAACTTTGAATCGAAACTAACTCGGGGTTTATCTATAGATAACACAAAAAGAATAACTCTTAGGGCAAAAATAGGAACTAAATAGATAATTTGACTACGATATGAGGATAATATCTAAGAGGCAAGAAGAAGGAATTAAATAATTCATCTAGGTTAGAATATTAATCCTAGGAAGCCCTGGTCTCACCAAGTGATTAATCAATCCATATTGGATCATATCGTCCTATCAAGAGACAATAATGTACCTTTGGGGATCTGACAACTATCAAAATTACTAACTCCTCATCTAAGTTGCATGGCCTAGACTACCCATCCGTAAACTTGTATAAGGGACTCCTAGTCTTAGTCATTCTCTTAAATTAAATTAATTCTTGTTCGTGAATGAGCATGTTCTAGTCGCAAGCTCGTAATAGTACAACTAACTTAAGTACTATCACGAGTTCGCATGATTTACGAAAACTGACCTGCATGGGCCCCCAAAAAAACTTGTCACGACCCGCACCCATTTTTTTTTTAAACGGATACGAGACGTGTCCAAGCCAGCCTACGCCGCAGTGTCGGCGGTAGAACGCTGTCACGGCCATGAGGATCAAAATCACAAAAATCCAATGCTCATTCACAGAAACTAATTTAACTTACAATGATTACAAGCTTTTTTATTTGTAGAAGAATATAAACTTGTACAAATAAAAGAATGGCTACAACTCAATTATCTAGCTAGTCTCTAGGCTTTTGTCTGCAAGTATTCCCGTCACTCCCCAAGCTAAGTGAATCTACGGCTAACCTGAAAATGTTGGTTTCCAGTCAGGAATGGAACGAGCACAATTCACTGAATGCAATTTCAAATAAAGAAAATGACTATAAAATAAAGGTTAGGCATTAATCATGAGTTTTGAAAATGACAGTAAAGCCGTGAGAAAATCAATAGTAATAAATAGACCAATATACTTTCCACCGTTAGAAGTACCTTTGATATGTGATCAGTCTGGACCACTACACCGCACGGTCTACAATGTCTACTTGCAGAAAATAAGCACTGTCTACAATGTCTACTTGCAGAAAATAAGCACTGTCTACAATGTCTACTTGCAGAAAAATAAGCACTGTCTACGAGGTCTACTGCAGAAAAGTAAGCACTGTCTACGATGTCTACTGCAGAAAAGTAAGCATTGTCTACGTTGTCTACTGCAGAAAAGTAAGCACTGTCTACGATGTCTACTGCAGAAAAGTAAGCACTGTCTACGATGTCTACTGCAAAAAAGTAAGCACTGTCTACGATGTCTAATGCAGAAAATAAACACTGTCTATGGTCGGATCACACATTCTTGGTACTTCTCATTCCCGACTCAACAATTTATAATAGAGTATAAAAATATCACATAACTAATGACCAATCAATGAAATATAGTAAAGATCAATATCGAAATGCAAACGATAAACTGTACTAGCCTGTGGTCCTGTGCTGGTGAAACCGATGATCCAAATCACTCAATATGCCACAATAGTCAAAACCCGTACAACAGTCCCCGGATGCTGAAATAGACAATACCAATGATCTCAGAATAGTCAATTTAGCTAGGATTGTCTGTTCTTAAGTCCAATTCTGGACACAGGGGCAAAACGGTAATTTCGGGCAAAAACGATGTCCGCCATTGGACCCGCTTTGCACCGAAAAGCGTGCCAGAGTCAACAGTCTCTAAGGTCGCCAAACTACATGTCTACGGATCCAGTTTTTCGAAACGAACCCGACCGTATGTCCAGAGTTGGATTCCGGCGGACCGTGCACAAAATCGCCCGTTGAATGGGACCGAGGGGCCCGCAAAACGACGTCCGATTCAACTGTCTCAGAATTGGACCAAATTTGGCATACATGACCAGAAAAATAACACGGTCCCGTTGGCGCAAGTTTTATCTCAATTTGGCGAACGTACACGAAGTAATTGGAGTTTCACTGAAATATGTGCAACTAAAAAAAAACTAAATATCTAAAGAAGATTCTCTTTCCTTATACACCAAAAGATTATTTCTAAGGGTTTTTATGCAAAGTGCACATCTATTGTAAAGGCTAACTAATAGAGTTGCAGGGAGCCTTCCTATACGTTAGCTATTAATTATTAATATGTATATATAGTATTCTTTAGACAAAGACTAAGATTAACTTTAGATTCCATACAAGTATGTTATTTTATTGCTACTATGGTTTATACAATTACTATAAAGTGAAGGGGTCTAAATGAAATTATACAATACAACTCCAAACAACTTTCTGGATCAAAGTGTATCAAAGGAAACATGGCCCCACATGAATGATTTGTAATGATTGGGTTTAAGTTATAAGTTTTTCTTTCTTTTTAGAAGGACTTATATGCAACTAACCTTGTAGATGCTTCTCAGTTCGGAATTGCTTTCTTCATGTTTCCTCTAAAAGCTTTCGTCAAACCCGCCATTTTCGGTCACTTCTTCTTCTTATCCACGTGTTTGCTGCTGCTACTATCCAAATCTTCAACCACGGATTCGACTGCTCAAGAGAGAGAGTGCCATGCGGAGGTTTGAGGAGTGCCTCGCATTTGGAAGATGACCACTGCGCATGTGGATGGTCCACGAGAAGGAAGAACTCGTCAAGTTACAGGAAGTTGGGTGGCTGTCGTCGACAAGGAGGTCGATGGTGCCAGCCATGGCGTTGCTCCCAGTTGCTCACGAGCTCAGCAGAGGAACGCGACATGTCTCATGGTCCGCCATGGCGTTGCTCTTCTCGACACGTCTGCATTGAGCCACGCGTCTACGGAGCGGTGATGCAATTAATTTGGTGCCGAGTGTTCGAGCAGCTGTCGGTGGCGAGTCGGGATGAGAAGGAGACATGGTTGTCGGAGGTGATCGTTTCTCTCTCGGTTAGAGCGTGGTGGGGCAGAGAAGCCCGCTGCTGGCACAGTGGTCGACTGGTATTTGTAGGCTCACAGCGTGAAGTCCAGGAGGATGGTGGCGGTTGGTTATCGCGAGGGGTTGACATCGTGTATGGTGGCTGTCATGATGAAGCACAACGGAGCACGACATGCAGCGGTTTCTAGACGTGGGGGACGTGCTGTCGGCGGCGTGTAGCTCAAGAAGGAGTACATGGACGATGGCTGTGTCGAACGTCGGGTTCTTCCTAGAGGCGGGGTGGAAAAAACTGGATGGGAAAAATTTGTGCGGCTAGGGTTCTGTTTAAGGTGCTAAGCAATTCTCTTCTTTTTAAACAGGGGAAGGAAGGAAATTGGGCTTGGGCTTATTAAAAGAAGAATAAATATAGCCAACATGGTATATGGATGAAATGCCCAGACCATGTCTATTTGCTACCAGGCCCAGAACTATCCTATACTATGGCTTTATTATGCCCCTAGCAATGCATTCAACATGTATGGGTTTAAGGCCCTATACAATCAATAATATATATACAAGTATGAATTGGAGGACCCATATAATAGAAGAAGTTTATATGGCCTCAAGGACCAACACAATTATGTGCCAGTGAAGTTTCAAATAAGGAGGAATCAACTAATGATATTACCATCACAAAGTTGATAATATTAATATTTATGTATACAAACACACATACATACACCTGTATATATATAATATTATGTATATTTACACATTTACACATATATGTACACATGGTATTATTTATATTTATATATACACATATCTAATTACCCTTTATATTTATCTATATTTACACACATATATAATACGTTCGTATATACACATTTATATGTATATACTTACATAATACTATATATACACTTACTCACGTATATTTATTCTTACATTCACATTCATACATATACGATATTTATTATATATCTATATGTACCCATATATCTTGAGGATAACAACCAATAATAATAAATAATTTATATTTAATATCCACAATAAAAATAGTAATAATAATGATAAGAAGAAGAATAATAATAAATAATCCCAAAATATTTAAGAAAATTCTGGGAAGGGAGGCTACAGTAGAGCATACCCCCGGTTGAGTCAGTTTCGGAGCCAGATCTTGGTAAACCCACATGATCTCGCCACGGGAAGTCGTGAGTGGTACCAGCCCCCTCACATTGTCATGAGTTGGTGGAAGGTTGGTTACTTCCATTATCGCCTTTGAGATAGGGAAGCCGCCACCTTGAGCTTCAATTGGCGGCAGAGTGCCAAACTGTAGAGACAATATGTTTACAAAAACTGTCTTGTCCTCATAGTCAAGTGAGAGGACATTCACATTGATCATGTGTTGTATGTAGTTCTTTAGTATGTAGCAATCTCGAGTTGGGTGCCCGAAGAACCGATGGTAGTGACAATACCTCGGGTCGCCTATCCTGTCCACCTTATCGTGAAGCTTAGGATCAAGCAATTTGATCTTGTCATCTTGCATCATCACCTCGAAGTGTTGTAGGGTATCTTCGTCATTGAAGGAGTATACCTCCTTCTATCTTGCTGCGGTTGGTGGCTTCTGAGCAGGAGTCATTGGAGGTATTCACAGTTAGTGCATGCTTTCCCTTTGGCTCACGCCCACTGTAGTTGATGTTGGCGGCACGCTTTTCCTTGTCTTTAAGCACAGGGAAGCTAACCCCCAGTAGACGAGCATTATGGGCCTTCAACTCGACAACTTCGACGTCGATAATGAATGCAGTCCAATCTACATATTGGGAAGAGTCAACGCAAAGTTTGACTGCCGGTGTAATGTTCTTCCGACAAGAATCCATTAGCACAGATTCGGAGATGCCAGAGGGTAGCCTTAGACACGCCTGCCGAAAGTGCTCAATATAGGCCCGGACTGACTCATTCTTTTTCTGGGTAATCTCCATAAGAGAAAACATTGTCATATCTTTCCCACCATCATAAAATCAGAAAAGGAAGCGCTTTAAATCCTTGAAGGAAGATATGGAGTTATCAGGGATGCTGCAATACCAGTCATAGGAAACCCCCTTCAGTGCTCCGATGAATAGGCTCATGAGTAAGGCATCTTCTTTCGGCAAGCACACTGTCATATAGTGGAAATAAGTCAAATATTGATGGGGAGACTCCTTTCCATCGAATGGTATCAGTGACTGTGTCTTATACTTGTGGGGATAAACCACATTGTTCCATTCAGGAGGATAGGGTTGCCGGATCCCAAGCTTCTGGTGTTCCACCTGTTTGTCTTTTGCCTCAAAGCGATCGCGTAGGTCTCTCACCAGCTTGAACATTTATTCAGTAGAGCTAAGAGTAGGTGATTTAGGAAAGGTACGATGTTCAGCTCTCGAGGGAGCTGATGTCTGAGGCAAGGTGTGATGCCCCATCCCCTAAGATAAAATCTAAGGGGGTACGTTTGATTCTCCATTAGCCCCTGGATTAGGACTAACGGATACATGAGCCCTTGTCAAAGGTTGGGCTGTCAGGGTATTCCAAATCTCGAACACGACTTGGGTCAAGGATTGCATGGTGGTAGAAAGGGTTTTAAGGCCTGCTTCCAAGGTGTCCATGCGACGTACGAGATTCGGAGCTGAAGCATCTTCCTCTTCTTCCTTGCCACCCCTGTCATGTAGACAGGCATGATATGGGTCAAAGCGGATGGCTTGGTCGATACTTCACTTTCAGCCTTGTTTTCTTGCGGAAAGGTTGGCATGAGAGCTTCCGCTTCTGACTTCTCGAACTGGATACCCCCAGCCGTATCGGTGTCAGTTCCTTGATAGATATCCTCATCTTTGAATGAGGGTTTTTTATAAACAATTGGGATCTGACTACCGCTAGCCTGTACTGTGGACGTAGTCTTCGCCTTTAACCGGGTATTCTGGAATACCCCGGTCGTAGGGATTATTGCTTTATTTCCTTTCGATCGGATCTTCGATGAACTAGCCGAGGCCGGAGGGTTGGTGGTGTTTGCCTTTTTTCGGGATACGGAAGAAATGGTGATGATGTGGTACGAGGTGACCAAGGGTTCTTCCTTATCTTCAATTGGCACCATCTTTTCGAAGCAACGTCGGACATGTACGGTAGATTGCAGTCGCTGGAACACAGACTGCCTTGGTGATGAAGCTACTATTTTCTAACAGCAGCAGTTGATAGTAATCGTAGCACAAGTATGCCCCATGAGGGGTGCATTGTGCATGGTGGTCATCTCTTCCGATCTACGTTTGTGAGTGATCTCATCGCAAATCGTATAAGGAGAGCTTCATATTTGTCACAACCTGCACCCGATTTTCGGAAGCGAGCTCATGAGCAAGTGAGCTACGTACCGAACAGACTCCAGCCTGACTTGAATGAATACGTATATGTTGCAAGGCTATGGTATACTGCCAAATCATAGCAAAGCAATCTATATCTCAATCCATAATAAGTGTACGGAATATGAATGAACACTATGGGTCGTGGTCTGCAGTCCACTAGCATACATGTCCGATTAGACTCCAAGAAATAACATGAGTCTATAAACTGAATCAATAAATAGGATATATCATGATAACAAAAGGAAAGCACGAGCTGGATGAACTGGATAATAAACATGGTATCAATACCTGATTCTCGCAAGCAATATCATAGTCCTCTGGACCCCATAAGTGTCTTAATCATCTGCCGTCCAGAGCTGCTAACTAACTCCATGCAATAACTAACCTGAAGAGATCATCAGGTCCTCAGAGGACATAGCAAGATACATAAAAACATGCCTATCTAGCAGTTTATCAT
Source organism: Iris pallida (assembly GCA_029216955.1). Classification (NCBI taxonomy): domain Eukaryota; kingdom Viridiplantae; phylum Streptophyta; class Magnoliopsida; order Asparagales; family Iridaceae; genus Iris; species Iris pallida. The sequence continues at coordinate 7,099,607 of JANAVB010000599.1, read as the reverse complement.
ACAATAAAGAAAATACAGAAAATAAACGAAAAAAGTCCAGTCAACACGAAAACACGACTATACAAGACTGGAATAACCACTACGCATAAACGAATTGCTGGAGGAGAACAAGAGAACACGATGTCACGATGTAAACGGATAACCAATCGAATACTCAAACCCTCGCCCCTAGTGTGGACTCGCAGGTTTGAACAACTACTAACCCTCGCCCCTAATGTTGACTCGCAGGTGCAGAACAAATAACTACTAACCCTTGCCTCTAGTGTGGACTCGCAGGTTAGCTTCAAGAAATCATCCTCGCCCCTAGTGTGGACTCACAGGTTAGCTTCAAGAATCAAGATATAGATAACTACTAACCCTCGTCTAGTGTGGACTCGCAGGTTAGCTTTAAGAATTCAAGGTACAGCAGTTCTGTTATGAATTATTCATTCTATGACACGATGCGACTCAGTCCAAGTACAGGTGATGACACGACATGACCTAATCACGGTACACGAGAAAACCAATCCAATATGAACTACAAAATTAACTATGAACAAGAACTATATCTATACTAGCATGCACAATATACAAATATCATGTAAATAATCAACTAGTACAACTATATAATAATAGAAATATGTATGTAAATAAATTGTAAAGGAAGGCAAGGTATACTTGCCTGGAGGTTGTACGCCGATCCAACAAAATATAGTCAACTGGTCAGCCATAAAGTCCAAATCTCACAACTGTCTCTGAAAGCTGAAACAGACATTGCTAACATTCTCAAAATAGTAAATTAGCTAGGATTATATGTCCTTAAGTCCAATTCTGGACACATGGGCAAAACGGTAATTTTGGACAAAAATGGTGTCCGCCGTTGGACCCGCTTTGTACCGAAAAGTGTACCAGAGTCAATGGTCTCTAAAGTCGTCAAACTATATGTCTACAAATTTATTTTGATGATATGAACCCAAAGGTATGTCCAGTTTTGGATTTCGGTGGGCCGTGCACAAAATTGCCCGTTGAATTGGATCGTGAGGCCTACGAAACGGCGATCCAATCAACTATCTCAGAATCGGACCAAACATGGCATACAGGACCAGAAAAATGATACGGTCCTATTGGCGCAAGTTTCGTCTCGATTTGATGAACTTGCACAAAGTAATTGGAGAATTAGCACAGAGGACAATACGGTAAATTTTGACGGATACGCATCAAATTTATCGCGCACACGCGACCAATTTGAATTCCGTCAAAGCTCACACATCCGCAAAACCATTATGCACCTTTTGACGCTTTTGGTTCGTGACCACGTCGCTCGGATTGGCGGGACGCACGTCGTATCAGAGTGTTTTTGAGATTTTCGAAAACTATTTTCCCATGTTTTTTATGGTTTTCAAACAGATTTCATTCACTGGATAAGTAACTAGAATTTAAAGTAATAATGGAGTTTCGATCCTGGCCATGCCACCTACGGTTCTATTGAATTAGATTTCTAAAACTGCGGTTGAAACGGCAGGAATTTGCCTTCCTAATCTAGGGTTTTGAACTAGATCTTGGTTCTGTTTTGGTAGTTTATCCATCGATTTTGAATCGATCAACCACAGATTTTGTCGTGTTCTAACTAAATCTAATTACTGAGTCTAGAGGAGGTTTAGGTTGTGGTCATATACGTGAAAATGAAACAATGAACGATCGAATGAGGGGTGAGTACTTTACCTGCAAAGTGGGGGTTCGGCCTATGTGCTGCCACTGTTGCGTCTCTGTTCTGTTGTAATGGCTGCTCTGCCGCACGTTCAGACGCCGACGAGGTTTCACGGCGGCGCGCGCCCAGGGCGGGGGGGTCGGGGTGGCGCGCACAGATGCCCATGGACGACGCAGTGGCTTAGGGTAATTTTCCTCCCTTTCCTTCTCCCGATCTCTACATATATACTTATATACGTGCTGTTCTTCGCGTGTAGAGAGGCTCGGTTTGGAGAAGTTAAGCGGGGGTCACTGCTGTTTGATGTTTAACCTGGGCCTACGGCCTATTGGGCTGTGCGGTTTTATGTGTTTTTCCTTTTTATTCATTCTTCCCTAAATGCATACATATAATATATATATATATATATATATATATATATATATATATATATATATATATATATATATATATATATATGTCCTAAATATATGTACCATATATTAATATAAGCTACCAAATATGCATATGAATATATATATATATATATATATATATATATATATATATATATATATATATATATATATATTTTATATATATATATATATATATATATATATATAAATATATATATATATATATATATATATATATATATATATATATATATATATATATATATATATATATATATATATTTTTTATATATATATATATATATATTTATATATATATATATATATATATATATATATATATATATATATATATATATATATATATATATATATATATATATACCATAAACACAAATACGAGCAATAAATATTAAGCATAATCAATATTTTATAATATAGAATTCGTAATTTATATACCAATCTATATAAATAATTTCAATTAGTTAGCCATACATATACATATTTATATAAAGCATAATTTTGTATATCGAAAATATTCTTATATATACGCACAAGTATATATAAATATATAGCCGACATAAATCTCACATTAAAATATGTTAAGTAAATATTCACTATACGTTCAAATAAAACATTAATCCTTTATGGCAAGCATATATACCATAACTGTCCTTTGTAAAAGGCCAACTAGGTCTCTAAACAATTTAGAAAGGCTAATCTGTACATCCACATGGACATCCTTAGATGCTCTACCCCTCCACATGCGCTTGGGATTGGTTCGGAATCAGTCCAGGCTAGTTTGGTACAACCTTGTCTTCTATACGTCAATAAATTAATTAATAAAGAATTTAAACATCTATAGAGGTTAAGTCGCAACTGGGCCTGCTTTTCCTAATTAGAATAATCCTATGGCTCGGCCTTCCCTTACCATGGCTAAACACTAGTCAAAGCATGCCACGGCACTATCCGTGCCATGATTCCTAGTCGTCTTGTACTTCAAAACTCCATCATGGCTAAAGTCATCTACCGTAATAATTAACTAGATAATTATTTATAAAAATCTATAAGTCACCATTTAAATCAAATAAATAATAATAAAATAATATTTCAAAAAATTTCAGGGAGAGAGCTACAAATCTACCCACCTTAAAAATAATTTCATCCTCGAAATTCTCATTCATACTATTCCTTAAAATTCAAAGTCTACTATTACCTTAATATCCTCAAATTTAATTTCTCTAAAATATTTTATGACCTTCTCTAGTCATTTTATAACTTTGAATACTTGAGGACTTTTACCCACCTCTGGTCATACTACTACTCAAAATACATTCACTAAAATCTTATAATCCTGTAACTAGTTGCAAACAATCCTTCCAACAGATATCTAGGACACATGGCATTTATAATCCCTCATATCTATAAACAACCAAATATTCGAAAATACGTGTACACTATTTGTACCCTCTTCAGGCACATGGCAAAGCCAAGCGTCTGGGTGGCCACGTGAGTGATACACATCCTGATCTGGTTCTAACGCATGAAATGCACCCACATCATTGGTGGAAGAACAGCACATATTGTGAGTTGAACCCACTTTATGCACACAGCCAACGCGGGCGCATGGGTTCGACACCAAAAGATTTGCCTCTTGACTTGGTTCAGCGCATAAAATACACCCTAGTGGGAGGAGGACTTTGAGAGTTGACACATTCTGGGTGCAAAAGCACCTGAGTCAACACTGTACATCTTACCATCAGCTGCACACATAACTGTCAGTACGTATTTCTGCTTTCCTGCTGGCCTAGCACTTTTAGGGCGCATGGCCGTGCCGCCTTGGATATTTTTGCACTAGCCCGCGACGGCAGTAGTACTCAGAATCCAAATTTTGCTAGTGGTGACAGCGAGTGATTCTGTAAAAGACAGAGTGCTTTTCCTATGCAGCAGATTTCATGCGTGGGAGAGTTGTTGCGCCCTTGTTCCGACGATGCATCTTTTTCGACTGGAAAGAAGTTTGCTGGGAGTTATAGCAGCACTACGCTTCCCTGGCAGATGCGATGCACTAGTAGCAACGTCTTTCTAGCTGATGATGTCAGCATGAAGGGATGGTTACGCCCGCGTAGCTCCTTCAGTCGTGGTGCTCGACGTATCGCCTTTGTGCACCCAGACTTGGCGAGACTTCTTCAAATTTGGCAGCCGCTTCTAAGGACTCGCGCTGCCCTTAAATAGAAACTCCTCATACGCTTGCTGATCGAAGCGTACCACCAGCATATTCTGGGAGGAGACGAGCTTTTTGTCGTCAGATGGTGACACGACCTTCTCGATGGAGAAAAAAGTGGTCCCCAGCTATGTCGCTAGCTTGTTTGGTATTAAAATGTGTTGATATTAACTTTTATATAATAACAAACAGAATAGAGTACAACTTAAGATCCGATAGAATCCTTTGAGTACACTTTTGTTTTTATCTGGAAACCGTGGCGATGGAGAGTTCATTCTTTACTCTTTGACGATCTGACGACGATCTTGAGCTCTCTGAATGTCTGAGCTGCTCCGGGGAAGGTGATGAGTAGAAGTTGTTGAATAGCTTAGAGGATTTGATGAAGTGATGCCGAACAAGATTTAATGAAGGAATGATCCTTCTATTTATAGGTAGTAGAATGATCTTCTTATGCGCACATGTACGATACGCACATAGAGATTTTGTATGCAGAAACGCTGCACGCATGACTTTGTTTTGGCATCGGGACTGTCACGCCCCAGTTCCAAAATATATAGGAACTTGAGGCGTGAATATGCCAGCTACTACGATCTATGATAAGTTTCCAATTTAATGGACTTATCCCTAGATGTACTATGCTGTCAAGGGTACTAAAAGTAACTAATTATATATATCTTGATCCACAGTAATGAAGCGAATATCAAGAACGAACATAATATATTAAGGTTGGCCACCCAGTAATATACATATTTGAGCAAGCTCGAGAAAAGAATAATCTTGCAAATAATAGGCTACATAGCAGCATAAATCAAATAAAAATGAAATGTATACATGGAATAGTAAATGGAAATACCAGAGAACACACACACACACACATAAAATATATATATATATACCTAAAACCTCGGTGCATCACACAGCACCTGCACAGCTGCTCTGTACAAACTGCTCAGCAAATACCTGGAGAGATCACCAGGTCCTCAGCGGGATATAGCAAGATACAAAAATACATGTCATAATATAAACTGCATAAAATGAACAACCGAATCATAACACGGTCCAATAACCATTCATCAATCAGTAAACCATATCTCTGACCAATCATAATCAAAAGATGGCATATCAGCCCATGATAAGTCACTGTCCCATGGTACAGTCCGATATAGGTACACGAACTAACCATTCTATGTGAATGCATGTTAAAGACGACTTTGGAGCGTATGGGTAGGTGAATAAAGAATTGCGTCAAAATATGGACCGACGTCAAATCACGAGCCAATTTGTACACATATTAGCTTACCTCCCGACCATACCTAGCGTGCAGTTAGTGGCTGCTGCCGGATATACACACTAGTAAGTATATATGCCCCTACCTGGGCCACACTGAGGCTAAAAAATATATATGGTTGTCCCATATGCCTACAGATAGTCTTCATCGCCCACGAACTATGCAAGTCGTATCCACGACTCAAACAATCTGTATCTCAATGAGAGTCTCTAACCTAGACACCATCTAACTCTATATGTACTAACACAAACCTTTCGCACCGATAAGCAGTCGAATGCGTAAGCTCGTGCCAACACAATGAATCCTCACTCACAGTTCCGTGCAATGTCTCATGTCAAGTCATAGAATTTTTTGGGATAACTTTACAGTTTTCGGGTACGACTACTAACTCTAAGTCACACACACATGCACCCATAACATCAATGCCATCTTCGATAAAACCCAAGTCATCCTTATGTTAGGGCTATATACTAAAAGCATCACTTTTGTAGTAACCTTATTTTCTTAAATTTTGAATGAGAATCATATGGGCAAATATTTGTATATTGTATTTGTTGCAAGTGTTAATGCAAATGTCTAATATTCTATATTGTAGATAATATGGTGTGTGGTGTCACACAGAAGATCATATTATCATTTTCCTATGGAGTATATAAATAGTTCACAATCTAGATAAACTTAGACAATCTATTGGAAAGGTTGTAGTGTAATCTGGTATTAGTCTATCTTGACTATAGGTTTACACTAGTACACTTTGTGTGTATTGAACAGGACCATTTGAGGTTGTTCTCTTTGTACTGACTACTTAAGAGAACAAACACCTCTGTTATTATGGATGCTTGTGCTCTTAATCCGGATATAATAACAGACATGTATATGCAGTGTGTATTACTTTGACTCATGAAAGAGTGAGATTCATTATGGATCAACAACCTCTCTGAATTGGGTAATAATATTGTATGTATGATAGGCTGTTGATTATAAATGAAATCCATGTCCCGATACATCGGGTTGATGATGTCCCCTTAAGGAGCTCATAAGGATTGTCATGTAAATCCTGCAGGTGGATTATATCCGACATGACAAATAAAGTTGAACGATACTACTTAAGGATAAAAGATGTCGAATCAATATAGTTGTCTATAACTTAATTTGATCGACGGACATACGATATCTTAACATGGGGAGCCAAACGAGCATCTAATAAAAGGAGCCCACAAACATAGTTCAGGATTAGGGAGGTAGTGCAACAATAGTTCATTAGTGGACCAAGCTATTGTTGATGGACCTTGATTGTGTGTTCGGGCTGAACACGGGATATCCAGATCTGTTAGGAGGTCTAACCCTAATTTTTCCTCATGGTCCCTACCGTAGCCTCTATATATCCTCTATTCTCTGGCCGCCACAGATTACTTATCATAAATCTGAAGCTCTCTCTAAATTCGTGATTCACGTAAGGAGAGAAAGAGAGGGCTGCCAAGGAGAAGAAAAGGTTGGGAGATCGTCGTCCACACGACGTCCAACTCGAAGAAGAAATACGTACAGAAGATCTTGGGATCGTCCGCTCGAGATTGCCAGGAATTACTTGTCTTTTTTTCCGTCCGTAGGTATAATTCGTGAACCCTAGTTTCCGCCTAAGAAGGGTTAGAACACGTATTAAATCTGTGTAACTTTCTATTGATCAATATGCACACCAAAGTAAGGGTCCTAGAAATCCCCAGTTCCATCAATTGGTATCAAAGCCACTTTGGATTTGCATATTGATTGATACGTCCATGTTGTCCAATAAAACCTACGCTGTGTAATAGTCGGTAGATGTAGATCTGTTCTAACTCTGTTTTGCAGGCATCTTAGACCAACTATTATGGTCTAATGTATGTTTTTGATTGTGTTGTTTAAACCACGAACATGTCGTAGATGTTGTTGTTCCTGTGGATGTAATTAAAATCACGAGGGTTGATCGTGCTTGTTATTTGAATTTTTTAATCTAGATTATGTGTGAACTCTTTTGGGAGGCATAGGATTGATGTAATTTTAATTATTTTTGATCAATCGTGATGGCAGTGGTGGCTGTTTCTGACGCCGGATGAGAGGCTAATTTTAAGCAGTCCAGAGGCAGACAGATGATTTTCGATGAAGGAATCGACAACCAAAACCTAAAAAAACTAAGCCTAGTTGAGGACGGAGCATAAAAGATGACCATAATATTTGGATTTTTTTATTTGTTATCATTTTGCTTTTTCTGATTATGCATATTTATTATTGTGTGGATGTTTTTTTGAAAAGCTAAGCCTACATTAATAATAAACAACATGGACATAATATCAACTAGTAGAAAAACCCTCATTGTTAAATAACTAAGTGGAAGAGGATATTTATTTAGTATAAATCCTATGGTCTCTATTACTGGTTTGTAGGTGATGTAATTATACTTGCACGTTGGCTTTAGTGCCTTCCTCCATATCGGATGAATATAATTATGGATCACCAGTATAAACTTCCTTAGGGATAATTGTAAAAAGTTACCTAGTATGTGTTCACTTCTCCATCTGAAGGAACTCATTACAAGGTAATGAACTTAGTATTAAGTAATGGTATACACTTAGATACAAATAATGGTATCCTCCCTATCGGAGTCACTGCTATTATTTGTATGACCAGAGCAAGACCAACATATTAATTTTATTTGTCATAAAGTTATGTTGACATGATAGTAAAATTAATAAGAAAAACCTATTTGAACAAAGTTGAATTTATATACGTCCACACTATCGTGGCATGCTAAATTCATGGTGTTCAAGGTGTTGGTGAATTTCTTATTATTGTTTTAAGGGAATCAATATTTAATTAATTCAAAAAGTTTCTTTTGCCCTACATAATTTTATTTATGTGATTCTCAGGATTTTAAAAATGGGTTCTTTCAGTCCACTTATGGTGATTCATAAAGAAAACAAACTTACTGGACCTAATTACATTGACTGGAAACGAAATTTGGACATTGTTCTGACTGCTGAGGAGTACAAATATGTACTTGTTGAGGAATGCCTACCTAAGCCTGATGCTAACTCTGATAAAGAGGCCAAAGAGGCTTATAAGAAGTAAAAAAAGGCAGATGAGATGGCGCGGTATTACATTCTGGCATCTATGTCAAATGTACTGCAACATCAGCATCATGCCATGGCCACATCTTATGACATGATGTATAACCTCAAGAAACTCTTCGGACATCAGAGTAGAGCAGCTAGGCAATTTGCTATAAAATGTTTGATGAATACAAAAATGGCTGAGGGTACACCAGTAAGGGATCATGTTCTCAAGATGATGGGTCATCTGAATGAGATGGATATCCTTGGAACTGAAATTGATGGGGAATCCAAGGTCGATATCATTCTCGGGACTCTACCTAAAAGTTTTGACGATTTTTTCCTTAATTACAACATGAACAAAAGGTTGTATAGTTTGGCAGAACTTGCAAAAGAGCTACAGGATGCTGAATCTCCTTTTAGGCAGAGTGGTCATGTTTTTATTTCTGAAAAGGCTTATACTTCTAAGCCAAAAGGCGGTAAGAATAAGAATAACATTCAGAAATAGGTAAACTCATCAAAGAAGGGCATGGGACCTCAAAGCGCGATAAAAAAGACGAAAGGCAAATATTTCAAATACAAAGGGTCAGGACATTGGAAGATTGATTGTCCACTTATCAAACAAGGGAACAAAGAAGGTATATCTCATTTACTAGTAGTTGAAACATGTTTAGCAGTGTTATCTACCGGCACCTGGTGTGTAGATACAGGAGCCACTAATCATGTCTACAATATATTGCAGGGGTTCTAAGAAACCAGACGGCTCAGTGATGTAGAGATATGCTTGTTCATAGGTGATGCTACAAAAGTATCGGTCGTTGCATTAGGAGATGTTACTTTATCTTTTGGTAGAAATAAGTCTTTGACATTGAGAGATTGTCTTTATGCACCTTCACTTAGAAGGAATTTAGTTTCTATTTCTATGTTAGTTAAGGATGGATATTCAGTTTATTTTAATGACAATATTGTTATTAGAAAGAATAAACATTTATCTGTTCTGGTGCATTGGTTGATAATTTGTATGTCATTAATCCTATTTCACCCATAATACAACTTATAGAAATGATTAATATATCATCTAACTTAAATAAGAGAAAATAACCTTCTTGTATGAACCAAACATATCTTTGCCACTTACGATTGGGGCATATTAACCTAAGAAGGATTCAAAGACTGGTTGAAGATGGACCTTTGAGTTCATTCGAAGTGGAGGCACTACCAGTCTGTGAATCCTTTTTGGAAGATAAAATGACCAAAAGGCCTTTTACGGCAAAGGGGTATAGGGCCAAAGATATGTTGGAATTGGTTCATTCTGATTTATATGGACCCATGATTATCCAAGCTAGAGGTGGCTTTGAATATTTTGTCATATTTATTGACGATTATTTAAGGTATGGATACATTTATTTGATGCATCATAAGTCTGAGTGCTTTGAGAAATTCAAAGAGTACAAAGCTGAAATGGAGAAACGTCATGGAAAATATATCAAGTCATTACGATCAGATCGTAGTGGCGAGTACCTCTTTGGAGAGTTTAGGGATTATTTATCATAGGCTGGGATTGCATCCCAATTGACTGTACCTGGAACACCCCAGCTAAATGATGTAGCCGAAAGAAGGAATAAAACTCTTATGGAGATGGTTAGATCAATGATGAGTTATTCGGATTTACCAGATTCGTTTTGGGGATATGTTGTAGAGACTGCAGCTTATATTTTGAAATTGGTTCCTTCTAAGTCAGTAACTCTTACTCCCACAGAGCTGTGGATTGGGCGTAAGCCTAGTCTAAAACATGTTCGCATTTGGGGTAGTCCAGCACATGTGCTGAATGGAAAAGTAGATAAGTTCGAATCTCATACAGAAGTATGCTTGTTTATAGGCTATCCAAGAGGAACGAAATGAGATTTATTTTATAGTCCTAAGGATCAGAAGGTCATTGTTAGCACTAATGCCCGATTCTTAGAGGAAGACTATGTCATGAACCATAAATCCACAAGTAGAGTTGTTCTAGAAGAACTGAGAAATGAGATACCAAGTACTTCAGTACCAACAGTACATGAGGATGAACCACAAATCACTGCACAATGTGTCATAAATGTTACACCACAATCGATAGTGCCTCATCGTAGTGGGAGGGTTGTGATACAACCTGATAGATATATGTTCTTGGGAGATTCGTCAGACTTCATCCCTGAGGAACAAGATTATGATCCATGTATCTACAATGAAGCACTCCAAGATAAAAATGTAGGGTCTTGGCAAAAAGCAATGATATCTGAAATAGAATATATGGATTCTAATCAGGTCTGGGAGCTTGTAGAACCACCCGTTGGTGTAAAATCCATTGGATGCAAGTGGGTCTATAAGAGAAAAAGAGGATCAGACGGTAAGGTTGAAACTTTTAAAGCTCGGCTTATAGAAAATGGTTTTACTCAAAGAGAGGGTATCGACTATGAGAAAAACTTTTCTCCAGTAGCCATGCTTAAGTCTATCCGGATTCTTTTATCTATTGCAGCTCATCTTGATTATGAGATTTGGCAAATGGATGTCAAGACAGCTTTTCTTAATGGAAGTCTTGAGGAAGACATCTATATGAAGCAACCAGAAGGGTTCATTGAAAAGGGCCAAGAGCATCTTGTTTTAAAGCTCAAGAAGTCCATTTATGGATTTAAGCAAGCTTCCAGATCTTGGAACATATGTTTTGATCAGGTGATAAAATTCTATAGATTTGATCAATATCAGGATGAATCATGTGTATACAGAAAGTGTGACGGAAACATGGTGGTGTTTTTAGTATGAAGCAAATGGATGTCAAGACAGCTTTCCTTAATGGAAGTCTTGAGGAAGACATATATATGAAGAAACCAGAAGGGTTCATTGAAAAGGGCCAAGAGCATCTTGTTTGTAAGCTCAAGAAGTCCATTTATGGATTTAAGCAAGCTTCCAGATCTTGGAACATATGTTTTGATCAGGTGATAAAATCCTATAGATTTGATCAATGTCAGGATGAATCATGTGTATACAGAAAGTGTGACAAAAACATGGTGGTGTTTCTAGTACTTTATGTGGATGACATCTTGCTCATTGGAAACAATGTGAAGGTGTTATCTGATGTAAGGGTATGGTTATCCAAACAATTTGATATGAAGGACTTGGAAGAAGTAGGTCACATCCTTGGGATCAAAGTTCTATGAGATCACAAGAAAAGGATGTTGGGCTTATCCCAAGCTTCCTATATCGATACTGTACTAACTCATCTTAGTATGCAAAATTCTAAGAAAGGTTTCTTACCTTTTAGACATGGAATTGCTCTATCAACGGAGCAGTGTCCGAGGACACCTAAAGAGATAGAGAACATGAAGGCAGTTCCTTATGCTTCAGCAGTAGAAAGCTTAATGTATGCAATGTTATGTACGAGACCAGACATCTGCTTTGCCGTTGGCATGGTCAGCAGATATCAGTCTAACCCAGGATAAGAGCATTGGACTGTCATAAAGCATATTTTGAAGTACCTTAAAAGGACTAAAGAGTATATGCTAGTTTACCAGGCAGATAGTTTAGTTCTCTTGGGGTATACAGACTCAGATTTTCAGTCATATAGGAATACCAGGAAATTTACCTCAAGTTATGTGTTTACTTTGGGAGGTGGAGCCATTATATAGAGGAGTATCAAGCAAAAATGTATTGTTGATTCCACCATAAAAGACGAGTATGTGGCAGCCTCTGAGGCAGCCAAAGAAGTGGTTTGGCTCAGAAACTTTTTGTTGGACTTGGATGTGGTACCTAGTTTGCCTAAGTCTATTACACTTTATTGTGATAATAGTGGTGCAGTTACAAACTCGAAGGAACCACGAGCCCATAAGACAGGTAAACACATTGAGCGCAAGTACCACCTGATACGAGATTTCGTAAAGAAAGGTAAAGTTGCTGTGATCAAGATAGCATCAGCCGACAACCTAGCTGATCCCTTTACAAAGAGCTTACCAGCTAAAGCTTTTGATAGTCATGTTGAGGGAATGGGAGTCAGATGTGTAGCAGCATGGCTTTAAGTATAAGTGGGAGATTTGTAACAGTATACTGAAAAGCAATGCTTCGAGTATAAGTGGGAGATTGTTAGGGTTATATACTAAAAGCATCACTTTTGTAGTAACCTTATTTTCTTAAATATTGAATGAAAATCATATGGGCAAATATTTGCATATTGTATTTGTTGCAAGTGTTAATGCAAATGTCTGATATTCTATATTGTAGATAATATGGTGTGTGGTATCACACAGAAGATCATATTATCATTTTCCTATGGAGTATATAAATAGTTCATAATCTAGATAAACTTGGACAATCTATTGGAAAGGTTGTAGTGTAATCTGGTATTAGTCTATCTTGACTATAGGTTTATACTAGTACATTTTGTGTGTATTGAATAGGACCACTTGAGGTTGCTCTCTTTGTACTGACTACTTGAGAGAACAAACACCTCCGTTATTATGGATGCTTGTTCTCTTAATCCGTATATAATAACAGACATGTATATGCAGTGTGTATTACTTCGTTGAGTTGGACGTCGTGTGGGCGACGATCTTCCAACCTTTTCTTCTCCTTGGCAGCCCTCTCTTTCAAAATTTAAGGAAATAAGGTTCCTACAAAAGTAATACTTTTAGTATATAACCCTAACAATCTCCCACTTATACTCAAAGTATTGCTTTTCAGTGAAAGAGTGAGATTCATTATGGATCAACAATCTCTATGAATTGGGTAATAATATTGTATGTATGATGGGCTGTTGATTATAAATGAAATCCATGTCCTGATACCTCGGGTTGATGATGTCTCCTTAAGGAGCTCATAAGGATTGTCATGTAAACCTTGCAGGTGGATTATATCCGACATGACAAATAAAGTTGAGCGATACTACTAAGAAAAAAAGATGTTGAATCAATATAGTTGTCAGCAACTTAATTTGATCGACGGACATACGATATCTTAACATGGGCAGCCAAACGAGCATATAATAAAAGGAGCCCACAAACATAATTTGGGATTAGGGAGGTAGTGCAACAATAGTTCATTAGTGTACCGAGCTATTGTTGATGGGCTTGGATTGTGTGTTCGGGCTGAACACGGGATATCCAGATCCGTTAGGAGGCCTAACCCTAATTTCTCCTCATGGTCCCTGTCGTAGCCTATATATATATCTATTCTCTGGCCTCCACAGATTAATGATCATAAATCTGAAGCTTTCTCTAAATTCGTGATTCACGTTAGGAGAGAAAGAGAGGGCTGCCAAGGAAAAGAAAATGTTGGGAGATCTTCGCCCACACGACGTCCAACTCGAGAAAGGAATACGTGCAGAAGATCTTGGGATCGTTCGCTCGAGATTGCTAGAAATTACTTGTCTTTTTTCCATCGCAAGTATAATTCGTGAACCATAGTTTCCGCCTAAGAAGGGTTAGAACATGTAATAAATCTGTTTAACTTTCTATCGATCAATACGCACACCAAAGTAAGGGTCCTCAGAATCCCCAGTTCCATCAACTTAGATACACACTACCAATGTCACCAACTAAGAACACTAGAACAGATATGAAAAATGTAAACAAAACAAGTATGGCAAGGTATCTTGCCTGGGGTGAATCAGTGATCCGATGATGTCCTGCAGACAAATTGTCAAGTCCAAAAAAAACAACATAGGAGTCTCCATAAACGTCGCCGGATGCTGAAACAAACATTACTAACATTCTATGATTAAGTAAAATAGCTGAGATATAATACCCATAAGTCAAATTCAAGACATAGTGGCAAAATAATAATTTTGGGTCAAAATACACCGCCATTGGACCTACTTGCACCAAAATTCGTATCAGAATCAAAGTCATCAAAATCTAGCAAACTATATGTTCACGAGTCCAGAATCATGATACGAAACCAATGGTATATCCATAATTGGATTCCAATGAGCCAATCTTAAATTAACCCGTTGACCCGGACATTAGAATCTAGTTTGCAAGGAAATGCATGCTGAAGAAAAAGTCTACTAAATGTAGTAAAGTATACGTCAACGAGTCCAGAATGACGATACGAGTCAAATGATTTATCCAGAATTGGATTCCGATGAGCAGATCTCAAAATGACCCATTGACTAGGACGTTGGAATCCGATTTGTACAAAAATACGTGTCGGGGCGAAGCTAAATAAATCTAGCAAAGTATATGTTAATGAGTCCAAAATAACGATATGAACCCAACGGTATATCCAGAATTAGATTTTGATGAGAATATCTCAAAACGATCCATTGACCCGAATTGTAGGTCCCAATTTTACACCGAAATGAGTACCGAGGCCCATGTCCTCCAAATCTAGCAAACTATATATGATTCGGGGCCTAACGATGCCACTAGTTTACTGGTGTTGTTAGATTTGGAATCCAGAGTCCTAGGTTAAAATTAGAATTTTACAAGTTGGAAATTACGAATTCGGACGACCAACTTTGGCATCGAATTCAACCAATCAAATGACCTCACAATGGAACAAAATTTTAATGAAAATAAGTTGGTTATAACAGATATACACATGAATTAGTGGTGTGTCAAACAGAGCTGCAATGACGGAGAAACAAATCCACAAAGTTGGCACCACGAAACTGTCAAAAATAAATACAATTGTTCGCACAAATTGGTCGCCGATTTTGACCTATCGAATGAACGAATTAACGGCTGAAAATTTAGGTGTCGGTGGAGCTATAAACCGAGATCGCAATGGTGAAAATTTTTAACGATCCAACGGTCGGATCGCCCAAAAAATATGTGCGAAGTCGCAGCCATGAAGCACACTCTCTGTCTACTGATTTCGTGCATCACATCGGGATTTCGACAAAAAAGTCAAAATTTGCTTCCTGCATTGCTACGCTCAGGGAGGCTGGCCATGTGGAGGGTGCGTGTGGGCTGCACGTGATAGTTTTCGGTGCACGACGGCCGCAGACAAGGCCGTGCGGGGTTGTGCGCGGCCTAAAACAGCAGGTGTGGCTTGAACGTACGTGGGGAAGTCGTACGACTATGCGCACAGGCGCTTCGGCGGTTTGCCGACGACGTGCTGGGGCTGCACGAGGCTGCCGCATGGCAAGCTCACTGGCAACATGCTGGAATGGTGGACGGAGGCGAAGTTCGTACGAGAAAGCATGCAATAGTAACAACAACAACATGCTTGTTGTTACCTTGGCTGGGCGATGCACTAGGTAGGAGCTGCGCAGTCATACACGGCTAGCCGGGACAGCGAACGGGGGCTCCACGAGTCTGTAGTTCGAGCAGCAGCAGCGCATGAAGAAGATGATGATGAAGGAGGAGGGGAGTAGAGAAGAAGTATAGTGAAGAAGAAGAAGAAGAAGAAGAAGAAAGATAGAAAAGGGAGGAGAATTAGGGTTTAGTGGTGTGAAGAAACAAAAGAGAAGGAAAAAGAAGAAAAGAAGTAGGAGAAGAAGGATGGGGGTTGTCGTCCATCCTGGGTTGGTGGGATGTGTGTGTATAGAGTGAAGGGGATGGGGAATTAGTGTGTTTGTTGTTTCTTAAAAAATAGAGTATATAGGTTGAGTGTTAGGATTTGCATGGAGCATTTAATGAGGTGAAGGGAGAGAGTATCCTGGTGGTTAATACAGCAAATTGTTGTTGCCCAAGTAATAGAATGAGTTGCATGGAAATGGAAAACCTTGAGAATGAGGGAAGAGTGTGGGAAGTTGTGTGCTAGAAATAGGTGTGTGAGTGTGATGGTTGAGTGTAAGACAAGGAATGGGGTGTATGAGTGAGTGATGGAAGAGGTGGAAGCCACCATATGGTTGGCCCCTATTTGGGTTGGTTCAATGAGGGGAGGTTGAGTGTGTGCTAGGTTAAGCATATTTTAGGAATATGATCAAAAGAGTTGTCCATTGGATTTTTGAGTGGATAGATTAGGTTTTTGGAATTTTGTTGGGGATGAGTGGTGTTGTGTGTTTGGTTGGTGATGATGGAGTCAAATGTGATTTGGATTGGATTCATTTGGCTTAGGTTGGGTCAAGATTGGGCCAGGTATGATCAATGGCTACAAATTAAGTCATTTATAATTATTGATAAAATAGTACCATGTGGGAGCTCAATTGAATGGCACATAAGTGGCATGTGCATGGTAGGCTCAAAATAAGTCAAAATCGTATATTGGGTCGATTAGATTGATCGATGTCAAGCGCCAAAATTAAATTAGAAGTTAGGTCATTTTTTTTAATAGATGGTCAAATGGCCTAATTTGACTCGAAAGTTGTGCGATATAAATAGAGTACACGGGAACAAATTTGAGTGGTACATGATATATCAAAATGAAGATAAATTTTTCTAGATTAAAACTCATGAAAGATATTTCGAGAGATTGGCATCTCTGACGCTCCAAAAATCAAAGTCACGAAAAGTACATTTAATGATCAAAACTAATTATAAATAAAATATCTATTGAAAATAATTCATTTAAAAATTTCAAAAAAAATCATAAAATCTAGGGTCTTACAGGGATGCTACGTCGGGGAGCTAGAACTGAATCTGTTCGTAACTGCATTGTTAGGCTGCGGAGGAGCTGACACATGGCAGTTGTTGAGATTTGGTTGTTGCTGAGATCTTGGATGGTTAGCACCCATTATTGAGCAGAACTGAATTAATAACCTGTGGCACATGTAGTTGCTTAAAGATCTTTGATTTGTTGTAGGATGATTTGATTGGATGTGCCTCGGATCCGGCGCATGAGTAGACTTGACGTATGTCTTTTGGGGATCAATAACAAGTCTGGGCGCATGGCTTTCGAGGTGCATACAAAGTTTGGGCGCATGGCTGTGGAGGCACATGCGACTTTTTTGTCGGCCACGTGGCAGAGCATAACTGACACAATAAGTAATGATGGTGCTGAAGTCGGTGACTCTTCGATTTCTGTGAAAGTTGACAACTTTTTTCAGTCTTCGAGACGTATGTTGATAATTTCTATCGCTCAGCATTAAATACTTGATGGGTGACCGACTTAGGTTGGCGCATCTATTTGTACACCACTGGGTGCGTCAGTATCTGTTCGAAGGGCGCATTAGCTAGGGCGCAACTTTTTCGGTCAACCCTGTTGAGCATTTTTGGGCTAGAATTAACGACTTTTAACATAGCTGATTTTCAGATGGCATATTAATTTCCATAAATGCTAAGTTCATCACATTAATTTCTGGAAGATCTGCCGCTTGGCACATGGATTTGGTTATCCTGGCCTATAAATAGCAGTATTTTATGTGGTGAAGAGAATTTTGTTCTCATTTTCTCACTACTTTCCAACGAAGATGAACTCAACCGATCCTCCTCCTTGGCAGACATTGTAGTGCGGATTGTGGATCTCCTCGTTCAAAGAAGCTTCAGTTTTGATGACGAACTCCTTCAGAAGATTGAGATGCGCCGAGTCAGCTACGGCTAAAGCGATTCGTACTCGTACACCTTGCCAACAGTCTTCTTCTACGGGACAACATTAAGTAAAAAATTAATTGCGAGGCTTGGGGTCGTCGTGCCCCAACCTTCGTTATGCTAGAAGAGCCATCGGGTTTGGATTGATTGCCAAGCCAAGTTCTGCTCAATAATTGCTTCATTAGCCGATGCACCTGTGCGTTTGACGAGGAAGTGATTCGCTCCTTTGACCAGAAAGTGATTCGCTCTGATGAGAAAGAGACGTGCCTATGCTGAGACGTCAGAGTGATTTGCCTATCCATGGAGATTTAGACTAGACTTTTGTAGTAGACTTTGGATGTAATGAAAAATCTATGTAATAGATTTTTATATCAATAAAAAAAAAAATTTCATGTACTTTCATTTACTGTCTTTGAATGGTGCTGTCACGATCCGCACCCGCTTTTTCGGATAGGAAGCGTGTCCAAGCCAGCCTACATCGCAGAGTCGACGGTAGAACGCTGTCAAGCCCGCAAAAAATAAATGCTCAAAATACAACATTTGCTGCTCATTCACATTTCTAAATTTATTACAACATTTATAATATTTATATTTAAAGAAAATACAAGACTTTACATTTAATGGAATTGATACAACTGCTTTCTATTTCTAGGTTGTCCTCAGCATACCCAAGCCTTCCCAATGCTAAGAGTGATCGTGGCTAAACCTGAAAAATGTTGGTTTCCAGTCAGGAATGGAACAAGTACACAAACCGACGGCAATACGAAAACATAATAGAATTAACAAGACATGAAAATAACATATGAGATATCAAAACTGGAAGATAACTGATGACATAGCACGATAGAGAAAAAAATAAGGAAAAACTAATAAAAGACATCTATCTAGGTGGTTTGAAATATCCGTTTCGACATGTGAACGGCTAGAGGGTAAATCCGGCTCACTGCACGCGTCGTGTACAGCTGCTATCATTCACGAAAGACACGGGAGATAGTTCTGGGAAGTCCATATGTCTACTAAGATATTTCTCCTCCCGACTACTCCGTGTGACGAGCGTGTCAACAAGCAGCAAGACATATGTATAAACATGAAATGAAAAGACTACCATGAATCGAAAAGCAATGAGAAAGTGTACTTGCCTGAGGTCCTTAGCTGGTAAAACAAACCATCTTGTTGGGTCCAACATAGTCCAGTTAGCCTAGGGTGGATATGAGGTAGTCAGAATACCAAGAAATAGGAACGTATGACTGGTCACGAACGAGATTCGATAATCAAAGAAAAAATTATATATAAATAAATATATATATATATACAAATAACTATTTTAGAAAATATTTATAATATTTTGAAAATTATAATAGTTAAAAATATTTGATGTATAATAAATTTGGAAAAAAATACTTTTAGGGTAAAAATCCCTATGTTGTAAATTGGATTTATAGGGAGAAAACTATTAATATAACATATTTATCGGTAAATATTTACAATCTAGGAAGGCCTTTTGAAGACTAAACCTAATTTTGTCAAAGTAATGCTTTAGGTTAAAGCTATGTACCCTAAAATAATATGAAAATATACTTAAACATATTTCAACGTACTGAGAACAAATATCAATATTTTTGGAAAGCAAATTAAAATAAGATCGTAAAAATAATATTAGTAATAGTGATAGAAATTATTGTTATTTGCCTTAACCATATATATACATACGTAGCTATTAATATATAATGGTGATGATAATATTAATAACAATATGAGTAATAATAATATTTATAATAATAACTAGACTGATAGCCTATATACTAGATATTATAGGGTTTATAATAACTTAAATGCTGATAATAGTACTAACACTTCAAATAGTGTAATAATAAAATCTTTATAAAAGAATATCACTGCAGTCTTTCCACTTCGAGGAGTCTTGGCTCATTCTTAAAGAAGTAAGAAGAAAAGAGGGAAGAGAGTCAGCTAGAGGAGGAGAGAAGGGGTTTTACCAGAGAGAGGTTCGGCGCTGGGGCGGCCAGCTGGGAAGAAGGCGGCATCTTCCAGCGCACGCGGAGGGGCGCTAGCTCTTACCGGTGGTCAGACGGGTTCTGCGGTGAGGTCTGGTGCCGACCAGAGTTTAACTCGGCCATGCGATGCTGGCGGCGGTGAGTGGTGACGCCAGCCCACCAGAGCTCGGGCGGCGGAAGTTCCATTGGGAGAGAGGAGATACGAGACGGAGACGGGAAGGCGGCAGCGTCTCAGATCTGCGGAGGCACCGCGGTTGTCTCGGAGAAGGGCGCTGCGGCGGCTGGCTACCATCGAGGTCGAGGGTGCGGTGGCGTGGCTCAACGGAGGGCTCTGCTCGACGAAGGGATCCATGGCGACGAAGCAGCGTGCACGGCGTCGAACGCGACTGTCCGATCGGCGCGTGGCTGAACTGCCCGATGTTGAGGCGAACCCGATCTGCGCGGAGCACGGAGACGGCCGACGAGGTTAGGGTTGGGATTTGTTTTGATTTGTTGCTTTTTCGTGTCTGGATTGTTGGATACAGAAAATTTGTATATTGGTATGTAATGGATGGAATGAGAGATGTTGTGGTCACAGACACGACGACACGGCTGTAAAAATGGTAACTGTTGGGAAAGAAACACGAAAAACTTTTCCTAAACCGGAGAGCACCTGCGAGAGGACCGTGCAATACAACGCACGAACCCAAAAACAACCACACAAAATAATCCACGCAGACACAGAGAATTTTTGACGTAGAAAACCCTTGCGGGAAAAAACCACGGGACGATCGGAGTCCAACCCTGAGAAGCCTCCACTAATGGAATAGAAGAATTACACCCTCTACAAACTTCTCCCGATCCAAATCGGATCCCCACAACACTCAGAAGTAAGAATAATGATTACAAGGCTACGAAGAGCGAGAACGACGAGTAGAGATTACCCGAACGTGATCTCCTTCGAAAAACGACCTTCAATCCTCCGTCTTCTCTCTCGAAGTTGCAATGGCACTCTTGCCTCCTTCTCTCTATTTTCTTCAATGTTCTACGATGAATAGGGTTAGGAATAACCAAATATTAACTCCCGTAATCCGTAGCAAAATATGGACCATTAGATATGATCCAACGGTGAGAAATCACCCTGAAAATTTGCTCAGCCCCGACAACACAGAGTTCGGCCAGAACTCTGTGTCGGGCAACCAGAACCTACCAGCAACATTCTGGAACCAAAAAGCAGAATTCGGGCAGAATTCTGTATGGGGGCAGAATTCGGGCAGAATTCTGCCTCCCCTGTTCCAGAATATAAAAATGTGGCTCCCGAGTTTCTTTTTCGTCTCCGAATGGCCTCGTCACCTCCCCGAGCTTCTCTGACACATAGATGGCGCTCGTCGCACTCCGGGGTCTTCTCCACATAGGTTGGGAACCCCACCCACTCCAACAAATCTTTCCCTTCACAACTATGGGGAGGATGTCGTCATCCCGACAATCTGCCTGCAGTACTCAAACTTCCCCCTTGGTAGAATCTTCATGAACATATCAGCTCCGTTGTCATCTGTATGAACCTTCTCAAGCTCTGCGTCCTTCTTCTCAACCACATCCCATATCCAATGATACCGAGTCTCGATGTGTTTGGACCGGCTATGAAACGTCTGATTCTTCACAAGGTGAATAGCACTCTAACTGTCACAAAGTAAAGTATACTGCTCTTGCTTTAGTCCCATTTCCTGCAGCAGCTTCTTCATCCACAGCAACTCCTTGCAAGGCTCCGTCGCCGTAATGTACTCTGCCTCTGTCGTCGACAAGGCAACACACTTCTGCAACCGCGACTGCCACGACACCGCTCCTTCCGCAAACATCATCACGTAGCCCGAAGTCGATCGCCTCGTGTCTACATCTCCAGCCATATCAGCGTCGGTATACCCAACCAGCTTTGGCTCGTCACCACCAAAGGAAAGTCTCCAACCAGCAGTGCCCTGAAGATATCGTAGAATCCACTTGACCGCACTCCAATATACCCTTCCAGGATTTGAAAGGTACCTGCTAACCGTACCAACTGCATGAGCAATATATGACCTTGTACACACCATGGCATACATAAGGCTTCCCACAGCTGAGGCATATGGAACCCGCTCCATATCTTCCTTTTTGTCCTCGGTAGATGGACACTGCTCCTCAGTGAGCTTAAAGTGAGCCGCAAGAGGGGAACTCACTTTCTTCCATCCGTCCATCCCGAAACACTGAAGTACCGGGTGAATGTACTTCTTTTGGGACAAGTGTAGCAGCTTGGACTCTCTCTCTCTCGGCTGATCTCCATCCCAAGAATAGTCTTCGATGTGCCCAAATCCTTCATAGAGAAGGTCGCGCCCAGTTGGCGCTTCAGCTCCGCTATCCTAGTGGCATTCCGACCCACTAATAGCATATCATCAACATAGAGCAATAAAATGATGAAATCATCATCGACAAAATATCTCACAAATGTACAGTGATCCGATATCGTCCGTGCATAACCACGCTCCCCCATAAATGACTCGAACTTCCTGTACCACTGCCTCGGAGCCTGCTTCAGACCGTACAAGCTCTTCCTCAACCAGTAGACCAAATGTGACTTGTCCTTCTCACAGAATCCCTCTGGCTGCTCCATGTACAGCTCCTCCTCAAGATCACCATGGAGGAATACCGTCTTCACATCCATCTGCTCGACCTCTAAGTCGAGACTGGCTGCTAATGCTAGCACCACCCGAACAGACGAATGCTTGACGACAGGCGAAAAGATCTCATCGTAATCCACGCCTTTTCGCTGACCGTAGCCTTTAACTACCAGTCTCGCTTTGTATCGAGGGCGAGTAGCATCATCCGTCTGCTTCACTCTAAACACCCATCTATTTTTTAAAGCCTTCTTGCCCTTTGGCAACCGCACCAGCTCATAAGTAGAATTAGTGTGCAAGGAACTCATCTCCTCCTGCATGGCCTCCATCTACTCCTGTATGTGTTCGTCTTCCATAGCCTCTGCAAAGCTTTCGGGCTCTCCCCCGTTAGTCAATAGCACATACTCATCCGGAGAGTATCTCATAGATGGTCGACGATCTCTGTCGCTCCTTCTCAGTAGAGCCACTGGTGCTGGCTGTATACCAACAGTCTCCTCCCCTTCAGAAACTGCCTCTCCGGCATGCTCATCCTCATGAGGGACATCCTGACCACCATCAGCAGGCTGATGATCAAGGTTGGGAGCTACTCCATGTACTGGCTCCCCCATAACTGGATCCTCTGCGATGTCCTCTGGAAACTGCTCGAAGCAAAATAACTCTAACTCAGGCAATTCCTCAGCCTCAGAAGGCGTCTCAAAATCCTGAGTGTTGGTCATGGTCTGATCCTCGACGAATACCACGTCCCTGCTTCTGTAGAGCTTTCTTCCCATCGGGTCATAGAGTCTATAGCCAAACACTACAAAAATATGGCAAATTAGCGACTGATATAGCGACTGACCACAATTAGTCGCTATATCAGCAACTAACTGGCAACTAAACAGCTACAAATTCTAAATTCAATTTATTGGGAGTTGCACGTGAGTCGCTAAGACGTCGGGATATGTATAGTATTTTTATGGCGACTGAAAAGTTAGTCGGTATTTAGTCTATATTTTTTTTTAATTTGTGCGACTTATAAGAAGCGACTAAAGTTTCAGTCGGTGAGAAACCCTTCTAATTCTCAATTTTTCTCTCCCTCCTATTATTTTCGTTCCCCCCCCCCCCAAAACACCATACTTCTGGTTATTTTTGGAGCGATCGACCCCTTCTTCCTTCCCCCTCTCTTCCTTCCGGCTTTCCCACCGACGCCTCTCCTCCGCCGTCTCTCTCTCCGCCGCCGTCTCTCTCTCCGCCTCTCCTCCGCCGTCTCTCTCTCTCCGCCCCCTCTCGATCCGCCTCTCTCCTCTCGACACCTCTCCTCCGCCGCCTCTCCCACCGACGCCTCTCCCTCCGCCGCTGCAACGTCGACGCCGCCGCTGCAACGTCGACGCCTCTTCCTCCGCCGCTGCAACGTCGACGCCCCGACTCCCTTCACTGGTTTTAGGTAAAAATAAATAATTTCTGTGAGTTTTTTTTTAAGTTTTAAGTTTTCTAAAATTTTCTTCTAAATGCATAAATTTAGGGGTTGGTTTGGGCCTGTCACTTGTTCTTGATGTTATTGTTCAAGAAAATTTAGGGTTTAGTGTGGGTGGAAGAAAAATTCTACATGCATTCAGTTTTTTATTGGGGTGTTAATCCCCTAATTCTTTCTTATTAGATAAGGATTTCCATGTTCTACATCATTTCTATAAATTTCCATATACACACTGTTCAAATTCTACATGCATTCAGTTTTTTATTTTTTGGTGATCACCAATAACCAATTATAGTAATAATAGCCGCATTTTTTTCTTTCAGATTTATCTTTAATCTATAAAATATGTGATTATACAATATGCAAAAAAAAAAGAAACTTAGAAATTTCGGATACATGGAGTTATGTTTTAAGTTGCAGCATGTTTCGGAGAAAATGAAGGTTGAGGAGTTTTCTCGAGAGAGGTTCAAGCTATGTTGCACGGACACAACACTGATTTTGGGCGTGTCCTAGTGTTGTTTTGGAGTGCCGGTGTCTGTGTCCATGATGTGTCTGTGCTACCAAATAATTTGTACCTTTTGTTTTTTTTCAGTGGTTCACAAAGAGATGCAAGAAAGCTCTGTTTGAAGCACTTGAGAAGGTCAAGGCAGGTAAATTCTAAAACATTCAGTTCATTCTTCCTATCGGATGATTGTATTTGGAGCATCTGCTCCCAATGTCTGTTTTGCTGGCCCTGACCCATTAACATATATTAGTTGGAATTTGATGTCTGTTTTGGCCTTTTGTTTTTCTTTCTTCCTTTTAACCTTTTATGTATTGAAATTATCGAGTAACTTGCAAGTTAATTTTAGGTTTGTAGAGAGAACTGATGATATGGAGGTTGAAGTTACTGATGAGGAGGTTAGAGTTGATGAAGAGGTTGTTATAGAGAGAACTGATGATATGGATGTATCAGAAGAGGAAGATGATTTGGAAGATGAAGATGAAGAAGATGACGATGACGATAATTCGGGAGATGATGATGATTCAGGAGATGAAGAGGAAGAAGAGGACGATGATGAAATCGATTTGTAACCTTTATGGTGTTTGGCCAAAGAAAAGGTAAAGGCTCTATCCTATCTGACTTGCATTTGATTACCATCTGGATATTTGAATTCTCTCATTGATAATCATGTCTAATTTATTAATGCATTTTTCAAATTATAGTGGTATCATTGGACCACGATGCCCCTTTTAACAAGGATCTCGATTTGGACTATGATGTTGACAGTGACAAAGAATGGTAAAAGATAATATTGTAGTTTACAAATAATTTAGTAAGAGAAACTGTGTTCATAGTTCTGATTTCTCAAGTGCATATTCCATTGGGTTCTCAAGTGCCGATGCAGCCATTTCCATATGGCTAAGCAAACAGGCAAATATCTTCTGCTTTAGTCCATCGATGGCCTCCAGTGAACCAACCAGCCCATGTCCTGCCTCGCTTTCCTGCACATTGACTCTAACCTACATTCCTGATAGAGCCTTTAGAACAGAAGCCACTAGAATCATGTACAAGAGTACATGAAATTGGGTGATTTAGTGATACACTACTATATGCTTGTTTACCATCTTGTTGCATGTGTACCTGTATACCCATAATATTTGCTTAATTGATACTATAAACATGACACTACTTCATTACCCATATACAAATTTGCAGGAACTGGTAGGCTTTGTACTCTCTATGTGCATACACCTTCACATAGATGGAATTATTCCATATAGGTTACTATCCATGGATACTTGTGACCCACAAAGAACACCTTTAATACAAGTTTGTACTCCTGTACACTACCTTATAGGTACTACTGGCCTTGCTCCTAAATACTAGGTGGTAGACACTACTGCAACTGAGTTGCCCACAGCCACTATTGACACCCCTACATATTCCTGTGACATCCATACCCTCATATCCTGCCTTAGCCTATGGCCACTCAGTTCAGCCCACAAGCAGGTTGCTCCCAGGAACTGATACCATGTTCAAAGGGAACTGAAACAAGGTATAGGTGCTGGCATGGCATGTGAATGAAAGGCTGAGTTATAAAGGAATACAAAACTGTCCTTTACAAGACTGATACAAGTGTATCAGTCAATTGCCTGCAACCAGAGCAAATTGAGGACTGACATCTCTACTGCTACCACCTGAACTAAATGTCAACTAGGTTCCTGTTTAACATAGTCGAAAGGGCCAAAAGAAGTCTTAAGTTTTAGTTAAAGAAGGACTTCAGTTCAAAGTTAATGTCCTTTATTGAAGATTTTAGGGAAAGTATGAAGGTTTCTTGTCTTATACAATCAGGCATCGAAAGAATAGTAATGAATGCTTAATTAGAACTGTGATATATAAACTATAAAGTTTTTGCAAATAGTCATCTACTCACCCATTACTGAAACTTAGGATAAAGCAGAATAATGCTACTAGACATATCAGGGACTTGGCCATCCCTGGCTAATGGAAAGATGCCACATTCGAAATTCCTGCAAGGTTCCTGTCCTTTACAGATATCTTAGTATCTTAATAGGCATATATATCAGGCATCCTTCATTGGCTAGTGCACTACCTGCTGGTATTTGCTTCTCTAACCTGTGAACCCCAATTGAACCTATTATGGTATCCCCCTTGGATACCAACTTGCCATATTGTTGCTGTATTTGAATAGCCATTAACCCAATCCATTGGCACATAGCTCTGATGCATCATGGATTTGCGTTCACATAACATTTATATGAGCTCTTGGATAATGTAAAGAAATTGGGCTTCTTGCAAGTTGAGTGCAATGCTTGGTGTCTACTCCTTCATGTCTTTTTTCTCTACATTAGATGGGCTTATATTATATGTTTTGCTTACAAATTATTTTTGCAAAAGAAATGAAAGGCAACTTATATAAATTGCCAGAATATATAAGCTTCAACAACTACTTGGAAAAAAAAAACATTTTCTTGCAGACTTGCACAAGTCTTTGCAGTAACCTCTAAATCAATACTAATGCATTTTGTAATGAAGTGCATACATATTCCAAGAAACTGCCATGACTACCAAATATGACAAGCCAACGAATGTACTAACTTTCAATTATTTTCTTGTTTTGGGTCATACAGTATTCCTAATTTCGAGTTGACAATTATTAGGATGAGTGTTTCTAGGAGTTTGTTTTCTTATACTTCCGCGTGTTTTTGTTTCGTTTATTATATTAATGGGACTCAAAAGAAAAATTCTCCCAAGGTGAAGTCTCATAGTTGATTAATTGTTAAATGCAGCTAATCTTGACAAATGGAAACTTGATAATGAAGCAATGCTTAATAGTTGACAATCAGGAAGTTTCAAGGTTGACAACAAATATTTAGATGTGAATATTGATTAGAGACCAAACCTATATTAGTTTTTTTCAACTTTTCTGGTAAAAGTATGAAAAAAAGATCTTGCCATGGAATTTCTTGCATATCATCTAATTGGTGGTTGTTTTTTCTTCTTCAAAATCAATGCTCAATTTCTTGCATGATCATCCAAGAAACGTAATTTTCTTAGAATTCATTCTAACTATAGTGTTTGGATATTTTTCCGTCCAAATTTAGTCGCAAACAAGAGTTCATCATAAACTTATTGTTATCCATTACCTAAAAAAAATAAACAC
Organism: Iris pallida; assembly: GCA_029216955.1. NCBI lineage: Eukaryota > Viridiplantae > Streptophyta > Magnoliopsida > Asparagales > Iridaceae > Iris > Iris pallida. The sequence goes on along the minus strand of JANAVB010000599.1, from coordinate 7,071,733 downwards.
ATCACCTAACAACAAACACAGTTATTAAGGACCAAAAAGTAACAAAATGCGTTTTGAAAGAGCAATTAACGGAATTGGGATGCCAAAATCAAATAGTAAAAAATTAAGGTACCAAGAACCACTAAACTATAATTAGGATACCACTGGGATAATTTAGCATTTCTTCTTCTGGTGGCTCTATGAAACAGGTTAACTGGGTTTTTTTCTAATGTTTACTGAAGAGGAGCTGGAAAATGAGTTATCAATATCCACACGAAGTTGCTTTCTCATTAGCCATCAGCGATTGGTCCATCACAGAAATGATACCTGAGTTTATGGGATCCACCATCAGAGTCAAACCTACTATACTTTTTGCTGGATTTGGATGAACCTGAAGAAAAAGAGCATGTGATATCAGCCTTCAAAGCTCTTCCCATATGCTTTCCATGCCGATTTTTAAATTACTTTACGAGGATCATGCTGAAGTTTTGAATTATGTGCCAATCTCAATCTTGACATGTGATCAGAAGTTTATAATTTAATCATTATATGAATACCTTGCCTTATAATTAATGTTATGTTGCACAATCACAATGACACAGATACTACTTGCGGAAACAAACGTGAACTCCAATCTTGTAAGCAGAACATTGAGAAGGCTTTGGCTAATTTTTGTACTCCATATACAGGGATGGCAGCGGAACATTGAGAAGGCTTTTCACCAACAATAATTTTTGACACCCGAGGTAAAACTTAGATATTACTCAATAGCCTTTAGAAAATATCCATCCCAGGGGAGGAATTTTTTTTTTACTTCTAAATGTTTTCCCGATCCGTACCCAATTTTGTGCTTGTATCTACAAGATTATATGGCTACGAAGATCCGGTAATAATATGGAGATGGATGTATCCAACTCTTGTTCTTTGGTGTGGTATTCTGTAAAAGTGAGAAACTCAAGTCACCATTTTTTTGTTTTACTAATTGTTCTTTTTACGACTGGAGAGAGAATTTTACAGCTTTTTAAGTGTGAAAATGTAACATACAGCTTTCTGAGAATTCCTGGAGCATTTCAGGTGGAATCCTTGAGCTCAGGTTTATGCTTGTTATGCGAACAGATACTTCTGTTTATGTGTCACAGTCCTCAGCTTTGACAATATATATTTATATATGGGATCAAAAATTTTGCTATTAAGCGAACATATATATATGGGATCAAAATTTTTGCTTGTTATGCGAACATATTATGTCTATTATGTTTCGATGCGCAGTCGGGTGTTAATACTTTCAAAGTGAAGACTCATTTATTTGCCAGTTAAACTCCAGCACATGACACACCTTCTGCACCAACCAAAATCTGTATACACATATCTCTCTCCTGCTGCTACTGCTAATGTGCTGCTACCTATGAATCACCTACACACTCACATATACCTCCTACATCACCTGCACACACAGGTAAACACAACACACAACACACACACACACACCCCCCCCTTAGAGCTGGGAATGAGCTCGGAGACATCATACGAGAAAATTTTCATGGACCTTATTTAAATTTCAGGTCTATACCAGAGCCAAAGAAATACATTTGGCTTGATATATTGAGGGTATTTTCTAATTATTTCTAAAAATTTATGGGTCTTCTTTCTTATGGTTATAAGAGTAGTATTTTCATTAAAGTGTTTAATCTGGTATAATTTTTGATTTTTTATTTTAACTTGCAGAAGAGCTACTGGTGGCCAGACCATAGAGAGGCAGAGATCAAGAAATATTATAAGTCGATTGCCGGCAGAAGGCTGGCGGATATGGTAAGTGACCAGAAGACTTTTGCGGCACTTGATGGAAACAAGCGCAAGGATTGGCTAAAAGAGGAATACTGGAAGAAGATGCAAGAGGATATGGCCAAACCTGAGTACAAGACTAGGTCGGACAGGGCAAAGGCAGCTCGTGCTAAAGCTGGTCTCCACACGGGTGGATCGATCCCGACCGCCGAACATTTTCGACGGATGGTATGTAAAATCGTTAATTAAAGTATAAAATTTTATTATTTATGTAATATATTATAGATTTAACTTTTACAGTGCGAGGAGGCCACTAAGGCAGGCTTAGATACGAGTTCTGTCGACTTTCCTAAGATATTCGAACGTACCCATAAACGAAAGAAAGATGGAAAGTTAGTAGACGAACGGGCTACCAAAGCATTTGTAAGTATTTACTTGTCTTTCAACAACTTGCTTTGCTTTGCTTCTATTCCTGTATATAATTTTGTGGTAAAAGCTTGTATATAATCTTGTGGTAAAAAATTGGTGTCATAGATAAGGACATATTTGGAACACAAACTTTCATGGTGAAGTCTCAACTTTTCCTAATATATAGTTGTATAGATATAATAGTACAGATTTTGGATCGTTAAGTGATAGAAAAGACTTTTCAATTACTATGCACATTGCCTTTGGCTTGCTATTCAGAAGGTTGTTGTATGGCCCCTGCTTCTTGAATTTTCGTTTTAGTAAGTTCCTTTTTGTTATTGCCTCGTTGAAGATTCAGCGTGCATTCATCAATCACTCCAATATTATAGAAAATTAGTATTCTAATATATATTCACAGCGTAGGCTGTATTTTGTCGAGCAATGAACTTTATTTCTTTCAATTCCTCAATTTTGCCATCATTGTTCCTACTGCATGAGTAGGCGACTGTACTTGCTTTTAATCGGCCAAATTAATGTCCCTGGTTTCATCACATAACTATATTAATGCTCTGATCCTTTCCTTTTTACAAACTGTAATCTTCGTATGATACTGCATAAAAGCGTAAAATGCAATTAGTGATTAGCAGCATGTAAAATGTGATGTCGAACATGGTATAGTGTATGATGATGTGAGAACATTAATAAGAGTTTGTCTGCTATATGTTCAACTGCAAGCTGATATGCTATGTATACTGTGTTCTGCTAGATGTCTGGGCAAATGTAACTTCTAGGAGACATTTTGAGAAACCAACATTCTTCTTTCTTCTCAAGTACTATATATTACCATTTCTTTTTACTATATATAAAGTTGAGGCAACACGTAGTTTGGTTGTAATTTTATATACTCATGATACCATTATATATACAGGAGGTCTACGAGAAATTGGAAAGTCATGCCTCTCAAGCAGCTGATCAGAAAGGGGGGGCCCGCTGGTACTAGTATGCCACGTATGTCCTCTGAAAGAAATGACTTGTGGGTACAGGCTGTTGGGAGAGGAAAGGGCGGTAGCGTGTACGGTACCGGGTCGTTAGCATCACAACCGTCGAGATACGCCAGAGCTCTTCCACCTGTACAGTCTACTACCGGTCCTGCACATGCTACTACTTCTACTGGATTTCTTACTATGGAGCAGATGGCCACCATGATGTTCGACTTTCAGAGACAGCTGAGACATATTACGGAGTTGGTGTCTTCTACTAGTGCTCATCCTGGTACCGCTGCTCATTCTGGTAGTCCAACTGTTCCTCCTCCTGCAGCTCCTCCTTCCTTTACTCCAGCTACTGTACCATCTGTTGCTCCTCCGACCACGTCTCCATCTGTTGCTCCTCCGGCTACGTCTCCATCTTTTGTTCCTCCGGCTACGTCTCCATTTGTTGCTCCTTCGGCTACTTCTGTTCCAGCTCCTGTTTTTACAGCGAGCCAACAAGCAGCATTAGTTACGTTCATGACACAGTTTATGGGCAGCATGCAGCCACCATCGTCTTGACTTTCTATGCTTTTGTATCACCAGAGATTACTATTTTGTGCTTGTTACATTAGTTTATCTTTTTGTTATATGGATGATCGATGGTAATATCTTTTTGTTATATGGATGATCGATGGTAAATGGTTGGACATGATTGAACATGACTGATATATATATATATATATATATATATATATATATATATATATATATATATATATATATATATATATATATATATATATCTTTGCTTTTTTGTTTGTGTATTGTGTATGTTATTATTTTTTTTGTTCATATAATTGATAACTATTGTGATCCTAAAAGCTGTTTGCACTGTATCTGTTGTGGACTTGTTTATATATATTAATCTTACAGGATAGTTTAGCATGAATCCTATAAATCTGGAAAATATAAATGACGCAGCAACGGAACAGCGACTAACCGGCGACGACCTAGCATGTAACTAGCAACGACTCAGCGACTAAATATCTGGAGAAACAAAATAAGCGACTAACCAGCGACTAACCAGCGACCAAGCAGCGATAAGCAACTGTAATCATTACAATCGTAAATACGTCGTCAGTTAGTTGCTCGTTAGTCGCTAAAGCAGCTACTAACTTAGCAGTCGCTGATTAGTCGCTATTGTTCGTCGCTATTTAAGTCGGTAGTTAGTCGCTGTAGCGACTAACTAGCGACTAAAAGTGATCAGCGACGATGCATTTAGCGACTAACTTTTTTAGTCGTGGTTTAGTCGCTAATTTGCTTTAGCGACCGAAATGTCTGTTTTAGCGACTGAAATTTCAGTCGCTATTTAGCTATTTTTTTGTAGTGAAACTCATCCCGACCGTAGCAGACAAAGACGTATCGCCTCGTCTTCGGCTCAATTTTGGTACTCTCGTCCTTCGGTACATGCACGAAGGCCTTACAGCCAAACACTCGTAGGTAATTATATGACGGCTCTTTGCCGTACCATACTTTGTCAGGCACATCACCCTGCAAAGGAGCACTAGGAGACAAATTAATAACATAAGCAGCTGTGAGAAGAGCCTCACCCCAATAACTGCCCGACAAGTTTGCTTCTGACAGCAAACACCGTACCCTATCCATCAGTGTCCTGTTCATGCACTCCGCTACACCATTGAGCTGAGGTGTCTTGGGCGGAGTCTTCTGGTGTCATATCCCCTGCTCTCTGCAATACGCATCAAAGGGACCGATGTATTCGCCGCCATTGTCGGACCGAACACAAAATAACTTCTTGCCCGTCTCTCTTTCAACAGAGGCCTGAAACTCTTTGAAAGTAGGCAGCACCTGATCCTTGGTCTTTAAGGCATAGACCCAAACCTTCATGGAACAGTCATCAATAAAAGTTACAAAGTAAGATGCACCACCAATGGTTTTTACCTTCATAGGACCGCAGACATCCGAGTAAATCAACTCAAGCAACGCCGGCTTCTTTGAACTTGGGTGACTTTGGAAAGACACCCTATTTTGCTTCCCAGCTAAGCAGTGCGTGCACTTCTCCAACTTTGTAGACTTGAGCCCTGGAATCACCTTCCTGTTCACTAAGTAGCTCATCCCCTTCTGGCTGATATGGCCGAGCCGCCTGTGCCACAACTCGGTAGACGCATCACTAACTGCGTTCACCTCCTGTGCCTCCTGTGCGCTCCCCTCCATATAGTAGAGATCGGACTTCTTGTTTCCTCTGGCAATCACCATCGAACCCCTAGAAAGCTTCCACTCATTATTCTCAAAGAGACCGAAGAATCCCTCGTCATCCAACCTTCCAACCGACACCAGGTTGAAACGGATATCAGGGACATGAAGAACATCTTTGAGAACAAGAACCGCACCCGTCTTCGTTCTCAAATGCACATCTCCAACGGCAACCGCCTTCGACACATCTCCATTGCCCATCTTCAACACTCCACAGTCGCCTGTTGTGTAAGTGGCAAATAGTGCCCTGTTGTGAGATACATGTGCTGAAGCTCCTGAGTCCACCAGCCAAGAATTGTCATCGCAGGTGAGGTTTGTGATAACCTCATCACCTACGATGATCACATCGCCTCCATGCATCGAGGCCGCCGCAGTAGTGTTCTCTTCTTGCTTCCCCTTGTCGTCCTTCTTCTCTCTCTTCCAAGCGAAACAGTTCTGCTTGATGTGGCCCTTCCTACCACAATGGTAACACTCTGAGTCCTCGTAGCGACCCTTGGACTTCCCTTTGCTCTTGTCTCTGCCACCACCTGGACCCCTGCTTTTGCCCCTTCCGCGGCTCTCTGAAACTAATGCCTCTGAGTGATGGGATGTAGATGAAGTGTCCTGAGAACGTCTCCACATCTTTTCATTCAACACCCCGCTCTTGGCAAACTCCAGACTGACCACACCCTCTGGAGCAGAAGCGATCATAGATACTCGTACGGTCTCCCACGAGTCTGGCAACGTACACAGCAGCCATAGTCCCTGAACTTTGTCGTCGAACTTGACTCCCATTGAAGACAGCTGGTCAACCACGCCCTGGAAATCACTCAAGTGATCCGTAATAGATGCCCCATCTTTGTACCGCAGACCCATCATCGTTCGGATCAGGAACAACTTGTTTACCCCGGTCTTCTTCGCATACAAGGATTCCAGCTTATCCCACAACGTCTTCGCGTGCTCAATATCGGCAACGTAGTTGTACACGTTCTCGTCTACAAACTGTCGTATGTACCCACACACTTGTATATGCTCGAATGTCCAGTCCTCCTCGGATTTATCACTGGGCTTCTCGGATACAAATACGGGTAGATGCAGCTTCTTGACAAACAGCAAATCCTTCATCTTGCTCCGCCAATAATGATAGTTTGTGCCATTAAGATCCACCATGTGCACCGACTTCGCGTCTATCTCTCCTCTCTGGTTTCTCTGTCAACTACTGACACTCCTTCTGAATTCCAGAGCCTGGCTCTGATACCACTCTGTTGGGAAAGAAACGCGAAAACCTTTTCCCAAACCGGAGAGTACCTGGGAGAGGATCGAGCAATACAACGCACGAACCCAAAAACAACCACACAAAACAATCCATACAGATACAGAGAATTTTTGACGTAGAAAACCCTTACGGAAAAAACCACGGGACGATCGAAGTCCAACCCTGAGAAGCCTCCACTAATGGAATAGAAGAATTACACCCTCTACAAACTTCTTCCGATCCAAATCGGTTCCCCACAACACTCAGAAGTAAGAATAATGATCACAAGGCTACGAAGAGCGAGAACGACAAGTAGAGATTACCCGAACGCGATCTCCTTCGAAAAACGACCTTCAATCCTCCGTCTTCTCTCCCGAAGTTGCAATGGCACTCTTGCCTCCTTCTCTCTATTTTCTTCAATGTTCTACGATGAATAGGGTTAGGAATAACCAAATATTAACTCCCCTAATCCGCAGCAAAATATGGACCATTAGATATGATCCAACGGTGAGAAATTACCCTGAAAATCTGCTCAACCCCGACGACACAGAGTCGGCCAGAACTCTGTGTCGGGCAACCAGAACCTACCAGCAACATTCTGGAACCAAAAAGCAGAATTTGGGCAGAATTCTGTTTGGCGGCAGAATTCGGACAGAATTCTGCCTCCCCTGTTCCAGAATATAAAAATGTGGCTCCCGAGTTTCTTCTTCGTCTCCGAATGGCCTCGTCACCTTCCCGAGCTTCTCTGACACACAGATGGCGCTCGTCGCACTCCGGGGTCTTCTCCACATAGGTTGGGAACCCCACCCACTCCAACAGTAACGTGGTGGTGCCAGAGTTGGTGTTTGCTGTGGGTGGATTCGGGGACGGCTGGCACGACGGGGTGGCCGGTCGAGGCAGGGATCAGGACAGCGATTGTGGTGTAGGTGTTGATGGAGATGGTGGTAATGGTGGTGGTCGACGAGCATGGGTTTTGGGGGTGGTCAGTCACCGGAGGGGACGGTGACGTGGTGCGGTTGGCTATGGCGAGGGGAGTAGTTGCAGGATGCATATATAATTTAGAGAATAAGGTTTCTTTATATAGAGGTATATATTATATACCAATACGTAGGGAGTAAGGATGAAGTTAGTCGGTTAAAAGATTGAGATAGGGAGAGATAAGAATTGGCTTAGGAAGACTTTTATCCAGATTAGAATATAAACGAAATCAAGTTTAGCTTAAATAATTATATAAATATAAATAGGATCTAATTTAGAAAAATTTTAATCTATTAATGAGCTAGCTATTCAAATAATTTCAAAACTGCAAGAATCAAATCCTCATCAATAATTAGTTACTATAATAATAATTTAAGTCAACCTTAGTACTTATCAAATAATTTAAACTCTAATGGATAAGTCCTCTCATAATTTTTAAATCTCAAATAATTATTTAAAATATAAATACTCAAATAGAATATTTGATAACAATGATAACTCAGAGTATTACTTATTATTTTATCAAGCACTTTAAAACCTATAATTCCAATCCAACCAATGAACTGATTATCAGGATAATTTAAAGTAACCTTTATTATTATCAAAATAGCATAAATAGTACTTGATACCATCATGAAAATCTAAGGTATTTAAGAATCATAACTAAATTTGAAAATCCTTTTGTTTATGACATATTTATAATTTTAATATCTATTTTTGAAATCAAATACTTAAAGGTCCAAAATAATAATCAATCATCTTTTTGTAATACAAAGTAATGGGTTCTCAAGAATAAATATTTTATTAAAAATTAAATAGTATTTTTTTTCCAAACCATAAATTTTAAAATAGTTTTAAAATGCAAAAGTAATAGCAAAATAACGTTATACGTTTCAAAGATAGTTTACTCCAAAATACGAAAAATAGAATAAATAAATAAACACAAATTGAAAAAAAAAAATTGAAAAGAGGAGTTACAGGTGTGCTGACATCTGACCTACGTCTTCGGTGCATTCTGTTTGTGGCGGATAGGAACTTCGGCCTCTAGATGTGCCAGAAATTCCATGCTTCTATATTGGGGATATGATGAACATCATTGACCACAAGAATTTCTCTCATGTGAGTTTTTAATTGCACATCTCCTTTGACGATCATCTTTGTCACATTTCTGTTACCCATCTTTAATGCTCCATTGTCTCCTATTGTGTACATGGGAAACAATGTCATGTTATGAAATATGAGCGTCGAAGTTCTTGAGACCACCAGCCAAGAATTATTATCGTAGGCGAGGATCATGATACCCCCTCATCACCCACAAAAATGACGTTACCTCCACGTGCTGAGATGACAGTTATAATGCTTTCATTTGTTTCTCCTTGTCGTCATTCTTCTCTCTCTTTCAAGCAAAACATTTTCACTTGAAGTGGCTATCATGCGCCAGTCCCAAAACTCATGAGACTAGTACATGACTTGTCTCGCTAGTACGAATCGAAAGACCTTTCAACTATAAAATTTCCATGATTCGTACGTACGATGTTTATATAGGATTCAAGTCCATGATGTATAACAATTTATCAAATTGGAAGTAGGGGTGAGCATATAACGGTTGAAAACTAAAAATCGAAGCGAAACTAAATATGACAAGCGGTTCAGTTTTCGGTACTCGATTTTTAGTTTACTAGTTAGAAATTTTAGAATATCGGTTCCATTTTCAGTTCTTAGTTCGAGTAATCGAACTGAACTGAAAACTAATTTAGATTTAGTAATTTACCAAACTACTCTCAATCAATATATAGTAATGTTTTTCCTAACCCTAACAAAGCACACTCTCTTCTCGTAATATCTATCGGCTATTCTTTGAGCTCTCTCGACCCTTGATCTATATATACTAATATTATTTCACTCTCTATAATTATAATAAGAGAAATTTTGAGTTGTCCCCCATTTATTTGACCATAATTCAAGGTATACCCCACCGAATTATCATAATGCATGAAATCCCCTACTATTAAGAGAAGCTGTCAATAACTAACAGTACGTCAAGTCCTTCGACCTATATAAATAAAAAGAAATTTTTTGAGTTACAACCCACTTATTTTACCATAATTCTAGGTGCACCATACTTATTTGATTATATTTTTGTAAGCACCATGATTTTTGGGATTATTTTTTATTTTATTTAATGTGATTTTTATTTATTAAAGTACATTTTATATTTAAATTTTGATTATAAATACACTTTGTCGTCATTTTGATTTTTGAAGCATGCCATTAACCAATTTCTCGAAACAAGTTCCATATTCGTGTTTTAGACGAGTCCACCTTCATTTTGGTATATCATATCCCATTCAAACATGTTCCCTTGTACTATATTTTTCATGTACAATTTTTGGGTCAAAATGGTCATTTTTGCCTTCACCGTAAATTCAATGTATTTTTCAATTCCGATTTGAGGCCCAAATTCGATCCAAACATTTCGACCAAATATATAATTTTGATCTATTCTGAGCCTACTATACACATGCCAATGATGTCCCACTTAATTGAGTTCCTATGTGTTATTTATTTTCAAATGGCACGCAAGACCCATTTGTTACGACCCGCACCCGGTATAAGGGCACGAGTGCGTAACAGCGCCCAGCCTACACCGCAGTATTGGCGGTAGAACGATGTCTATATCACTAACTATCTATCTCACACAATAATATAATGTATATGTCATAGATCTCAACTCCAAAATGGAGGACATGTACGATGTCGATGGTAAATACTCAATCACAACCTAAAGCACGATAAGATATCAAAGAAATCTAATGAACTACAATGTCTAAAACATCAACAACATCCAAATGCAATATCCAAAATCCAAGTCTCAAATGTAATAACAAAATCCCCATTATATTTACATGCCAAGAGTTCTAACAGAGAATCTAACACAAGCTAAAACTAGTAATTAAATCTCTCGGTAATCACTCCTGAGAATCAGGATCCATGGTTGCTATTCCCTCCTCGGATCCGTAGTATGTGTGGCACAAGTCCCCTGAGCATTCATCTGAAAAATATATCCAGTCACGATGGAACGAGCACATCTTCTCTAGCAGTTCCAATTAAAGGACAAAGACTATAAAACAGTTATATCAAGTAATAATTGATGAACATAATAGAATGGGTAAGGAAATAAAATAGAACACTAACTACAGTACGAGGCGAGTAAATATGGTAAATCAGAAGAACATGGTAATAAAGACTATAAACAGAGATAACTAACTAGAACAGATGTGGTATGAGTCCAAACAATATAATGTGAGTCCAGTGAGTACAATGTGAATCCAGTAGAAAGCATTAAACCAGTGTGTTTTGAAATACCACTTTCGACATGTAACCGGCTAGGGGTAAGTACGACATATCTCACGCTTGACAAGCGTACGATGGCTATCTTTCCAAATTAGACCAGTAGGGTTGGTTCCAGCATGATTATGAATATTTACATGTCTACTCGAGTATTTTCCCTCCCGAGAAGTACCAGTGAATCCATATCCCAACACATAAATCAAGTACAAGTCTAGCCATAATGTAAGTGATCCCAGTAGGTCGTTCCAGTAAGTGATTCCAAAAATAGAGGCCAGATGAATATAATACGTGTGTCGTATGTAATGAATCCAAAAATAACAATCCGTGTCATGTCAGAGAATCAGGTAATACTATACTAGAAGCTGAATCATAATAATTATCAAATAAATAAAAACTATCAGAGACTGTACTCGCCTGCGGTCCTGAGCAGTAAATATGGATCGATGTCCAAAGTGGAGTCATAAGGACCTACATATGAGATATACAGAGTTATTTGGTATTCTAGAGTAAACAATATGCTTAAATGTAATAATTATATGCCTCTAGGCCTTTTGTAGATCATAGAAGTCAAACTAGGTCAAAGTTAGCCAAACTAAGTCAATCTCAGTCATTGCTAGTCAATCTAGGTCATACTACATAGGAATAGGAATATTAGATATCCAAAATGCATATGGCATCTAGCCTATTATCCATCATATAGTATTTGCATAAACTCTATAAGCTAATACACACTCTTTACCCAAATACCCATTTACCTATTATATTTATACATATCCTACCTTGTGAGGTTACCTATTACTTATACTTAGGCATTACCTATAACCCTAACTTAGTTGACCCCTAGGTAATCACCAGTACCCACCCATGCACTTGGCACACAACCCACTCATACTTGCCTTAATACGGGTATTCATATATCATACTCCTATCTACACCCTTATAAATTTTCCTCTATGTATAACATTACCCATGACTATATATGTATCTAACATGTATATATAGTGTCCTACTTTACCAATTCCTTGCACATCTATTTACTATTTCATGTTTAACACTTACATACACACCAAACAACCCTACAAGGCACTGTCCTGCATCTAAAATCTACCCAAGCCTCTACATCTTCTCATGAACTCCATGCTCAAGCCCCCCCAACCTAGGAAGCCCTGCTACCCTGCCTAAGCCTACTGCTCTCATATTCTTGCTACCCTCTCCATTTTTCGACCTACCTTATATATCTATGTACCTATCTACTATCTAATTAACTCTTACAAGCCATCCTCTTACCTCATTTTCACCTATACTCCTATAAACCCTCACCTTAACCTATGTCAAAGCCAAATTTTCCATTACCCTAATCATATAGGTGACCTATACTAAGGTACCCTTTACTAAATCATTACTTATTCAGGTCGCTATCTATTTTTTGAGCATTAGTAAACAGGGATTGTACAATAAGGGAATGGAAAATGAAATAGGCTAAAGCATTATGACAAGAACTATACACAACCAAATGGGGCTAAACTATTTAGACTGAACAAGTCATATAATGAACTGAACATTAAGATACCACAACTATCTGGCAATATATGATATATTCCACACAGGGCTTATACCTCACTGTCCTCATAAGAACTGGAACATTTAATGACTCTTGAAATTTAGGACTGCACAATACAAAGTGAGACTGCCACTGGGTAATGTAGGATGAACAAGAATGATGATCTGGGGACTGAACCAATAGCGAATAGAAGACTGATATATAGCAACTATCTAACTGACAAACATGTTAACAAGTAGCAATTGCTACTGTTACTGCTATAGAAAGTTTTCTCTCCTTACTAACAGTTCATTGCCTGCACCAATAAACAAGAGGACTGAATATGAAAGTCATAAGTTGATATTAAATAGGGTACAAGGACTGGATCAAGTGAAAATATGGTTGTGAACCTTAAAGCCATTACCCCCTTATTGAAGACTGATATCTTAAACTCAGCTACAGGTAAATTGGGAATGAGCAGTTATCTAATGCTAAGCAAGTTTGGACTGGAATGTAGATGGAAATGGGGACAGGTGTAAATGTGAAGTAGGAAACTGAAATCCTATTTCAATATGGGACTGAGCAATTTACAACAAAGTAAGGGGATTGAACATTATCATTCAAGTACTGCCTTAAGTTCAAAGACTGAACAAGTGTAACTAAGGACTGAACTTGATATGGATCTCGAGCCATTTTCCCTTCCCTTTAACTAGTCTGAACCTTAAGTTTAATAGAGACTGAATTAAATGGCCGAACAAGATGTGATGTAGGCCAAGGGAACTGAACTCTAAATGTAATATCTGAACTAATATATTCTAAGTAGGACTGAAAAAAGAAGAGAAATGACTATCAATAGGGACTGTCCTATTTTCTAATGACTGAACAACAACAAGTGGACTGAACATTTGAAGATAGTGACTGATACTCAAGAGTATCAGTCGTATGATACATGCTAAGGGGCTAAATAGTCATTGTGGATTGATACGAATGAAATGGAAAGACTGGACAATTTGGGAATATGAACATAATGCAATTAGGGACTGGACTGAACTGTTAAGACTGATACATTAAGTAAGAATGTATGCAATAGCAGGGGACTGATGCATAGATGAGCAACTTTGGACTTACCAACACTAAGGACAGAACAATAAGAATTTATACATATCAATGCAAACTGATAATACACTAGGTATGGACTGAACATGAACGGGATGGGTTGAAACAGAGTACACAATCATGATAATAACTGATTCCTCTATCAGTATTGGGTTGGCTTAAATATGGACTGAAACATAAGTTGAATGTGGACAGAACATTTTAACATATAAAGGATACACAAGTAAACCTACAACTAAGTATTGATAAATGAATGAACATGGGATTGATCAATAGACTATGAGGACTGCTCTTTAAAAGAGTATGGACTGCACACCAACTGGTACAACTGTATAGTTAAGGACTGAACTATCTAGAAAGTAACAATCCCCATCTAAACATGGCTTATCCCACATTTCCCCAACTCAACATACAATGCATCAAATCTAAATTAAATTACTAGATACTCTTACAAATGATAACTCATATTAAAACAACGCTAACACAAGATTCAAAACTGAAATTTAGAGCATTGGTGCTCTTTTGGTTATTTTGTCAAACGCTTGGCGTACGGATCAGATACATCCATGATACGCACTCCAAATGGATTCAAACTTGCCCTAAAGCTCACCCACATGTTCTAAATCACAATTAGAGCCTAACAACCCTATTCACAAATCCTCGAAATCTTATTCTCGGATTTTCCTCAAAATAGATCAAAATACAAAGAAAAAGTCTCCAAATGAGAGGAGGAAGAGTCAAAACTCATCTTCATGGCAACCGTAATGCATGGGGGTCTCTAATTGATGCATCTACATCATTTACTATGAATTAAAGGGTTTAGAATGCAATTTATCTATTAGGAGATGGATTCCCAATGAAATGAATCCAAGATCCAAAAGCCCTCAAGCTCCAAGTGCTCCAATCCCTCCAAGCTAGCTTCTAGATTCTTCTACTCTCCATAGGAAAGAGAATAGAATGAATTTGGGTCAATTTAGAGAAAATTTGGTGGTAGGAACAATTAGGGAAGAAGCTTCTAATTAGGGTTAGGGTTTGGAGTGAAGTGAGGAGGAAAAAGAAGAAATGAGGCTATATAAGGAAAGTGGGCTGCCTATTAGGTTTAATTTAGGATCATGTCTAAGGAGAAATGTCCACCAAACCCTCCTCTTTAGTCATGACGTGATTAAAAAATAAGCCTCTCTTCCTAATTAATATTGCTAGTCTAGCTAGAGACTAACTAAAGTCCAATTAGGCTAGTCCTAATCATTCATTTAGGTGGTCATGTCAAGTTGGTTTAGGTCCTCTAGGGCCACTAACAACTATTTTAACTAATGGCTAACCACTAGCTATATTCAATAATATAACATATGCACTATATTAATGTTATAGCTAACTAATCAAAATATAGATTCTAGTTTTGTAAAAATAATTTATCATTAAAATATAATTTGAATCCACAATAATAACAAGAAATAGGAAAAGTCAAAAATACTCCTCTTTTAGAAAAGTGGTGGTTACACCATTAATTAGACTTTCGGAGCCTATTTTGGTTCAATAAATCTTACCGGCCTAGAACTAGTCCAACTAGCCATGGTCGAGTCTAAGATAAGTTACCAAAACATATTAGGATGAATTTAGATTGAATTTTCAAATATTTTGTACAGCCATAATAGATCTAAACAAACCCAAGATTTGTCACAACCCGTACCCAGTGTAGGGGCACGAGAAGTGGGCACGTCCAGCCTACGCTGCAGTGTCGACGGTAGAACGCTGTCCTAGGATACAACATCTAACAGTATAAATGAATCTAAACAAGTATACTCTCCGAACGGAGGATAATTTCAGAAGGTACAACTCAATCACAAAGCTAAGATGGAAATAGTACGATAAGATAGATATGAAATCTCAAAAGAGAAATACAACGAAGGAAAATAAGTCCAAGTGTCTAAACGATACTACAACAACAAGTCTCAATCACAAAATAATACAACTCGAATCCACAAACACAAATGACATGAAAGTAAGATGACTGCCTAGCTATCTAGCCTAAGCAATATGGGTGGTGTCCTCGGCTTGAGCTGGATCCTGCTGAGGGTCTAACTCACAAGTACTGTCTAGGTAAGTTCCATAATAGGTAGTGCAGAAGTTCTCAGTTTCATCTGTAATATTTTCAACAGGTCCAGTCAGAACGGAAGCGAATACATAACACTGAAAGAGGATCATATCATGGCAGAATATATATACCAAGCAGTAGAGTAAACTATAAGAAAAATAGTAAGACATTCACTAGAACTGTATAAATAGGCAAATCTGAGTATAAGAGACAGTTTGTATGTGAAATAAGAACTGTAAGTATCTATAAGTGATTTAGAGCATAAGATGATTATATAAACGGTTTGGGACAATGCAAAGGTAACTCCATCATACGTGAGTGTACAATGGACATATACAATCATTTATACAATCTTGTATTTGATTACATAACCATTTCCTACACACCCACCCTAATCAATACACAAGGATCCAATCAAGTTACGTTACTATTTTACAATTGTTTTATCATGCTGCTCATGTGAATCGTATGAGTACAGGATTGTACAATAAATATACATGAATAGGGGTGTACAATAAATACAATATGTTCGAGAAAAGCACATTATAATATGTATTCGTTGAACACAAGGGGGATAACATCGCAAGAGAAGATCCATATAGTACCAATCCATGATAACAACGTGACAGTATCAAATAATTTCATCTAAAGCAGCAATATAAGTTCTAATAAGCATGAAAATAATTAGAGTATTTACTCGCCTGAGATCCTGAGTGACTGTGAAAATAGATGTCTGAACTGATGTAACTGAGTCCTAAATAGAGCACATAGGTTATGATATAATCCAAAATGTAATAATTGAAATTTACAATGCATTCTATATGATTCTAAGTCAATCTAGGTCAAAGTCAACACTTGGTCAATTCTGGTCAACTCGAAAGTCAAACTGGATCAACCCTAGTCAACTGTGGTCAAACTAGACTAAGTTAGTCATTCTAGGTCTAAACCAAAGACTAGGCCTAAACAATCAAGTATAGTAGAGACCAAAACTACTATACACAGTCTAATAGTCACTTTGCTATACCAAGTACATAGCTAAACCACAATCATATACATATAACTTATGCTACAAAGCATACAACTTACAAATATATATATATATATATATATATATATATATATATATAGAGAGAGAGAGAGAGGGGGGAAGGGATTTATAGTGTGTGTGTGTGTCTGTGTGCATGATAAATAGAGTGTGAGAGAGGGACAGGGGTTGTTTAGATGAAGTGTGTGTGTCACTTGTGAAGGAGGGGGGCTGGACAGTGAGTGAAAGAGAAGTGAAAGGGAAGAGGAAATAAAAACAGTGAGGGATGTGTGTGTGTGTGTGTGTGTGTGTGTGTGTGTGTGTGTGTGTGTGTGCGTGTGTGTGTGTGTGTGTGTGTGTGTGTGTGAAAACTGTAGCAGTTAGTGAAGTGTAGCAGATTTCATATGTTTAGATACAACTCACTGTACCAGTACATTAACATATTATCTCAGGTTTGCCTCCAAATCTTAGTTTTCCATTTTGAAATCCCAGGTTTCACTCAATCTCAGGTTTCAATTAAACCTCAGTGTACATATACAAAAATTAATTGACATACAAATTCAAACTCAAAAACTCAGTTTTCACATTATCATCCATTCCCAGTTTCTAGAGTAACAGTGAACTAACTGTCTAAAACTTTGAAGAAAACCAAAACCAAATACCAAAACATACATCACAGTGAGCAATTCAAATATCAACCAAAACCTAAATCCCAAAACAAATCTTAGTTTTTAATTCGAAATCCACAATCTCAGGTATCCTCATCAATATCCAACCCTAACTCCTCACCAGTCTCAGGTATAGAAATTTTAATCCATCTAACATACTGAACATATACCAATCATCTGAACATGTAAACATCTGAACATGTAATCAAATGAACATGTAAATATCTGTTCATGAAATCAATGAACATGTATACATCTGTACATAAAACCAATGAACATGTAAACATCTGTTCATGAAATCAATGAACATGTAATCAAAACCCCAATATCAATCCCAAACATCTAAACCCAATCACAGGTATTCGAAATACCAAAACAAAACTGATACTCAAACTCAACATTATATATCTCATAGTAACCTAAACTAATGTATCAGAATAATTCAAAAACCTAAACTAAACCAATGCATTCACAGTAATCCCAATATCCTACCTAATGTATACCTTCAAACTTAACATTCAGGAATCAGAATCTCATCACTCAAAATCCAATGTTTTGAACTCAAAGTAACCCTCAGATATCAGACTAAAATATACATCAAACATCCCAATGTCAAACCAATCATCTCATCAAACTTTACAAAACTGGGAATACATGATGTATTCAGTCCATCATCACACTATAACCAATATCCACAAGTATCAGTCGAACCCAAAGAAACCTAAATCCAAACCTAAACTTATGCAATAATCAAACCAAACACACAAGTCAGGAAGAGTGGTCATGTGTGTGATACTCACATGTGTCCACTTGTCAACAAGGAGTCAAAATTGTGTCCAAACAGGGGGTCGAACCCAGTGTCAGAGACTGTGTTCAGCACAGTCTCGTGCTAAGGTGTCGATGGCCCCAGGATACAACATGTCCACCCATAGGTCTTGGGGTCGTGTGTATATCTAGGTTAGATCTAGTACTTCATGTCTAGGGGCTTGTATTGAGTCGGGGTCGTGTTGTGTCCTCACACGAGAGCCGTATCAGAGAGAGATTTTGTGTGTGCAATGTTAGTAGAAAATCAGTACGAGATAAAATTCTCACAACCTACTCTATGAAATCCAACCAAACTTTATCAACATCGTGTCAGTCATGTGTCCTACGTGTCCACCAAGTTGGGGGTCACGAAGTGTCGTGTCGTGTCCGCTACAGTTTTCGAGCAGTAGGGGAGCCGTGACACTTCCTCATGTTATGATTCGTGTCCATATTTGGATACGAAAACTAATCCAAATCATGCTCGGTCTTAGGGTTCTAGAATCCCCACATATAGGGCTACAAAAATGTGTAATTTGTTTTAAAAAAACATTAACATACAATTCATATAAACATTTCATCGAACACATTTAACAACACACCGATACGTGTCCGATATGCATACCTAATGGATTCCAAATCCTACCAAACTTGATGTACAGGTCCTTGGTACCTAAACGAATGCAATTACGGAAAGAAATCAGGGATTTGAATGAGTTTGATGTGTTTTACCTATTGAGAGTGAATCTCAATGTAAAGGAGCTTGAGAGCTAAATTCCTCCACTTCCAATGGCCAACTTGCTTCCAATCCTTGCTAGCTACCTACCAATGGCTTCCTCTATACTAGGAGAGTGTGTTGCAATTGATTTGGTCCAATTTGGAGTTGATTTGAAGAAAAGGGCTAAAATTGGGGAAGAACACTAAACTAGGGTTTGTAGGTTTAATGAAAGTGGCAAGGGGATGTGAACATGTGTTTATACAGGGGTAGGGATCTCTTTATGGCAGCCAAGATCTAATTCTAGGGTTAGGGATAAGTTTTATAAGATTTGGTGGCCTCTACAAACATAATTCAAACCTTCCTAATAAAGGGGCTAAGTAAATATCTAGCCTTAAACAAATATCTATCTTTAAACTAATATCTAGATATTCATAACCATGTCATGTAATGGAAACTTCTAATCTAATATCTAGGCTAATGACTAACATGTAGATTAGGACAATTCTAGGTTAAGGCCTCATATCTCAATTAGCACATTACGAATTAATCAAAATTTTGAATAATTTAAAAGTCACAAAATGACCAAAATACCCTTAGCCTATAAAGTTGTAATTAGTCATTCTAATGACATAGGATAGGTCCTCGTGGTCATGGTTAGTCTCTAGGATAAACAGTTCTAGGGTTACATTAGCAAAGCACCAAAATCACAATACACCAAATTAAATGGTATTAAATTAATCAAAAAATCACCATAAATCATGAATCATATTATTAAATAATAAATTTTTGCAAAAGTTCAAAATTACCCTTGTTTTCGAAAAGTGGATGTTACAAGTCAACCCTCCTTAGAAAAAAAATTTCCTCAAAATTAAGATGGTCGTACTCCTTCTAAGTCAACCCCCAACAATCATATTCTCATAATAGAAAACAAACATTTTTATTAACATATTTATTTATATATTTTTGAAAGACTAAACGAAAGGTAGAATATTATATTTTTAGAAATTATTCAAAATACTATCTGATAACCATATGCGTCTATCCAGAATCATGATAATCAGAATCCTAGCCATACTAGTAAATATGACTATAAAAGATTTTAAATTTCATAACTGAGGCGACCTAGCCCATACGAGTTATCTCGGTAGAAAATTAAATCAACAACGAAACACCAAGATCAAATTCATCAACAAACAAGGAAGATAAAGAGGAACAGATGGAATCGAATTTCAAGACAGTTTATAATGAAGGAAATGCGAAAATGAAATCGAAAAGAACGGAACCTGTAATTTGCTCTCCTACTGCCTGTGCATCCTCGGCTGTCATGGCGAAAGCTCGCCCCGGTTGGCCTCCTCCTCTGGCCTGCTATTGATGCTGGACAAACCTCTGCTATTGAGTCTGTAATGGAAGTCCCCTCTGTGGTCCTGTCGGAGCCCTAGCTCCTGCTGCTGCCTGAGCCAATGGCATCAGGTTTTTGGCATACTCCATACACTGATGCTCCGCTGAACCACAAAGTAAACACATGCCCAGCCTCTTCTTGCAGTCATCCCACCCGTGGCCTTACTTCTTACAGAAGTTGCACATAGTGTTCTGATGCTGTCTGGGTGCCTGGTGGAAATATGTACATCCATGTCCCTGAAACTGCTGCTGAACAGGCCTCTGCTGCTGCTGCTGCTGAATCTATACGTGAGGCCTCTTGGCCTGACCTGCACTGCCGCTGGCTCCCTGAGTTTCTTGACCTCTCTTGAGCTTCAGCCCAAGGTCGTCCTCTGCTGCCATAGTTCCTGATAGGATCTCCTCAAAAGTGGTACTCCGGTCACTCTTGGTCAAAGATCTGACCTCTCTAATCAAGCCCCTGCAGAACTTCTTCGCCTTCGTCATCTCTCTCAGATCTTCTATAAATCTGCTCAGCCGGCAGAACTCTCCAGTATACTCCTCGACCGTAAGGCTGCCCAAGTCTGTCCCTCAGTACCCACTCTAGGGTCCGTCTGATACCAAGTGCGGGCCAGGTCCTACATCTGGCTACGTGCCGCCTCGATCTGAAGTCCGGCTGGTATCTCCTCCAGCCAAAATATCTCCTCGATATGTTCGATCCAATTATCGGCATATAAAATCCTCGCTGTACCTCGAAAGTCTCGGGGTCACATCTTCTAAAACTCCTGGATACTCGGGATCCTCTGATCGCACTGATGTATCTGGCCTCCCTGCTGCAGAACTGGTCACCCTCTCTACTGTCATCCTGACTAACTGGTGGGCCTCATCTATGCCCTGACGGAAGTCAGCAGTCTGGCGCTGTTGCTGCTGCTGCTGCTGCTGTGACTCCAAGATCTACTCTACGAAAGAAAAGAGGTGTGCAGCGTCAACTAATCCCGCAGGTGGCTGCTACTGCTGCTGAAGCACCTCAGGTATAACTGGGGTCTGCCTCCGAACAGGTGGAGGTGCTCCCCGGAAAGCTGCAGAGGCTTCAACATAATTAGGTACTATGGGAGCTGCTGTCTCAGGTCCCGACTGAACTAGACGAGAAGTGAAAGACCTCTCTGACGTACCTCCCGTAAGGGGGCGCTGTGATCGTGTCTTAATTACCATCCTGGAGACAGATCAAACAAGGAATCAATATTGAGAAAGAAGCGACACAATCAAAGGAGGACGGTTATTTCAAAGAAAAGCAATTATCAGCAATAGTTTAAATGACAGGAATTTAGATAAGAGTTTTTCCTAAATGTGATTGAGTACCTCAAAACTATATCATATATCCTACTGCAGGATGTAGTGATACTCTAGTTCGAATAACACTATAAAACTTGTAACGCCCCAGTGCCAAATACTTGAGACTAGATACATATCATGCCAGTTGTATACATACGAGTAACAATACGGCTCGTATGTATACATAAGCTGTAAAATATAGTATTCCAAGACAAACTAAATCTCATCCATAATAAAAAGAATAATAATAATAAAAATTAACTTGAACATTTATGATACAATCGTTGGGCGGAGACAAAGTCCACCACCAACTATCTCAATGATATAAATGTACAAGAAAGCGATCGACAAAATGATAAAACGAACCAAGCGCAATTGTCTTCGAAGGAATGGAGAAGACCACGGCCTTGGCTAGAACACCTGCAAGAAACATGAACACACACCTGAGAAAAAAACCAGGTCCTCAGAGGGACGTAACAAGACACATAATATCATGCCGATAAACTGAATAAATAAGCTCAACAGAAAAGTATGCATGAGTAAAGGTTCCTACCCATTCTAGGTGATATGCACTTTGAGGACAACGTTCTACGCAGGGGCTGTAGGCTCAGCAGACTAAATAAAGAGTGGCAGTAAGTAGCGCTCATCCGAGTCACTATCGGCCTTGGACAGAAGGTAGTGCTCATAAGGGTCACCCTCGGCCCAAAATGTGTGTAAAAATAAAATGTAGCCCCTACGCTAATAACTGTCCCCTCCTCCCAATGATACTATACATGCGTCGTCTCTACGACACTGTTTAATCCTTAATAACCGCCAAGTCTTCTACACAATCTATTGACAGTTATATCCTAACGTACGGCCTGTACGTACCGATTTACGGTCGGTACGCAAGTCCGAAGCTATATGCGACTCACCACTCACACAAAATCCGTGGCACATCATGACAGTTTATGAGATGCACATACGGTGGTCCCTTAACTCTAAGCCAATTGCATAAAATATAATAATTTGCATCTATATATAATTTTGAAAGAACAACATAAAGAAAAAGCATACATGATATTGAGCAAGAAATTAAACAGTAAAGACAAGGTGCCTTGCCTGGGGTGTCGCCTGGTGTGGTGCGATAATCCGACAAGTCATGTTTGTCCATTAGCCTTGGTCAATGTGAAGGGGCTCGAATTCGCGAGAAAATAGAAAAAGCATAATTATTCATGAGTAATGGGGATAATTGGAAGAAATTGGTGGGGTAGATAAATATACAATTTCTTAGAAAGTATTTACATTACTTTAAAAACATGTTTACTAGTAAAAATTTATTTATGAAAATACTTGAAAATAATAATTTTGAAAATTTTATTTTATTAGTCAAATAATCTCAGTTGTAAAATATGATTAAAGCGGAAACTAAATTTCATAATTTAAGATATCTATTTTAGATAAATATTTAAAATATTTCTAAATCATTTAGACCAAAAAGTAAAACTGATTAAACATATGTATATATAATTCAAAAATAATATTTTTGTGTTTTAAAAATTAAGTTGAAATTTGATAGAAAATATTTGTCCAATTAAAATAATAGGAATAATAATAATGTAATTAATAATATGTACAAACTAATATTAATAATAATATATAAATAATAAAGCTATTAATTAAATAATAAAGCTAATAATAATTAATAATAATGATAATATTATTAATAATAACAAATTAAACCCACAAAAACAATACAGCCTTCTTTAATAATAATAATAATAATAATAGTATTAATAATAATAATAATAATAATATATTAATGATAATAATAAGACTATACAGCATACTTTAATAACAATAATGATAATAATAATGATGATAATAATAATAATGAAATAAAACAAACTTCCACTATTAATCTTTTTTTTTAGTCTACCAACCCTCCCAAAGTTCTTAACCGAAGAGAGAGAGAGAGAGAGTAGAATTAAGAGAGGAATTAGTAAAGTGAGGGAAGAGAGAGGTTTCTCACCTCGGTGGCTCCGGCGTTGGGCGCCGGATGCGCGGCCATCTGGGGAGAGGCGGACGCCGTCGCTCGTCGGAGGGGGACGATGCGGCCGAAGGGAACGAGGCGCGGAGAGTCCTCGACGGCGGTGGCCAACGCACGCGCGGCAGCGACGCTGGCTGGATCTAGGCGGCGGAGAGGAGGACACGGCGGCGGTGGTGTCAGGCGCCTGGCGCGAAGGCGCGGAGGAGAGACTGCGCCGGTGTACAGTCGCCAACGGTGGCGGATAGGAGGAGGGAAAGTCGGAGGGGCGAAGCCAAGGTCGGCCTTGGCTGGCACGCTCGGCCGTCCACGGGTGGAGACGGCACGAGGGGTTTTCGTTGCAGCGGTCGCAGTCGCAGGCGGTGGTGAGACGGTGGCGCGGCTCTGGGCTCCGGAGGCGACGACGAAGGGGGTTTGGATAGGGGACGGCGGAGAACTCACCGGAGGGCGCTCGCGCGGCCACGACGGTCGCCGACACGGCTAGGTGAGTTTGGTTTATTGCTGCTGTGTTTTCTCCTTTTTGTGGGTGTTTTGGATGATGAAGTTGGTGATGGGTGAGGTCGGAATACGGAGGAGGTGGCGACCTAAGTGGCTGTGGTGGTGGTGATGCCAGAGTCAGGGTCGAGCGGTGACGGTGGGGTAGGTTGGTGCAGATATGGATGCTGGTGGTGGTGCCGTAGGAGCGAAGGCAGGGAGTCGGCCTTGTGGTATAGGCGGAGTAGCTGATGGTGGCGGTGTCGTCGGACAGGGAGGTCGGTGATGGCGATGGATGTGGGTAGGGCTAGGATTGGATTAGATTCGTGTCAGGGGTGTTCGACACGGCAGAATGGAGGCCCAGATTTGTCGGACTCGGGAAACCATGTATTTGTAATTGATGGAATAAAATATTGGATGGTCACAGACACGATGCACATTGTGGTCGTGGATGGAAAATTTCTGGAGGAGTACCTCTCCTTTTATAGGAGGTGGAAATTTCCAGTTGGATAAGGCTTGGGTTTGTTTAAACCCTATTTAAATAATTCAAAAATCAAATCTAAATTAAATTCTAATTTAAACGTAGATAATCTAAAATCAAATATAAATTTTACCTTTAAACTTTTTTTATTAAAACCATAAAATCAAATCAAGATTTAAAATGGCAACAATAATTTTCAAATATATTTTCCAAAAATACAAATAATAATAATTTCAAAAATATTAAGAATTCTTAAATATCTTTTTGATTAATAAAATATTAATATTAAGTAAATTTCGAAAATAGACTTGTATATATAAAATCTAAATTTATGCACCTCATATGCACTAAAACATAGTTTTCTAAAATAAGTTTTGGAAACTTTCAATGCGACGCAAAACATTTTACCATTCTAAGTAATCGAAAATATTTATTATTTGAAAAACCAAGCTTCTAAAATAAATGTTTTACAAAAATATGTATCTCGCACATATTTACACTCGACGAGGCATACAAAAATGCGAACTCGTACGCGACATACAATACGACTATGCGACGTACAATACAAGGCAAAAAAATTAAAACCAAATTTATATAAAAAAATTAGTAAAAATTTAGGGAGTTTACATCCTACCCAACTTAGAAGAATTTTGTCCTCGAAATTAAGAATAAGTAAGGGGTGAGAAGGTACGAGGGTAAGGCAACACAAATAATTGGGCAAGGCAATGAAACGACAAATATGCTTTAGAAAAATCGTGATTTTTATAACGACGAAATAATTCATGATTTTGGAATTGGACGAGGGTTGCTAGTTAAGGTAAAAATCATGATAGTATGACGGAAGTAGCTTAAGTGGATATTTTGGGGACTTGGGGGATAGGGCTCTTCGAACAAGGTTGCATGGTAAGTGTCTAGGTTGAGGGCACAAATGAAAGGATGATAGGAATCATTCAAATGATTAGGGGTCACGATAGAAGATATAGGGTTGTCTAGGTTTAGAGTTGAATCACCATCAAATTCCAAAACGGTCATGAAAGTTGAATCTAAGGACGAGGAAAAAGACAAGTAGCTCAAGACGGGACTAATCATATTGGTTGGTCAGTGGTTAATTGTCCCCAAGTATATACAAATATCATGGGCATAGGAGAATGGTTTGGTCTATCTATCAATCACAAGTTTTGTCTAGAATAGTTAAAAGACGAAAGCCAACAAGAGTCCAAAGGAGATGTTTTCGTATGCCAATATGTGATTCAAAGGCGGTTGTATAATTCCAAGAGAATTGCCAAGGTAATCGCGGAGGAGACTCTAGGGGCAAGTTTACTATGTCTCCATCTACGTAGAATGATATACGAAAGGCGAACCAAAGTGCAATAGGTTGATCAGACCCTCATGCACCGGTTCTGATTAGACAGTATGTTAGTGGGAGCGACCCAAAAAGATAGGTCATGATCAAGTTTGATAAGAAAATAAGGTTGCAAAATTAAGCTATTTTAGCATCATAGGTAGATAAAATAATAAGTAAAGGGTAATGATAAAAGAAATCAATTAATCCAAGATCTTACAAAATCTAAGTTCCGCCCAAAATTTGAGCCTATGCAGCCGACTTGGTTGACTAGACAAGTTAGGGTCCTCTAAGTGTTATAGTCCAAATGAACTTATCAATATGGTTCACTAGGAAAAAGGGTTTGTTAAGTAGTGAGATATTCTACCCAACTTACAAGAATTAAGCTAATGGTGTCATGGGACGATAGGTCAAGCGATCAAGATAAAATGCAAGGTTAAGCATGTAAGGAATTAAGTAGAACAAAATCATATACCGGGTCGAAAGAATGGAGTCGAGGTCGAGTCTCATCTATAGTTAGAAAGTGTATTGGTTTCATGGTAAAGGTTATAGTTTAGTCTCTTATGACCCAAAGTCATATCATGAAAATAGAATACAAGAAGTGTTTTAGTGGCACGTGATACACCTACACGAAGGTGGGTTCGTCTAGGTCTTGCATATGGGATTTGTTGGATGAAAAAGTCTAGTGTTGTACTCCAAATATCCAACTCACGATAAAAGACACACAAAAAATTTAGATAGAAAGTGGGAGTTCATGAGATAATGATTAACGCACAAAATAAATGACCAAGTTAAAGCATGAAATAAGGATAATTTGGATTCTAGTAGATCAAGGTAAAATAAATTAGGAATACAATTTCTAGAGATATGATAGCCAGTTAGATGGAGTATAATTAAGGAACAATATAATCATTTCTCAAGCTTCAAATAATTAGATGGTCATGACAAAAGATCTAGAATTGAGGGAAGGTCGAGTAAGTCAAAAGATATGTTCATCAGTTTGGTCGATGACTAACTATACTTGTGTATATGCAGTATCATAATCATAGGTGGCGTGGCAATCTAATGTAGAATACTTCTATCTCACTAGGGTGACCTTTCTTGCTTCTCGGTCCTCTATCAATATGATCTAATCTAAATTTCAAGCTCCTCGAAGTTTCTCAATAAAATTTTCAAGATACTCCGCCACAATTACTAATTATCTTAGACTGTCAAGTTTAATTTAAATCTCTAATCAATCTCGAAATAGTCCTTGTATATCGCAAAATGAATATACTCTTTTTTTTACCAAAATTTTAAATATCCATAATCAAGGCTTTAAACTCAAAATTTAAATAACTCTATAAATCATAGATCATAGGAAAAAATTTGTAATTTGAATTTTTCCTTCAAAGTCGATATCTTCCAAAAAAAAAAAATTCCATCATCTCTTCAAAATTAAATAAACTTATAAATCGTACGCGCAATTTTAAAACCTCAAGTTCTCTCCCTTCTAAACTTTCATCTCTCTAGTCATCTATAAAATCATAATTTAAACTCTTTAAATAATTTTGAGATATCCACACTTAAAGTTAACGGTAAATCAAGTGTCACAATATAAAAATACTACAACAGAAATACCTTTTAATGACGGCTAAAAACCGTCATTAATGACCAACCATGATGCTTTTTTTTCCAAAGAAAGCGTGATGAAAACGGGTGTTATAAATGTTTTTTAAAAGCGTCATAAAATAAACGTCATGAGTATGATGAGTTTCTGCTACACTTATTTTCAGCGTAGTTTGAAAGCGTTATGAATAGGTAATCTCTATAGACTCAATTCAGCACATTTATAACGCTCAATTCTACACATTTATATATTACTTTCCAAAAAATTATAGATCAATGCTCAATGTTGCTCAATTCAATTTCAAAACATTATTTTGAACCATATTCACAAGAAAACATCTAGATGTCATAGAGTACCATTTAATCCATTTACAAATATATACATAATATATATCACCATCTTCATTACATTTTTTCAAAATAGGACATCCAAATACATATATTTACAACTACTACTTATAGTAAGTAGACACTCAAAACTATTAGTACATTGGCTTCAACTTTGAGCACATCAAAACTGTCGGCATCACGTAGCAAAACCCTGAAAAAGATAAAAAAAAATATTACCAAAAGACCACCTCATGTCTTAAGAGTTGGTACCAAGTTTCCAACAAGAAACTAGCAATTGAGGATCACATAATAAAATACTTTCATATACATTGAATCTAAAATTAAATCGACATGAAAGAAACAAGGGGTAAAAAGCATTAAAATACCTACCTGTAGTAATAAAAGGGCCTGAATGTAATTTGGTGCAATTTAATTGGTGCAATTTAGGAGCATTCTGAAAGTTCCCGTAGTCTAAAAAAGGGCTTTAGATGAAGTGTATGGAATCACACTCATCTTTTCGACACATTAAGACAGAACAAAAAGGAATGGCATTTACAAACTGAAAGGTTATCTCCAGCAATTTTATATTTTTCAAACAAAATTGTATGAGAATAGATTAGTAGGTAGAAGAAAAAGCTTACAGCTTTGAAGTGACACAATCAGGATTTTTGGAAAAAGTTATCCGGGACCCAATCTCATTGTACTTCCCATGTGTGTTCCTGATCCCTGCATTCACAAATTGATGTGGTCAAGAACTACCATCTTTAGTGGTTGAAGCACAAAGTAAACACTGTTGATAAACAAAATACCTCAGGCATGAAAATAACAACAGGATGTGGTGTTTGAGAGTCGAATTCTTCACTATTTGCCCTTTCCAATCCCAAAACCTAATCATTACACAATAAACGTAGATAAAATGTCATTCAGGGAAAAGACTGCAATTTTACATCATAACAGCAGGTTCTGCAAAAAACAGAAGATACACATACATATCTGGAATATTCTATAACAGATATCTGCAACCCCAAGCAAATCCCAAAATAGGGTACACTATTCTCTCTAGCAAACTTCGCTGCCAATATCATTCCTGGCACGCCACGGTCACCAAATCCACCAGGAACCAAAATGCATGCACAACTCTAATAGGTACTGGATCTAGTTGCCTCCTAATAGGTTAAGTTTGTCTATTTTAGTAGGAAATATTACTCGGCAACCTTATAAAACATTTTTTTCTAGACAGCGAATTTATAGAAGTTGATCAAAGATTGGACCCAGAACTTTCAAGTGCATGATTTTTGAAAAAAGATGTATTATGTTGGCCTGATTTACACGTATTGAAATAGCACTCAATAGTTTTTAGAGATCAAAAGTAACACAACATAATACCAGAAAGTCCAGAAGCCATAAGTAAAAAATCAGCTAGCAAACATGAAATAATGGTTGTGGATATTTTTATGGAACACCGACAGTGCAACTGCAATACGACTGAATGTGCGCCAAATGCAGACTTGTAGAAACACTCAGCCGACTACTGGCTCCTTGTGACTTGAGCCAACTCAAGAAAAGTAGGCATGAAACAAAAATAAACCAACTCAAACAGGGTACATGTGAAACAAAAAAGCAAGAATATCTAAAGATGTAGCTAATACCTTGCTGATTGGATGACCAAACACATTATGATAATAATTGAATGTTGCATTCAATTGGGATTTCCTCCTTGTAGTAATAATCCTGATGAGTTCTTCATCGTTGTACGCCTTTTCAGTGATCTTCTTGTTCAATATCTTGGCCTCTGATTTTGCCAATGTCGCGTTTACCACTTCTTCCTCATAGCGGAAAACACTGACAAGTGGTACCAGAAGCTGGAAAAAGATAACAAACCATTGTAATAAGCACTCCAAGTAAATACGTCTATATAGCAAATATGTTTTTTATCATTATAATTTGATAGCAGTATATGTACTACAATCACAGAAAGTGAATTTGAGAAGCAGTACAGAGTCCAAACATTTTAGCTAATGAGAAAGTAAACTTTGTTGAAGAAATTGATAATTATGAACATAATATCTTGACCTCATCGATGCATATTCTCAAGTACATATACATCAGCCACAAAATAGGGAACACAAATTCACACAAAACATAAAGCATATATACATTAACAACTACATCTCATTTGACAAATACTGTGAACTTAGTGTCATGTTCTCGTCCATACATTTCTCAAGTATACACATCAGGCATAAAATAGGGAAAGGGAAAAGACAAAAAAGGAAGCATACATACATCAATATTTTTTTGAGATAAACAGTGGGAGAAAAATCAGATAAAGGTAATATCCCAATGATAGTTAACAAAGTATCTAAAGCATCACTCTTTACATCTCATTTGGCATGAGATTAAATTGGGATATCCCAGACAAAACTTCAAAATTAGGGTTCAGAGATTTTAGGGGTTTTCTAGGGTTAGGGTTTGGTGAGACGTACTTTTGGGCACTCGAGAGTGATGGGACGAAACTTCTGGGCGAAGCTGTCCGCGAGGAGGATGGCCTGGAGAGTGGTTCAGGCAAGTTCGTCGGGGTCATCGGAGTTGGCACGGCCGCCGCCGTCTTTCTTCTGCGCCATTGGAGCCGCCGATGGAGCCGGTAGAGAGAGGGAGTAGACTAAGGGTTTACGTACGAAGCGATCTGAGCTGAGATATTTGTGGTTCGGGTTAGGGTTTTGGAGTTGGGGGAAAGGAAGGAGAAGAAGAGGAGGAGAATGAGAAGACCAGAATAGGGGAGAGGAAAATTTTTGTTGAAGCGCGGGCTGTTCTCAACATTTTGCCCAAAAAACTGAACTTAAAAATATTACAAGTTTGCCACCGCTCTAAAATATTAATAACGTTTTGTTTTATAAACGTTATAAAAAGTCCAAAATTAGCCCAAACCGTAAAAAAAAAAAGGCATTTCGAACTTTCATAACGCTTTTTTATCAGCCGTCATGAAATCCACTTATCAAGCGTCATTAATAGGTCTTTTTGTTGTAGTGAAACTCAAGATATTTCTCAAATTGGTTTCATATCCCTAATAAATCATAACTATTTCACAATTTCAAAATTCATAAAAAAATTTGTTTTCTCGATCTAGCTATCCTCTTGTGTATACCACCTTGTAAATTTAAAATAAAATTTAAACTATCCTTTGATGGCGGTAATATGCTACTACCCAACTTGGGATAAACTAATCCTTAAAAGTCATACTTTTAGGAAAAATGTCTTTATAACTCAAATAAGACCTCAATGTATACTAATTGTCACTGTAATCTTCCTAGCCATGTGTTTGACCTATGAGCATGTACTAGTGTATTCATCTTAGTAAGCACAAACTAAGAATTTACGGTAGAAGGTGTCAAGCAAGATGCAAATCAAGGAGGTCGAACAAGAGTTAGGAATTTGAGGTCAAGAAGGGATGTCAAGTAGGTGGATGAGATTTTAGACTCTAATCCTATATTGCAGGCCCGTTCGGTACAGTCATGTAACCGAAACGGCAAACTTGACCTGCATGGGCCACCACAAAAACATGTAATGCCCCAGTCCCAAATACTTGAGACTAGATACGTATCATGAAAGCTGTATACATACGAGTAAATATACGGCTCGTATGTATACATAAGCTGTAAAATGTAGTATTCCAAGACAAACTAAATCTCATCCACAATGAAAAGAATAATAATAGAAAAATTCAACTTGAACATTTATGATACAATCGCTGGGCGGAGACAAAGTCCACTACCAACTATCTCAATGATATAAATGTACAAGAAAGCGATCGACAAAATGATAAAACGAACCAAGCGCAATTGTCTTCGAAGGAATGGAGAAGACCACGGCATTGGCTAGAACACCTACAGGAAACATGAACAACACACCTGGAAAAAAAACCAGGTCCTCAGAGGGACGTAACAAGACACATAATATTATGCCGATAAACTGAATAAATAAGCTCAACAGAAAAGTATGCATGAGTAAAGGTTCCTACCCATTCTAGGTGATATGCACTTTGATGACAACGTTCTACGCAGGGGCTGTAGGCTCAGCAGAGTAAATAAAGAGTGGCGGTAAGTAGCGCTCATCCGAGTCAATATCGGCCTTTGACAGAAGGTAGTGCTCATAAGAGTCACCCTCGGCCCAAAATGTGTGTAAAAATAAAATGTAGCCCCTACGCTAATAACTGTCCCCTTCCCCCAATGATACTATACAAGCGTCGTCTCCACGACACTGTTTAATCCTTAATAACCGCCAAGTCTTCTACACAATCTATTGACAGTTATATCCTAACGTACGGCCTGTACGCACCGATGTACGGTCGGTACGCAAGTCCGCAGCTATATACGACTTACCACTCACACACAATCCGTGGCACATCGTGACAGTTTATGAGATGCACATACGGTGGTCCCTTAACTCTAAGCTAATTACATAAAATATAATAATTTACATCTATATAAAATTTTGAAAGAACAACATAAAGAAAAAGCATACATGATATTGAGCAAGAAATTAAACAGTAAAGGCAAGGTGTCTTGCCTGGGGTGTCGCCTGGTGTGGTGCGATAATCCGACAAGTCATGTTTGTCCATTAGCCATGGTCAATGTGAAGGGGCCCAAATTTGTGAGAAAATAGGAAAAGCATAATTAGTCATGAGTAATGGGGATAATTGGAAGAAATTTGTGGGGTAGATAAATAAACAATTTCTTAGAAAGTATTTACATTACTTTAAAAACATGTTTACTTGTAAAAATTTATTTATGAAAATACTTAAAAATAATAATTTTGAAAATTTTATCTTATTAGTCAAATAATCTAAGTTGTAAAATATGACTAAAGCAAAAAATAAATTTCATAATTTAAGATATCTATTTTAGATAAATATTTAAAATATTTCTAAATCATTTAGACCAAAAAGTAAAACTGATCAAACATATGTATATATAATTCGAAAAGAATATTTTTGTGTTTTAAAAATTAAGTTGAAATTTGATAGAAAATATTTGTCCAATTAAAATAATAGGAATAATAATAATATAATTAATAATATGTACAAACTAATATTAATAATAATATATAAATAATAAAGCTAATAATAATTAATAATAATGATAATAATATTAATAATAACAAATTAAACCCACAAAAACAATACAGCCTTCTTTAATAATAATAATAATAATAATAATAATAATAATAATAAAAATATAGTAATGATAATAATAAGACTATACAGCATACTTTAATAATAATAATGATAATAACAATAATAATGAAATAAAACAAAGTTTCACTATTAATCTTTTTTTTACTCTACCAACCCCCCCCCCAAGTTCTTAACCGAAGAGAGAGAGAGAGAGAGAGAGAGAGAGAGAGAGTAGAATTAAGAGGGGAATTAGTAAAAAGAGGGGAGAGAGAGGTTTCTCACCTCGGTAGCTCCGACGTTGGGCGTCGGATGCGCGGCCATCTGGGGAAAGGCGGACGCCGTCGCTCAACGGAGGAGGACGATGCGGCCGGAGGGAACGAGGCGCGGAGAGTCCTCAACGGCGGTGGCCAACGCACGCGCGGCAACGATGCTGGCTGGATCTAGGCGACGGAAAGTACACGGCAGCGGTGGTGTCAGGCGCGGAGGTGCGGAGGAGAGACGGCGCCGGTGTACACTAGCCGACGGCGACAGATAGGCGGAGAGAAAGTCAGAGGGGCGAAGCCAAGGTCGGCCTTGGCTGGCGAGCTCGGCCGTCCACGGGTGGAGGCGGCGCGAGGGGTTTTCGGCGCAGCGGTCGCAATCGCAGGCGGTAGAGAGACGGTGGCGCGGCTCTGGGATCCGGAGGCGGCAACGAAGGGGGTTTGGATAGGGGACGACGACGAACTCACCGGAGGGCACTTGCGCGGCCACGACGGTCGCCGACACGGCTAGGTGAGTTTGGTTTATTGCTGCTGTGTTTTCTCCTTTTCGTGGGTGTATCGGATGATGTAGTTGGTGATGGGTGAGGTCGGAGTACGAAAGAGGTGGCGACCTAGGTGGCTGTGGTGGTGGTGATGCCAGAGTCAGGGTCGAGCGGTGATGGTGGGATGGGTTGGTGCAGAGATGGATGCTGGTGGTGGTGCCGTAGGAGCACGAAGGCAGGGAGTTGGCCTTATGGTATAGGCGGAGTGGCTGATGGTGGCGGTGTCGTCGGACAGGGAGGTCGGTGATAGCGATGGATGTGGGTAGGGCTTGGATTGGATTAGATTCGTGTCGAGGATGTCCGACACGGCATGATGGAGGTCCGGATTTGTCGGACTCGGGGAACCATGTATTTGTAATTAATGGAATAAAATATTGGATGGTCACAGACACGATGCACATTATGGTTGTGGATAGAAAATTTCTGGAGGAGTACCTCTTCTTTTATAGGAGGTGGAAATTCCCAGTTGGATAAGGCTTGGGTTTGTTTAAACCCCATTTAAATAATTCAAGAATCAAATCTAAATTAAATTCTAATTTAAACGTAGATAATCTAAACTCAAATATAAATTTTACCTTTAAACTTTTTTTAAAAAAAAAACCATGAAATCAAATCAAGATTTAAAATGGCAACAATAATTTTCAAATATATTTTTCAAAAATACCAATAATAATAATTTCGAAAATATTAAGTATTTTTAAATATCTTTTTGATTAATAAAATATTAATATTAAGTAAATTTTGAAAATAGACTTGTATATATGAAATCTAAATTTATGCACCTCATATGCACTGAAACATAGTTTTCTAAAATAAGTTTTGGAAATTTTCAATGCGATGCATTTTACCATTTTAAGTAATCGAAAATATTTATTATTTGAAAAACCAAGCTTCTAAAATAAATGTTTTACAAAAATATGTATCTCGCACATATTTGCACTCGACGAGGCATACAAAAATGCGAACTCGTACGCAACGTACAATACGACTATGCGACGTACAATACAAGGCAAAAAAATTAAAACCAAATTTATATAAAAAAATAAGTAAAAATTTAGGGGGTTTATAAAACTACACCTGCATGGGCCACCACTAAAAATGTGTCACGATCCGCACCCACTGTAGGGGAACGAGAAGTGGGTACGTACAGCCTACGCCGCAGTGTCGGCGGTAGAATGCTGTCCTAGGTTCCAACATCTAACAGTATAAATGAATCTGAACAAGTATACTCTCCGAACGGAGGACAATCTCAGAAGGTACAACTCAATCACAAAGCTAAGATGGAAATAGTACGATAAGATATATGTGAAATCTCAAAAGAGAAATACAATAAAGGAAAATAAGTCCAAGTATCTAAACGATACTACAACAACAAGTCTCAATCACAAAATAATACAACTCAAATCCACAAACACAATTGACATGAAAGTAAGATAACTGCCTAGCTATCTAGTCTAAGCAATATGGGTGGTGTCCTCGGCTAGAGCTGGATCCTGCTGAGGGTCCAACTCAGAAGTACCGTCTAAGTGAGCTCCGTAATAGGTTGGCAGAAGTCCTCAGTATCATCTGTAATATTTTTAATAGGTCCAGCCAGGACAGGAGCAAATACATAACACTGAAAGAGGATCATATCATGGCAGAATATATCAAGCAAGTAGTAGAGTAAACTATAAGGAAAACTGTAAGACATTCACAAGAATTGTGTAAATAGGCAAATTTGAGTATAAAAGACAGTTTATATATGAAATAAGAACTGTAAGTATCTATAAGTGATTTAGAGCATGAGATGGTTATATAAACGGTTTAGGACAATGCAAAGGTAACTCCATTATACGTGAGTGTACAATGGATATATACAATCATTTATACAATCTGGTATTTGATTACATAATCATTTCCTACTCACCCTCCCCAATCAATACACAAGGATCTAATCAAGTTACTTTACCATTTTACAATTATTTTATCATGCTGCTCATGTGAATCGTGAAAGTACAGGATTGTACGATAAGTATACATGAATAGGGGTGTACAATAAATACAATATGTTCATGAAAAGCACATCACAATATGTATTTGCTGAACACAAGGGGGATAACATCGCAAGAGAAGATCCATATAGTACCAATTCGTGATAACAACGTGACAATATCAAATAATTTCATCTAAAGCAGGAATATAAGTTCTAACAAGCATGAAAATAATCAGAGTATGTACTCCCCTGAGATCATGGGTGACTGTGAAAATAGATGTCTAAACTGATGTAACTGAGTCCTAATTAGAGCACACATGTTATGATGTAATCCAAAATGTAATAATTGAAATTGACAATGCATTCTACATGATTCTAAGTTAATTTAGGTCAAAGTCAACTCTTGGTCAACTCTGATCAACTCTAAAGTCAAACTAGGTCAACCCTAGTCAACTGTGGTCAAACTAGTCTAATTTAGTCATTCTAGGTCTAAACCAAAGTATAGGCCTAAACAATCAAGTATACTAGAAACCAAAACTACCATACATAGCCTAATAGTCACTTTTCTATACCAAGTACATAGCTAAACCCCAATCCTATACATTTAACTTAGGCTACAAAGCAATTAACTTAAATATATATATATATATATATATATATATATATATATAAAATATATATATATATATATATATTCACATAGAGAGGGGAAGGGATTTATAGTGTGAGTGTGTGTGTGTGTGTGTGTGTGTGTGTGTGTGTGTGTGTGTGTGTGTGTGTATGTTCATGATAAATAGAGTGTGAGAGAGGGACAGGGGTTGTGAAGATGAAGTGCGTGTGTGTTTCACTTGTGAAGGAGGGGGGCTGGACAGTGAGTGAAAGAGAAGTGAAAGGAAAAAGGAAATGAAAACAGTAAGGAATGTGTGTGGGTGTAAAAACTGTGGCAGTTAGTGAAGTGTAGCAGATTTTATATGTTTAGATACAACTCAATGTATCAGTGCATTAACATACTATCTCTGGTTTGCCTCCAAATCTCAGTTTTCCATTTTTGAAATCCCAAGTTTCACTCATTCTCAGGTTTCAATTAAACCTCAGTGTACATATACAAAAATCAATTGACATACAAATTCAAACTCAAAAACTCAGTTTTCACATTATCATCCATTCTCAGTTTTTAGAGTAACAGTAAACTAACTGTTTAAAACTTTGAACAAAACCAAAACCAACTACCTAAACCTACATCACAGTGAGCATTTCAATTATCAACCAAAACCTAAATCCCAAAACAAATCCCAGTTTTCAATTCAAAAGCCACAATCTCAGGTATCCTCATCACAAACCCCAACTCCTCATCAGTCTCAGGTATAGAAATATCAATCCAACTAACATACTGAACATATACCAATCATCTGAACATGTAAACATCTGAACATGTAATCAATTGAACATATAAACATTTGAACATGAAATCAATGAACATGTAATCAGATGAATATGTAAACATCTGTACATGAAACAAATGAACATGTAAACATTTGTTCATGAAATCAATGAACATGTAATCAAAACCCCAATATCTAACCCAAACATCTAAACCCAATCACAGGTATTCGAAATACCAAAACAAAACTGATACTCAAACTCAAGATTATATATCTCACAGTAACCTAAACTAATGTATCAGAATAATTCAAAAACCTAAACTAAACTAATGCATTCACAGTAACCCCAACATCCTAGCTAATGTATACCTTCAAACTTAACATTCAAGAATCAGAATCTCATCATTCAAAACCCAATGTTTCGAACTCAAAGTAACCCTCAGATATCAGACTAAAATATACATCAAACATCCCAAATGTCAAACCAATCATCCCATCAAAGTTTACAAAATTGGTAATACATGATGTATTCAATCCATCATCACACTGTAACCTATATCCACAAGTATCAGTCGAACCCAAAGAAACCTAAACCCAAACCTAAACTTATGCAATAATTAAACCAAACACACAAGTCTGGAAGAGTGGTCATGTGTGTGACACTCACACGTGTCCACGTTTCAACAAGGAGTCAAAATTGTGTCCAAACAGGGGGTCGAACCTAGTGTCGATGGTCCCAGGCTACAACATGTCCACCCATAGGTCTTGGGGCCGTGTCTATAGCTAGGTTAGGTCTACTACTTCGTGTCTAGGGGCCTATATTGAGTCAGGGTCGTGTCGTGTCCTCACACGAGAGCCGTACCAAAGAGAGATTTCGTATGTGTAGGGTTTTTGGAAAATCAGTGCGAGACAAAATTCTCACAACCTACTCTATGAAACCCAACCAAACTTTATCAACATCATATCAGTCATGTGTCCTACGTGTCCAACAAGTTTGGGGGTCATGAAGTGTCGTGTCGTGTCTCTGCAGTGCCTGAGCAGCAGAAGAGTCGTGTCACTTCCTCGTGCTGTGATTCGTGTCCATATTTGGACACGAAAACTAACCCAAATCATGCTCAGTCTTAGGATTCTAGAATCCCCACATATAGGGCTGCAAAAATGTGTAATTTGTTTTGGAAAACATTAACTTATAATTCATAGAAACATTTCATCAAACACATTTAATAACACACCGATACATGTCCGATACGCGTACCTAATAGATTTCAAATCCTACTAAACATGATGTACAGGTCCTTTGTACCTAAATTAATGCAACTATGGAAAGAAATCAGGGATTTGAATGAGTTTGATGTGTTTTACCTATTGAGAGTGAATCTCAATGTAAACGAGCTTGAGAGCCAAGTTCCTCCACTTCCAATGGCCAGCTTGCTTCCACTCCTTGCTAGCTACCCACCAATGGCTTCCTCTACAATAGGGGAGTGTGTTGCAATTGATTTGGTCCAATTTAGATTTAATTTGAAGAAATAGGCTTAAATTGGGGAAGAACACTAAACTAGGGTTTGTAGGTTTAATGAAAGAAGCAAGGGGATATGAACATGTGTTTATATGGAGGTGGGGGTCTCTCGATGGCAGCCAAGATCTAATTCTAGGGTTAGGGTTAAGTTTCATAAGGTTTGGAGGCCTCCACATACATAATTCAAGCCTTCCTTATAAAGGGGCTAAGTAAATATCTAGCCTTAAACAAATATCTAACATTGAACTAATATCTAGATTTTCCTAACCTTGTCATGTAATAGAAACTTCTAATCTAATATCTAGTCTAATGACTAACATGTAGATTAGGGCAATTCTAGGTTAAGGCCTAATATCTCAATTAGCACATTACCAATTAATCAAAATCTTGAATAATTCAAAAGTCACAAAATGACCAAAATATCCTTAGCCTATAAAGTTGTAATTAGTCATTCTAATCACATAGGATAGGTCCTCGTGGTCATGGTTAGTCTCTAGGCTAAACAGTTCTAGGGTTACACTAGCAAAACACCAAAATCACAATGCACA
Organism: Iris pallida; assembly: GCA_029216955.1. Classification (NCBI taxonomy): domain Eukaryota; kingdom Viridiplantae; phylum Streptophyta; class Magnoliopsida; order Asparagales; family Iridaceae; genus Iris; species Iris pallida. The sequence continues at coordinate 7,032,443 of JANAVB010000599.1, read as the reverse complement.
ATTTTAAATGGTATTAAATTAATTAAAAATCACCATAAATGATGAATCATATTATTAAATAATAATTTTTTACAAAAGTTCAAAATTACCTTTATTTTCAAAAAGTGGATGTTACAAGATTGACTTTCCAAATTAGAATAGTATTTAAATTCATTGAGATATATCTTGGTGAATCTTTTGAATGGTCAATCAAATCTCCACCAAATATTACCAAAACAATTCCTAATGAATCTTAACCCTTAATACATTAAATCTTTATATTTTAAATCATCCTTGGCCGGCCCCATATCTTTCTAGAATCTGCAAATCTTCTTTCTCATTTTTGTACTTTTTATTCCAACCACCAGAAATCTACCTTTTCGACCACCTCTAACCCTTCTAGCACCTTCATGTTGACCCTAAGACACCCCAACACCTTTGTAAGGAGCCACGAATTCCCATTTGGTCGATATAAGACATGGAAGGCACCCGAAGTCGATCGAACTTATGTTGAACTCGTCATAGTAGGTTGGCTGACTTGTACACGAGGTTTCATAAAATTTTCGATGTCCATTTCTTGCAAAACCAAAAATAACACAAAGCCCTACGTGTCTATTTTCTTATTTAATAGGCCGTCCATGTGGTTCTGTACGGTTTGTTTGGGGCGTCCGTTTTACTACAAGGTGTCCAGACTGAACCAATTCTTTTACGGGCTAGTTTTCAGCGACTTGCGGAGCACTTCAACCTCTAAAATATTTTGATAATGCACTAGACATCATAATCTTTCTATCCCATATACTTTTTTCCTACTTGGTCAAGATTTTAAATTTTAATAAAATTTGTGTCAGTCGTATTGTTGTCTGATCACTGAAAACCTAGGATCTACATGTCTTTTTGGACTCGGATCTTAATGAAAATTTTCTAAAATAATTTTTATATTTATTTTATCATAAAATATACATTCCAATGTATTTTACATAATATTTCAGACTTAATGTTTGTTTAAAATATTTGTTTCGGGTACGAAACTATTACACAAGTTGGTGATTATTGACGTCGATTCAATATGAGACTTGTATACCTATTTTTATATAAATTAAATATAGTAAATATTATTATGAACTATTTACAAATATTTTTTCAAAAATAAAAAATATTTTTATGATATAAAACTATTACTTTATTGGGTAGATTTATAACTATATATGTTTGATTGAGACATGTAGTTAATGTGACTAGTTTAGTATATAAATATTATTGGTACATATATGGTAAGTCCATATATGGTATGTCATAGATGTGTCATCGATTGGTGGATGTATATTCTAAGAGAACGTGACGGAGTGACGGAGGATATTGGAGTTGCACCATTGTATGCACAGTTGTAGGAGACAGACAAGTATACCTTGCCAACTTATACAGTTTATTTTATATGCATGTCTTTTATTTTTCTATTGTTGTTTTCATGATATTCGTCAGATTCATGTTGCTTACTTCTTTTCTTGTATGACATGCACGTATATGATTTCTATTCACAACAAGAAAACATCGTTTTTGTGACATGTAATGTTGTCACAGAAATTATGAAAGTCGTCACAACACATCTTTTGTGACGAGTACAGTGACGACTTACTGTCATAGCCTATACCTCCGTAGCTAAAAGTATAAGTGACGACCAAAAGTCATTGTCACAGAAAGTTCTCTGCTGTGACAAGAATATGTTGTAAGTGATAGTAAACTTTCTGTGACAACAAAAGTCGTCACTAAAAATATTATAAGTGACGCACTATATTGTCACAAAATAGCTTTTTTATTGTAAATAAAAATAAATATATATTTTTTTGACAAAAATAAAAAATAGTTTCGTGACGACATTCGCTATCACAAAACAACTTTAGTAACACTTTTATTGTTGTCACAATAAACGTGTATATTTAGTGACAAGTACATGTCATCATTGTAAACACTTGCAGTAACACTTTTATTGTTATCACTGTATACTTGTATGTTTAGTGAAGGTAAATGTTGTCACCGTAGTGTACACTTTATATGTTTGGTGGCAAATCAATATTGTCACGAGTATCTTTGTTTATCATTGTCATTGTCATTATAAATTGAAACACAAGAACACACAATACAATAGCATACAATTCTTGTAGAATAGGGTACATGCATAATTGTGCTCATCTTCCAAGAACACCCCCATCGGCTTTTCAATGTAAACCATAACTAACCTTCACAAATTCTAAATGGCTTTATATAGGCGACCAACTCTAAGTAATTATGGACAACAAGAAGATGAAAAGTAATTATATCAATCCACAAAAAGTAATTATATTGCACCTCAAAATTCAGTACATATAATTTGAAGAGAAGTAATTTGTAGTACTTATAAAATAAAGAGTATCCAAACTAGCTGGTACATAAAATTAAGAGTAATCTATAAATATAAATTGATGATCAATTGCATATGCAGCTCCTGTCTTGGTGATGATCAATCTTTAATGACCTACATAAATCAATAAAGAGATTGTTTAGAATTTGTGAAGGTATATATATATATAATAAAAAATTGTCAATAAAACTTGATCATTCATGTCATGCACCTTGTAGATAAAACTTGATCATAAACTAGTAGAAGAAGAAAATGTAAATTCAATAACAACAACAATGAGGTAGAAACCCTAAACAAAAAAAGAAGGGAATAGAAGCTAAGAAGAAGAGAGAACAACAAGAAAATTAGGGTTAAAGAATAAGAATAATCGACCTGTATCTAAAGGCTTCAGAGATGCAATGTATGTACAAATACATGGATGAACACAAGATTGTATTCTATATGGGCAAGGTAAACAAATGGCAATATATATGATGACCTGAATTAACAATGCTCAAGGATAACTTCTAACTGCATACATAAATAAAATGGTCAAGTATTTTTTGTATCAATAGTATACCCAAATTGGAATTATCAATGGTATCCAATAGTATTTATTTATGAACTGCATTCTGACTCATGTCTGTAGCTACCTTATTGTAATCAAGCCAAAACATTATCAAATCAAGGTTGGGTTGTATGTGAGTACCATTAATTGGAAGTGATGTCAGAACAAAATCATAATCAGTGGGGTCAGTATCAAATCAGGGGTATAGGCCAGAAGGATATAAAACAGACGATACGTATTGGTATACGTATTGATATAAAACAGGCGATACTTATTGGAAAGAAACAGGAAACAAAAACAATTACTAAATTAAATTACATGTGGAGATAGGTGGTATGTATTTCCTCGACCCTCTAGGCATTTGATTTCCCCAATCCCTAATTTATTTATTATCAAAACATCAATAATGTAACATGTCTTTTTCCAAGTAAATCTGGTTTTACCTGAGGTCACTAGTTGTATTGGTAAAAATTAATATGCAACTCAGATATTAGATGAAAATGGACTCTATTTAATAAGATTCGATTGGCAGTTTATCTAAATTTGACACAAAACAATAACAATAAACTCGACCAATCCAGCCATATTCTAAGAAACAGTCAGTTGTGATCTATGAAGAATATTGGAGACCAAAAGATGAAGGTCGAGAACTGCAATTAAGTAAAGCTAATTACAAAAATAGCAAACCAGACATTGATAAGAATAATTGCCAAAAAAGTCACATTAACGTAGAAATTGAAGAATTCTAGGGTTCATTCAAAGATAGAAAAAAAAAGTTATGGAATTGAGGGAGAATCCATACCTCTTCTTCAATGGTGCGGGGGAGTTTCTGAGAGGACTCTTCTTCAGTTGTAGGGGGAGAGCGCTTCTGAGAGGCGAGGCCTTGGGTTTTAAGCCGCGGGAAAGGAGGGAGGAAAAATTGGGAGCCAAAAAAAAAATTTTACTTGAGAAAAAATGGGGGAGATGGAATTATTTGGGCTGATCGGACTGCTGGGAGCATGAGTTTTTATGGATTCTTTAGTATCCATATATAAGATTTATTGATTCAAATCCGGTTAGAACTTTGAATAGTTGATGGAATTTTTTTATAGAAAAAATCCTTGAATATTAATTTAATAGAAATACATATATGAGAGAGCAAATCCGGTTAGGAATTTTTTTCAGTATCCATCTATAGGATATATTCATTCAAATCCGGTTAGGACTTTGAATATTTGATGGAATTTTTTTAGAAAAAATATGTTACAGCCGGATTATGATTGTATTATTTGATATGAATATTTTTTGTACGATCAAATCAGATTAAAATTTAAATATTAATATCAAAATAATATTAAAATCAGAATATTTTATTTATTTAACTTTTTTAAATTACTTTAATTTTTGTTACAAGAAATAATTTTTTTCTTTGTGACTAATAATTTTGTGTGACATACAATTATTTGGTAACTAAAAGATAATTTTAAGTGACATGAATAAAATTTAAATCTTGTGGCTAATACTTTTATGTGACAATAATATTTTCTTGTAACTATAAAAATACCTTAGGTGACAAGTATTTTCACTTGTCACACATAACTTTTTTTGACATAAGTCTAAAATTAACATTTTATTTTAGTGACAACATTAAGTGACGACCAATAAAAATATGGTCACTAAATGATTTAACTGTGTGACGGAAAACCACTATTGTCACAGAATCGAACTACGAGTGACAACAATATTTATTTGTCACAAAAATATCCCTTTCAGTGACAAGTTTTACACTTGTCACAAATTACTTGTCACGGAAACCCATATTTCTTGTAGTGATTATATTTTTCATTACTTGTCATATTGGTCTTCATGTTAATGTGTGTTTTAAGATAGAGTTTCCTAGTCTTATGCCACTATTCTCTTGACTTGACATAACTTGACTTGACTTGAGATATTCTATAGAGTGACAGCTTACCTTGTCTATAGTCTATAGGATCGACTTGACCATTGTATTCTATAGGTGATTGATACAAGGATTGGCTACATTCTCAATTGAGAGTTGCTTGCCTTGGACTACAAGTAAGACTATAGATTGGGAGTGCTTGCCTTGACTATAGTCTATAGGATTGACTTGGTAGCCACGTTTAGTATGGCATGCCACTGTCTTAGTTTCCTTGTGTCTTAGTTTTTTTTTGTGACTTTTTTTATTCTCCCTGTATATCTTATATTGTTACATTTGGTATGTTATTATGTATCTTGATATGTCCCCTAAGGACCTGGTGATCTCTCCAGATTTTGCTGAGATGCTAGAATTGAAGGGTAGTTGGTGGTTGTTTCTTCAAGAAATCAGGTATATTTAGTTGATATTGTCGTTATATTCTTTCTTATTTTATATTTTTGTCCTAAATTGACTCATGCTGCTATTATAGCCTAGTATTTTATGAGCTTCATCTTTTTTCTAGCTTGTTCATGATATATGTGTTACTGAAGATCCACTCTAATACATTTATCTATTCTAGAATCAGTGTATTCAGGTCTGATTAACTATTGTGCACTTGGTTCGCTATTCATGTTACTATTTTGTGGATTGAGATATATTGGACTTGTTAGTTATAATTAGATTGGACATCTAGACAGCTTATACATATCTGAGCTGGGCTGAAGTCCACTTGATATGTAGCTGGTATGTTTACGTATCCTAATCCAACGTATTTTGGGACTGGAGCGTACATAATTTTTGGTGGCCCATGCAAGTCGAGTTAGCCATTTCGGTTACATAATTGTATCGAGCGGATCTGCAATATAATAGTATATTAGGATCTCAATCCATAATTGTTTTTAAAAAAAATTTGATTTCCTCTATCGCCCTTGGAACTCAAAAATTACATTCGATCATCTCTCTTGAACTTCTTACCATAAATCGTATTTTTCTATTTCGGAAGGACAAATGCTCGTGCTTGACACTCCTTTGCATTGTATTTTATCATAAACTAGAAGGTAATTATTAGAACACCTTAAGCATGATTGATTATTTAAGGTAATAGAGGTAGAATAGACGTCTCTATTAGATAGATCAAGTGGATTAGACTGGCAATATAGAATTTATATAGGCAACTTAATTCGATAAAAGACTCTAGGAGCATTGGACTGCAACTATTCCACAATTTTACCTATGATTAGATAAAGATGGGATAGAAGTATAGCACAGTTTAATTTAGTTTATTGAGGAAGATAAGATGGGTTATTAATCGAAATGAATAGAGTAACTTGGGAGAAAATATCGAGAAGATTGTTAGAATTAGATACGGTTTCCTAGTTAGAGTGTGATCACCCATATGGAAGACTATATTGAAAGGATTTGAAAGTCTTATTAAGAATAGAATGAGCCCATAAGCATCGTACTAAGGTAGATACAAAACCTCATAGAAATTCTATTGTTGCATCGAGGCAGAGGAAGTTTCGATTAAACGATGTAGAAATCATGATAGTAGGCATAAGTCATGAAAAGGAGTTACACTGGACAGTGGCCCGAAAAAATTTACTAGGAAGAATCCTATTAAAAGGATACATGATGACAGTGTTAGGGTTATATACCAAAAGTATCACTTTTGTATTAACTTTATTTCCTTAAACTTTGAATAAGAATCATATAAAAAAATGATTGCATATTGTATTTGTTGTAAGTGTTAATGCAAGTGTCTGATAATCTATATTGTAGATAATATGGTATGTGGTGTCACACAGAAGATCATATTATCAGTTCCCTATGAAATGTATAAATAGTTTAGAACCTAGATGGACTTGGACATTCCATTGGAAAGGTTGTAGTGTAATCTGGTATTAGTCTATCTTGACTATAGGTTTATACTAGTATACTTTGTGTATATTAAATAGGATCACTTGAGGTTGTTCTCTTTGTACTGACTACATAAGAGAAATTATGGTTGCTTGTGCTTTTAATCCGGATATAATAACTGACATGTATATGTAGTGTGAATTACTTTGACTCGTAGAAGAGTAAGATTCATTATGGGTCAACAACCTCTATAAATTGGGTAATCATATTGTATGTATGATGGGTTGTAGATTATAAAAGAAATCCATGTCCCGCTACATCGGGTTGATGATGTCCCCTTAAGGAGATCACAAGGATTGTCATGTAAACCCTGCAGATGGATTATATCCTACATGACAAATAAAGTTGAGTGGTACTACTTAAAGTTAAAAGATATCGATCAATATAGTTGTCAGTAACTTAATTTGATTGACGGACATTCGATATCTTAACATGGAGAGCCAAACGAGCATATAATAAAAGGAGACCATAATCATAATTTGGGATTAGGAAGGTAGTGCAATAATAGCTCTCTAGTGGACCGAACTATCGTTAATGGGCCTGGGTTGTGTATTCGGGCTGAACACGGGATACACAAATCCGTTAGGAGACCTAACCCTAATTTTTCCTCATGGTCCCTGACGTAGCCTTATATATATCCTCTATTCTTTGGCCATCATGATTTGATCAGAAATAAGAAGCTTTCTCTAAAATCGTGATTCATGTAAGTAGAGAAAGGAAGGGCTGCCAATGTGAAAGGTTGGAAGATCTTCGTCTATACGACGTCCAACCCGAGGAAGGAATACGTGCAAAAGATCTTAGGGTCATGACTGCTCGCGATTACTAGGAACTGTTGTCTTCTTTCCGTCGCAGGTATAATTCGTAAACCCTAGTTTTCGCCTATGAAGGGTTACAACATGTTTATATCTGTTTAACTTTTTATCGATCAATACGCACACCAAACTAGGGTCTTGGGAATCTCCAGTTCTATCAATTGGTATCAAAGCCACTTTGGATCTGCGTATTGATTGATACGTCCATGTTGTCCAATAAAACTTGCGTTGTGTAACAGTCGGTAGATGTATATATGTTCTAACTCAGTTTTACAGGCATCTTCGATCCAACTATTATGGTCCAATGCATGTTTTCATTTTTGTTATTTTAAACCATGGACATGTCATAGATGTTGTTGTTGTTGTTCTAGATGTAATTAAAATTATGAGGGTTGATCGTGCTTATAATTTTAATATTCCAATCTAGATTATGTGTGAACTCCTTCGGGAGGCATAGGATTGATATAACTTTAATTATTTTTTGATCAATCGTGATGGCGGTGGTGGTTGTTTCTGACGTCGGACGAAATGTTGGTTTTAATTATTTTGGATTCGGATAGTTGAGGACGGAGCAGGAAAGATGACCATAATAGTTGGATATTTTTCTTCTGTTTGTTGTCATTTTGTTTTTTTCTGATTATGCATGTTTATTATTATATGGATTTTTTATGAAAAACTAAGCCTGCATTAATAATGGACAACATGGACATAATATCAACTAGTGAAAAAACCCTCATTGTTAAATAACTAAGTGGGAGAGGAAATTTATTTACTACTAAAATAAGGCAAATTAGCGACGTCATTATATGTCGCTAATAATGGAAAATACGTCGCTAATCTTAGTTAGCGACAACTTTAGCGACGGAAAATAAACGTCGCTTTTAAGCTAGTCGCAGATGGCACATTCGTTGCGCTACGTCGCTATTTGCGACGTCAACGTCGTGTCGCTGGGTCGTCACAAAGTTAGCGACGAAGAGCGACGAAAATGTTACGTCGCAAATTTAGCGACGTCGGGCGACAACTTAGCAACGTTTTGTTCTATTTACGTGATGACGTGGCAAGCCTGCCACATCTGCAATGTGGCGATGTACAGCGACGTAATGCCGCTAATCAGCGACGTATAGCGACGTCCATTTCCCGTCGCTATCCGTCGCTATACGTCGCAGAATAATAGAAAAAATATTAAAAACTAAAATGTGTATTTTTGTTATGCTATGTGTCTGTGTTTACAGTGTGTGTGAAGTACAGTGTTCGAACCATTGACAGTTTCGCTTACTGTTCTATGTTTTATCTTGGATAAAAAGAGCAACAGTTCAGGGTGCACTTCTCAGAGCTTCCTCTTCACGTCCTTCACCTTCTCGGGATCCTGTACGACGCCCCGAGAGTGTGAAGGATATGAAAATGAAGCTCTCAGAAGTACACCCGGAACAGTTGCTTTTTCTGTCCAAGATAAAACATACAACAGTAATCGAAACTATCGATGGTTCCGAACACTGCATTTCACATACACTGTAAACACAGACACACATCATCACAAAAATACACATTAGATTTTTTTAAAATTTGGGCATCACCTCCTTTGTATATCATATCATCGCTTATAACCCAGCATAGGTATATTTGTCATCCCCGTCGCAGATATCACAAAGTAAATATCACGATAAAAATACCAACAAAGTAAATATCCAACAAACTACACTTCACAGACACACATCATCACAAATATCCAATAGAGTCAAATAAAAATGGAAGATGATAAAAAGTCTCCCACCAAGTGTATAAACAAAAGTGTACCAATAAACAATTTTCCCATAGGGCCAATACATACAACACATAAAAAAATTAATAAAATCACTGAGGACCCCTACCGCGCATCTGGGATGGCATGTACTCATACTGCTCCTGTGTGAGCTGTACCGTAGGGGCAGTAGGAGGCAGTACAATGTCTGGAGTCGACACCGTCGATGGACCGGAAGGACGTATCTACTCCAGCTCTTGCAGTCGGTCACCATGCGCAGCAAAGGTACTCACCATCCGCTGAGTACTCTCCTCAAGAGAAGTATGTAACTGGGTGAGTGAGGAAGCCACGGTCCTCTGCGATCCCTCCAGCTCGACCTGTCTATGCTCTGTACAATGCGTAGACTCGGTGAGCGTGTGCAAGCTGGCAGTTGTAGCCTACTGCAGACTCATCAACTCCTGCATACTGCGCTCGATCGCATCAAATCATCCGGTGATCAACGGATCGTCGGATTGTCGCTCTGCCCCAGCTGCCTCAGAAATCTGCTACTGTAACTCGCGACGCAGCTTGTGGAGCTATCTGCACACATCCTACGCTCGTGATGACGCCTGTGAAGCTGGAGACTGCACACTGACAGAGGGGGCCCGGGATGACTCTGAAGCCAAATAGGCGTCGTAAGATCCCGTACAGTAGTACGTACCCTTCTGAAGACCGCCAAAGGCGGTCATCCAGAGCTCGTCCGGCGATGGAGCTGTAGGCGGCTGGAAGGAAGTACCAGCCCTTCCCTCTGCTGGCGCACTAGCAGCAGCAGCCGCCTCCTCTTGTAGCCGAACAAACTCGGCCTAGAACAATGTTTGCTAACGTATAAGTGTTTGCTAGAGTCTATATTGATATATATTTTCCTGTTTTCTAAATTATAGTAAATTAATATAAAGAATAGAACGTACATATGCCTGTGTCGCCCTCTCGTCAATGAACTCCCCAGCCCTCCGATGGGTGACCAGGAAGACGGTCACCATGTTGGGGTCCTCACCCTTTTTTACCTGTTAAAATATATTATCTATTATTAGTATTAAACATTCTATCCAGCTATATATAAAATAATGTCCGTCATAGGAAACGTACCAGACGACGAAAATGCTCCGTCATCGGCATGGAGCCACCACATCACTTACCGACGCTCGACCGTGCTACCTTGGCCTTGTCAGACCGCTACTGGTACCTGGGCTCGCCGAATCTAGCCTTTATCGCAGTCCACTGCTCTGGCGTGATCCAACCATGGATCGGCTTTCCGGAGCGATCACGAGACTTCTGGTCGTGGATCGCATCACGGATGAGCTTGCCTGCGACGGTAGAAAATTGGCCCTCGATCTTCGTCGCCAGTGTGGTGGATAGAAGTAGGTCCTCTACAAGAAGTAAAATAGAAAAGATGTATAATATACACAAATAATTATTAAAATTTAAAAATAAACAAATTTTTTACCTTGATGTGGGCGAACCAATAGACCTTCCTATCTGCGGGAGCATCTGAGTAGTTAATCCAAGGCCCACAATAGTTCTACCTGAGAAATACCCCCAGCAGTCTCTGTACTGCAGAAGGCTGATATCTATACAATAATAATTTTCATGAATATATATGTATATATAATCATTTGAGAAATATATATTAACTAATTAACTTACTTCGTAGGCCCGTCCGTCCAAATCTCCATACGCGTCTCGCCCGGGAGAGCGCATGGAGGGTCGCTCTCACCTCCTGCCTGGGCAGGATCAGTCTGATCGCCGTCCTCCATATGCTCGGCATTGGCACCCCCATGGAGCCGTCAGAAGGAGGAATGCTGCACGTGGGATCAGGGATGCTGGACGCGGGATCAGGAATGCTGGATACGGGATCAGGAACACTGGACGACGAGGGAGGAGTAGCCAACCTGCTGGAACTGCCCTGTCCCGGTAATGGACCGGGAACAGAACGGTACAATGGCGTACTCGAAGATGAGAATGAGGGTACGAAATCTCCATCCCCAGCCCGAGGCAGACGGGACTGCCTAATATAAAATCCTCCGCGTCGTCCAGATGGTCTAGTCATACCTGATAATAACATATGATAATAAATAAAAATACATATTTATATGATAGACATCACAGATTTTTGAAAAATATCATAGTCACAGATAAAAGTGTCATTAAAGTGTCACTAAAGTGTCAAATATGATGATAAAACAAACGTACAGATTTAAACCTCTTCTAAAAATTTATCCTGTTCGTTTAGCTCATCATCTTCTTCTTCTTCTTCTTCTTCTTCTTCTTCTTCCTCCTCTACATCTTCATATTCATCTGCATCTTCCTCTTCAGATAATTGTACTTCTTCTACACAATTAGATGTGTAATGAGGAACTTCCGTCGTGTCTACTTCTATAATATTTGTTACAAGAGGTAGTTCATTCTCTTGATAAGCTATATCGTCAACCTCAAAGGTATTTCTAGCTTTAGTCTTGCATACTGCCCACCAGTCCGACCTTATTTTTTCTCGTTTAGGATAACTTGTGAAGTACACGAGCTGAGCCTGACTTGATAGGACAAATGGTTCATAGGCTTGATATCAACGCCGATAGTTTATATCCACAAGACGGTGCTTGTCTACTTTCCAACCTTGACCTTCAATAGGATCGAACCAATCACACCTGAATAAGACAATCTTAGCAGGCTCTATTCCATAACTATATGTCAGCTCCACGATCTCCTGTAGCACGCCATAGAAATCGTTGCCCGCATCAACATCTTTGTAGTTCGAAGATCTGATACACAAACAGCTATTTTTGGTGGAGTCGAGATCCACAAAGTTGTCTCTGATCGGGCAAGTTGTTGACTTGAACCTAAACCCATTAACACAGTAGCTTGGCCATATTTTTGCAACATAAATTGGTCCCTTGGCTAGCGTTGACTCATTCTCAAGTCTTGTGTATGGACGATCGACCTAAATACCACGAAAAAAGAAATTAAGCTCATTATCAATCAAGTGCATATACAGAAAGGTAATTACAGAGTTCTCAAGTCTTACATATGCACTCAACTATGATGGAAAATAACGTCTCATTTCTTGTTCTAGTTTTTCTTCTATTATGTGTGGCCTACCTGACCTCACATCATCATTAAATATGCTAAAAACAACATCGTTCAATTAATGTAATAGTATAATAATTAACACTATTAAAATAATATTGACATATTAATTACTTACCCCTCTAGTTTCTCTACTTCCTCCTCGTCGCAGTTAAGTAATACATACACCTGAGCAGCCCTTAGCTCATCATCGTTCAGATATCTCTTCTTCATTTTACCCGATGGCTTTCCTGGAGCATTGAATACCTTCAGTATTGTGTCATTACATTCATGATCTCCGTCGTCATTTCTGGAAGCTCTCGTTCTATTAGTTGCAACATGAGGCTTGAAATACATCGAACAAAAGTTTGTAATCTCCTCGAGAACATAGGCTTCACAAATAGAACCCTCGACCCGTGCCTTATTTTTCACCTTTCTTTTTAGGTGATTCAAATGTCGCTCGAACGGGTACATCCATCGATATTCGACGGGTCCACCAACATGTGCCTCATAGGATAGATGAATCAGCAAATGCTCCATAGAGTCGAAGAATCCAGGAGGAAACACCATCTCTAGCTTGCACAGTGTTACCGCAATGTCCTTCTCTTGCTTTTCTAGACGATCAACGAGCAATTTCTTAGAACAAAGATCCCTGAAGAATATGCTAAGCTCTGTCAATGGATCCCAAACTGCTTGCGGTAAGAATTTCCGAAATGCAATCGGAATTAACCTCTCCATGAATACGTGACAGTCGTGGCTCTTCATACCCGTCAATTTGTTTTTCTTCGGATCGACACATCTTCTCAGATTTGACATATATTCGTCTGGAAATTTTAGGCCCTGGATCGACCGACAAAGTTTCACTTTATCCTCCTTGTCCAGCGAGAAAATTGACTTCGGCAGGAACTGTTTTCCATTCTGCTCTATCAAATACAATGCAGGGCATTTGCATATTTCTTCTAAGTCTAACCTGGCCTTGGGATTGTCTTTCATTTTTCCCTTTACGTCCATCACATTATTAATTATGTTATCAAACACATTCTTTTCAATATGCATGACATCAAGATTATGTCTGATCAGATTGGTACTCCAGTATGGCAGATCCCAGAATGTGCTCCTCTTTGTCCAGTTATGATCTCTACCAAATCCATCGCACTTGTACCCAGTTGTAGGATCTTCGATAGCACTTGGAAAATCTCTAACCTCCTTCCATATCATAGCTCCGCACCACCTTGGCGGTGGATCACCCTTCTCTACAACGCCGGCACGAAATACATTCATGTTCCTTCTGAACGGATGATCTTTTGGCAGAAATTGCCGATGACAATCAAAGAAGTACGATTTTCCTCCGTGTTTCAAGAGAAAAGCCTTACTACGGTCCATGCAATACGGACATGAGAGAAGGCCATGAGTGCTCCATCCAGATAATATTCCATGGGCCGGAAAGTCGTTGATGGTCCACATAAGGGTTGCCTTCATCTGAAAATTCTGCTTCCTGGAAACATCGTACGTTTTAGTGCCTACTTTCCATAACTGATTCAACTCATCTATCAAAGGCTGTAAGTACACATCAATGTTCCTCTTGGAATTGTTCGGACCAGGAATTATAACGGTTAGAAACATGTACTGAGTCTTCATGCACATCCAAGGCGGTAGGTTATACGGGGTCACAATCACAGGCCAGCACGAATACTGGGATCCCGAAAGACCAAAAGGAGTAAAACTGTCAGAAGATAGCCCCAACCTGACATTACGTGAATCTGAAGCAAAATCAGGATACACTCGATCAAAGTGCTTCCATGCTTCTCCATCGGATGGGTGATCCAACACTCCTTCAATCTGTTCTCGTATGTGCCAATTCATATTTCCGGCCGTCTCTTTCACCATAAATAATCTTTATAACCACGGCGTTAAAGGCAAGTAGTGCATTGAATCGATCGGTCTTCTTCCACCGGTAGACCTTCCTGTACTAGTTGACTTATAGCGATCAGTACCACAAAATCTGTACACATCTGCGTCCTTGTCGTCTTTATAGTACAACATGCACCCATTGCGACAAGGATCGATTTTCTCGTATCCCATCCAGAGTGATCTCACCATCCTCTTAGACCGATAGAAGTCTTTAGGTAACTTAGCACCCGCCAGCAAGATCTCTATAATCAACTCCAACACTCGGTTGTAGCATTCTTACGACATGTTCAAATCTGACTTAATGCTCAACAGTCTTGTAACCACCTCCAACGGTGAATGATCCTCACAACCAGGATACAATGGAGTCCTTGTATTCTCCAGCAACTTCATGAACTTTGTAGCATCGACATTCGGTGCCTCCTCAGCTGCATCATGAACGAAACTAGGCCCCGCAGCGTCGAAAACCATGTTCACGCACCCGTCGTCGTATGCATGATTATCTAAACCAAAATTAGGTCCCGCATGCATATACGGCTCAACATAAGGCTCCGGCTCGGATGCTAAAGACAAAAGTTCTCCATGTGCGGTCCATTGATAGTAATTAAGCGTGAAACCCCTCGAATACAAATAATATGTCACTTCCACTTCTGGATAATATTTCATGTTATAACAATTCACGCACGAATACTTAATTTTGGTGTCGTCCATGTACTGAGGGAACGCCTTAGTAAACTGCAGGAACTGCTCTACTTCTGCTATATAATCATCTCGTACACCACATATATCATCAGGACGACAATTGTACATCCATGAATGATTTTGCAAGTAGTAATTCATATCCATTTGGAAATAATTCTGCAAAGATGGACACACATTATCCAATAGGCACAAATTCGTATATTATGTCTTATTATGGGACACACATTAGTAGCGGACAGTTACTAATAACCATGCTATATCACAGATAAGTTCTTGTGCATCCAACGTATACACATACACTATCGATTCTTACTGATGCCAATCTCATTCAGACACACTAGATTCGTTTCGACATCGCCAGGGTTAAGTTGAAAATTGTCTTAATTAACATCAATTTTCTTGTGCATCCTAACATCTATCTCTAACACATATATATAGGAACTAGCCGCTGTCGCTGCCTATTGTACTAACATACTATTAGTATCCCTCTATGAATTGGAATCTGTGATACATGTATTTGTCTTCAAAAATTAAACATATGCAATTACCTATGACATACATATTCCTTCATTTGTATATAGTGAGACACACATCTCTCCATGAGTTGTGGCCAAGGTAAGCTACTATCCTGCTGCCTTCATGGCTTCTGAACTCTACCACACTAATCTAACACTCACACCAACACTTCCGTGAACCTAGACTAACATTCTATTATCTGATACCATATTATCTTGATATGCATATCCCTTACTAACATCCTAACATACAAGGATACCAAACTTACTGATACTCAAGTGAGTATCTCAAAAACTCCCTATTCACCTATGGTTACAACCCATACCCTAAACTCTGATACAACTAACCAAGTGACCCCAAGCCTCTGATACATACTAGACACCCTATAGATTAGACCCTCTGATACATGATACTAAGGCTAACCCCCATGTCTATGGCCTAGTGTCATGAGTCAATGGCCACTTGGGCAATCACCAAAAAGGAGGGTGTTCCCTGCTACTGTCACTGCTCTGTGGCAGAGCCAAGGGCAATGCAGTAGCCAAAGCAAACTCTACTTTTCCTTGCCTCATGCTTATTGTCTGCAGTGCCTAGCCAAGGCCACTTCTCTGTGGCTACTAGCAAATGCCTAAGCCAAAATCTGTCAAGACAAACCATGCCAACCTAAGCACTACAGGCCACACATGTATATGGTTTCCTATAAACCAACCCATCTAAACACCTGCACTCGACCATGGGGCACTCTCCTGTGCATCCAATGCACAGGTCTAATGGCCCCTAAACCTGTCATACCCCATCCTGCCATTAAGTTGCTGCCCATTAACACAGGTAACTCTCATATACATTCACACTTCTCACACTCTCTTCCTCTGTGATACATGTATTTGTTACATCTGTTACATCCGCTGCCATTGCCGCTGCCTATTGCACTAACAATATGTTAGTATCCTTCTACTAATCCTATTGGGCATAAACCCATCCTAGCCACTCTCGGAATTTCTCCATGGGTGATATCAAACCCATCCTAACTTCCTAATGAGGACTCAAAAGAGCCTCAAAATCGAACCTATGGATTCAAAACACACACAATAGCTGTGTATATGTCCGTGTATGTCTGTGTGTGTGTGTGTCCGTGTGTCCGTGTGTGTGTGTGTGTCTCTGTATGTGTGGGGAGGAAGAGAGAAGGTGGAGGAGGAGGAGTGTTAGGGTTTACCGGAGAGAAGGAGGAGCAGCTCGGATTGGGGGAGGAGGAGGAGCTCGGGGGGAAAGAAGTCGCCGGAGGAGGAGGAAGTCGCCGGGGGGGAGGGAGTCGCCAGAGGGGGGAGGGAGTCGCCGAGAGCTCCGCACGAAATATGAAATTTTTTAGTGAGGGGGACAAAGGAAACAGTCCCGTGCCCTAAGTAAAAACATTAGCGACGTCAAAAGTCGACGTCGCTAAATGTCGTAAACTTTTAATATATGGCAACATATTTTAATAATATGTCGTTGAACGTCATGGAATAACGACGTCATTTATCTACTATCGATGAACGTCGCTATTCAGCGATGATTTGCAATGTCAAAAGAAGGGCGTCGCTATATTACATATTTAGCGACGGTATTTTGTTCCGTCGCTAAACAACATCGCTAATATAGCATATTTTATTAGTGATTTAGCATAAATCCTATGGTCTCCATTACTGGTTTGTAGGTTATGTAATTATACTTGCGTGTTGGCTTTAGTGCCCTCCTCAATATCGGATGAGTATAATTATGGATCACCAGTAAAAACTTTCTTAGGGATAATTATAGAAAGATACCTAGTATGTGTTCACTTCTCCATCTGAAGGAACTCATTACAAGGTAATGGACTTAGTATTGAGTAATGGTATACACTTAGATACAAATAATGGTATCCTCCCCATCGGAGTTACTGCTATTATTTTTATGACCAGAGCAAGACCAACATATTAATTTTATTTGTCATAAAGTTATGTTGATGAGATAGTAAAATTAATATAAAAAAACTACTTGAACAATGTTGAATTTGTATATGTCCACACTATCGTGGTATCATGCCCCGATTCATAGAGTCATTTATTCACATATTTTATCCCTTGGAATCGATCGTCCTCGCTTAGGCGTGATGCCGTACAAGTCTGGTATTGCACTTGTACAAGGCAAAGATGGTACATAATCGATTATTTTCAAATAGGAACACATTGCAGCGGCAGAAGCAGATAAATTAAAGTTAATAAGGAAAATCTCTCTCATCGAGTAGAAGTACATTACTTCTTTATAGCAGCGGAGATAAAAGGACAACTTGAAGTCACACAAAGACATATAGAACTTTATTCTCTTTATTGATAATTGAAGAAAAGTATGAGACTTGTATCGAAGTACAATGCTTACAACCAATCTCACTTTACATTAAAAGCCAACTGAACAATGCTACAAAGTTTACATTTGATACTTGGATACATTGGATTACAACTCGATATACCGACTTGGCTTACAACTCACTGGTACAACTGATTATAATGTTCCATACATTATGCCCTTTATAAACAGAAGATATCATCTTATGCAAGGAGAGCTTTTGTATGCCCAACAAATCTTCGATGTCGCGGGACCAATCAAGCCAATCTTCGTGTGTACAACATCCCAAGCATGAGCACTTGCCCACAAAAATGTGGGTCAGCACATCATCTATGTACTGGCGAGCAGAATCCAACCCACTCGCCTAAACCAATATTTAGGTAACCATTTAAGCAGTATTTATTAGAATGATCTTTCTATTTAGGGCCTGGCATTAGTTCACAGTTCTTGAGCAGAAACATTGAACTAAACATGTCTTAGCATGGTATAGCATTTCTTTGTGTAAGGCTTCGTCTAAGCAACATTGAGTTAACACATTGAACGTATTATGGAAATACTTTCTGAAGGCATCGTTTAGCATACTTGGTGTTATCATTCAACAGGTTATGGCAATGATCTAAAAGGCAATGCATCAGCAAATTCGTATTTAACATGTTGAGCATGTTATAGAGTTTCTTATTTCTTAAAGGCAACAACACAGCATTCTTTCATTTAGCATGTTAAGCAGGCAAGTTGAACTAATATATACAATATCACAATTATGTGATTCTTACCGATAGTCGACTTCTCATACCTGCATCAAATACAGGTTATCAGATATACTTACGCTGCCTGCACAAAACATTCATTAGCATGCATCCTGACTACATGGTCACTGGTGTTGTTAAACCATATGGAGTCTCTCTTCATTTCATTTCATTTCAAGATAATGCGGTCAGCATAGTAGGTGGCGAGCCTCTATGCCACCCCGCCTTATCCGTGCTCCCATAGCACTCATCATTATTTCCTCCTAGGCCGAATCGGTCCCCAGGACCCTAAGAACCGTTCGAGGAAATTATTACTCAAACCTTGTATACAAGTTGTCCATGATCATGCGAATGCGTTTCCGACTCGATTGTGAACAAAATTGCATGGTAAAATATATTAAAGAAGTTAAGACAACAGTGCATCATTAGTAATATTCAATGACTTACTCATTTTATCATTACCATTATTTCATTTGGTGATCTCAACGATCCCAGATTTATCATTTCTCATTCATTGCTTCATTGTAACATATCTCATATCATTCCTTTCTTAATAGGAACGTAACATTCATTAATTTCATAGGGACATTTATTCATTCATTCATTTCTTATAAGGGACAGGTAGCATTTCATATTCTTGCCACAAATATACAGAGAGTACATGATTCTAGTATTTCATTCAGTTCATTGGGTCGATAGCATAGCCAGTTCATTTCTTATTCTATCATTCATAAGGCATCTCATTATTCAAGTGTCTACTTGTTCCGGCAGCGTTAAGTATAAGGGCAATGTTATCAATTCATTATCAGGCCTCAAATCACATTAGCAGTTCAATATATTGTACATTTCAATAATTCTCAACATAGACATCTTTATTATTCAGCAACTGAAACATGGGACATTTAGGGACAATTCATAGCATTTCAATACTTTATTTATTAAGCATGAAGGAGTAAGGAGGAGGAAGGACAGTTCCACTCACCTGCAATAAAGGGTCTTCCTATTCCGATCACACATAATTCTACTATGCGTAGCTCCACCTGCAAGCCACGTTCCAATACCCATTTCGTCTAGCCAGCTAAGAGAGACTGCATCAGTCTCAATTCTCCTGGTTCCCAACTTTAAGTCACGGTCCAACATCTCGATAGCATCCAACAAGCCCACCAAATACCTCGTACGGAGTGGGGCATTACATAATATACCACTCAGAAAAAGTTTCGTCCTCGAAACTTAAGGAAACAACTCATCTGCTAGATTCACTTAGTCATGATGAGTTATTCATTCAGCTTCAATTCAATATTCATTTCAGTACACTCGGTCATCTCAAAATAGCTATCCAACTGTACCATTTTAATCCATCAATAATTCGATCCGTCTTTCTCTTTTCAATTGCTTGCAACTTCTTATTGATTCACTAATAATTTCCTTGTATTTCTATCTTAGTCGCAGCATATCACTTCATTTGGATTCATACACATATTTTAGGCGTCCCCAAAAAATATGTATTTCAGCCAAAGTCCGCGCTAGTACGATAATTTCTTTCCATAATGTTATCTCAGTCGCAATCTATCACTTCGGCTGGATCTATACACATATTTTAGGCATCCCCAAAACATATGTACTTCAGCCAACTTCTATGTTAGTGCGATACGATCAGCCACGATAAAACTTTCTTTTCTAAATCCGACTTAGCATTCTTTAAATTGACTTATCACTTTATTCACTTTGCCACAATCAGTATCTTCCAAGCCATAATACTTAATATCAGGGACAACTTGGTTAAGCTCTTTACCCAAGCATAACATTTCTAACATTCGATCAAGGGTCTAACTTAGAGCCAATCATATCAAGAGTTCACAACATGCAATCATATTCCTTCCCAAATCCAACAATATTTCTAACCGAGGCAATTTATCTTTTCTAGAAGATACGATCCGACGTCACCCACTATCGATTACCCGAGTCAGGGTACAACTCTATGCAATAGTCCAGGTTAACTTAGCTACTCGACTATAGGTACACTCAAGTCTTATCTTACGATTGCAATTCCCGCTTATGGCCGACATATAACTTAGAAGGGTCAACCATCTTTAAGGCACAAGTTGAAGCATACATTTTCTTAGGTCAATACTCATCACCACCATCTCTCGTTCAATACCAAAAGGTTATCCTACGGTCGCCACTGGTCACCCCATTATTCGGTCAAGTCTCTATGGTTAGCTATACCGACAGCTAAACCTAACCATTCATGTGACTCCCCTAGAGTGGACGGCTACTAGGGATCATGCTAGTTTCTTATGCTCAAGCCAACAGGCAACCGACAGTTCTAAGGAACTCTATCCAAACCTATGGGTATCAACTTAGTATGAATAACTAATCGCCATTGTCGGCTATGCCAACAATTGGTTATACAGCCCACGGTCGTTAGGGTCAAGTCTATCTATCTAGAGTCTTGCTCAAGGAAATAGTTCCGACAGAGGCTCATTCTAGACTTACCCAACGATCGACTAAGATCGATCTATCAACATTATGGTCAATTCCCAAACCGACATATGATTCTCATTATTCTAATAATCTATCAAGTAAATTCCTAAAGATTTAATTTCTATTTCAAATCCTTTGTACCCACATGAACCAATAAGCCAAGGCTAACTATTTAAGGATCATTGATTCCGATAGTCTTAACATAACTATGGAATCATACTATTCGGTCCGTATGACAGAGTCATACCACTAAGTCATAAGCCAACAATCTATATCCCAACCAACAATCATCTATACCGACATTATCTAACACATTTATAATTTCTCGTTTATATTCGTTTCTCAATCACCAAACTATCTTACGGGCATTCTTAAATCTCATGCAGCAATGGTCGAGTAGTTTATCCCATTCAATCCGACAATTTATGTATCACTTAACCATCCTCTAGGCAACAACAGTATTCAGAGTCACTACTTGTTATTTTTCTAATGTAATTTAATTCCTCAGCACACATGCACATATACAACGACTATCCTTTGGTAATCAAGATGGATTAACATCTATTACACCTTAGGGTCAAGGCACAGATCTCTAATATTCCTTTGATTCATCGACAATATTTCCAAAACTTCCAGCTTAGCAATCTATTTCGTATTAGCCACATATGATTTGCATCCAATCCATCAAAGTCAACATCCAGATATTTTAAGCCACAACATTCTCTAGCCAAATCTATTTGCCTACAGCATACTAACGGTCTTACTAGTCTGAGTCATCACTCGACTAAACAATTTCTAACCAAGCCACCAGTTACAATTTTTGACAATCTCGCTACTCAATATAACATCACCGTCAAGGGACACTCGAGTCATCTAGCCATAATACATGACTTCCAGCTAAGTCTCGGTACTACCCAGTACCCACAAACAGTCTCCAAGCTATCCTATGGAAAGGGTCAACATACATCTCGTTCTGAGGTGGTAGAGGCAATATACCACTCAGAAACGAAGCCATCCTTAAACAATACCAACTAATTCTATTGCGGACATTCGTGATCTACGATGATCACAATACTTAACCAACATCTTGGGGTCTCAATATCACAAGCCAATATTCTTAGGGTCTCAAAAGCACTAGCGAGCACATATGAGTCAACTCACTAGTTCTGCTGAACTCATCCATCAATTACCCCATTCCCAATTCATTTCCAACATCACTTGCAATTCTCAACTTGTTACAGCATACATAGCCACTTTTCTTTTATTTCCACAATTCCAACAGCATTCACAACATAGCATACTATGGCATCGAGTCATTGTTGGGTTATTTGTGTCCAAACCAACAACAATCATTCATTCAGGGGCATCACAATATATTTAGACTTATTGTATGGAACATCCAGTGAGCAGCCAAGAGGGTCAATGAACTTTCAGACACAAGCAACATAGGATGATTACCGAACAACAACAGCATAATCACGAAAGCAATCTTTGATTTAATCGCAGAAGCAACATTGAGTGATCGCAGAAGCAACTTTGGTTAATCGTCGATGCAACTTTGATTTGAAACGAATCAAAGAAAAGACCAAGGACATAAACCCGTGCTCTGATACCAATTTGTCATGTCCCGATTCATAGAGTCATTTATTCACATATTTTATCCCTTGGAATTGATCGTCCTCGCTTGGGCGTGATGCCGTACAAGTCTGGTATTGCACTTGTACAAGGCAAAGATGGTACATAATCGATTATCTTTAAATAGGAACACATCGCAACAGTAGAAGCAGATAAATTGAAGTTAATAAAGACAATCTCTCTCATCGAGTAGAAGTACATTACTTCTTTATAGCAGCTCAGATAAAAGGATAACTTGAAGTCACACAAAGACATAGAACTTTATTCTCTTTATTGATAATTGAAGAAAAGTACAAGACTTGTATTGAAGTACAATGCTTACAACCAATCTCACTTTACATTGAAAGCCAACTGAACAATGCTACAAAGTTTACATTTGATACTTGGATAAATTGGATTACAACTCCATATACCGACTTGGCTTACAACTCACTGGTACAACTGATTACAATGTTCCATACATTATGTCCTTTATAAACAGAAGACATCTTCTTGTGCAAGGAGAGCTTCTGTATGCCCAACGAATTTTTGATGCTGCGGGACCAATCAAGTCAATCTTCGTGTGTAGAACATCCCAAGCATGATCACCTACCCACAAAAATGTGTGTCAGCACATCATCTATGTACTGGCGAGCAGAATCCAACCCACTCGCCTAAACCAACATTTAAGTAACCATTTAAGCAGCATTTATTAGAATGATCTTTCTATTTGGGGCCTAGCATTAGTTCACAGTTCTTGAGCAGAAACATTGAAGTAAACATGTCTTAGCATGGTATAGCATTTCCTTGTGTAAGGCTTCATCTAAGCAACATTGAGTTAACACATTGAACGTATTATGGAAATACTTTCTGAAGGCATCGTTTAGCATACTTGGTGTTATCATTCAGCGGGTTATGGCAATGATCTAAAAGGTAATGCATCAGCGAATTCGTATTTAACATGTTGAGCATGTTATAGAGTTTCTCATTTCTTAAAGGCAACAACACAGCATTCTTTCATTTAACATGTTAAGCAGGCAAGTTGAACCAATATATACAATATCACAATTATGTGATTCTTACTGATAGTCGACTTCTCATACATGCATCAAATACAGGTTATCAGATATACTTACTCTGTCTGCACAAAACATTCATTAGCATGCATCCTGACTACATGGTCACTGGTGTTGTTAAACCATATAGACTCTCTCTTCATTTCAAGATAATGTGGTCAGCATAGTAGGTGGCGAGCCTCTATGCCACCCCGCCTTATACGTGCTCCCATAGCACTCATCATTATTTCCTCCTAGGCCGAATCGGTCTCCAGGGCCCTAGGAACCGTTCGAGAAAATTATTACTCAAACCTTGTATACAAGTTGTCCATGACCATGCGAATGCGTGTCTGACTCGATTGTGAACAAAATTACATGGTAAAATATATTAAAGAAGTAAAGACAACAGTGCATCATTAGTCATATTCAATGACTTATTCATTTCATCATTACCATTATTTCATTTGGTGATCTCAACGATCCCAGTTTTATCATTTCTCATTCATTGCTTCATTGCAACGTATCTCATATCATTTTTTTCTTAAGAGGAATGTAACATTCATTTATTTCATAGGGACATTTATTCATTCATTCATTTCTTATAAGCAGGCAGCATTTTATATTCTTGCCACAGATATACAAAGAGTACATGATTCTAGTATTTTATTCAGTTCATTGGGTCGATAGCATAGCCAGTTCATTTCTTATTCTATCATTCATAATGCATCTCATTATTCAAGTGTCTACTTGTTCCGGCAGCGTTAAGCATAAGGGGCAATATTATCAATTCATTCTCAGGCCTCAAATCACATTAGCAGTTCAATGTATTGTATATTTCAATAATTCTCAATATAGACATCTCTATTATTCAGCAACTGAAACATGGGACATTTAGGGACAATTCACAGCATTCCAATACTTCATTTATTAAGCATGAAGGAGTAAGGAGGAGGAAGGACAGTTCCACTCACCTGTAATAAAGGCTCTTCCTATTTTGATCACACACAATTCCACTATGCGTAGCTACACCTGCAAGCTACGTTCCAATACCCATTCCGTTTAGCCAGCTAAGAGAGACTGCATCAGTCTTAATTCTTCTGATTCCCAACTTTAAGTCACGGTCCAACATCTTGATAGCATCCAACAAGCCTACCAAATGCCTCGTGCGGAGCGGGGCATTACATGTGGCATGCTATCTTCATGGTGTTCAAGGTGTTGGTGAATTTCTCATTATGTTTCAATATTTAATTAGTTCAAAAAGTTTTTTTGCCCTACCTAATTTTTATTTTTGTGATTCTCAAAATTTCAAAAAAATGGGTTCTTTCAGTCCACTTATGGTGATTCTTAAAAAAAATAAACTTATTGGACCTAATTATTTTGACTGAAAACGTAATTTGGATATTGTCCTGACTGTTGAGGAGTACAAATATGTACTTATTGAGGAATGCCCACCTAAGCCTGATGCTAACTCTGATGAAGAGGTCAAAGAGGCTTATAAGAAGTAGAAAAAGGCAGATAAGATGGCACGGTGTTACTTTCTGACATATATGTCAAATGTACTGCAACATCGACATCAGGCCATAGCTACAGCTTATGACATGATGTATAACCTCAAGGAACTCTTCGGACATCAGAGTTGAGCAGCTGGACAGTTTGCTATGAAGTGTTTGATGAATACAAAAATGGCTGAAGGTACGCCAGTAAGGGACCATGTTCTTAAGATGATAGGTCATCTGAATGAGATAGAGATCCTTGGAGTTGAAATCGATGGGGGAATCCCAGTCGATATCATTTTTGGTACTCTGCCTAAAAGATTTGACAATTTTTGCCTTAACTACAACATGAACAAAAGGTTGTATAGTTTGGAAGAACTTATAAAAGAGCTATAAGATGCTGAATCTCTCTTTAGGCAGAGTGGTCATATTTTTGTTTCTGAAAAGGCTTCACTTCTCAGCCAAAAGGTGATAAGAAGAAGAGTAACATTCAAAAACAAGCAAACTTAGCAAAGAAGGGCATAGGACCTCAAGACGCTGTGAAAAAAGTCGAAAGGCAAATATTTCATGTACAAAGGGTCAGGACATTAGAAGAGTGACTGTCCACTTCTCAAACAAGGGAACAAAGAAGGTATATCTCATTTACTAGTAGTTGAAACATGTTTAGCGGTGTTATCTACCGGCATCTGGTATATAGATACAGGAGCCACTAATCATGTCTGCAATACATTACAGGGGTTCCAAGAAAACAGGCGTCTCATTGATAAAGAGATATGCTTGTTCATGGGTGACGCTACAAAAGTACCGGTTGTTGCATTAGGAGATGTTACTTTATCTTTTGGTAGAAATAAGTCTTTGACATTGAGAGATTGACTTTATGCACCTTCACTTAGAAGAAATTTAATTTCTGTTTCTATATTAGTTGAGGATGGATATTCAGTTTATTTTAATGACAATATTCTAATTAGAAAGAATAAATATTTTATCTATTCTGGTGCATTAGTTGATAATCTGTATGATATTAATCATATTTTGTCCACAATATAACTTATGGAAATGAATAATATGTCATCTAACTTAAATAAGAAAAAATCTTCTTGTATGAACCAAACATATCTTTGGTACTTGTGTTTGGGGCATATTAACCTAAGAAGGATTCAAAGACTGGTTGAAGATAGACATTTGAGTTCATTGGAAGTGGAGACACTACCAGTCTGTGAATCCTACATGGAAGGTAAAATGACCAAGAGGTCATTTACGGCAAAGGGGTATAGGGCCAAAGATGTGTTAGAATTGGTTTATTCTGATTTGTGTGGACCCATGACTATCTAGGATAGAGGACTTTAAATATTTTGTCACATTTATTGACGATTATTCAAGGTATAGATACATTTATTTGATGCGCCATAAGTCTGAGTGCTTTGAGAAATTCAAAAAGTACAAGGCTGAAACGGAGAAACGTCATAAAAAATAAATTAAGTCACTAAGATCAGACCACGGTGGCGAGTACCTCTTTGGAGAGTTTAGGGATTATTTATCAGAGGCTAGAATTATATCCTAATTAATTGTATATGGAACGCTCCAACAGAATGGTGTAGCCGAAAGAAGGAATATAACTCTTATGGTGATGGTTAGATCAATGATGAGTTATTCGGATTTACCAGATTCATTTTGGAGATATGCCTTAGAGACTACAGCTTATATTTTGAACTTTGTTCCTTCTAAGTCAGTACCTCTTACTCCCATATAGCTATGGATTGGGCAGAAGCCTAGTCTGAAACATGTTCGCATTTGGGGTAGTCCAGCACATGTGCTGAATAGAAAAGTAGATAAGTTGGAATCTTGTACAAAAGTACGCCTGTTTGTAGGCTATTCAAGAGGAACGAAAGGAGGTTTATTTATAGTCCTAAGGATCAGAAAGTCATTGTTAGCACCAATGTCCGATTCTTAGAGGAAGACTATGTGATAAACCATAAACCCACAAGTAGAGTTGTTCTAGAAGAACTGAGAGGTGAGACAAGTACTTCAGTACCAACAGTACAAGAGGATGAACCACAAATAACTGTAAAATATATCTCAAATGTTACACCACAATCGATAGTGCCTCGACGTAATGGGAGGATTGTGATACAACCTGATAGATATATTTTCTTGGGTGAGTCATTAGACTTCGTCCCTGAGGAACAAGATTATGATCCCTGTACCTACAACGAAGCACTCCAAGATAAAGATGCAGAGTCTTGGCAAAAAGCAATGATATCTGAAATAAAATCTATATATTCCAATCAGGTCTGGGAGCTTGTAGAACCATCCATTGGTGTAAAAGCCAATGGATGCAAGTGGGTCTATAAGAGAAAAAGAGGATAAGATGGTAAGGTTGAAACCTTTAAAGCTCGGCTCGTTGCAAAAGGTTTACTCAAAGAGAGGGTATCGATTATAAGAAAACTTTTTTGCCAGTAGCCATGCTTAAGTCTATCTGGATTCTTTTATCTATTGTAGCTTATCTCGATTATGAGATTTGGCAAATGGATGTCAAGACAGCTTTCCTTAATGGAAGTCTTGAGGAAGACATCTATATGAAGCAACCATACGAGTTTATTAAAAAGGGCCAGGAGTGTCACTACCAAATTTCTAGTGTGAGGGTATTTTGACATTTTTGGGGTAATTTAAATTTATTAGAATTTATTTGAATTTATGAGAATTTTTAGGAATTAATTTGGAATTGTTTGGACTAGATTGATTTTTGACTAGTTTTGACCCTTGTAGACCAACCTAGAAGCTAACCCTAGTTAGTATGGACTTGGTTAGGTTATTTGACTCTAGTCTAACCTAAGCTAACCCTTGGTTTGGTCAATGGACTCTAATTAGCAATAGGAATTAGAAAGTCATAAGTCATGGCTTATGATTTAGAACCTTTAATAAATCATTTTAACTCATAGCCTTGTAGGTTGGCCCAAATCCCAAGACAATTGTTAAGCCCTAATCCCTAGACTAAGTTGTCGGCCACCCCTATCTATATTGGGAACATCACCCTATAAATACTCTCCTAAATTTAGGGTTGTCTCTTTCTTAGGAAAGCTCAAAGTTTAAGAAAGGTTTGTTCCTATTTCATTTAATCACTAGATTTCTATTCCATTTCCTTTTTCATTCAAATCTCCTCTATTACATTTTAATATACCTATTCTTGCTGTCATTGAAGTTTCATTTTAGTTTGTTGTGATTTAAGTGGATTGGGACATCAAGGAGAAGAGCTCTTGAAAGGGGGTTTTTCTTGAAAGTTCAAGTATAGGTAACTTCCTCATTTCTCCATGAAATTCTGATTTCTTTACATATTTAGGAAGCCCTAGGAGTCCCTTAAGTGTCTGCATTGGTTTCGTGTCGGGTTACATAAGTTTCGTGTCGATTTGGACACATATCAGAGACTGTCCCTAGGTGTTTGTCGAAATGCCTCAAAGGGCATTTCGATTTCATTTGAGCAATGTTTTTGAATGGAAATGTTTGTTTATATGTCGTTTATGGGATTATTCTTGACTAAGGTGATTATAGTATCTGTTTGTGTCGGATTCATGGCTTGGACATGCGCTGTTGACATGCGCACGCGCTCGGGTTCTATTCCCTGCTACTCGGGGGCTCTGGAGGACACGACACGCGTTATTATGACACGAGACTCGACGCACACCATGAGGCTATGACTAACATGCCACGTGTCAAGTCTCACGTGTCTACATGGCATGTCGAGAGTGATATCAGTGTCGCACTGATTTCACACTGTGCAGTGCACACGTGAAATAGTGCACTGATACGGCTCTGTATCTCAGGACACGACACTCTAGGACATAGTGCAGGTGCTTGGACACTTAGCTAGACCATGGGCTAACCTAGGATTGCTAGCACGAGGCCTAGTTTGGCCTGTATCGTGTGCACGATACGAGTGCACGTGTGTACTGGACAGTGCACTGTTGTGAAGAACAGTTTGGCAACTCTAGAGGGGGGTGAATAGAGTTTATATAGAAAAATAGCCAATTAAAAATAACTCTTTCACCAACAATAAATAATCAGAGTAAAGTGCGGAAAATAAATGAAGAGCAGAAAATACAGCGATTTTAACCTGGTTTCCCTCGTGGAGGACTAGTCCAGGCCTGAGAACTCTAGCTCAGGATTAAATCCACTATTTGTGAAATAGTAGCTTACAACCCGTGCCTTTTCTTCAGAAGAGCACGTCAACTTCTAACAGAGGATCGCAGTGGCGATTTGCTTAGAATTGTCCAAGCGACTTCTTCACTCTTGCACAAGAATCCTAACTGAGAGATGCTGAGCACTCGAGACTTAGGAGGCTTGTGGCTAGTAGATAGGAAGGGTATGGCTTATTGAGCTTGTAGGAGAGAAGAGAAGAGAAGATTGAGTGAATTGAAATGAGAGAATTCATGCCCTATTTATAGTGTTTTTAGAGGCAGAATTCGGCCAGAATTCGGGTAGAAAAATTCAAAAATTTGGCCGTTGGACAGCTAGAAACCAGCTAACCCTAAAATTAGGGTTCCTGATTTCTAGGGGACAGAGTTCGGCCCGAACTCTGTGTGGAGACAGAGTTCGGCCCGAACTCTGTCTCCAGAGCACAGAGTGGTTCTAAGTGGGACTTGTGGGCAATTTTTGTTTTGGTGGAGCTTAGGATTTTGGGTAGGCTTATAGACTAAGTTCCAAGAGCTCAGCATAACTCAGAGTACATACTTCTAGACTCAATAAAATATAAAAGTACAGACTCGAAAATACACTGAGAGTCGGAAACTGAGCTGTTGTCTGTCCTGAACTGAATGCAGACGTCGTGTGTCGTATTGAATTTATACAGATATTATTTAGTCAATGTAGTCAATATTTGGTTGACTGTGACTTTGTGTCAACATGTTGTACCCGATTTAGGTTTTCTCTTGTTTGGACACGTTTGTGTCCTCATGCTTGGACACAATGACACTGTTGGACACGTACACAACATGTAGTTATGTTACCAACCTTTTAAATCACATTTTAAATGTATTTACATTAATTGTTTGTCATTTTCCAAATTTCTGAAACATGTAATTCTTGTCATATTTCCAGTTTTCAAATATTGAACTTTGCCATCATTTTAAACCCATTTAATACTATTAATATGTAGGTTTAAGTCCCTAAATCTATTCTCTTATATGTTATCTTGCTATGTGTCAAATTTGGTGTTAATTGGTGGGTTATTGCCTTGGAAAAATGGGTTGTTTTGTTGTAGCTGAAATCTGAAATCTGGGATTAGCTTTATGGTTGAAACCTGAGAATTAGTATAAGCTGTACTTGAGATGAGTTTTCCCTCATGTTCCTATAACTGAACTGTTGTTTCCCTTTTACATATTTACATTCCTGTTCTGTCCATGTATCACCACACAAACACTCCACTGCTTTCCATTTTCTGTTGGCACACACTTTTATTTGACACATGAACACACATGTCTAACTATCACTCACCCTACACACATTCACATACACTACTATTTCCTTTTCCTGTCACAGTCCACTCTTTTTCTTTCCACACACACACAAGCCTCACACACATTGTTTCACTCACTCTTTAATACGCACACAGTCTTTGTATCTCTCTCTACATATATATTTCCTAGTTTTCCTAATGCAAAGTATATATGTAATGTAACTTTCCTTCTCTATCTATATCCTATTTTCTATGTGATTATTTGCTAAATAGGTAATATATTTATATATTATGTAATGTGCATATATATAATATAGTTTGTGTGTCATATAGGTATCAATATAGATATTGGCATTGGGTGTATGGGTCATGTTAGCATATATATATATAAGTATCATATACATATAATTGTGTGTGAACTATATATGTGTATTCTTATATATGTGTGTATGGTTAGATTATACAATATATATCATGAGTGTTAAGTTTTAGATATAGGTTTGACTTGTGTATGTTTTAGTGATGGCTTATAGGCATGATATAGCCTATGGCATGTATGTGAGTCAGTTTGACTAGTGAGTCTAGTTGGGCTTGTACAGCTTTATTAGACCTAGAATAGCCTTGTTAGACTAGTATAGACTAGTTTGACCTATTTTAGACTTGGTTGACCTAGTTTGACTTCTAGGGTTGACCAGAGTTGACCAAGAGTTGACTTTGGCCTAGATTGACCTAGATTCATGTAGAATGCATAGTAGGACTTCATTTTATCATTCTGGACTTGTTGTGACTTGTGCTGTTCTGATTAGGAGCCAGACACCACTTCTCGGATAGTACTTTCATATTGGACACTCAGATACCAGGCGAGTACATTCTCTGATCATTTCATATTCTGCTTAGAATTATTTCCTACATTAAATTACTTTACTTGTTACTGTCACGTTGGTCACACGGATTGGTACTATATGGATTCCTTCTTGAGATGTTATCCTTAGGGAGCATCGAGTACTCCATGTTCTGTGCGTTTTACTTACATGGCGTATCACTATGCTTCATGGGTTCACTGATCACTTGTGACATATACTCTTATGATCACAGAGTCTTTTTTGAATCCTTATCCCATACAT
Source organism: Iris pallida (assembly GCA_029216955.1). Taxonomy (NCBI): domain Eukaryota; kingdom Viridiplantae; phylum Streptophyta; class Magnoliopsida; order Asparagales; family Iridaceae; genus Iris; species Iris pallida. The sequence goes on along the minus strand of JANAVB010000599.1, from coordinate 7,000,595 downwards.
TGGGTTTCCTAGAATCCCTATTTATGGGACTTCCATGTACCACCCTTTGGGGACCTTTGCATGGAATCATAACATAACCTGGTTGGATCCTTGTGTATTGATTGGGGGTACGTGGGAGTAGAAGTGGACATGTGAATAATACACCAGTAGTGTAGCATCAGAATCATTTCATAGTGTAGCATCAGAATCATCCCATGCCATTTACATGTCCATGTTGTACTCTGACTCACTAGCCACATGTTAGTTCTCTATTTATAGTAGATATTTCTATTACAGCTTTCTTCCTCTGTTTACATACTGCACTTCTTTCAGTACTTATATCTTACTTTACTGCATGATTATATTTTCTAACCTGCTATAAACTGTTGAGATGTACTGTGCTCGCTCCTGTCCTGACTGGACCTGTTGAAAATATTACAGAGGATGAAGAGGAGGCATGTCTGGACACTTTCTACGGGGCAGCCTTAGATGATACTTGCGAGCTGGACCCTCTGGAGGACCCAGCTCTAGCTGAGGACATCACCCCCATTGCCTTGACTAGTTTAGTTAGGCTTATCTTATTTTATGTAGTCTTGAGACATGTTTTAGCTAGACTTTATTCTGTTCTGAGTTGTATATATTCTTTCATTCTGTGTCTGAGACTATGTACCTCTGGATATTTGCTGGGTTTATCATAGACTACTTTATCATCTCTGTTTCCTTGAGTTCTATTTCATATCGTGCTATCTCTTCCTTAGTTGTGATTGAGTTTAATACTGCTATGTCACCCCCATTCGGGGAGTATAAACTGTTTAGAGATATATTGTTAGATGTATGTTGACCTAGGACAGCGTTCTACCACCGACACTGCGACGTAGGCTGGACGTACCCACATCTCGTGCTCTTACTCTAGGGTGCGGGTCGTGACAAGTAGCATCTTGTTTGTAAGCTCAAGAAGTCTATTTATGGACTTAAGCAAGCTTTCAGATCTTGGAACATATGTTTTGATTACGTGATAAATCCTATGGATTTGATCAATGTCAGGATGAATTATGTGTATACAGAAAGTGTAACAAAAATATAGTGGTATTTCTAGTACTTTACGTAGATGACATCTTGCTTATTGGAAACAATGTGAAGGTGTTATCGGATGTAAGGGTATGGTTATCCAAACAGTTTGATATGAAGGACTTGGGAGAAGTAGGTCACATCCATGGGAACAAAGTTCTACGAGATCGTAAGAAAAGGATGTTGGGCTTGTCCCAAGCTTCCTATATCGATAATGTACTAACTCGTTTTAGCATGCAAAATTCTAAGAAATATTTCTTACCTTTTAGGCATAGAATTGCTCTATCAAAGGAGCAGTGTCCGAGGACACCTAAAGAGATGGAGAACATGAAAGGAGTTTCTTATGTTTTAGCAGTATGAAGCTTAATGTATGCAATGCTATGTACGAGATCATATATCTGCTTTGCCATTGGCATGGTAAGCAGATATCAGTCTAACCCAGGACAAGAGTACTGGACTGCAGTAAAGCATATTTTGAAGCACCTGAAAATGACTAAAGAGTGTATGCTAGTTTACCAGGCAGATAGTTTAGTTTCATAGGGGTATACTAACTCCGATTTTCAGTCAGATAGGAATTCCATAAAATCTACATCAGGTTATATATTTACATTGGGAGATGGAGCCATTGTGTGAAGGAGTATCAAGCAAAAATGTATTGCTGATTCCACCATAGAAGTCGAGTATGTGGCAGCCTCTGAGGCAGCCAAAGAAGCGGTTTGGTTTAGAAACTTCCTGTTGGACTTGGATGTGGTACCTAGTTTGCCTATGGCTATTACACTTTATTGTAATAATAGTGGTGCATTACAAACTCGAAGGAACCACGAGCCCATAAGACAGGTAAACACATTGGGCGCAAGTATCACCTGATACGAAGATTTTCTAAAGAAAAAAAAAGTTATTGTAATCAAGATAGCATCAGCCGACAACCTAGCTGATCCCTTTACAAAGAGCTTATCAGCTAAGACTTTTGATAGTCATGTTGAGGTAATGGAATTCAGATGTGCAGCAGCATGGCTTTAAATATAAGTGAAAGATTTATAACAGTATACTGAAAAGTAATACTTTGAGTATAAGTGGGAGATTGTTAGGGTTATATATTAAAAGTATCACTTTTGTATTAACTTTATTTCCTTAAATTTTGAATGAGAATTATATAGGCAAATATTTGCATATTGTATTTGTTGCAAGTGCTAATGCAAGTGTCTGATATTCTATATTGTAGATAATATGGTGTGTGGTGTCACACAAAAGATCATATTATCAGTTCCTATGGAATACATAAATAGTTTACAACCTAGATGGACTTGGACAATCCATTGGAAAGGTTGTAGTGTAATATGGTATTAGTCTATCTTGACTATAGGTTTACACTAGTACACTTTGTGTGTATTGAACAGGACCACTTGAGGTTGTTCTCTTTATACTGACTACATAAGAGAACAAACACCTCCGTATTATGGATACTTGTGCTCTTAATCCGGATATAATAACAGACATGTATATGCAGTGTACATTACTTTGACTCATAAAAGAGTGAGATTTATTATGGGTCAACAACCTCTATAAATTGGATAATAACATTGTATGTATGATGGGCTGTTGATTATAAAAGGAATACATGTCCCGATACGTCGGGTTGATGATGTCCCCTTTAGGAGCTCATAAGGATTGTCATGTAAATCCTGCAGATAGATTATATCTGACATGACAAATAAAGTTGAGTGGTACTACTTAAGGATAAAAGATGTCGATCAATATAGTTGTTAGTAACTTAATTTGATCGACGGATATTCGATATCTTAACATGGGGAGCCAAACGATCATATAATAAAAGGAGCCCATAATCATAATTTGGGATTAGTGCAACAATAGCTCTCTAGTGTACCGAGCTATTGTTAATGGGCATGGGTTGTGTGTTCGGGCTGAATACGGGATATACTGATTCGTTAGGTGATCTAACCCTAATTTTTTCTCACGGTTCCTATCATAGCCTTATATATATCATCTATTCTCTGGCCGTCATAATCTGATCAGAAATAAGAATCTTTCTCTAAATTCATGATTCACGTAAGGAGAGAAAGGGAGGGCTTCCAAGGAGAAGAAAATGTTGGGAGATCGTCGCCTACACGACGTCCAACCCAAGCAAGGAATACGTGTAGAAGATCTTGGGGTCGTGACTACTCAAGATTCCTAGGAACTGTTGTCTTCTTCCCACCGCAGGTATAATTCGTGAACCCTAGTTTCCGCCTATGAAGGGTTAGAACACGTTTATATCTGTTTAACTTTCTATCGATCAATACGCACACCAAACTAGGGTCTTGGAAATCCCCTGTTCCATCAGATAGGATATAATATAGTGTCGATCTTGGGATAGAGAGTAGAGTGGATAGGACTATGTTATACTAGACATACCTATATATAGAAGGAAAATAACTTAAAAGGGACCTATTAGCAACCATGACTAGAAGATTAGTCAATAGGTAAGTGGTTGCAAGGTGGCATATGTAGGCATGTTTTAGCAGTAACATATCTCATTATTTATTAAACAAGCATAGAAGGTTTAGGCGTACTGGTAAGTATTGCATAGCTCCTATAGACTAGAAAGGATGGATTGTTAATCATACTATTAAGGAGATGTGATTGGAGAATGACATAGAGTACCCTTGTAAGCAAAGGAGTTGACTGTTAGTTATTGACGGTTTACATTAAAAGTGGAGGATTTCATGCATTATGGTAATTTGGTGGGGGTGCACCTTGAATTATGGTAAAACAAGTAGGAGGCAACTCAAAATTTCTCTTATTAATGATTCATAAATGCTACAATGTCCATTTTTTTAAAATATTTGTTATTTAGATAGGCCAATTTGCTAAAATGTAAAGGCTCGGGCCATTGGCTCATGAAATCAAACCTATTGAAAATTGAACTGAATTAATTAGGTTCGATTTTGTTTAACTTGTATAGGTTCGATTTTTGGTTTTGGGAAATATGGTTTACAGGTTTTGTTCATTTTTTATAGGTTCGATTTTCGTTTTTGAGAAATATGGTTTACGATTTTTTTGGTTTCTATGTATTCAGTTGGTTTGAACCAAACTGAATCGTTGCTCACCCCTAGGTAAAAGACTAAACCACATCCACAAAAATAAATATCAACTAAACAATAAAAAAATTCAAGTTCATTAAGAATTTAAATAGCGTCTATTGGAGACAAATCTACTACTAGTAATAAAAACAAGAAAAAAAATTTATGACCAAGTCCATGAAACTAAGCGATAGCGGAATCGTTTGGCCCCGGTCCATATAACTCTTGATAAACTTATTCGTCGAGATCTGGAGAAAAGTCCAGGTTCTCGAAGAACATAGTAAGATACATAATAGACATACAAAGTATAAAAAATATAACATACAATAAAATAGAGACACGATATAACTAACAAGAAAAGTACGCTGACTGAAACTATACTAATTGACATACGCAAATGAGAACAACTACTCACACATGAACTGCCAAAAGAACGAATTACAACTATTGTATCTCTCAGTGAAACCATGACTAAGAATTACTTCCGATCCTAGGGGCCATAAGGTAATAAATAACCCTATCCTTGAAGTACACTAGGTTACAAATAAGCAAGTAATCCTATCCTTGGAGGACACTAGGGTATACATATTGGAAATATATAGAAGAAGAAATAGTCCATGTATTTATAATCGTACTCCCCATGCCATGAGCCTAATTACTACTAGTAAGAAAACATTTCTAGGCTGACTGTACACTATTGGAACAAAAATCTTGCTAACTAGATACATGTATAACCAATCCACACACTACTAAAATCTGTCAAATCAGCGACGCCGTAGGACGTCGCTAAACAGGAAAAATATGTCGCTAATTTCAATTAGCAACGTATTTAGCGACGTTTGGACGTTGTCGCGATTAACCTAGTCGCTAAACAACACGACGTCGTAATACGTCGCTATTGCGACGAAACTTAGCGACGCATACACGTCGCTAATTTAGCGAGTACCAGTGACGTAAAACAACAGCAGTTACCGACGTCACCTAGCGACGTTGAGCGACTTGACATGCATCGATGCTGACCTGGCTTGAGAGCCAAATGGCGACGTTCTGTGAGGTTATTACGTCGCTATAGTACCGACATATAGCAACGTTTATTGACGATCAACGACGGTATTCATCACAGTTAGTGACGTTCCGATACTTACTTAGCGACGTTATCTTTCGTCGCTGGACGTCGCTGAACGTCGCTAATTTTGAAAAAAAATAAAAAAATACAGCATTTACGGCATCCCCTACAGCATTTGCAGCAGATACACAAAGTATCAAACAACACAGATACACAATCATGAACACAAATGCGTATCAAACAATGACGTTGTGTATCACTAACACAAAGTATCAAACAGCGACGGTGTGTATCACGAACACAATATCAAACAACACAGATATACACAATCACGAACACGTTTGAAACATAATCTCATCAATCAACACAGATATATAAAAAATTGTAACAACAATGTCAAACATAATGGTCCACATAATAATAATGTATGTATAACCACATAAAAGACCTAACAATGGGCCATCACACAATAATATACATATATGTCGACTACGGCTGATCAAGAGGAGCATCACCGCTCCTGGAAAGAATGTAAGCATACTACTCCGGTGTAAGAACCACCGACGACGATGAAGGAGGAGGCAATGCAACCGCTGGAGAAGGAGACAGTGTAACCGCTGGAGAAGGAGGCAGTGTAACCGCTGGAGATGGGTGCATCTGCGTCTCCTCTAGGGCTAGCAGTCTGGCGCTGTATTGCTTCATGCAAGCCGCTATCCTAGTAATGGTGTCGTGAATGGACTCCTGCGTCCCCTGTACGTGCCGCACGGTGCGCTCGAGCTCGTCAAAGCGTACGGTGACCGACGCAGCATCTCCTTGCGCCTGAGACCCTGGCTGCTCAGAAATCCTCCTCAGTATATCGTCGTACAGCTCAGCAATCTGGCGGGAAATGGTACCTTCGACTCGGGACGACTCGGCCTGTGAGGGCTATGAATGCGCACTGGCAAAAGGAGCCCTGGATGCCTGCATCGCAACAAATACGTCGTGGGACCCCATACCGTAGTACGTACCCCTCTAAAGACCACCAGCAGCGGTCTTCCAGATCTCGTCCTCCGACTAAGGCGGAGAGGGCAGCAATGTACCAATCCCTCCCTCTGCCGGTGCACTAGCACTTGCACGCTCATCACATAGCCTAACAAACTCGTCCTAGAAATCATTGTGCATCTCTATACATCAGTACTTACCTAAATTAGCCTAATAAACGTATAAAGTATTTAATTATTATTAACTATATGGTTATATGTATATTCTTCAAGTTGTGTTAAAAATTAACGAAATCTAAATTAGTACTTATATATCTCTGAGTAGCCCGGTCGTCGATGAGCTTTCTGTCCTTCCGATGGGTAGCCAGGAAGACGGTCACCATGTTTGCGTCCTTACCTCTCTGTCCCTGCGTGTTTGTTATATTTTATTCTTTAGTAAAATAAAAAATTATATGCTCCTACTATCAATAAAATCTTATATATTGCAATAAATTACATACCAGACGATGGAAATGCTCCGTCATAGGAATCGATCCACCACACCACTTTTCGGCCCTCGTCCTAGCCACCTTCACCTTCTCCGACCGCTCTCTGTACCGGGGCTCCTCAAATCAAGCCCTCGTCGTGGTCCACTGGTCTGGTGTGATCCAACCAGCAATCGGCTTTCCGGAGCGCTGACGAGCTTTCTGATCGTCAATTGCATCACGAATCAACTTGGCGGGGACGGCAGGAAACTGCCTCTCAATCTCCTCGGCCCGGTGTGGTAGATAAAAATAAGTCCTCTACAAGAATTACAAATTAAAATAACCGATAACCGACGGGCCCACCAACACGTGCCTCATATGAAAGATGAATTGGCAAATGCTCCATCGAGTCGAAGAATCCAGGAGGGAATACCCTCTCAAGCTTACACAATGTTACTGTAATGTCCTTCTTCTGTTTTTCAAGCCGATCGATGAGTAACTTAGTAGAACAAATATCTCTGAAGAATATGCTAAGCTCTGTCAGTGGATCCCAAACGACCTGAGGTAAGAATTCCCGAAATGTAATCGAGATTAACCTCTCTATAAAAATGTGATAATCGTGGCTCTTCATACCCTGTAGTTTGTTCTCCTTCGGGTCAATACATCTTCTCAAATTCGATACGTAGCCGTCTAAAAATTTTAGGCCCTGGATCTACCAACAAAGTTTACCTTTGTCCTCCTTGTCCAGTGAGAAAATGGCCCTGGACTGCTTATACTTCCCACTGCCTTCCTTTATCAAATGCAACTCTGGACGTCTGCATATTTCTTCTAAGTCCAACATGGACTTGGGATTGTCTTTCGTCTTCCCCTTTACGTCCATCACAGTATTTATTATATTATCAAATACATTCTTCTCGATATGCATGATATCTAGGTTATGTCTGAGCAGATGGTCACTCCAATATGGTAGGTCCCAGAATATACTCCTCTTCGTCCAGTTGTGAGCGCGACCAAATCCATCACACTTGTACCCCGCTGTAGGCTCTTCAATAGCACTTGACAATTCTTTAACTTCTTCCCATATCGTGTTCCCGGACCACCGTGGCGGTGGACTGGACTTCTCTACCACGCCAGCATGAAAAGCATTCATGTTCCTCCGGTACGGATGATCCTTTGGCAGGAACTATCGATGATAATCAAAGAAGCACAGTTTTCCTCCGTATTTCAAACGGAAAACCTTAGTGCGATCCATGCAATACGGACATGCGAGACGACCACGGGTGCTCCAACCGGATAATATTCCATAGGCAGGGAAATCATTGATGGTCCACGTTAGTGTGGCCCTCATCTGAAAGTTCTGCTTTCTGGAAACATCATATGTGGTTGTACCTACTTCCCTCAACTGATTCAGCTCATCTACCAAGGGCTGTAAGTACACATCGATGTTCCTCTTCGGGATCTTCGAACCTGGAATAATAACAGTTAGAAACATATAAGGAGTCTTCGTACACATCCAAGGCGGCAAGTTGTACGGAGTAACAATCACAGGCCAACAAGAATATTGTGAGCCCAAAAGTCCAAATGGGATAAAACCGTCGGAGAAAAGCCCCAATCTGACATTACGCGGCTCCGAAGCAAAATTGGGATACACTCGATCAAAGTGCTTCCATGCTTCCCCGTCGGATGGATGATCCAGTACTCCATCTATTTGTTCCCACTTGTGCCAACTCATATTATCAGCTGTCTCCTTTGCCATAAACAACCTCTGCAACCGCTGCGTCAAAGGCAAATAGTGCATCGAATCTGTTGGCTTGCGTGCGCCAGAAGTCCTTGTTGTACTAGTTGCCTTGAAGCGATCGGCACCACAAAATCTGCAGGCGTCTTCATCCTTGTCGTCCTTATAGTTCAACATGCATCCATTGCGACATGCATCAATTTTTTCATAACCCATCCAGAGTGATCTCACCATTCTCTTGGATCGGTAGAAGTCTTTAGGTAACTTGCCACCCTCCGGCAATATATCTTTAATTAACTCTAGTATTCGGTTGTAGCATTCTTGAGACATGTTAAAATCTGATTTTATGCTCAACAATCTTGTAATCACCTCCAACGGTGAATGGTCATCACAACCAGGATATAAAGGAGTCCTTGCATTCTCCAGCAACTCCATGAACTTTGCAGCATCGGCATTCGGTGCCTCCTCAGCTGCATATTGATTGTTTAGATCGAAACTAGGCCCCGCAGCATCGAGAACCATGTTTGTCCACCCTTGGTCGTAATCAGCATGCTCGTGGACATCTACATAAGGCTCCACATAAAGCTCCGACTCGGAGGCTAAAGGCACAAGTTCTTCGTGTACGGTCCACTGATAATAATTTGGCATGAAACCCCTCGAATACAAATGATATGTCACATCCACTTCCGAATGATATTTTAAGTTGCGACATCTCACACATGGACACTTAATTTTTGTGTGGTCCATGTACTGAGGGAACGTCTTGGCAAACTGCACATGTCATCAGGATGACGATTGTACATTCACAAACGGTTCTGCAGATAGTAATTTATATATATTTTAAGATAATTCTGCAAAGATTGACACAGATAATAATTTATCAGGATGACATTGTACATCCACAAACGGTTCCGTAGATAGTAATTCATATCCAATTTAAGATAATTACTGCAGAAAGTGAAGACCGACATGAACTGACGCACGAAAGTGACGATTGTACGACCACAAGTTTTATGTTCTTCAACGATATATTTCACATGCATAATTGCCAAGTGTGAGAACGGATGGCTCAGAACACAACCCAAAATTCATTCTAGCATACATTAGTGTGAATCATCTATATTCTATACATATGGTGTAGTATATGTTATTATCGAATATAGTATCTAAAGGATATAACAGAATTAATAAGATGAACACACAAAATGTAATACTAAGATATTATCTACTACTAAAAGATGTAGTGATAGGTTGTCGTATCATCATTGCCGAGTGATGGGGGTCGGAGGACAGTCAACTTTATCTACGGCTACATAGTTTCTGCCTCGCCAGTCGAATGGCTGCAGGGACTATGTCCTGATCACGATGTCGTACCGTAGATTAATGAAAATTCCTTATAGCAAATGTCGTACATAGATTTCTGTCTCGCCAGTCGAATGGCAGATAAAAAGGTTATATTCTATTTTTTGTCAAGTGTGAAAACGGATGGCTCAGAACACAACCCAAAATTCATTCTAGCATACATTAGTGTGAATTATCTATGTTCTGTACATATGGTGTAGTATATGTTCTTATCGAATATAGTATCTGATGGATGTAACAGAATCAATAAGATGAACACACAAAATATAATACTAAGACATTATCTACTACTAAAAGATGTAGTGATAGGTTGTTGTATTATCATTGCCGAGGAATGGGGGTCGGAGGACAGTCAACTTTATCTACGACTACATAGTTTCTGCCTCGCCAGTCGAATGGCTGCAGGGACTATGTCCTGATCACGATGTCGTACCGTAGATTAATACAAAGTCCTTATAGCAAATATCATACATAGATTTCTATCTCGCCTGTCGAATGGCTATAGGGACAGTGTCTGACTTGGTGTATCTCACTATTTTCCCAAAATGCCTGACATTCAAACTCAGAAAATAATTGCTAACTGATATCACTGTTCAGTTAAGCCTATTCTCAGGTTAATCCTTATTCCAATATCATTTCCCAATAGGAATTTATCTAAGTCCATATCACGAGACAAATTTCCTTTGGGTAACATGAACTAGCCAAGCCATCATACCTAGGTATCCAGTCTCTCATACAGGACCTACCTATCTACCTTTAACATAAATTATACAAATCAAACTAGTCTTAAATACTGGTACCAACTGCCTGAACATGACAGTCCCTAATTTGTACTGGATTTATCCTACCTCTGAGTGTGCAAAGCACCTGAGTGCCCCTCCTAAAAACCAAAGAAAAGTGGAATCACCCAAGAGGAAGAAAAAGAAAGTTGGGCAACACAGTCCATGCTTTCTTTCTTTCTTTCTTTCTTGCCACTAGAAAATGATGGGAACTTGATGGCATTGCAGACCAAAATATGGGCAAAATGCCATAATAAGTTATTGCAAATATACTTTTCTGCATGCACTGTTATTGGTCAGTTGGGAAGAACTAACCATTGCAAAAATCCTCACTTCCAACATTGATATTGTAAACTAACTGAACTAAGTTGATTTTGATTCTAGTAAGTCACCATTCTTCCTGTTCTCAGGATTCGGTTTAAGCAAATGTGTATGATGTATTTTTGTCACAATAAGTTTTTCACCTACAGTAAGAGCAAGAAGTGTTTATTTTCTTAATTTTATTATTAGTGTCTATTTGCTCGTCTACAGTCAGATCGAAATGCTTATGGTAATCTGAGCAACAGTGTTCATATATTTTGTGACATGCCTTATGTTATTGTTTCGAACGGATTAATTGTTCTTCGGACCCAGATTTTCCATATTGTCGTTTCAAAAATAATCCCAGAATCACTTTCGCGAAACTAGCACATAGATTTCTTGAAAGAGTAGATGACTAACTTTAAGGGTTTGTAGCACAAAAGCATTTACATTCGGAAAGATGCTCAATACTCTTTAGCTACAGAGAGATTTCTTGAAAGAGTAGATAACTAACTTTAAGGGTTTCACTACAACAAAAAGACCTATTAATGACGTTTGATAAGTGGTTTTCATGACGGCTGATGTGGAAGCGTCATCAATGTTCAGCAAGACTAGAATCTATGACGGTTTACATTAAAAACGTTATTGATAGTGCTCCAGTGATACGAGCGTTACAAAAGAAGTACGAAAATTTAAGTCGAAACCTCGACTCCCCCGCAATTCTCCCGCACTTAAGAAAAATTCTAAACCCTCTCTTTTTCTCTTTCTCTTTCTCCTTCTCCTTCTCCTTCTCCTCCCGCTCCCCAACTCCCCTCAGCCCACTCGCCGCTCCCAAACTCCCCTCAGCCCGCTCCCCGCTCTCCAACTTCCCTCAGCCCGTTCCTTGCTTCCCTCGGTTACAGCCTCTACCGTAGAGGGAAGGTTGTCACCGGCGTAGCCTTCACCACCGGTTTGTCCTAAAATCTCGATCATTGCTTATTTTATGTCCTAAATGCAAAAATATCCTAATTTTTGACAACCATACATGCATCAATCTCTCCAAAATTAGGATTCTTAATTTTAGGGTTTTCCGACGTCTCCGTCTACGTCGGCGATGATCCGAAAAGGGCTGCATCATCGTTGACTTCTCTTGATTAAGTGAGTGATTTTGATTTTGATTTTTTCCCTAAAAAAAGATTTTGTTGGGAGTGTAATTTTTCCCTAAAAATTAGGGTTCTTAATTTTTTATTTGGATTTTTTTCCTAAAAGGGTTCTATGATTTTTTTATGTTAGTTCTTGTTCAAGGGAGTGTAACTACATTTGGGGAACCGAGTCCGAAGCCTCTCTACATTCATAGCCGCGACCCGGCGAGGTGCTGTGCGTGCCTGCGAGCCGAGTGCGAAGCCTCCCTTCGGAATCTGACACTAAATTCTGGGATATAAATTCTAAACTCTTGATTGATTTCAGTTTCTGGGTTTATTTTATTTGTCGATGATGTTGTTGGATCTCGATCCCTACATAAAAAGGGTCTCGATCGACTGATACGTGTTGGGTTCGATTTTGGCTTGACGATCCTATGATTGTCTTTGTTTGTGAAGCGCGAATGATCTTTAGATCATGTTCGGTTCTTTACTTGTTGTTGGATCATTTTCGGTTACGGGTTACCTAGCTACTGTTGGAATTATTTATGAAGCATGTATTATTGGTTTGGGTTTCTTGTATAAATTGTTGCTTGGGTTCTCCTTCCTATACTTGCTGTGGCATGTTGGTTTAGGTTTTCCTTATTATATTGTTGGGTTGAGAAAGATTTCTTTGCTGTAGGAGATATTTTGCTATTTGGATTAAAATTGTTGGTTAGGTATCTATTATGCATGATGGGTTTAACTTGGTAATGTGAGTATTTTGTTGGGAGCTTTTCGATATAAATCACATGCGGGTATATATTAGTTGGGAGTATTTTTATTTCGGAAATGACATCTCCATTAGCATGTCTGCATCGTTGATTTTGGGACTACGTCCACTATGCCATGCCTAGATGTTTTACTTTATTTGTCGGTTTCAGTTTTAATTAGAGTACTCTGATACTCTTTGTGATGGTCGTTCGACCAAATGAACCAAAGCATTGCAGATCGTATCGGATACACTGGTTCCGTGTCGGGACGTGTTATGGCACGCTAGTACAGCAGATGATGATTGATCCTTATCTGAGATATCTTATATATCTCACTCTATTTCTTGTCGTTGGTCGTAATTTGTATGTTGGTACTGTTGGGTTGTTCATTCTGGGTGCAAATACGCTCGTATTTGTACGAGTCGATACTGGACACGGATGTGAGGATACCTTCGTATCGATGATGTAGCCTCTCCACAGTTGCAGCCGCAATCCAGCGAGGCGCTGTGCGTACCTGCGAGCCCAGTTCGAAGGCTCCTTTCGGATTCCGACACCAAATACTGGGGTATAAATTCTAAACTCTTGATTGATTTCAGTTTTTGAGTTTATTTTGTTTGTCGATGATGTTGTTGGATCTCGATCCCTACATAAAAAGGGTTTCGATCGACTGATACGTGTTGGGTTCGATTTTGGCTTGACGATCATACGATTGTCTTTGTTTGTGAAGCAGGAATGATCTTTAGATCATGTTCGGTTCTTTACTTGCTGTTGGATCATTTTCGATTTCGGGTTACCTAGCTGCTGTTGGAATTATTTGTGATGCATGCATTATTGGTTTGGGTTTCTTATATAAATTGTTGCTTGGGTTCTCCTTCCTATACTTGTTGTGGGATGTTGGTTTAGGTTTTTCTTATTATACATGTTGGGTTGGGAAAGATTTCTTTGTTGTAGGAAATGTTTTGCTATTTGGATTAAAATTGTTGGTTGGGTATCTATTATGCATGATGGGTTTAACTTGGTACTGTAGGTGTTTTTGTTGGAAGCTTTTCGATATAAATCACATGCGGGTATATATTAGTTGGGAGTATTTCTATTTCGGGATTGACATCTCCTTAGCATACATGCGTCGTTAGTTTTGGGACTGCCTGGATGTTTTACTTTATTTGTCGGTTTTTGTTTTTATTAGAGTACTCTGATATTCTTGGTGTTGGTCGTTCGACCAAATGAACCAAAGCATTGCAGATCGTATCGGATACACTGGCTCCGTATCGGGACGTGTCCTATACGTGTTATGGCATGCTAGTACAGCAGATGATGATTGATCCTTATCTGAGACATCTTATATATCTCATTTCGTTTCTTGTCGTTGTCGTAGTTTGTATGTTGTTACTGTTAGGTTGTTCATTTTGGGTATAGGTACGCTCATGTTTGTACGAGTCGATACTGGACACGGATGTGAGGATACCTTCATGTCGATGATGTAGCCTCTCCACAGTTGCAGTCGCGACCCGACGAGGCGCTGTGCGTGCCTGCGAGCCGAGTCTGAAGGCTCCCTTCGGATTCCGACACCAAATTCTGGGGTATAAATTCTAAGCTCTTGATTGATTTCAATTTTTTGGTTTATTTTGTTTGTCGATGATGTTGTTGGATCTCGATCCCTACATAAAAAGGGTTTCGATCGACTGATACGTGTTGGTTTCGATTTTGGCTTGACGATCATACGATTGTCTTTGTTTGTGAAACGGGAATGATCTTTAGATCATGTTCGGTTCTTTATTTGCTGTTGGATTATTTTCGGTTTCGGGTTACCTAGCTGCTGTTGGAATTATTTGTGATGCATGTATTGTTGGTTTGGGTTTCTTGTATAAATTGTTGCTTGGGGTCTCCTTCCTATACTTGTTGTGGGATGTTGGTTTAGGTTTTCCGGTTTTCCCTATTATACATGTTGGGTTGGAAAAGATTTCTTTGCTGTAGGAGATGTTTTGCTATTTGGATTAAAATTGTTGGTTGGGTATCTATTATGCATGATGGGTTTAACTTGGTACTGTGGATGTTTTTGTTGGGAGCTTTTCGATATAAATCACATGCGGGTATAAATTAGTTGGGAGTATTTCTATTTCGGGAATGACATCTCCATTAGCATGCCTGCATCGTTAATTTTGGGACTACGTCCACTATGCCATGCCTAGATGTTTTACTTTATTTGTCGGTTTCGGTTTTTATTAGAGTACTCTGATACTCTCGGTTTTTCGATATAAATCACAGACTCTATAATTGACAGACTCTAAAAGTGAGGGTTTTGCTTTCTTTTTCAGGGTTTTGCTATACGTACATGTGCTATGGACTGTCTTCATGTGACCAAGTTGAAGCGTTATAAGTGTGCTTCTTCGCTACAGTATCTGTGAGATTTTTGATGTCGATAGTTTTGATGTAGCTAAAGTGTACTCTATATTGGATACTCTATATATTTTGAGAAGATATATATAATAAAATGGAGAAATGTGGAATGGTAGCTAAAATACTCTATTTTGAGACAATAAAATGGAGAATGATACTTTATATTACATTTCAATACTTTGTTGTGAATATGGTTCCAGCATTAAAAGGTATTTTTGTTGTAGTGTTTCCAGCACTAACTTTAATGGTTTCCAACACAAAACGCTCTTTTAAAGAACATTTTTCATAGAAGTTACATCATAGCAAAGAAGTTCTGGAAATTATCATGAAAACCCTAAATTTTTTCCAGTATCAGTAAATAGGGCTCGAACCCTAAATTGGATATATTAACATTTTTCCAGTATCAGTAAATATGGCTCGAATCCTAAATTGGAATTCCAATCCAAGCAAAACATTAAATTGACAGTTCATATGTCCAAAAAACTCCCATTATCAGTATATAGGTGTCACACTGTGAGTCTCGTGTCCACACAGTGGGACACGACGTGTCCAAACCAACAAAATAGGTGTCACACTGCTGTTCGTGCGGCGAGTCCACGCTCTCGTGGACACGAACTAGAAGCGAGAGAGAGATAGAAGACGAGGAGAAACAGGAAAGCGTGGACAGGGGAGAGTGTGTGTGTGTGTGAGAGAGAGAGAAAGAGAGATGGGGGAGCTACCTGAGGAGGAGGAGGAGGAGGAGGCCGGAGGAGGGAGATCGCCGGAGGAGCGCCGCGGAGGAGGAGGCCGGAGGAGGGAAATCGGCGGAGGAGCGCGCACGCCAAAAATTGGAGGGGGGGATTTGTGAATGATCGAAAAGGAAACCCTCGCAGCATATATGAAACATTTAGCGACGTCCTAAATGGACGTCGCTAAACGTCGCTGATATTTAATAAACGATGACGCCGCTTAAAGTACGTCGCTACATCAGCGACGTGTACCGACGAACTTGCGACGCAGGTTCCCAGTTAACAAATTGTAGTCGCTAGACGTCGCTATTTGTCGCTGTTGGCGACAAACAGCGACGTCTTAGTTAAAAGTCGCTAAACTCCAAAAAATTAGCGACGTTTTGTTTTGGAGTCGCTAAATACGTCGCTGATATGACTTATTTTGGTAGTGATAATCTATATCAGAACAAATAATAACAACAATGTATATTATGTAATGCGACAAGTCAATAAACAAATAACAAGCTAACTAAATCATGATCATATAAGCAAAATATAAAAAGAACACATGCTATATGAATTGAAACACTTTAAAAAGTATATTTGCCTGCTAGTTGTCCAAACCTGCGTTGAGTCCTCATATACCAAGGTCTAATCCATGTCTATACAAAAATTCGAGAATTCATATTGGTACTAATTAATTATATAAGATATATGTATATGAATTTTTTTATTAACTACTATGATTTTGTTTATTAATGAATGTGATTATAATATGGATTTTTTTAAGATGAATATGCTATTAGGCCAACTAGACTTAACCGAACATGATTAATAGATAATTATATTGTTTATTTAGCCCATGGACCAATTTAATGGCTCGTTTTGATGAACTTTTTGTATTCGTAGGAATCTATTTTCTTTTTCTTTTTCATGTAAAAGGAATTAAACATTTCTATACTTATGTTTGGTTAGGTTGAAAATATGTTGTCCAAATTCTCATATTTGGTTCATACAGGAATATGAATCTTAATTGTTTAATTTTTTTATAAATGCCCTTTCATTAATTTTATGATGATACTATTACATAAATTTACATGTTTTTTATAGGAGTTAAAATTTTGAAAGTAAACAGAGGATATTACCGTCTACAAAAAAAATATCCAAATAACATTTCTAGTAAAATAAAACTATTTCCCAAGAGGGGCTTGGAAATAGATTTCTCACATCAATGAAAATATGAAGTCTCTCGTATTCCCTTCTCATTTTCAAGATAAATCAAACATGGGTAAAAAAATTTAAAACACATTGGGATCATGTTGATCCTGGGGGGTTGCGCTAGCAGAGGGGGATTGCCCAAGCCCAAAGTCTTGTCCGGCTTACCCCATGGTCGACCGTGTATATATATATATATATATATATATATATATATATATATATATATATATATATGTTTTGGTACTTTCAAAACTAATCAATTCTTTGAACAACCAAATATTTCACTTCGAGTGACGCCCATCATCTTTTCGAATTTTTTCTCCTCGAACGCCATTTGTTTACCATAGGGATATTCCCCCCATAAGAAGCGACCTATCCCAACACCTAGACCACCCTTTTGGCGATAGCAGATTGTTTTGTAAGTAGATCTTGATAATTAATTAAGTTTGGTAATGGACAAGTTATAAAAACAAAAAACAAAAACAAGAAGATTAATCTGCATATCGTTCCGCAGCATGATATGTGATCCACTGTCCAGAAACAACAATTCGCTGCTGCTTTTTTTTTTTTCCTTTTGTTTGTATATATGCATTGCTGATAAAATTAGAAGCTCCGCTTTGACTTGTTAAATAATAAGAAAGAATATGTAAGACCAGAAACCCTTGGTTATATTTAAGTTCGTTGATGTTAAAATATAATACATTAGCATGCTGTGGGTAAGGCCGGAAGATCTAGGATCCATAATTAACGATGAGCCAAATTAGTTTGATTTTACCACGTCAAATTTGGAACCTTTCGCCAAGGCCGGTCGAGAAGGTTGGATTGTCCTATCCGAAAATAAATTTTGATTGCCCTTTGACGGTTTGACCTTTATTGTGGTCTGAGATCAACCGTCCGATCTCTTGTGAAGTAACGTCGAGTTTGGAGTGGGGTGGATCCTGAAATGTATACTGGAATAGACTAGAGTGGATTAGGGTGGGTTAGGTGTGGGGTAACCTCCCACAAAAAAATTCAAAAACAAATTATATGAAAAGAAAAAAAAATTGGGGTGTGTTGCAGCCCACTCCAGTTTATACTTGGATCTGCCCCTGATCTAGAGGATTGCCCTAAATTTTGTGGGACTTATCCTTGAACGGGCATTGTGCCAAAGACACAAACTTAGCTGTGTATTGGTGAACTGTTAAAGGAAAGACAAATGGTTGAGTGGGTACAAGTATACAAGTACAAGAAAAATAACTCCAAATAGGAAAAGGAGAAATAAACTTAACGCATTGGACGTCGAAATTATTGAATAAATAGGAAGATGGAGCTTCAAGTGTGAAACAGCTAAGATTTTGTTTCTAATTATGTATCAAACATAATTTAGTTTGTCTTTGAATTACAAAACACATGATCGGTCATGCGAAATCAAACTATCCGTTACTATATATAGCAGCTAAGCTTATACTTCTCCTCATTCATTCATTCATTCATTCGTCCATCCAAACAACCAACAATGGCTACTCCATTCAACAAATATCTCGCCATCCTTGTTGCAGCCACGGTCCTCCTGGTAGCCAACGCTGGGGATCCCGACAGCCTTAACGACTTCGATGTCCCACCGACGCTGGACCCAAGCACCATCACGCGCCAGTTCTTCACCTTCACCGGCCTACGCCAACTCAAGAAGCTGAACCTCACCGGAAAGAAGACGGCCGTCGTAACCAAAGTGACCAACAAGGAGTTCCCGGTGCTGCAGGGACAGAGCGTGTCGATGGCGTGGATCAGCTTTCCTGCTGGCGGCATCAACCCTCCCCACATCCATCCTCGAGGCGGGGAGATGTTCCTGGTGCTGAAGGGGACTCTAGAGGTCGGTTTGGTCGATACGACGAACAAGCTCTTTGTGCAGACGCTGCACGAGTCGGATGTGTTTGTTTTCCCCAAGGGCCTGGTGCATTTCCAGGTGAACGTGAACTCCAACTGTTCGGCCGTCGCAATAGGGATTTTCGGAAGCTCCAACGCCGGTGCACTGCCGCTGGGGCCGGCGCTGTTTGGGAGTGGCATTGACGTGGACATTCTGGCTAAGGGGTTTAAGACGGATGAGGCGACCGTCTCCGAGATTGTCAAGGGATTCAAGTGATGGGTGGTGGTTGTTCTTCAAGCTGAATAATCAAATGTTTGGTTCTTAATTTATTGCTTTTTTTTTTTAATATCATTCGCTCAGAAATGTTTTCACGGTATTGACTTCCTATCCAATGAGAAGCTTGAGTTGTTGCTAAGGGCCGAGGCAGGATTTTAGTTTACTCCGAACTGAAACAAAGTTCAGTTTTAATCCATTTTCAAGTACTTAGTTTTCAAGTAACATACTTTCAAGCATCAATTTTCACTTTTAAGTTCTTAACAGTTTTCAACCATCAGATTGTTTTCAATTTTCAAGTATTTAACATCACTAAGTAAACTACTAAACCGATACTATCAGTTAAAAATTTTCAATTTTCCATTGGTTAACAGTTTTCATTTCACACACACATGAACAAAGATGCAAATTAACAATTGCTTTTTCTTTCCAGGGAATAAAGCAAAGCAAAATTTTCATTTCACAAACATAACTAGAATTGTTTTATTCACAAACATAACATAACTAGAATTCACAAACAATGAAACAATTGCTATTATAGAAGAATAACAAAAGTGTGTGAATTCGGATACTCTATCTCTAACCATGGTATAAAACAAAGCACAGTTTAATTTCAATCCACAAAATCACAAACATAACAAAGCAGAGTTTTCAACCAACGAAGCACCTTCTAGAAGTCATGAATGAATAAAACAATTGTAAAATTATAGAAGAATAACAAACCACAAAAGTGACATCACTGAAATGAGAGACTCCCTGGCGGGAGGGAGGGAGGAGGCTTCATAAGGATGCCCCTCTGTTCGACAACGATAAGGAAAAGGGACACACGGTACTAAACAGATGGGACTGACAGCAAGGGAGAAGCTAGCCCTCAAGGCCAGAATTGGGTGATAGGTGAGAGTACAAAGAGAGACGTGGGATGAGGATGGATGAGAATGGAACTGCTGAGAGAACTGATTTCCTCTTTGTTGTACTGGCTAAGTCTCCCTGCTGTATTGGACTGGAGTGTGGACAATCAGGGCTCTGCATTAGAAAAAAAAAAATTGGGTTGGCTGGGTGGGCTGAGCCCACCCCAGCCCACCAGTAGATCTGCCCCTGGTTGTTGCGATAGCAGTTTAAGTGAATGCAAAAGTTTTTAGAAATCAGAAAATAACAAGCTTGTAGAGATCGGGGGTTGCCGGAACTCGTGGACGAAGAGGTCGGAGAAGGGAACGGGACGACAAACGAAAATTTGGGATGAAAAAATAAAACTCGAAAGCGCCCAGAACCCTATATCAAACAATTTAGTGACGTTCAAAATAAACGTCGCTATTATTTGATATTACTGCGACATATTAAGTTTGTAGTCGCTAAACGTTGTTAAAAATATAGCAACGTGACTACTCCACGACTTTTTTTTTTTATTAAAATTACAGTTGTCGCAAAACGTCGCTGGACGTCGCAAACAGTGACGTCTTGCGACTTTTTATATATATGTCGCTAATATGCAAAATATTGACGACGTTTTCTTCATGCGTCGCTAATTTCGTCATTGATTTGACTTATTTTGGTAGTGTTCCATCTGATCTTGTATCAGTGTGTTGTATTTTTATTGATAATATTTTAATTAATCAAATACATCGAGCCAGAACACGAGCAGCACCTAGGATTGTATCGAAGATACAAAAATTGGAGATATTATGCGGGAAGCCATCAAGGTATGAGTTCTTCCTAGATCAAGTTGGATTTCTTGAGTATATGGTGACGGGAGATGTCATTATATTGGACCCGAAGAAGATAGGGGCAATAGAGTCCTGGCCTACACCAGGACCATAGTTGAGTGAGAAGTTTTTTTTTTTTTTTCCTAGATTAGCTTGGTATTACAATACTTTTCTAAAGGACTTTTTTTTTTATTGTGGAGTCATTGAAGAAGTTAACCATGGAAGGTAAGGATTTTGTTTGGACCAAGAAGTGTTACGTAGCATTTGACGAGCTTATGAAGAGATTGAGGACAACACCCATTTTAACTTTGCGTCATGATCAGAATGATTTTCTATATTCATCAGGAAGGGCCTAGGATGTGTGTTGGAGCAAAACATGTAAACCCCTCGTCTCAAGTTTTTATATTTCCATAAATTTTCTTATGTTTGTATTTTGTATATGCATTGCTGATGAAAGTAGAAGTACCGCTTTAACTTAAATAATAACAAAGAATACGCTAGACCATGACTTATATTTAAGTTTTTTGATGTTAGAATATAGAGTAATGATATTTATCCCAACGAAAGTCTCTCCAAATCATCCTTACTTATGTAGCAGTTGTATCATTTGACATTGTCCTGACATGACAAATTTTATCCCGAAAAAATTATAACCCAAGATATATAAATTTAATTTTTAAAAATTGTCATGTCAATTGTCATTTCAGATGTCACTTTAGCAGTAAGGAGGAATCCTTTGGGGTATAAATAGTATTTTTTTTCTAACAAATAATACATTAGTATAGTGTTGTCAGAACTCGACCGGACTGGCGGTCCGACCGCTTTTGCCCAAAAATGGTCCGGTCTAACGTGAATCAAGTTTTTTGAAGAACCGTCGATTTTTTTCCATAACTGGTTTAACCGGTGAACCGGCCGAACCGGTTCACTATTGAACCGTCCAATTTTGGTTTTTAAAAAAACCTAAAAATAATTATCGTGTGAAATTTGGACCATTTGTTCTTAGCTTGATTTTGAGAGACCTTATAGTTGTAAAATTAAACCAAACATGCTAAGCACCAAACAAACCAAACGAAACCAAACGAAACCAAACTAAGAAGTAAATGTGGATATATTATCTATTTGAACCAAACTAAACCAAGTTACCTCGGCTGAACCTTGGTCTGACCTGTACCAAAAAAAAATCGGTTCAATCATGGGTCCGATTTTTAAAACATTGCATTAGCAGGCTGTGACTAAAGCTGGAATTAAGACATTAGATCCTAGCATCTCAAAAAAAAAAAAAAAAAAAAAAAAAAAATAGATCCATAACTAACGATGGCTCTCATAGTAGTACCCTAGTACTAATTTTACCACGTCAAACTTGGAACCTTTCTCAATTCTCCAAAGACACACAACTTAGTTGTGCATTGATGAACTGTTAAAGGAAAGACAAATGGTTGAGTGGGTACAAGTATACAAGTACAAGAAGAAAGAAAAAAAACTCCAAAGAGAGGAGAAAGAAACTTAAACACATTGGACATCAAAATTATTGAATAAATAGGAAGATGGTGCTAGTATGAAACAGCTAAGATTTTGTTTTAATTTCAGGGTAGAAGATAAATGGAGGTGGAGCTACTAAATAGAATTTATCATTTCTTGATCCAACATCAAACATAATTTGGTTTGTCTTTGAATTATAAAACACATTGCCGTCATGCAAAATCCAAATATCCGTTACTATATATAGCAGCTAAGCTTATACTTCTCCTCATTCATTCATTCATTCATCCATCCAAACAACCAACAATGGCTACTTCATCCGACAAATATCTCCCCATCCTTGTTGCAGCCACGGTCCTCCTGGTAGCCAACGCTGGGGATCCCGACAGCCTTAACGACTTCGAAGTACCACCGACGCTGGACCCAAGCACCATCACGCGCCAGTTCTTCACCTTCACCGGCCTACGCCAACTCAAGAAGCTGAACCTCACCGGAAAGAAGACGGCCGTCGTAACCAAAGTGACCAACAAGGAGTTCCCGGTGCTGCAGGGACAGAGCGTGTCGATGGCGTGGATCAGCTTTCCTGCTGGCGGCATCAACCCTCCCCACATCCATCCTCGAGGCGGGGAGATGTTCCTGGTGCTGAAGGGGACTCTAGAGGTCGGTTTGGTCGATACGACGAACAAGCTCTTTGTGCAGACGCTGCACGAGTCGGATGTGTTTGTTTTCCCCAAGGGCCTGGTGCATTTCCAGGTGAACGTGAACACCAACTGTACGGCCGTCGCGATAGGGATTTTCGGAAGCTCCAACGCCGGTGCACTGCCGCTGGGGCCGGCGCTGTTTGGGAGTGGCATTGACGTGGACATTCTGGCTAAGGGGTTTAAGACGGATGAAGCCACCGTCTCCAAGATTGTCAAGGGATTCAAGTGATGGGTGGTGCTTGTTCTTCAAGCTGAATAATCAAATGTTTGGTTCTTAATTTATTGCTTTTTTTTTAATATCATTCGCTCAGAAATGTTTTCACGGTATTGACTTCCTATCCAATGAAAAGCTAGAGTTGTTGCTAAGGGCGGAGCTATGATTTTAGTTTACTCCGAACTGAAACAAAGTTCAGTTTTAATCCATTTTAAGTACTTAGTTTTCAAGTATCAATTTTCACTTTTAAGTTCTTAACAGTTTTCAACCATTAGATTGTTTTCAATTTTCAAGTATTTAACATCACTAAGACTAAACCGTACTATCAGTTAAAAATTTTCAATTTTCCATTGGTTAACAGTTCTCATTTCACATACCCATGAACAAAGATGCAAATTAACAATTGCTTTTTCTTTCCATGGAATAAAACAAAGCAAAATTTTCATTTCACAAACATAAATAGAATTGTTTTATTCACAAACATAATGTTAGTCCCGGAGCTTGATCAAAGATGGTAAAACAGATGCAACAAAGATCTACGATGATACAAATACCAAATAACCCGATTACAATATGGAGGAGGGAAATAGAGGAGAGAAGATCTCTCGTTCTTCCTTGCAAACGTGTTGTAATTGGGACAGAACGAGTTACAATAATCTAGAGAGAGATGAAAAGAAGAACAATGCTGGGGTGTCAAAACACCGTTGCTCAAAGCAAGATTCACCCCACACGATCTGCTTCCAGGAACCAGCAAGTTGAAGAACTTGTGGAACGCTCGAAGTCACCTCTGTTCTGACTCCTCGGATGGACTTGCAATGGCAGCAGCTCTCTCTCTCTCTTTCTCCTTTTCTGACTTGTATTTTTAGTAGTAGGCACAAAGGAGGCCAGAAGAGAGTATTTATAGAGAGGGTGGAAACCCTAGCCGCCTCTTCAGTTATGGAAAGATTGAATCAAATCCCAAAAGGATAGCAACGAGATTAATTTAAATCCCACAAAGATAGCAACGAAATTAATTCAAATTTCATAAAAATAGGATCTGAATTAATCGCATTGATTCAGCCTTTCCATAACTGACTTGTAATCTGCACAGTCAACGGAGCCCTCCATGCGGCAGTAGCAGCAGCAGCCTGGCCGCATGAGTCTCATGGCCACAAGGACCGCATGGGCCGCATGGACCACATGAGCCGCATGGCCGCATGGCCGCATGGGCCGCATGGACACATGAGCCGCATGGACCGCATGTGCCGCATGAGTGCAAAGTGCGCCAACAAAATGCCACATTACGCCTCATGAGCACATGAGCCCGAGTCCGAGTCGCTAAGTCCCTTTGGGGCTTAGCTCCAAATGGAATTAATCCAAGAGAATGACAAAAGCATTAATGCTTAATCCTTGGAGCCTTATTCTTACATCCTAGAAAAATCATCCACATGGTTCCCTCCTTAGGGTCACCACCCCATGTGCATCTCTCAACAACACACCCAAGTATATATGTTGAGATAACTCATGGTACATTTTCGATGTGGGACTAAAATTTACAAGGCATGTTGAGAGCAAGCTCTCTCCATGTAAAGAAAGCACCAACAATCCCCCACACATCACAACATATATGTGTCCAGGGTTGAGCGTTCCCCACAGTAACTGTCCATTTTGTATTAGGATAGATGTCGCTGACGACTTGAATCTTCCTGCATGGGTTAAATAACAATGTGATACAAGAATGGACTACGCCTTGAATTCTGCACCACAATTGTAATTCTTTCCACTCACAAAGTATAGTTATGTGTGCTTCTGACTGCACATTAAAGGCCCTATGCCAGCCTGGTTTCAGTATATAATTTTGGACGTCTACAAGTTTACCCTCAAGAGACGGCCTGATATCTCTTTTCATACACTATAGGTGAGTTCTTTATTAAAGAGATATGGCATGAAGCCTTCGCTTCCCTGCGGTGCTACGCCGCTATGACATGGCCTGAAGCCGAGGCATTACCCCTACCTGGGAACCTCATCGTTGTGTCATACTACTGTAGCATGAGGTCTCAGCCTCTTTGTAGTGCCAATCTACTCAGCATGAAGCCTAAGGCTTCCTTGCGGTGTTACTCTGCAACGACATTGCTTGTAATGTCGAGGCTTTATCCCTACCTGGGTACCTCATCGTGGTGTCGTGCCACTGTAACATGGGGCCATCCTCCCCTTTGTAGTGTTGTCTACAACTCTTTAATTTCGTCATACATCATTAGGCTACCTGCCTATTTGCGGTGCTACGCCGCTATGACTTGGCTTGCAAAGTCGAGGCATTACCCCTACCTGGAAACCTCATGGTGGAGTCATCCCACTGTAGCATGGAGTTTCACTCCTTGTAGTGCTGCTCTACCGTGCTTCCTGTAAAGCACACCAGGCATTCACTCTGCTTGAGAACTCATTAAGGCGTTTAAGCCAACCTTCTACAGGATATATTTTTTCTGCAGAAAAAATACATAGTAGACAACAGTGGTTATGGGTCCGTATCACTTCCATGTTCCAGAGAACAAGTACCCACTGTTACCTGATAGTTTTCCAGTCAGTGATCCTCCTTTGAACCAAAAGTTAGATGCCTAGTAGATTTCTCTTTGAACTAATAACATAAAACTTTATGGTAGGATTACAAAGACACACTATCAGAATGCCTTCAAGCCCATTTTACAAGCTGTGTCATCGACCAACTGGCGCTTGAGGCCCTTTGTGAACGGATCTGCCAGGTTCTCCTGACTCCGAACATCAATCACTGCAATTACACCTCTTTTGATAAGATCGTGTACTGCCCTGTGCTTCAACCGCACAGTCCTCTTCTTCCCGTTGAAGAGGTCATTTGATGCCACCGCCGTAGTCGCCTGGTTGTCACAGTAAATCGGTATCACCGGTATCTGAGCCCCAACCACTGGAAGATCATACATGAGCTCCCGAAGCCATTCTGCTTCATCTGCTGCAGTTTCGAGTGCATAGAATTCAGATTCTATAGAGGAACGAGAGAGTATAGTCTGCTTCTTCGACTTCCACGATATAGCAGCTCCACCCAAGGAAAAGACATATCCACATGTGGATCTTTCGCTTTCCACCTCTGAACACCAGCTAGCATCACTGAAGCCTTCCACTACTATCGGATACCCGTTGTAGTGCAGTGCATATGTTTGAGTCTTCTTGATATATCTCATCACCCGCTTCACAGCTTTCCAGTGCTCAATCCCTGGGTTTCTCGTGAACCGACTCAGCATTCCCACGATGAAAGTTATGTCAGGCCTTGTGGCAGTGGTTGCGTACATCAAACTTCCGATAACGCTAGAATACTCCAGCTGCCTGACGCTTTTCCTCGAGTTTGGCTTCAGCTTCTGATCACCCCTGTATGTTGTATCGATCCCTGGAAGATCCTTATATCCATAGCGTGTGAGCATCTTCTCAATGTAGTGAGATTGTGATAACGCTACTCCAGTGTCTGTCCGGATGATCTTTATGCCCAAGATGACATCTGCATCCCCCAAGCCCTTCATACTGAACTAGGTTGAGAGGAACTTCTTTGTCTCTGTGACACAGCCTATATCCGTACCAAGGATTAGCATGTCGTCCACGTACAGACAAACGATGACTCCTCTTCCATCAGCGAACTTTGTGTAAACACATTTGTCTGTCTCGCTGACTCTGTAGCCGTTTGACCTAATAACTTTGTCAAACTTCTCATGCCACATCTTGGGAGCTTGCTTCAAACCATACAATAATTTCACCAACTTGCAGACTTTGTCTTCAAGACCTTTGACGATAAATCCATCTGGCTGTTGCATGTAAATCTTTTCGGTCAGCTCTCCATTCAGGAATGCTGTCTTTACATCCATCTGATGTATCACCAACTTATGTATAGCTGCTAGAGCGATTAACATCCTGATGGTGGTCATCCGAGCTACTGGAGCGTACGTGTCAAAGTAGTCTATTCCCTGTTTCTGAGAAAATCTCTTGGCTACCAGCCTGGCCTTGAACTTGTCAATAGTTCCATCTGCCTTCATCTTCTTCTTGAAGATCCATTTACATTCGATGGGCTTTTCTCCTTCAGGTAGATCTACCAACACCCATGTGTTATTGGAGGTGATAGAGTCAAACTCGTCATTCACTGCCTCCTTCCAGAAGATAGCATCTCTGGTCTTCATCGCCTCATCATAGGTAAGCGGATCTGCTTCCACATGATAGGTGACAAAGTCATCTCCGAAATCTTTTAGTCTCCTTGCTCGCTTAGCTGACGGCTCTACGAGTTCTGGTACAAGAGTTGTTTCATCAACAACATCTTCTTCTTGGACTACTGGCCCATATGAGATTTCAGTCTCATTTGCACCAACATCATTTTCTGGAATGTCCGAAAGAACAATGTTTTTGTCTTTTGCAAACTTGTCTTCGAAGTATTCAGGATCGCGAGATTCGATGATATGATTTGACTCAATATCAAGAAATCTTCTAGCATCACTCTTCTCGGCATACCCCAAGAAGATCGCCTTCGTAGTCCTTGTCCCTAGCTTCTGAATCTTCAGATCTGGGAGCTTCACATACGCCAGACACCCCCACAGTCGAATGACATTCAAGTTTGGTCTGACTTTGAACCAGAGTTCATGAGGAGTTACGTCCGAAGTTGCATACGGCACTCTATTTAGAATAAAAGTGGCCGTCAATGCAGCTTCTCCCTAGTAGCATTTAGGAAGACCCGCGGTTAGCAGTATTGAGTTCATCATTTCTGTCAACGTTCTGTTCTTCCTCTCTGCTACTCCGTTAGATTGAGGAGAATATGGAGCAGTAGTCTCGCATATGATTCCATGTTCTTTACAGAATGATGCGAATTCATGAGACCTGTACTCCCCACCTCGATCACTTCTTAACCTCTTGAGTTGTTGTCCAGTCTGCCGTTCAGCTTCGGCCCTGAACTCTCTGAACTTCTCGAAGGCTTCGTCTTTAGACTTGAGCAAGTAGACGAACATGTATTTTGAGAAGTCGTCGATGAAGGTTATGAAATACTTCATCCCGGCCTTCGTGGAGAAATGTTTGAAGTCATAGATATCGGAGTGCACCAACTCCAGAAGATCTGTGCTTCGATTGACCCGATGAAAGGATTTCCTTGTGATCTTCGTCTGAGCACACACTTCACACTTCTCCACCTTACCCCTACATTTGGAGATAAGTCCTAGACTAGACATTTTGTTAATTTTTTTACAATGAACATGTCATAGTCTATTATGCCACAACTCAAGAGAATAATCAGAAAATGCAACTGCATTAATGTCATCAAACTGGTTGACAAGCTGAATTTTAAACACTCCTTCGGTTTGATAAGCCTTCCCGAAGTATGTTCCTTTCTTGGACATCACCAACTGACCCGCATTGATGTCCATCCTCAAGCCTGTATTACAGAGCAGGCTTCCAGAGATCAGGTTCTTGGCAATTGCCGGAACATACTTCACATCTTGAAGCGTCAGAGTGTTCCCAGAAGTGAGTTTCAGTTTCATGGTCCCGATCCCCAAAACTTCAGCTTGGGCCTGGTTCGCCATGACAATCTTCTCAGATATCGGCTGGTACGTGACGAACCATTCCTTGCCAGAACAGACATGGCAAGTAGCACCAGTGTCTATCCACCAGTCAGAGTCAACCCCCACAGTTGTGACCTGTCCGATCATAGCAACAATGTTAGAAACCAATGAAACCTTATTAGGCTCAACTTTCTCTGATTGTTTAGGCTTAGATCTGCATTCACTCTTCTAGTGACCTTTCTTGCCACAATTGTAACAAGTCACGTGGGACTTAGTCTTCTGTTGCTTGAAAGAAGGACCCTTCACTTTTAGATTAGTGAAGTCCTTCTTCTTGGGATGAGAAGTCTCCTGCTTCCCCTTGGGATCTCTTGTCTGCATAAGATTGGCTTTAGCCAACTGTTTTGACAAAGTGTCCACCTTCTGTTGGGAACGCATCTCGTCCTCAATATGGATCTCTTGAAGTAGATCTCCCAAGCTAATGTCTAGCTTCTTTCTGTGCATCCTTGCATAGAAGGTACTCCATCCAGTAGGAAGTTTTGAGACGATCCCTCCGACGACAAACTTGTCGGAAAGGGGCATCTCTTCGTCTTCCAGTTTCTGACGCAGCTTCAGAAATTCCTTTACCTGTGGCAGCATGGACTTTTCGTCCTCAAAGAGCAATTTGTGATATTTTTCAACCACAAATATCTTGCTCCTGTTCCTGTCTTCTTCATACAGATTTTTCACAGACTCCCATATGTCTCTGGCAAGTTCCTTCTTCGAGTAGGATTCTGCCAGGGAATCCTCCATAGCATTCAGGATGAGAAGCCTACAGAAGCTATTTTCCCTTCTCCACTTGGCCTGGAGTTTGGTAGCCGCGTTGATTGCGGCAGTAGATCCAGTGTCTGGAACAGAGGGTTCTTCCTCCAACAGAACATGGTCAACGTCTTTCAGTTGAAGAGTTAGGTAAACCTTTCTTTTCCAGACTTGATCATGCTCTCCATCGAACTTTTCCAACTTGCAGAAGTCTGATTGGAGGAGCGAAGCATTAATGTTTTCCATCTACACGGACCTTGCTTTGAGATTGTTAGTCCCGGAGCTTGATCAAAGATGGTAAAACAGATGCAACAAAGATCTACGATGATACAAATACCAAATAACCCGATTACAATATGGAGGAGAGAAATAGAGGAGAAAAGATCTCTCGTTCTTCCTTGTAAACGTGTTGCAATTGGGACAGAACGAGTTACAATAATCTAGAGAGAGATGAAAAGAAGAACAATGCTGGGGTGTCAAAACACCGTTGCTCAAAGCAAGATTCGCCCCACACGATCTGCTTCCAGGAGCCAGCAAGTTGAAGAACTTGTGGAACGCTCGAAGTCACCTCTGTTCTGACTCCTCGGATGGACTTGCAATGGCAGCAGCTCTCTCTCTCTCTCTCTTTCTCCTTTTCTGACTTGTATTTTTCGTAGTAGGCACAAAGGAGGCCAGAAGAGAGTATTTATAGAGAGAGGGTGGAAACCCTATCCTCCTCTTCAGTTATGGAAAGATTGAATCAAATCCCAAAAGGATAGCAACGAGATTAATTTAAATCCCACAAAGATAGCAACAAAATTAATTCAAATCCCACAAAGATAGGATCTGAATTAATCGCATTGATTCAGCCTTTCCATAACTGACTTGTAATCTGCACAGTCAGCGGAGCCCTCCATGCGGCAGCAGCAACAGCAGCAGCCTGGCCGCATGAGTCTCATGGCCGCAAGGACCGCATAGGCCGCATGACTGCATGGACCACATGAGCCGCATGAGCCCGAGCCCGAGTCCGAGTCCGAGTCC
This sequence comes from Iris pallida, assembly GCA_029216955.1. NCBI lineage: Eukaryota > Viridiplantae > Streptophyta > Magnoliopsida > Asparagales > Iridaceae > Iris > Iris pallida. Next base: position 6,970,034 of record JANAVB010000599.1, on the reverse strand, counting down.
GAGTCCGAGTCCGAGTCGCTAAGCCCCTTTGGGGCTTAGCTCCAAATGGAATTAATAAAGAAAATGACAAAAGCATTAATGCTTAATCCTTGGAGCCTTATTCTTACCTCCTAGTAAAATCACCCACATGGTTCCCTCCTTAGGGTCACCACCCCATGTGCATCTCTCAACAACACACCCAAGTATATATGTTGAGATAACTCATGGTGCATTTCCGATGTGGGACTAAAATTTACAAGGCATGTTGAGAGCAAGCTCTCTCCATGTAAAGAAAGCACCAACACATAACATAACTAGAATTCACAAACAATGAAACAATTGCTATTATAGAAGAATAACAAAAGTGTGTGAATTCGGATACTCTATCTCTAACCATGGTATAAAACAAAGCACAGTTTAATTTCAATCCACAAAATCACAGACATAACAAAGCAGAGTTTTCAACCAACAAAGCACCTTCTAGAAGTCAAGAATGAATAAAACAATTATAAAATTATAGAAGAATAACAAACTACAAAAGTGACATCACTGAAATGAGAGGCTCCCTGGCGGAAGGGAGGAGGGAGGAGGCTTCGTAAGGATACCCCCTCTACACGACAGTGATATGGAAAAGGGACACATGGTACTAAACAGATGGGACTGACAGCAAGGGAGAAGCTAGCCCTCGAGGCTAGAATTGGGTGATAGGTGAGAGTACAGAGAGAGATGTGGGATGAGGATGGATGAGAATGGGACTGCTGAGAGAACAGATTTCCTCTTTGTTGTACTGGCTAAGTCTCCCTGCTATACTGGACTGGAGTGTAGACAATCAGGGCTCTGCATTAGAAAAAAAAAAGTTTTTTGGTTGGCTGGGTGGGCTGAGCCCACCCCAGCCCACCAGTAGATCTGCCCCTGGTTGTTGCGATAGCAGTTTAAGTGAATGCAAAAGTTTTTAGAAATCAGAAAATAACAAGCTTGTACATATCGGGGGTTGCCGGGACTCGTGGACGAAGAGGTCGGAGGAGGGAACAAGACGACAAACGAAAATTTGGGATGAAAAAATAAAACTCGAAAGCGCCCAGAACCCTATATCAAATAATTTAGTGACGTTCAAAATAACCGTCACTATTATTTGATATACTGCGACATATTAAGTTTGTAGTCGCTAAACGTTGTTAAAAATATAGCAACGTTCACCGACTACTCCACGACTTATTTTTTATTATAAAATTGCAGTTGTCGCAAAACGTCGCTGGACGTCGCAAACAGTGACGTCTTGCAACGTTTTATACATATGTTGCCAATATGGAAAATATTGACGACGATTTCTTAAGACGTCGCTAATTTTGTCATTGATTTGACTTATTTTGGTAGTGTTCCATCTGATCTTGTATCAGTGTGTTGTATTTTTATTGACAATATTTAATTAATCAAATACATCGAGCCAGAACATGAGCAACACCTAAGGATTGTATCGAAGATACAAAAGTAGGAGATATTATGCGAAAAGCCATCAAAGTATGAGTTCTTCCTAGATCAAATTGGATTTCTTGAGAATATGGTGACGGGAGATGTCATTACATTGGATCCGAAGAAGATAGGGGCAAAAGAGTCATGGCCTACACCAGGATCATAGTTGAGTGAGAAGTTTTTTTTTCCTGAGATTAGCTTGGTATTACAATAATTTTCTAAAGGACTTTTTTATTATTGTGGAGTCGTTGAACAAGTTAACCATGAAAGGTGAGGATTTTGTTTGGACCAAGGAGCGTATCATTTGACATTGTCCTGACATGGCAAATTTTATCCCAAAAAAATTATAACCAAAGATATATAAATTTAATTTTTAAAAATTGTCATGTCAATTGTCATTTCAGATGTCACTTTAGCAGTAAGGAGGAATCCTTTGGGGTATAAATAGTATTTTTTTTCTAACAAATAATACATTAGCATAGTGTTGTCAGAACTGGACCGGACTGGCGGTCCGACCGCTTTTGCCCAAAAACGGTCCTGTCTAACGTGAATCAGGTTTTTTGAAGAACCATCGGTTTTTTTTTTCATAACCGGTGAACCGGCCGAACCGGTTCACTATTGAACCGTCCAATTTTGGTTTAAAAAAAAACTCAAAAATAATTATCGTGTGAGATTTGGACCATTTGTTCTTGGCTTGATTTTGAGAGACCTTATAGTTGTAAAATTAAACCAAATCAAACATTCTAAGCACCAAACAAACCAAAAGAAACCAAACTAAGAAGTAAATGTGGATATATTATCTATTTGAACCAAACTAAACCAAGTTACCTCGGCTGAACCTCGATCTGACATGTACCAAAAAAAATCGGTTCAATCATGGGTCCGATTTTTAAAACATTGCATTAGCAGGCTGTGACTAAAGCTGGAATTAAGGCATTAGATCCTAGCATCTCAAAAAAAAAACAAAAAAATAGATCCATAACTAACGATGGCTCGCATAGTAGTACACTAGTACTAATTTTACCACGTCAAACTTGGAACCTTTCTCAATTCTCCAAAGACACACAACTTAGTTGTGCATTGATGAACTAAAGGAAAGACAAATGGCTGAGTGAGTACAAGTACAAGGAAAAAAAACTCCAAAGAGAGGAGAAAGAAACTTGAACACATTGGACATCAAAATTATTGAATAAATAGGAAGATGGAGCTTCAAGTATGAAACAGCTAAGATTTTGTTTTAATTTCCGGGTAGAAGATAAATGGAGGCGGAGCTACTAAATAGAATTTATCATTTCTTGGTCCAACATCAAACATAATTTGGTTTGTCTTTGAATTATAAAACACATTGCCGTCTTGCAAAATCCAAATATCCGTTACTATATATAGCAGCTAAACTTATACTTCTCCTCATTCATTCATTCATTCATTCGTCCATCCAAACAACCAACAATGGCTACTCCATTCAACAAATATCTCGCCATCCTTGTTGCAGCCACGGTCCTCCTGGTAGCCAACGCTGGGGATCCCGACAGCCTTAACGACTTCGATGTCCCACCGACGCTGGACCCAAGCACCATCACGCGCCAGTTCTTCACCTTCACCGGCCTACGCCAACTCAAGAAGCTGAACCTCACCGGAAAGAAGACGGCCGTCGTAACCAAAGTGACCAACAAGGAGTTCCCGGTGCTGCAGGGACAGAGCGTGTCGATGGCGTGGATCAGCTTTCCTGCTGGCGGCATCAACCCTCCCCACATCCATCCTCGAGGCGGGGAGATGTTCCTGGTGCTGAAGGGGACTCTAGAGGTCGGTTTGGTCGATACGACGAACAAGCTCTTTGTGCAGACGCTGCACGAGTCGGATGTGTTTGTTTTCCCCAAGGGCCTGGTGCATTTCCAGGTGAACGTGAACCCCAACTGTACGGCCGTCGCGATAGGGATTTTCGGAAGCTCCAACGCCGGTGCACTGCCGCTGGGGCCGGCGCTGTTTGGGAGTGGCATTGACGTGGACATTCTGGCTAAGGGGTTTAAGACGGATGAGGCCACCGTCTCCAAGATTGTCAAGGGATTCAAGTGATGGGATGTTCTTCTTCAAGCTAAATAATCAAATGTTTAATTGTTCTTAATTTATGATTGTTAACGGATTTAAGTGATGGGATGTTGTTATTGGAGCTGAATAATCAAATGTTTGTTTGTTAATTGATGATTGTTTTTTATATCATTCACTCAAAAATGTTTTCACTAGTATCGACTTCTATATCCAATGAAAACCTAGATGTTGTTGCAATAGCAGGTTAAGTGAATGCAAAAGTTCTTAGAAATCAGAAAATAACAAGCTTATAGAGATCATAAAGTACCTAGCAATGGAGATTTGCCCGCTAAGTGATTATATCACCATGTTCATCTCTACGCAGTGGCGTAGCCATAATTTTCGTCTAGGAGGGCACGACAATTACTATTAAATTTTTTATAATAAATATATTTATAGTTTAAAAAATATCATATATTTGTTGTATTCTTCTCATTAAAAAAATCAAGTTCTCCTTTTTAGTCCCACGTTGACTAGGAGTTCTCATATTCGTCTTTATATTAGTTTCTATCACTTACTCACTTGTCAGTTGTTGTGGACTAATCATGTGGGCCACACGTGCGTGTCGTAGCCGCCGTCCTGTCCGGTTCGACGTGCGTAATGTGTACGGCCCACATCTCCGTCCATGTCCCCATTTAAAAATACCAAATGCATCCCCGAAAAAAAAGGTCGTCATCGGACAATTTCGAAAAAATTGTCATTCTTAAGACATCTTTTTTCTTTGTAAGTGAGTTAGGAGGCATCCACATTATATATATAAAAGTGTGATTATATATATAAAAGATGGTGATAAATTATTGACTGTTGTCAATATAGAAATATTTTTTTTTTTTGACAAATAAAACCATTTCATTCAATTGTTCACAACATTACAATCAGACATGTCCAACAATACATAGCTAGAAATACATTGAGGGATCATATCATAAAGTAAAAGAGAATTAGTAGGATTTTGAATTAGAGCTTGTGAAGCAAGCTGGTGAGCACATTGATTGGCAAGTCTTGGAACAAAAGAGAATGAGCTATCCTCAATTGATTCCAGGAATTTCCTGGCATTGTAGATTGTATGACGAGCCAACCATATTGTCGGAGCCACACTGGAAGATATGGCATCGATCAGAGTTTTGCAGCCACCTTCAATAATGATATGATTGAGTTGTTTCTTTTCAACTAATAGCAAAGAGAGATGAACTCCCAGAGCTTCTGCTTCAATAGGTGACCCTCCTTCTTGAGTTTTAGAAATTGCACCAATGAGTTGTCCCCTTCCATCCCTCAAGATTGCTGCAGCTGCCATCTTTCCATCAATGTACGCCCCATTAAAGTTGATTTTCAATTTGTTGTCACTTGGAGGATGCCAAATAGAGTCACTTGCAATATTCTTGGTTGTCGATGAAGAGTGTTGAATCTGATTCATGTTAAATTATTCATATTTTTCCTTCAGGGCTTTGGCTTCTTTGATAATCCTGTCGGTGTTGATAGCCTGGTTCTCAAAGATGAATTTGTTTCTTGCTTTCCAAATAGACCACATTAAGTAGCAGCAGGAAGCCATGAGATCCCGATCACCCTCCTTAAGTACACTCGAGATGAAAGAGGAAATAGAACACAGAGGATTGAAATGCCGCAGAAATAAAGGATTTTCTTGCCAAGAAGTACCTATTATAGAACAATGGAAAAGAAGATGGTCAGTCGATTCTTCACGTACCTTGCAGAGCGGGCATAGATCATCAATTTGATTGATCCTTCGATGAAGATTGGATTTGGTGGGTAGAGAGTTCGTGAGAGCTCTCCAAATGAAAATAAGCACTCTTGGACATATGTGGGCTTGCGACCATAACTTCTTCCAATCAGGGAATGAAACAATAGTTGAGGCTTGAGGATCTTTGTTGATAGATTCATGGATGATACAATATGCAAATTTTGTATTTAGAGCACCATCAGAAGTATGCTTCCAGTAAATTTGATCAGAGGAACAATTACTTGATAATGGAATTCTCATAATGGCATCAGCTTCATGTGGGGGGAACGGCAATAAAATTAAGTTCACTTTCCAGCAGAAGTTAGCTCTGTTAATGAGATCACTAACAAGGACAACCCAATTCCTTGCAAAAGGATAACCTGAAACCTTATGTTCAGGTAAAGTAGGAACCCGAGGATCCGTCCAAATATTTATTTGAGCCATCTCCAATAGACCAGATAACATTGCCATGAAGAAAACTTCTGCTATTTAGGATACTCGACCATACACAAGAATCAGAGGATTTTGGGTGAGCTACCCAGAATGTTGAGGAATGTAGATATTTACTCATAATTAGTTTGGACCAAATAGATGATTTGTCCCGAAGTAATCTCCATGATAATTTGAGCAGCAGAGAAAGGTTGACAATATATGGATCACGAATACCCAGACCCCCTTGAAACTTCGGCTTGGTGATGTTAGCCCAAGATGTATAATGAATCTTCCTCTTGTTGTTGTCTGTCCCCCACCAAAATTCCCTTTAGTGTTTTGAAAGTATATTTGTGACTCTCTTCGGGATGAGGTAGGATGATAGGTAAAAAATAGGAAGAGAGGAAAGAGTTGATTTGATTAGAACAGTACGGGTAGCATGTGATAGACAATTGCGTTTCCATCCAGTAAGTTTACAACTACTAGTTTGAAGTAGATCAGAATATGTGTTCATTCGTTTTTTGGATTGCAAAATTCTATGGCCTAAATATTTCTCAGATGATAACATAGGTTTAACTCCCAAAAGATTTCGATAAAGCTGACACATATGAGGATCAATTCTCTTAGAGAAATATATAGACGATTTATCAAAATTTATTCTTTGACCAGACCATTGTTCAAAGAATTGGATAATGATTTTGATTTGGAGAATATTGTGGAGGGAACAAGTACCAAATAGGAGAATATCATCCGCAAAAGCTAAATAAGAAAATGATATGGAAGATCGATTGATTCTGATACTGTCATAGAGTGAATTCCTTTCCATAATACTGATAAATGTTGACAATATTTCCATACTCATAATAAATAAGTATAGGGAAAGTGGACGCCCTTGACGAATCCCACAACTTGGTTTGAAACTCTGAGAAGGAATACCATTCACAAGAACAGCAAATGTAGTAGTTGTAATGCAATTCATGATAAGGTCATGTGATCTGCCAGTAATGCCAAACCCAAGAAGAGCTTGACTGATAATTTTTCAGTCCAGCCTATCATAGGCCTTAGATAAATCAAGTTTAAGAGCAAATGCACTATTGGAAGGATTGAATTTATATATAGAATGAAATAACTCTGAGCAATGATAATATTATCACTAATATGTCTACCAGGAACAAAAGCATTTTGAAGAGGGTTAATGAGATTTTGGAGAAATAGACGAATTCTATTCGTGATGATTTTAGATATAATTTTGTAAAGAACATTACAAAGAGAAATAGGTCAAAAATCAGTTGGAGAAACAGGATTGGCAATCTTGGGGATAAGTGTGATATAGGTATGGTTCAACATATTAGGCATAGAACCAGAGGAAAAGAATGTTTGAACAAGTTGGATTACCTCATCACATACCATATCCCAATTTTTCTGGAAGAAAACTGCAGGATATCCATCAGGGCCTGGGGATTTATAGGGACCCATGCACATAATAATCGATTTGATTTCCTCTGCATCTGGGATAGCACATATACTTTCATTATTGGAATCAGTAATCATGTTGAGTTCATATATGATATGATCTGGTACAGGGATAATATCAGACTTCTTGAATCGATCACGGAAATGGGATACAAATTCATAAGCAATCTTATTCTGATTAGTAGCTGCATCACCATTCTCCTTTTTGATTTTATGAATCATATTCATGTGATGCCTAACAGTAGCAGATAGATGGAAAAAATGTGTGTTTTTATCCTATTCACGAAGCCAAGATATGTTTGATCTCTTCTTCCAATATAAATCTCTCTGCATATGCAATTTGTTGAGCAATAATTATGTTTTACACTCTTCCTCATAAGAAACATCAGTTAAAGGTTGACCTTGAAGGAACAAAAGTTTATCTTCTTTATACTTGATATCCTTCTCAAAATTACCAATGTGAGCTTTACCCCAAATTTGAAGCTTCGGAAGTAGACCTCTTAATTTAGGGATGATATTCCTCACCTTAACTTTCCCCCAAAGATCAGTGATAACATGTTTAAAATCAACTTCATGGATCCATGCAGCTTCAAAACGAGGAGGACGACGTCTTCTAATGGAAGAAGTTTCCAGCAGCAACAAAATTGGATTGTGATCACTTTTAATACAAGGTAAATGAAGAATAGTAGCTTTGGGATGAAGGGATCTCCAGATGGTGTCAACCATAGCTCTATCAAGTCTTTCAGCAACATTATTCCTAGGTTCTCTACGATTATTTCAAGTAAATGCTGGGCCCGAGTATCCTATATCCATAGCTGCAACATTTTTGAACCAATTGATAAAATACTTATGATGATGATAGTTGAAAGTACTTCCACCACATTTTTCTTCAACACAAAGTATGGAATTACAATCTCCAATACAAATCCAAGGTTCTGTTAGTGACGTAATAATAGATTCCAGTTGCATCCAAAAATTCCTTCTATCAGTGACAACAAGAGGACCATATCAGAAGAACATATTCCATATGGTATTAGATTTAGAGTCATGATATGTACAATGGATATAGTTGTCAGTATCAAAAATGATCCTCAATGTTGTCTCAGAACTCCAACAAAGCAGTAATCCACCCGACAATCTTTTAGAAGAAATAGACTAATATTGGTCAAACCCAAGATCAACAGCTATTGAATTAGCAGAATTTGACGAACATCTAGTTTCAGATAAGAAAATGATGCTAGGTTTAGATGCACGGAGGAATGATTTAATGGTACGAATTGTCGGATCATTCCTCAATCCCCGACAATTCTAAGATAGAATCGATTAGGAGGCTGTTCGAGGCCAGCCGCGCCTATATCTTCAAACTCATTAGAAAGTATTCTTTTACTGGGTCTAAGAAGCTCATGTTCAGATTCATCCTCTGCACCAACTGGTCGAGCTCTTTTGAGATACATATAGAGGTCTGCATAGGGTCTATTGTAGAATAAGTAGATAATAAATGCGATGGTTTATGGTGGGATAATGAAGATAGAAGAGAGGAGAAGGTATGAACCATCGTGGGGGATGGAACCAATGTTTTTTTCTTTGAATATATCCAATCCAGTTTAGATTGGGCAGTATTAGTAGGAAACTTGTGAACAGGGGAATTTTGAATGGAGGATGGATACTGTCCTGATTTTGTAATAGGTAGAGAAGATATACAATTGGCAGGATTTGTAAGTTGTGGTGACGCACTAATAAGTGGTGAGGTTGTATGTGGGTTTTGGGTGGAAGAAATATTATGATTAAGGATGGAGGGATTAGAGGATGTATTAACATGATTCAGAGGGATGGATACATCAAAAATAAGATTAGAAGAAGTATTAGAAGTATCAGAATCATGCACTGAAGGTTCTGTAATAGGATAGATATTATTGGGTTTATCTGTACTATGAGTCACAGATAATTTAGTACCAGCAGATACAGACTCAGGATGAGGTGGGGAGGTAGTTAGGAATTGAGGATTAGTAGGCGGAATAGGGGGTGACGGTTCCAGATGACGCATGGAGACAGTTGTTGTAGTTGGAGGAGGTGGGGATGAGTCATTGGTAGTAATTGTCACCGGAATTGGGGATTCCGGCGATGGACGGGATGATGTTTTAGAATCAGTATGTTTAGTGAATCTCAAAGCATGGGTAACACGAATAGGTTGATCAAACCTTCTATCCAAAAGTTGAGAAAACTGATTTTTCTGATCTGCAGTCCATTTCTCATCTTGCATAGATGTAAATTCCTTATGAGTTTGGCAATTTTTGACACCATGACCCAGTCTACCACAAAATAGACAAAATTTAGTAAGTCTCTCGTACTTGAGATCCACATTGCAGAATGAATTATTACCCATTGGAACTCGAAGACTTCTGAACAGAGGTTTGAAAATATTAATTTTAATCTTTGCCCGTGCAAATAAACTCCAGTTGGCAGCATCATCAATGACTATGGGCTTAACAGAACCAATTTTAGCCGCCAAGGTTGAGATGAAGTCGATGGTGAGGAGGTTGGCCGAGAGGCCATGAAATTAAACCCAAAACTCTGCTTTATCAAATAAATACTCTTTCGGGAGTTTATTGGGTAATTGTAACTCCCTAAATCCATTTTGTGTAATTCGATCATTTCCTGAATTTTCTTTTTGAAAGTATTGGACCTTTAGAAGAAAATATTGACTAAAATAAAGTATTCAGGAAATATATTCTTAATTCATATTGTTTTGTTTTAAAAATAAAAGAATTGATTATAAATATTCTTCTAAAGTAATTTTCGAAAATGGTGGTTAATTATGTTGTAAAAGTTTTAATTGTCTGTTGATTATTTAATGATCATTATTAGTATTATAATATACTACTTTTGATGGAAATTATTTAAATATTTCGTTTAATGCTATTATTGCCTACTGATAATTAGAGAATAGACATAGCAGTTTTCTTCTAGTTAACAGTTATTGCTAATTATTGGTTAGCTAGCTAGTTGAAATTAACTGTTAATTGTGAAAAATAGTTTATTACTATTTTCGGATTTATTATATATATAATTGAGAAAACAACAACAATTGGTAAATTGTAATTGTTGGATAATTTGTTCAAAATCTATTGGAGGGAATGTTATTTTCGAAATTCCATTTTTCTAAACTGTTTTGAATTTCATTTTGAAATCTGTTTTCGGTTAAGACTGTTTGGAGAATTGGAGGGAATTTGTTGATTTATTGGAAAAACTGTTTTGATTTGAAATTTTGTTTAAAAATCTGTTTAATTTTGAATTTGAAAACTGTTGCAGACTAATCTAATTTAGCCCCAGATCTAGTTTTAATTACCGTTCTGCCACTGTCCAATAGCCTCTGATCTACAGTTATTCACTACACTGCCATTCTAAAAACACCCCAGATCTACACTAATTTACAGCCATGCCACTCCCCACTGTACACACACACCCTAATTATTTTACTATAAATGTACACGATTCCCAAAAAACTGACACACCACAGTACACTCTCTCTCTCTCTCAGCCACGTCACATTTCCTCTCTCTCTCCTCTCTGGAGGAGGCCGAGCCGCCAGAGTTCGAGCACCCTCGTCATCGCCGGAGCACCACCGCTCCCTCGCCGAAGTACCACCGCCGACGTCACCGGAGTTCGGCCCCACCGCCTCGATCCTCACGCCATCAACACTCAGTGGAGCGTCGCTCGTAGTTCGTGCACCGCCATCAGCGTCGCCTCGAGGATTGTGCCATCTCGGTTCTCGTGCTGACGCTCGTGCAGTGAGCCACCTCGTTCAGCGTGCACCGCCATCAGTGCAGCGCCAAGCCCGAGGAGACCCCATCGGCTCTCGTGTGGAGTCTTCAAGAGCCGAGCCGCCGGAGTCTTCGTATAGCCGACCACTGTCGCCACTTCGAGACTCGCCGAGCCATCATCGGAGCCGTTGCTTCGTAGCCGAGCCGACCGGAGGACGAAGCTGCCGGAGCCAGATCTGCCGCCTGGAGCCGAGGATCGACATCCCCGCCGGTCGGTGAGCTCCCCGCCTCGATCTACTCAGAACCCCCTTCTCTTTCTTGTTTCTCTGTAGATCTAGGGTTTCCAGACTAGAACCTAGGGTTTGTGAAGCTGGGGAAGAACCTAGATCTAGGGTTTTCGCCGGTAGAGTTTGGGGAAGACGACCTAATGGAATCTTAGGTTTAGGGTTTCGGTTTTCGGGCTGGAGGAGGAAGATGAAGGTGAGGCTAAGAGTTAGGGTTTGTAGTTCTTGTTCCTAGAACCTAGGGTTTCAGCGAGAGGAGGAGAGGATGGATTTAGGGTTTCGGGTTTGTGACTGTGACAGGAGTTGGGATGGCTCTGTCAACCTAGTTCCGGCTAGGGTTCAGACTAAGCTAGGGTTAGGGTTCCTAGCTATGGAGAGAGTGAAGGCTGGAGGAGAAGACGAAGAGAGAAAGAAGAAGAAGTTGGGGTTAGGGTTACTCGGAGGAGCTGGGTTGCTTCGCCGGAGAAGTCGAGGGCTTCGTCGGAGAAGACGAAGAGTAGGGGCGGACTTCGACTGAGTTCTCGAAACGTTCTGTTCGCTGAGTGAAGAGTGTGAGAGGAGAGAGAAGGTGATCAGGGTTATGTTAGATTTGTGTGGGCTGGGTCTTTGGGCCAAGAAGTCGGGCCAATAGTTGGGCTGATCGGTTTTTAAGAAATAATTGAGTTAAGTTTTATTAACAGAGTAGGGCTGGGTCTTGTGGGCCGGGCTCTGGGCCAGTGAGCGGGCTGGGTTGTTTGGGCTGTTGTTTTAAAAGATTAAGTCAAATTCATTTAACATAACTTGGACTGAATTATGGGCTTGAAGTTGGCTGGCCAGTTCAGAGTGTAGGTTTTGAGAGAATGAAGAATAATAGAAGGTTGGGCCGGGCCAGTTGGCTGGACTGAGTGAACGGGCTGGGCTGATTACACTTAGTGTATATGTTATTAGAATATTTTAGTTAGTATTTAGTTACACATTGTTCTGTGGTATTAACTTGATTTAATTGTTTAGATTTATAAAATAGATAGTATCTTTTAGCTAATATTTTGATTAGCAATTAATTGAACTCTTGTTAATATTCTAAAAAATGTTAAATTCTTGATTAAATCATATTACTATTATTTTTATCTATGAAGTTAATAATAATTGACTAGCTAGTAAATATTTAGTTTACTAAATATTCTGCTAGAAAATGTTCTATTATTTTCTAAAATGATTTCCTTATTAAATATAGCTTAAAGTATTATTTTGTTTGGGCTACATTAAACGTTTTCAAAAGCAGTGTTAGTTATTTTGCCTATAAATATTTGAAATAGTTTATTAGTATTTTAGTGATTTGAACTATAATATTTTCCAAATATTATTAGCTAGAATATTCCATTAGCTAAGTTAATGATATTGATTATCTAATTTTGTAATAACTAGTAATATAGTTAATTGATGCATTCAAACCCCTAATAATTGTACAAATATAACAAGTGATCTACAACCATGCAGTACTACTCTCGTGTAACCAAACCGAGGCAAGTACACTGACTTGACTTGTACCTTGCTTTCTGTCTTACCTTCATGTGCCATGTTCTCATATCTGACACGAATTACACACGATTGTCTTGTCTCATTGTTCATTTCTTGTGCATCATTGTTCATTGCGGGATTGGAGGAAATATTAGCTTTTGTGTGACCACACCCAACATAGGTATTGAAGATAGCCTAATCGTACACGTCACGTACGATGAAGCCGTACCATGTAGAATTGACTCATTGATTGATTGATTGATTGCTCATAAGCCGGTTACACATTAGTTTTAATATTTCAAAATTATCACAATTGCATATTGATTGTCGTGATTGATTGCCTTATACTTTGATAGCCGTGTTCATTGTCTAGCATATTGATTGTCATCCATTGCCTGCAGTTTTTACATTTCATTTCTGGTACCACAGTTTCAGTTTTATTTCATGTTCTAGTTTTCTGGTATTCTAGTTTCACCTTGTACTCTGGATCACAGATTACATTGTATATTGTCTAGTCAGGGTTGTACTTTGCTCTTTTTCTGATAGGATCGTTGCAGGTGAGTGGGAGATTACATGGAGCTGGTGATTGCTTGGACATTGCAGCTTTTATTTATTTCAATTTATTTTTCTGGAGATTGTATCTTAGAGATTCATTTATTGTATATTATTTCATTTGACCGGATTTGTCTCCGGCTGAGTTTGTATTTTAAAACACTTGATGGATATTGGTGATTCTGGGAACGTTATAAAAAGCTGTGTTTTGGTTTACATTACATTGTGACTTTGAGTTTTCCTTAGTATTGTACAGCTTACTTCGTCGTATCCAACGACAAAGGCTGGGCGTGTCCGACTCGTATCCGATTATTCGGGAGCGGGTCGTGACAGTAAACACCTTTCAAGAATAATTTGATGATTACTGAACTTCCACGGACCATTATCGATAGTGTAATCAAGATCATCTGCACAATCAAGCTTAGCAGAGAATGATCCTTTGAAATATTCAGATACCTTAACATTGCCTTGATGCTTCCACAGTTTTGACACAGTGGCAATGATAATGTGAGGTGGGTATTGCTTTTTGGATAGGATTTTGGAGAAGATATACTGCTGCCATTCTGCTTGAGGATTGGAGAAGGAAGTAGGGGCAGATTCCTGATAGGTGGATGTAGTAGATGAGAACAGGGAACCAAATTTTTCTAATACTTCAGAAAAAGTAGAAAATTCCATAGCAGGGATGTAAACAGGATAAGGTAGAACAGAGACACAAAACAAGAATGGAACTGAATATTCTGGGATATGAGAAAAGTATGGGTGACTAATTGATATAATGGAGAAGATAATGATAGAATGGAGAAGAATATGGAAGAATGATGATGGCGGAGAAGAGTATGGTGGAAAGGAGAGGATGGAAGGAAAGATATTAGGGAAGGATGTATGAAGAATGGCGGAATATCCTGGAAAGGAAGAAGATGGTCGCCATGAGAGCGAGGCTGATACTAGCGAGAAGAAGATACAACAACACAGCCTTGACTCAAAAAACATACTTAGAAAATATATCTTATGAACATCACTTTTTTAGAAATATATCTTATGAACATCACTTTTTTAGTGATGTATATACTGTTTTACTAATTTCTTTTTGTTCTATGTGCTACTAAGGTAAATCTTAAAAAATAAACATATTTAGAAGCTTCCGTAGACTTTAGCATTTTGATTATAGACATGTTTTTGAAAGTATACTGCTATGATTAGTTGATGTTCTGTTGTTCCCTAAATATATTATTTCACCGATCTGACATTACAATGTTGTTGTAACATCATGATAGTTTTTTCTATGTCCATAATAAAATTATATATATAATATTTCACACAAAAAATATAAACGAAAACTCAAAATTTGAGGGGACGCAGCCGTGCCCCCTCGGCTCCATGTGGTTACTCTACTGTCTCTACGCATTGCATCACTCCCTAACGAGAAATTAATATTATATGTTCTTTTTAGAGAATGGCTTTGTGGTACTCCAAGCGAACAAAGTATTACATATGTACCACATAGTTGAAATATTCTAAGTTTCCTTTTGTTTAGAAGGATGATATATCAATTTTTTGTGACCAATATCTCATTCATTTATGTCAATATTATTTGCATTCTTTTATATTTAAATGATATTATTGGACAATACAAGATATTGGAATTAGGATATTCAAATCCATCAAAATATAACTTATGGAAGAAAATAACAAATATAGATTGAACAAAATATGAACAGTCATTCGAGCCACTCGAAATATGTGGTAGGGTGAGATAGGTTTATTATTATTATTATTATTATTATTATTATTATTATGACATGCCTTAACTTTATAAATAAAACTGAACTAACTTCACTACTTCGTATTGGAGTCCAATTTTTGTTCCAGGACGTGCAATACGTTTAGTCACTATATTTCTTAGTTTTAGCCTATCAACTTTGATCCGACTGTGGCATTTAGAATCACTTGATCTTCGCAATTTTTAATTAGATTCTTCTAAAATTTATTAAGATGTTTCTAATGAATTCAAATATTATGATCATGTCGGGTAAACTTTGTAGGCCCCACAACCAGATAGAAAATTGTCCCTTGGTGTTAGAAGACGAAACTTTATAGCCAAATTAAGGTTTAAAGGGAGTGGAAAGAGAAGAAAACTTCTAGGCAAGTCTTAGATCGAAGAGTTTGAGTCCATGGTAGAATTATCGTCTCTTCAGGATTAGAAAAGTTATCCCTCCTTTTGCAATATTTATTTTTGTTTGTTGGCGTTGATCTCTTGAAACCTTAAATGTAATTTCATAGGGCAAATAAATTGTCAAGTCTATTTTTGTTCACCCACCAAAACTAGATGTGATGTTCACTTTCCAATAAAAATATGACACGTGGTATAATACCACTACCTAGATTACCATAAATAATACTCCCTCCATTTCAGAATAAGTGTCTCATTAGCAAAATGCACGCAGTTTAAGAAATCTCCACTACACTACTTTTTACACCTTTGTTTCCATTCTACCCTTAACAATAAGATTTTCATAAATCAGTAAGTATTGTTTCTTTCTAAGATGCTTTAAATAAAATCTTGGATTCATTCAATCAATTTTGGGTTTTACTCCCATTTACATAAATGTTCAATTTCAGTCAAATTTTTATAAGAACCCAAAATGAGAATTGCCACCAATTTTTTCCTCCAAATTGAACTTCCCTCCATAGAGTTTGCATCAAATTTGAACTTCCCTACATAGATTTTGTTAGAAATATGGTATGGAATAACAAATTGGTGTTCTGTCCGAGCTCTCTAGCCTAGTGGTATTAGAGCGGACATCCGGAGGGGCCGGCAAGGTTCGAGCCTCCCAATTGTGTGTGTGTGCGTGTGATTTCAAAAAAAAACAAATTGGTGTTCTTGCGCCTCAGATGTTGAATTACCTTCGCTCGGTTGAACATTTAAGTCGAATGTTGTCGTTCTCTTCTTCAATTCGTAACTTCTGCTACCATTGCAATCCATGGTGCTAACTTCAGGATAAATGGAGTATGTGAACTATGGAGTTGAGGTTGGATTCAAGGATTATATTATAAAGGTATTTTTGGAGTAGAAGATATGTTAACATCAAATTTTCAGGTAATAAAAACATAGAAACTTGGACTGCTCAACTTCCTAAGAGTTTTTATAAGATAGATGGAATGTGAAAAATGTGGAGAAAATGTAGTTTTGGAAGTTCAATACCAAAGTATGAACAATTCAATGCTAAAGGCCATAGTTTTGGAAGCGGGTCTACTAGTGATCGTTCAATTGACCGAGCTGCCTTAGGATTGAACCGTGAGTTATTTTGAGTTTCTGTTTGAGTTTTTCAATTCAAAAATAATTCTAGTTATTTTATGCAAAAAAAATTCACAATTTCCAACACGTATAAATTTCACATACTACGTCCATTTTTTGTGCTAGCTCATTTTTGTTCACTCACCAAAACTATGGTGTTTGTTCACCCTCCACTAAGAACGTAACACATGTCAATTCAGCCAATATAAAATCATTTTGGGAGTGGTTTTGTTCAACCACCAAAGTGGTTTTCAATTTTTAATTTGACACGTGTCATGTTCTTAGTGGAGGGTGAACAAATACTATAGTTTTGATGAGTGAACAAAAATGGACTATTTTTTGTGCAGTTTATGCAAGCGCTTCACAAATTGAGTAAGCTTTCTGAATATATACTCTAATAGCATTAATTATTTTTAGAGATCCCACAATCAACTTTCGATTTGTTTAGTTTTCTGGAATCCTGACACAATTCTCTATGACATACTAAAATTTAGTTTTAATTTTTAATTAATGTTTTTTAAAGTTTTAGAATTTTCTAGTAACCCCCTAGAAACGATCGAAAAACGATCTTAGTCTAAAACTTAGATTAGCCAGTACTTTTATCCTAGAGAACTTTTTGACAAATAATCGATTCCTTCTTTGTTTTCTCGTTGACGAACAATCGACTCCTCAATTGTATGGTTTGTGTGCCAGGAACTACATGGATCAAAATTGAATTTTTGTGACCATTATGACTAATTTAGGTATACTTGCATCTATATATAATGAATAGGATACATAGATTTAGACCTAATTAGACTCTAACCCATACTTAACTTGTTAGCTAAGTAACTTCCAACTAGAAAATGTAACTTATGATATAATATATAAACTATTACGTAAATTATTTTGCGGGGATTTTGTGTAGCGTTTGTGGTTATGCTTGATGCTTGGGGTTTGGTAGCTTGAGGACGATGGTCGTTTGCAGCTGAATATATAGTTACCTTCTGTCTAAAGAGTCACACAAGTACTTACTAACCAACTTTTATTACTATCATATTTGTTACTATAGTTTGTTAAGCTTTCTTCCATGTTGCTAATCCATGATATATGAGGTCTGCAGGAAGAGGCTGGGACGTTGACACTTCAGCCCTGACAACCAGATGAGAGTTAAAAGTTTCCCAGTCCCTTCTCTAACAGTTCAAGGACATATGCAAATTACATCAGAAGAAGAGAAAGCTCCAGCATAGCATCAGGAGCAAAGTAGAGAGGACCATCATTGCCTACTCAGAGAATGAGGATCACTCGACACCAACTACAACAAAGAGGTTATCAGCAACGTGGGCATGATTTTTCTTTGACGCTATAGAATGAAAAGACATATACAGGGTCATAGATCCATTACAAGTTATTGCACTTTTTATGTCAGTGCGTCACATTCATTTATGCTCGTAGAATTTAATAAAACATAGCTTGATAACTGAACCCCTTAGTAAAGGTCTTAAGATTCCAATCGTTGGGGGTATTTTCCGAGTTAGTAACTTGTAAGGATTTCCATGTAGTCATATGTGGCAGAGAGATGCGAGCCAAACTATTTGTGATTTTTTTTGATATGGTTTTCGGAATGGATTCGTTGGGCATGTATCACGAAACAATAGACTGCCAACGAGGTTTTGTTTTTTTCTAGACTTACAGGAAACCAGAGTTTGAGTATGCTACAGGAGCCAGAGAGTTGGGTAGGTATGGATCTTAGTAGGAGAGGAGGTACTACAACATCCAATTATATTGGAGTTCATGGATACGGGTGAGTATTCAGTTTATTCAGTTCCAATCGAATCGAATAACCGAAAACCGAATTGGACCGAAACCGAATAAGCAAAACCGAAACCGAACCGAATTGGTCAATAACCGAACCGAACTGAATTAAATCGGTTCGATTTTCGGTTTATTCGGTTTTTGGGTTTATTTGTGTTTTTTTTGTTAATATATATAATAACTAAATATACCTAGATATATTTATTATATACCTATAGTGTATATATATATATATATATATATATATATATATATATATATATATATATATATATATATATATATATATATATATATTTCTTATTCGGTTTTCGTTTTTGGACCAAAACTGAAACCGAATAAGAAAATTTAGTATTTTCAAAACCGAAATAGAACCGATTTTTTTTTAAAATCGAACCGAATCTCTTATTCGGTTCGGTTCGATTCGGTTTTCGGTCCAAAACCGAATAATGCTCACCCCTATTCATGGACGTATTTTCAAAGAATTTGAATCCTATCATGAGATAGAGAAGGGGAGTTCTCTATCGACTTGGTGTCAGAAACGACATCAGCAACATAAAATATCTATCGGATCAACATGAAAGAGATGAAGAGCTAAATAGTAGTTAGTAGACTTGTAGAGTAAACGACTCATGCGGCAGAGAGTTTCACCCTTGGAGGCTTTAGTTTTATTTGTGCCAGAGAAGGATGGATTAGTGAGCATATGAATCAATTATTAGACGTTGAATGCTTTAAATGTGAAGAATAATTAGCCATTATCGGGGATTGGTGATCTATTTAACCAACTGAGTAGACTATTTATATTTTCAAAGATAGACTTGAGAACCATATACCAGAAGCTCAACGTGCGTAAGAAAGAGATCCTGATGTTTTTAAAACTCGGTATGGTTATTGAGTTTCTAGTGATGCCATTCGGGTTGACGAATGCTCCAAGTTTGTTTATGAACTTCATGACAGAATCTTGCATCAGATCTTGTACCAGTGTGCTGTATTCTTATTGATAATATTTTAATTTATTCAAATACACCGGGGGAGCACGAGCAACACCTAAGGACTATATCGAAGATACATAAGTGGGAGATATTATACAGAAAGTTGTCAAAGTTAGAGTTCTTCCTAGATCAAGATGGATTTCTTGGGTATATAGTGACAGAAGATGACATTGTAGTGAGCTGAAGAAGATAGAGGCAATATAGTCATGGCCTACTCCATGATCATAGTTGAGTGAGAAGTTTCTTTTGAGATTAGCTTGGTATTACAAGAATTTTCTGAATTTCTAGGATTGTGGATCCATTCACTACCAAAATAAGTCATATTGGCGACGAGATTAGCGACTCCGGTTAAATACGTCGCTAAATTTTTTGCATTTAGCGACGAAATATTATTACGTCGCTGAAAGTCACTATCAGCGACGTTTAGAGATTGTTCGTAACATGCATTATGGTTTAGAAAGCAAATGTCGCGGTTTAGTCGGAGAACGTCGTTATCAACGACGCTTAGCGACTCCTCCGCTAGAATGTCGCCAGTATGTTAGTGAACAACGACGTTTTTTAGCGGACGTCGCTAACTTATTTCATATAGGTTTCCATACCAATCGAATTATTATTATTTTCTCCCCCAAAAATTTCATTCTCCCGCTCTTCCCCAAATTTCTCTTCCCCTCCCCCTCTCGTCTCCGGCGACCCCCCTCCCGGCGACCCCTTTCCTTCGGCGACCACCCTCCCCTCCGACATCCTCGTCGCCGCTCCTCCACCGTAGACCCCCCTCGCTCCTGCCCCGGCGACCCCGACCCGACCCCGACCAGGTATCCCTAACCCTATCCCTATCTCCCACTGACACGACACAGACACACTGACACAAACATACAGACACGACACATGACACGCTAACACATACACACACACTGACACACACACACACACACATGCTAACATAGACACGCACACACGCTGACACAGACACACACACACTGACACAGACACTCCTAGAAATTAATTTTTCTTCCTAATATTATCAAAATATTACTTATAAATTTAAATTTAAATTTTTTTGTTATATATTTATTTTTAAATTAAAATTTATAGAAATTTAATTTAAATAATTTTTTATGAATACATGTGACTAAAAGAGGAGAGGTTCTGTTATGCGAAAGAAAAATAAAGAAAAGTTCAATTATGAAAAGAAAAGAAATGAAAAAGTTTAAAATTAATATATATATTATATATATATATATATATATATATATATATATATATATATATATATATATATATAAATTAAATAGTTGATAATATACATACGGCTTAGATGTAACAATTTTGAAGTACCATTTGAACAAATAGGAATCCCCTTCCTTACATAATTTTTTCTTCATATAGATAGATATAGGATCTATGGGACAATTACTTAGAAGTACATTTTGTGGAAGTGAGAGGTGTGTATTTAGCAACGTTTGAGTGAAGGATGAGTGAGCTAGTGAGGGTTAATAATCTATATAGATAGATACATATATAAGGGTATGGAAATATACAGTTATAAGTGCTAGCTAGGTATCGCCAAGTATTTCATGGTAAGTGTATTTCAAGGTAAGTGCACATTTATAGTTGTGTGTGCTACTAATGGATTTATACACATTCGTATTTGTGTACTACTAAGTGATTTTGATATCTAATATACTAAGGAGCATGGTTTAAAGTATCGGTCGATACCGATCAGATATGGCCGATACCGATATGGTTTTGCATATCCCGATCCGATACCGACCACCGATCCGATACGGTTAAAGTTAATTATTTGTTTTTCGATATCGTCGATACCAATACTCATAGGAATAGTCCGATACCGATTCCGATATTGATACTCTGAACCTTGCTAAGGAGTATCCTAGTACATAGAGTGTATAGAATATCCTAGAAGTGTAGGTACGATTGCACTACCAAAATAAGTTATATTAGCGACGAAATTAGCGACGCCAAGGTAAAACGTCGCTAATATTTGTGGAATTAGCAACGCCAACAGTAAACGTCGCAATACGTCGCTGATAGCGACAAACAACGATATACTGCGACTACCTTTAGTGTAATAAAAACCAACGTCGTTGATGTGTCGGAAAATGTCGCCAGTTTTATTAGTTCAGCGACGTTTAGCATCGCAAAGCTTGTGGCATCGCAGAATATTAGAAATACATCGACGCTTTGCGACATATTTACAGACATCGCTAACTTGCTATTACTAGGGTTCCTCGGTTCGATTTTTTTTATTTCTTCCTCTCACCAAATATTAAGTTCCCGCCCCTCTTCCCCCGACCTCGACGACAGCCCGACCCCTTTCCCCCCGGCGCCGCTCAAACCCCTTTCCTCCGCCTCCGGTCGACGCCCCTCCTCCTCCTCCTCCTCCGCCGCGAGGAAGTCCTCCTCCTCCACCGCGAGGTCCTCCTCCTCCACCATCGAACTCCTCCTCCTACTCCTTCTCCACCACCATGAGCTCCTCTAAAGGTAAACCCTAACCCTAATTAAGGTTTTTTTCATGTTCAAAATGGACACGGGGACACAGCACGACCCCGTGCTCACTAATACACTGTGTTCGTGTGGTTTTGGACACTTTGTGTCCATTTGTTGGACACGTGGACACCCCCAAGCATGCACACATATGTATTTCACCTCTGTACACTTAATCCCCTACTTACACTTGTGTATTTTCGTATTAATTTGGATTTGCATATTGGGTTTGGGTTTCGATATAGTGTTTGATACATTGGTTCACCTTGCAACATATCCTACACTTAGAGACGTTTAGTACACAACTAATTATTTTATCCTAGTTCGCAACTGTACTTTTGGGTAATCTAGGTATATTAGTTTACCCATATCCTCAATGGCCGAAGATTTTAAGGATCGCTGCATTGCAAAAAATGATAGCAACACCTACTTGAAAAATAACAAACTACTATGCAAGAATCAAGACAGAAAGAAAATAGTATTTTATGGTGACTTTGTCACCAGAAAAAAATTCCAGTATATATTAATTGATTAATACAAGATGAATTACAATATTTGTTGGATCATTTGTCTCAAGATCCAACACTCAAAAATCCCAAGAAGAAGAAGAAGAAAAGAATAAAATGAGATCGCTCAACACCCTATGACAACTCCATAAATAAAGTAGACGATCCTCCATGCAAGTCTTCCTTCATCTATTATCTTAAAGTGTGAGTTCTACAGTATGGTTCTCTTTGTAGAATTGGTAGGCTATCTCCTTGAATCTCCTCAATGAAAACACATAGATGACATTCCCTTATCCTTCATAAATAGGCCAAAAAAAACATAATTAGGATATGAAAACCCTTATTAGACCCAGCCCAATCATGGTCATCCAAATCCAAATTAATATAAAAATACACATATGTATTTCACCTTGCATTGCATTGGCTTGGCTTTATTTGGTTGGAGGCAGCAAGGTTTGTTGTTGGAATATAGCAGTAGCATTTGGTAGCAGGGACTTGTGTCTTATTTTAGACAACAAGGGTTTTCTATTTTTACAGGTAACATGGCAACATGTGTAAGGGCACATATAGGTGTGTGTTTGTGTTTGAAAGGGAGTGTCACAAGAGTAAGGCGTGAGCATGTGTTAGTATTTTGAGCTGTGAGAGTGTTTGTTCTATTGAGGTTAGTACCAACTGGAAAGTGAGGTTAAAAGAACCTGGGAACTATGGTGTGGTTGTATACATCATGTATATATATGTGTGTGCTAGTGGGAGAAAGGGGGAGGGTTAACTAGTACCAGGTATTTGGAGAGAAAGGAGAGTTTAGACTAGTATATAGCAGTACACTAGGGACAGGGTTAGGCTTGAGATGGGAGAGGGTGAACCATTGTGTATATTTAAGTAGGTGTCAAAGGGTTTGTGAATGTGTCTAAGAACAAGGAGTAACAGTTAGAGTATAGAGCAGTTGAGAAAAGGATATATAGAGGGGGAACCATGATGTACATACTTGTCTACCTACTGTCTTTTTAGTATCTATTTCAATGTTTAGGATATGTCATGATTAATATGCATATTACTTTAACAATCTTTCAACGATGTGCATGTATCTATCTTACAAAATTATCCTGAAATGGATATGGAGCTGAATTACTATCTGCAAAATCGTTTTTGGATGTACAACCGTCATCCCGATGACATGTGTGGTGTGCGGGATGAATTCATAGAGGGTGTACAGCAGTTTCTGCAGTTTGCCAAGGCGTTCCCTCAGTACATGGACAATACCAAAATTAAGTGTCCGTGTGTGAGATGTCGCAACTTGAAATATCATCCAGAAGTGAAAGTTACATATCATTTATACTCGAAGGGTTTCACGCCAAATTACTATCAGTGGAATGCGCACGGAGAACTTGTGTCTTTAGCATCAGAGTATGAGCCTTATGTGGATGTCCACAACCATGCTGCTTATGACGATGGGTTGGTGAACCTAGTTTTTGATGCGACCGGGCCTAGTTTCGATCCCGATAATCATGAAGCACCTGAAGAGGCACCAAACACCGTTGCTGCAAAGTTCATGGAGTTGCTAGAGAATGCAAGGACTCCATTATATCCTGGTTGTGAGGATCAATCACCGTTGGAGGTGGTTACAAGATTGTTGAGCATCAAGTCCGATTTTAATATGTCGCAAGATTGCTACAACCGACTTATGGAGTTGATTATAAAATTTTTGCCTGAGGGTGCTAAGTTGCCTAAAGACTTTTACCGGTCTAAGAGGATCGTGAGATCGCTCTGGATGGAATATAAGAAAATCGATGCATGTCGCAACGGGTGCATGTTGTACTACAAAGACGACAAGGATGAAGATGCATGTAGATTTTTTGTTGCTGATCGCTACAAGGGCAGTGGTAGAGAAAAGTCTGTCGGTAAAAGGAAGCCTACCGATTCGATGCACTACTTGCCGTTGACGCCGCGGTTGCAGCGGTTGTTTATGGTGAAGGAAACTACAGAAAACATGAGTTGGCATAAGCGAGAACAGACTGAAGGAGTGTTGGATCATCCATCTGATGGAGAAGCATGGAAGAACTTTGATCGAGAGTATCTAGATTTTGCTTCTGATTCGCGTAATGTCAGATTGGGTCTCTGCTCCGACGGTTTTTCCCCATTCGAATTTTCGGGATCCCAGTATTCGTGTTGGCTTGTGATCGTCACTCCGTATAATCTACCACCTTGGATGTGCATGAAGACTCCGTATATGTTCCTCACCGTTATTATCCCAGGTCCGAACAATCCGAAAAGGAACATCGATGTGTATTTACAACCATTGATTGATGAGTTGAATCAGCTGTGGGAAGTAGGTTCTAACACGTACGATGTATCTAGAAAACAAAATTTTTAACTGCGGGCAGCACTTATGTAGACCATTAACAACTTTTCGGCCTATGGTATGTTATCTGGATGGAGCACACATGATCGTCTTTCATGTCCGTATTGCATGGACCGTACTAAGGCTTTCTGTTTGAAACACGGAGGCAAACCGTGCTTCTTCGATTGTCATTGATAATTCCTGCCGAAGGATCATCCGTACCGGAGGAATATGAATGCTTTTCGAGCTGGCATTGTGGAGAAGGCTAACCCCCCACCAAGGTGGTCCGGATACACGATATGGGAAGAGGTAAAAGATTTACCAAGGGCTATTGAAGAGCCTGCTACGGGCTACAAGTCTGAAGGATTTGGTCGCACTCATAACTGGACGAAGAGGAGTATATTCTGGGATCTGCCATATTGGAGCACCAATCTGATTAGACATCACCTTGATGTCATGCATATCATGAAGAATGTGTTTGACAACATAATTAATATTGTAATGGACGTAAAGGATAAGACAAAATACAATCCAAAGGCTAGATTAGACTTGGAAGAAATATATAGACGTCCTGCATTGCATTTGGTAGAGGAGGGGAATGGGAAGTTGAAGCAGCCTAAGGCAATTTTCTTACTGGAGAAGGAGGATAAAGTCAGACTTTGTAGGTGGATTCAAGGTCTAAAATTTCCAGACGGGTATGTTTCGAACTTGAGAAGATGCGTCGACCACAAGGAGAACAAACTGACAGGTATGAAGTGCCATGATTGTTACATATTCATGGAGAGGTTAATTTCGATTACATTTCGGGAATTCTTACCCCAGGTTGTTTGGGATCCATTGACCGAGCTTAGCATATTCTTCAGAGATCTTTGTTCTACTAAGTTGCTCGTCGATCGTCTAGAAAAGTAGGAGAACGATATTACGATAACACTTTGCAAGCTCGAGAAGGTATTTCCTCCTGGATTATTCGACTCTATAAAGCATTTGTCAATTTATCTTTCCTACGAGACACGTGTTGGTGGGTCTGTCGATTATCGGTGGATGTACCCGTTTGAGCGACATTTGAACCACCTAAAGAGGAAGGTGAAAAATAAGGCTCGGGTCGAGGGTTCTATTTGTGAAGTCTATATTCTCGAGGAGATTACAAACTTCTGCTCTACGTATTTCAAACCTCATGTTGCTACGAATAGAACGAGGGCTCCGAGAAACGACGATGGATCATATCAAGAATCTAATGATGGAATACGGAAAGTATTCAATGCGTCCGGAAAGCCTTCGAAAAAAATAAAGAAGAGATATTTGAATGACGAAGAGCTAAGGGCTGCTCAGTTGTATATATTACTCAATTGCGACGAGGATGAAGTGGAGAAGCTAGAGGGGTAAGTAATTAATAATGAGTTTACGTTATCTTAATGTAATAGTATAAGCTAATATTATTGTACTAATCGGCGGTTGCTTCGTTGTTTTTCAGCACATATAATGATGAGTTGAGGTCGGTTAGACCCTACCTAACAGACGAAGCATTAGAACAAGAAATAGGACGTAATTTTTCTTCTTGGTTAAGCGAATATGTAAGCAACTCGGTAATTACTGGCCTCTTCTAATGCAACTGCGCAATAAAAAACTTATTCTCTTCTTTGGTATTCAGGTCGATCGTCTAATTTCACCAGAGATTAAATTAATTAGAACTCTTGCCAAGGGATCAATTACTTTTGTTAAAATATGACCAAGTTACTGTGTCAATGGCTTTAGGTTCAAGTCGATAAATGCTCCGATCAGAAA
Source organism: Iris pallida (assembly GCA_029216955.1). NCBI lineage: Eukaryota > Viridiplantae > Streptophyta > Magnoliopsida > Asparagales > Iridaceae > Iris > Iris pallida. The sequence continues at coordinate 6,943,557 of JANAVB010000599.1, read as the reverse complement.
CAGCTTCCTGGATCTTGATTCCACGAAAAATAGTTGTTTGTGTATCAAATCTTCGAACTACAAAGACGTCGATCCAGGAAATGATTTCTTTGGCATCTTACAAGAGATTGTGGAGTTGACATATAACTATGGCAGAGAACCAGCAAAGATCGTGTTGTTCAAGTGTGATTGGTTCGATCCGATTGAAAATCAATGTTGGAATATTGACAAGCATGATCTTGTGGATATAAACTACAAGCGTAGATATCAAGCTATGAACCATTTGTCCTATCAACTTAGGCTCAACTCGTGTACTTCACAGCTTATCCGAGACGGGGAGCAACGAAGTCTGACTGGTGGGCAGTATGCAAGACTAAAGCTAGAGATACTTTTGATGTTGACGAAAAAGCTTATTAGGAGGACGAGCTACCTCTTGTAACCAATATTATTGATATGGAATCCACGGAAGTTACGTATTACACGACTAATATAGAAGATGTAGAATTATCCGAAGAGGAAGGCGAAGCCGACGAAGGCGAAGATGAAACTGAAGATGAGAAGGAAGAAGAGGAAGATGAGGTCGAGGAAGATGAACAAGATGAATACTCTGAAGATGATTGAGAGAAATGTACCTTCATTTTTTAGATGTTTCTTTTAGAATGTACTATCTGGACTTAGATGTTTCTTGTAGAATGTACTATTTGAACTTAGATGTTTCTTGTAGAATATACTATCTGGACTTAGATGTTTCTTGTAAAATGTATCATCATATGTTGTCTTGGTTATTATCTTGTCGTTGTTGTACTTTTATATTTCTAATGTACTATTATTTGTTGTATCTCATCATATATTGTTATCAGGTATGACATGTCGTCGCGGATCGTTCCGTATGTCCCGACATGGGGCACGAGGTACTGGTACTAGCAGAGGATAGGGTACTCCTTCGCTACCTTCTACTGGTACCGGATCTGGATCCTCGTCGTACAATACTCCTATGTATCGGACAGTACCTCCGCCTGTCCCGACGCTACGTGGTATATCTCCTGGGACGAGTAGTTCCAGGCTTGAGACTGCTCCGTCGTCTAGCGTTCCTCCTGTTGATACGACGATGGAGACAGATGAGCAGATGGAGGAGGCTGAGCCGACGACCGACCAATATCGGGCAGATGATGCATGCACACCTCCGGAGGAGACGAGGACGGAGATCTGGGCCGACGGTACAAAGTAAGTGTTTTGGTTTATCATTTTTTTCCTGTGTTTATCATAAATGAACTTTCCTTATTAATATAATATGTCTGTATAGATATCGTCCTCCGTCGGTACAGAGACGCCTAGGCCACTTCTTGAGGACTAATTTTGGTGGTCCTTGGATAAACTACTCTGATGCTCCGGACTAGAGGAAGGCCTACTGGTTTGCGCGCTTCAAGGTTAAAATATATTTGCTTTTAACATGAATCATATAATTTTTGTATATTATATATAACTGATAAATATTTGGTTTGCACTCTTCTAGGATATGTTTTTCTATCCACCACACCGGGCCGAGATGATCGAGGAGATGTTTCATGCCGTCGCTGCTAAGCTGATCCGCGATGCTATTAATGATTAAAACACTCGTGATCGTGCCGGAAAGCCGATCCAAGGTTTGATCACCCCTGAGCAGTGGACTGCGATGAAGGCTCGATTCGACGAGCCAAGGTATAAGAAAAAGTCTGAGAAGGCCAAGGCGGCTAGGAAGCATGGGTCAAAGTGGTGCGGTGGGTCGATTCCGATGACGGAACATTTTCGTCGTTTGGTATATTTTTTTATTTTAGAAATATTATTATAATGCAAGTCCCATAACTTAGTAAAAGGTGATATATTTAATTACAGATAAGGAGGGGTGATGACGCCAATATGGTGACTGTCTTCCTGGCCATACATCGGAAGGGCGGGAAGCTTATTGACGAGAGGGCGGAGCAGGCCTATGTAAGTATTACAATTCTATTTATTAATTTTAATACTTCGTGTTAGTTTTGATATAACTTAGTAAATATGCATGCAAATAGATATTCATGTAGTTAGTAATAATAAGTACATTAGACATTAGAAGTTATAGAGTATCCATGCTTTCTAGGCCGAGTTTCAATGGCTTAAGGAGCGGCCGACAGCTAGTGCACATGCTGTAGGAGAGGTCGGTACTTCCTCGCAGCCCACTCCAGCTCCGTCGGAGGATGAGCTGTGGGTGACCGCCGCTGGTGGTCTCCAAAGGGGTACGTACTACGGTATGGGATCCTATGGCGTCCTAGTTGCGATACAGTCCTCTAGAGCCTTCCATGCTAGTGTGCATGGCCCACAGCCCTCCCAGGAGTCTGTCCGAGTCCAGCAGATGGTGGAGTCTATCTGTGACGAGCTGCTGCGACGGATCTAGGAGCAGCATCAGACGAACGATGCTGCGCTCATAGCACGATTGGATATGCTCGACCGCAGTATTATGGAGCTCAGGAATGTGACTGAGAGGACAGAACGGGGCATCACTGATCTTAAAGCGTCGACAGAGCGTAGCATGACGGATCTGCAGGCATCATAGCTGTCCATGGGCGAGAGGCTCACGTTGATGCAGGATTCGATGGTTGATAGCAGTACGAGGCTGTTATCTACTATGCATTCCTACCACGAGCGACTAGCAGCTTTGGAGCGTTATTGTCCTCCGGGTGCGCCTTCATCGTCGTCGACTCCGCCGGCGTCACTACTTTCGTCTCCACCGACGTCACTACCTTCTTCATCGGTGACGATTTCACGGGAGGAGTACGAGATGTTCCTATCCTTGAGGCGCGGCGGTACCCCTCTTCCAGATCCGCAGTAGTCCGAGTTATGAGTGTTTCACGAGATTGTAGTATTTTTTTAGTGTTTGTTTATGTTATTTCAGTATTGGTTGTGGATTATTTGTTTTTGTAGACATTCATTATTGGTTGTGGATTCATGTAGATATTGGTTGTATACTTTGGATATTCGTTTACCGACTTTGGATATTTTACTCTTGTAGACTTTTACTCTTGTTTGTGTTGATACATATGTATATTGTGATGTACCGGTGTTGAGGGTTCCACCGAAGGGGTCGGCAAACCCAGGAAGAAAATATGCTTCTGTGTATTTATTGTTATTTATTAAACTGCAGGAAAAAAATATGATTCTGTGGACATTCTGTAATTTTTTTCTATTTTAGCGACGTTTACCAACGTATAGCTGCGTCACTAAACGTCGGTAAACGTCGCTAAATCACCAGGTATAGCGACGTTTACCGGCGTTTACCGACCTAGTTTTCCTCTTCTACAGAGTCGGTAAATATCGGTAAAAAGTAGCATATGTCGCTAAATTCACCGACGTTGACCGACATCCGAGACGTCGCCTTTTTTTCGACGTGTTGTCGGTGTACGTCGTTCATTACTGACGTTTATTTAGCATCGGTAATGGCGACGATTATCGACGTTTTTCCTGTCAGTGACATGGCTTTCCGCGACCATAGGAAAACATCGCTAAAACGTCGGTAAATACGATTAGCGATGCTTTTTCTCATATTAGCGACGTATTTTAGCATCGCTAATATGACTTATTCTGGTAGTGTTGGTACAGTGTCAAGACATATGTCAAGATACTAGGTATGTAGGTAAGTGCTAGCTAGGTATCGCCAAATATTTCATGGTAAGTGCTAGCTTGGACACTCCGAGGTCAAGTTTTCCTTGTGAGCTCACAAGGAACACATGACGACAGAGATATCATTATCTCTTATGTTAAGTGTCTGTGTTAGCCTGAAATCAAGTGCCCATGTGAGCCCTTTTCTGGAAATAAAATTTACTTAAGCATGCCTTTTGGGGCTATCAGAGTTATAATTTTTTTCGAAAATCTAGTATAACAATGATTCCCTCAAAAGGTTTGCATAAGTAAATTTTATTTTCAGAGAATAACTCACATGGAACATGTGACAAAACCTAAGTGTTTATCGTAGTACCTAGAGTATATAGAGTGAGTATCCTAGTAGTATATAAGATGAACGTGTGTATAGGTAGTGTGTATAGTTAGTGTCATAGGTCAATTTGAAACTGTATCCTAGTATCAAGATACATGGGAGTATCAAAGCACTCACTATTGTATTATAGTACATGATATCCACATGATACACAAATACCTAGAGTTAAGGTGATATGTAGGTAAGTGCTAGCTAGGTATCTTAGATACATAGGTAAGTGTCCGTGTTAGTCCGAAGTCAAGTGTCTATGCATACTCATGTGTCTATGTATCCATTTAGATAATATACTTAAATAATGTGTATCTATCTTTATAGAATTATATTCAAATAGATACGAATTACTATCTGTGGCATCGTTTGTGGATGTACAATCGTCATCCTAATGACATGTGCAGTGTGCGCGATGAATTTATACATGGGGTAAAGCAGTTCCTGCAGTTCGCCAAGGCGTTCCCTCAGTATATGGATCGTACCAAAATTAAGTATCCATGTGTGAGATGTCGCAACTTGAAATATCATTCAGAAGTGGACGTGATATATCATTAGTACTCGAGAGATTTCATGCCGAATTACTATCAATGGACCTCACACGGAGAACTTGTGCCTTTAGCATCGGAGCCAGAGCCTAATTTGGAGCCGTATATGGATGTCCATGACCATGCTGATTATGACGAAGGGTGGATGAACATGGTTTTTGACGCTACGAGGCCTAGTTTCGATTCGGACAATCATGATGTGGCTGAGGAGGCACCGAATACCGATGATGCGAAGTTCATGGAGTTGCTGAAGAATGCAAAGACTCCTTTGTATCCTGGTTATGAGGATCATTCACTGTTGGATGTGGTTACAAGACTGCTGAGCATCAAGTCCAATTTTAACATGTCTCAAGAATACTACAATCGAATCATCGAGTTGATTATAGAGATCTTGTCAGATGGTGTAAAGTTACCTACAGACTTCTACTGACCTAAGAGAATAGTGTGATCGCTCTGGATAGGATATGATAAAATTGATACATGTCGCAACGGATGCATGTTGTACTATAAGGACGACAAGGATGAAGACGTGTACAAATTTTGTGGTGCTGATCATTACTAGGCAATAAGTTCAAGTAGGACTCCCGGTGCAAGGAAGCCGACCGATTCGATGCACTACTTGCCTTTGACATCGCGATTGCAGAGGTTGTTTTTGGTGAAGGAGATTGCCGAGAACATGATTGGCACAGGCGGGAACAGATCGATGGAGTTTTGGATCATCCATCCGATGGAGAAGCATGGAAGCACTTTGATCGAGAGTATCCAGATTTTGCTTCTGATCCGCGTAATATAAGATTGGGGCTATCCTCTGACGGTTTTACCCCGTTCAGACTTTCTGGTTCCCAATATTCGAATTGGCCAATGATTGTCACTCCGTACAACCTACCATCGTGGATGTGTATGAAGACTCCTTACATGTTCCTAACCATTATTATTCCGGTTCCAAACAATTCGAAGAGGAATATCGATATGTACTTATAGCCGTTGATAGATGAGTTGAATCAGCTATGAAAAGTAGGCGCCAACACGTATAATATTTCCAGAAAGCAAAACTTTCAAATGAGGGCCGTACTTATGTGGACCATCAACGACTTTTCCGGCCTATGGAATATTATCTGGATGGAGCATTCATGGTTGTCTCTCATGTCCGTATTGCATGGACCGCACGAAGGCTTTCCGTTTGAAATACAGAGGAAAACTGTGCTTCTTCGATTATCATCGACAGTTCCTGTCGAAGGACCATCCGTTCCGGAGGAACATGAATGCTTTTCGTGCCGGCGTTGTGGAGAAGGCCAATCCGCCGCCAAGGTAGACCAGAGACACGATATGGTAGGAGGTCAAGAATTTTTCAAGTGCTATCGAAGAACCTACAAAGGGATACACGTGTGATTGGTTGCACTCATAATTGGACGAAAAGAAGTATATTCTGGGACCTGCCATATTGGAGCACCAATCCGATCAGACATAACCTTGATGTCATACATATCAAGAAGAATGTATTTGACAACATAATTAATACTGTGATAGACGTAAAGGAAAAGACGAAAGACAATCCCAAGGCCAGGTTGGACTTGGAAGATATATGCAGACGTCATGTATTACATTTGATAAAGGAAGGCAATGGAAAGTATAAGCAGCCTAAGGCAGTTTTCTCACTGGACATGCTGGATAAAGGAAGACTTTGTCGGTGGATTTATGGCCTAAAATTTTCTGACGGATATGTGTCGAATTTAAGAAGATTTGTCGACCCGAAGGAGAACAAATTGACGAGTATGAAGAGCCACGACTGTCATGTATTTATGAAGAGGTTAATTCTAATTGTATTTCGGGAATTATTACCATCGGTCGTTTGGGATCCGTTGACAGAGCTGAGCATATTCTTCAGACATCTTTGTTCTACTAAGTTGCTTGTCGATCGTCTAGAAAAGGAAGAGAAGGACATTGCGGTAACACTGTGCAAGCTTGAGAGGGTGTTCCCTCCAGGGTTCTTCGACTCCATGGAGCATTTGCCAATTCATCTTTCCTATGAGGCACGTATTGGTGGACCCGTCAGTTATCAGTGGATGTACCTGTTTGAGCGGCATTTGAACCACCTTGATTGAGAGAGGCACAGATGGCTGCTGAGGAGGTAGTTGTACCTTCTGTTGCTGAGGATGACGTGCTTCCTCCTGCTGCTGAGGAGGTGATACCTAAAGCAGAAATTAAGGTTAAGGAAGAAGTGCTTCCTCCTACTATTAAGAAGGAAGTGATTCCTAAAGCCGAGATCGCTATGAAGGAGGAGGAGGCACCGAAAGGCAGTTGCACCAGGAGTTCCAGTCATCCAGCTCCTATAGATATTGATCTTGCTGGCATGGAGTAGTCTTATGTGCGCTGGCTGGGGGAGTTCTATCTGCCCCAACGTAGATGGTAGATACATATGATATAACTTTTGATCGGATTTGATTCCGGTAGACTTATTTAGACTTGGATGTTTCTGGATCTTTCTGGTAGACTTATATGATATAACTTATGTAGACTTGGATGTTTCTGGATGTTTCTGGATGTTTTATAGACATGGATATTTCTGGATGCTATTATCTAGACATGGATGTTCTAGTAGATATCTATTTTTTTATCAGGTATGGAAGGACGAAGAGGATCATACCTCAGTGCATCCCATACCGGTAGACGTTCCACCAGTAGAGCTGGAGCATCCCGTGGCGGTAGAGGTTCCACCGGTGGTCGGAGTGATACGCTGGATGATGGCTCTGAACCCTCGTCTCCTAGAACTCCAGTGTACCAACTACTCAGATCTCCGACTGCGTCGACGGTACGTGACAGTACTCCTAGGACGGACAGTTCCAGGACTGATCCTAGCCCATCCAGCATCCCTCCTACGGACGGCACTATGGAGACGGAGGAGCGGGTGGAGGAGGTCGCACCTATGCCATCTCCATATGATCCGAGCGATCCCCCATGCGTCCCTCCGGACGAGACGGGAATAGAGATTTGGTCCGATGGGCCTACAAAGTAAGTTAATTAGTTAACATTTATTTATAATTATATTTATATATTCATGAATTTAATTATCGTTGTGTAGATATCGTCCCCCGTCAGTTCAGAGGGCATTGTGGCTATTTCTGAGGTCCAATTATGGGGGCCCTTGGATCAACTACTCGGATGCCTCGAACGAGAGGAAGACATTCTGGTTTACCCACTTCAAGGTAGCTAAAGTATATTGCTTTTAGTATAAATCATCTTTTATGCATATCATATAACTAACTAATTTAATTATTGTAGAAAACATATTTTTATGCACCACACCGGGCTAAGATGATCGAGAAACAATTTCTTGCCGTTGCCGCCAAGTTGATCCGGGATGCGATCGACGACCATAAGGCTCGAGACCGCTCCGAAAAATCGATCCAGGGTTGGATCACGCCCGAGCTGTGGACTGCGATGAAGGCTAGATTCGACGATCCTAGGTACAAAGAACTGTCGGAGAGGGCAAAGGCGGCTAGGACGAGGGCAGGGAAGTGGTGTGGTGGCTCGATTCCCATGACGGAACATTTTCGTCGCCTGGTATATATTTTACTGTAATATATTAGTTTTACGAAAGTAGGAATAAAATGTTCAATTTCAATGGTAAATATATTATTATAACAGATAATGAGGGGTGAGAACCCCAACATGGTGACAGTCTTCCTGGCCACCCATCGGAAGGACAGTAAGCTCATCGATGAAAGGGCCATGCAGAGCTGTGTAAGTATTACTTTACGTGTCACTAACTTTAGTATAACTTAAGAAATATACAATATATAAGGAACAACTAGGTTGGTAGTAAATATTATGTTTATCGAGATGCGTACTTTTCTAGGATGAGTATCTTAGGCTAGAGCGAGAGCGTGAGAGTGCACATGTGGAGGGAGGGGCTGGTACTTTCTCATAGCCTCCTTCGACTTGGGTGTTGGACGAGCTCTGGATGACCGTTATTGGTGGTCTTCATAGGGGTACGTACTACGGTACGGGATCCTATGGCGCCTTTATGGCGACGTAGTCATCCAGGACCCCGTCTACCAGTGTGCATTCTCCACAGCCCTCAGAAGAGTCGGTATGAGTGGAGGAACTCTGTCGCCAGCTTACAGAGTTGCGTGACAAGCTATTGCGGAGGATTACAGAGCAGCCCCAGTCTCAGCCGCAGACGGACGATGCGGCGCTCACCGCACGATTTGATGTACTCGAGCGTACCATTAGGAGGACGAACGAGAGGACGGATCGTGTCATTCAGGGGTGCAGGAGAGGACGGATATTGTCGTTCAGGCGGTACAGGGGTCGCAGTTGGCCATGGACGATCAGCTTTCGAGACTGGCGGCTCTTATGGATTCCACCAACTCTAGACTACTAGCCATGGAGCAGACACTTCCTGGTCATGCGTCGGCATCCACACCGACGGTATTGGTTCCACTGCCTCCTCCTCCTCTTACTGATAAATCGTTGTCGGTGATGCTGATCCCGGCGCAGTATAGGTTCATGTTGTCCTAGATGCGGGGACTGCCTCCTCCTCCTCCTGACCAGGCGTAGTCCTTTATTGGACTTATTTTTATTTGTTGTGTTGCTAACCCATTGTTTGGTCTTTATGTATTTATTTTATACATTTAGTGACAGTTTGTGTTATGTTGAGTCATTATTGAAAAATTATCGGACAAACTCTTTTTATAGCCGTTTGGTAGTGGATTTGTATCCACCCGGCTATTTCATGTCTTTCTGATCGTTGGATTCTATTTATTTGATTATTGGTAGTGCATTTTTATCATCTTGTCTCTATATTGGTTTGCCGGTGTTGAGTGTTCCACCGAAGGGGTCGGCAAACCCAAAAAATTCTACGGAGGGTTGCTTCGGGTCTATTATTTGCAAACTGTCATTTAAAATTCAGCTACAATTCTATATAATATAACTGTTATTGATGGAAAAAGCAAACAGAATCCTATTTTTTTAAAAAAAAATTTAAAATTTAGCGACGCTTGGCGACGTTTAGCGACGCAAATATACGTCGCTAAGGTGTATTAGAACGTCGCTAACCTGAAGAGAAGCGTCGCTAAACGTCGCTACAGTGATGACGTGGCAAATTCAACATGTCAGCAAAAAATATCAGCTTACGTCGCAGAACGTATCAGAACGTCGCTAGCTAGTATCGGAAACGTCGCTAAATACATGACGTGGCAAATCCAAATTGTCAGAGTAAACGTCACTAAACGTCGCAGACTGCGTCGCTAAGAGTTGAACTGCCAGCGACATTAGCAAAGAAATGCTATGTCGCTAATTAGTAATGCTATGTCGGCAAACGTCGCTAGACCAATAAAATGCTAGCGACGTAAGGCATCGCCATGGCGACGAACAGTGACGTATTCTTAGTTAGCGACCAAGTATTACGCGACATGGTATTTTCGTCGCTAAAAGAAATTAGCGATGTTTTTTTAATATTTAGCGACGTTCTATGGCGTCGCTAATATGACTTATTTTGGTAGTGATTGAAGAAATGAACCAAGAAAGTTGAGGATTTTGTTTGGATCCGCGGAGAGTCAGTTGGCATTCAACCAGCTTATGGAGAGATTGATGACAACACCTATTTTGACTTTGTCGTCGTGATCAGGATGGTTTTCTATGTTCATCATGAAACGGTTTAGGATGTGTATTGGAGCACAACTTGGAAATCCATGTCTGAAATTTTTATATTTTCATAAATTTTATTATGTTTGTATTGTATACTGATAAAATTAGCAGCTCTGATTTGACTTAAATAATAACAAAGAATACACGTTAGACCAGACACCTTAAGGCTGTGGCTAAGGCCGGAAGTTCTTAGATCCATAATTAACGATGAGCCAAAGTATTACATCAGTATTGATTTTACCATGTCAAATTTGGAACCTTTGGCCAAAGCAGAGCCGGTCGAGAAGGTTGAATTGTTATATCCCAAACTAATTTTGCATTGCCCTTCGACCTTTACTGTGGCTGGTCTTGAGAGATCAACCGAGGTCCCGATTTCTTATGAAGTAACTTTGAGTCTCGAGCGGGAGCGGAGTCTGAAATGTATACTGGAGTGGACTATAGTGGGTTGGGATAGGTTTTGTGTGGGCTAACTTTCACAGAAAAATCCAAAAAAAAATTTATATGAAAAAGAAAAAATTGGCGTGTGCAGGATTGTTAAGTTCGTAACATACTTTCAAGCATCAATTTTCACTTTTAAGTTCTTAACAGTTTTCAACCATCAGATTGTTTTCAATTTTCAAGTATTTAACATCACTAAGTAAACTACTAAACCGATACTATCAGTTAAAAATTTTCAATTTTCCATTGGTTAACAGTTTTCATTTCACACACACATGAACAAAGATGCAAATTAACAATTGCTTTTTCTTTCCAGGGAATAAAGCAAAGCAAAATTTTCATTTCACAAACATAAATAGAATTGTTTTATTCACAAACATAATGTTAGTCCCGGAGCTTGATCAAAGATGGTAAAACAGATGCAACAAAGATCTACGATGATACAAATACCAAATAACCCGATTACAATATGGAGGAGGGAAATAGAGGAGAGAAGATCTCTCGTTCTTCCTTGCAAACGTGTTGTAATTGGGACAGAACGAGTTACAATAATCTAGAGAGAGATGAAAAGAAGAACAATGCTGGGGTGTCAAAACACCGTTGCTCAAAGCAAGATTCGCCCCACACGATCTGCTTCCAGGAACCAGCAAGTTGAAGAACTTGTGGAACGCTCGAAGTCACCTCTGTTCTGACTCCTCGGATGGACTTGCAATGGCAGCAGCTCTCTCTCTCTCTTTCTCCTTTTCTGACTTGTATTTTTAGTAGTAGGCACAAAGGAGGCCAGAAGAGAGTATTTATAGAGAGAGGGTGGAAACCCTAGCCGCCTCTTCAGTTATGGAAAGATTGAATCAAATCCCAAAAGGATAGCAACGAGATTAATTTAAATCCCACAAAGATAGCAACAAAATTAATTCAAATTTCATAAAAATAGGATCTGAATTAATCGCATTAATTCAGCCTTTCCATAACTGACTTGTAATCTGCACAGTCAACGGAGCCCTCCATGCGGCAGTAGCAGCAGCAGCCTGGCCGCATGAGTCTCATGGCCGCAAGGACCGCATGGGCCGCATGGACCACATGAGCCGCATGGCCGCATGGCCGCATGGGCCGCATGGACACATGAGCCGCATGGACCGCATGTGCCGCATGAGTGCAAAGTGCGCCAACAAAATGCCACATTACGCCTCATGAGCCCATGAGCCCGAGTCCGAGTCGCTAAGTCCCTTTGGGGCTTAGCTCCAAATGGAATTAATCCAAGAGAATGACAAAAGCATTAATGCTTAATCCTTGGAGCCTTATTCTTACATCCTAGTAAAATCATCCACATGGTTTCCTCCTTAGGGTCACCACCCCATGTGCATCTCTCAACAACACACCCAAGTATATATGTTGAGATAACTCATGGTGCATTTCCGATGTGGGACTAAAATTTACAAGGCATGTTGAGAGCAAGCTCTCTCCATGTAAAGAAAGCACCAACAATCCCCCACACATCACAACATATATATGTGTCCAGGGTTGAGCGTTCCCCACAGTAACTGTCCATTTTGTATTAGGATAGATGTCGCTGACGACTTGAATCTTCCTGCATGGGTTAAATAACAATGTGATACAAGAATGGACTACGCCTTGAATTCTGCACCACAATTGTAATTCTTTCCACTCACAAAGTGTAGTTATGTGTGCTTCTGACTGCACACTAAAGGCCCTGGGCCAGCCTGGTTTCAGTATATAATTTTGGACGTCTACAAGTTTACCCTCAAGAGACGGCCTGATATCTCTTTCCATACACTATAGGTGAGTTCTTTATTAAAGAGATATGGCATGAAGCTTTCGCTTCCCTGCGGTGCTACGCCGCTATGACATGGCCTGAAGCCGAGGCATTACCCCTACCTGGGAACCTCATCGTTGTGTCATACTACTGTAGCATGAGGTCTCAGCCTCTTTGTAGTGCCAATCTACTCAGCATGAAGCCTAAGGCTTCCTTGCGGTGTTACTCTGCAACGACATGGCTTGTAATGCCGAGGCTTTACCCCTACCTGGGTACCTCATCGTGGTGTCGTGCCACTGTAACATGGGGACATCCTCCCCTTTGTAGTGCTGTCTACAACTCTTTAATTTCGTCATACATCATTAGGCTACCTGCCTATTTGCGGTGCTACGCCGCTATGACTTGGCTTGCAAAGTCGAGGCATTACCCCTACCTGGGAACCTCATGGTGGAGTTATCCCACTGTAGCATGGAGTTTCACTCCTTGTAGTGCTGCTCTACCGTGCTTCCTGTAAAGCACACCAGGCATTCACTCTGCTTGAGAACTCATTAAGGCGTTTAAGCCAACCTTCTACAGGATATGTTTTTTCTGCAGAAAAAATACATAGTAGACAACAGTGGTTATGGGTCCGTATCACTTCCATGTTCCAGAGAACAAGTACCCACTGTTACCTGATAGTTTTCCAGTCAGTGATCCTCCTTTGAACCAAAAGTTAGATGCCTAGTAGATTTCTCTTTGAACTAATAACATAAAACTTTATGGTAGGATTACAAAGACACACTATCAGAATGCCTTCAAGCCCATTTTACAAGCTGTGTCATCGACCAACTGGCGCTTGAGGCCCTTTGTGAACGGATCTGCCAGGTTCTCCTGACTCCGAACATCAATCACTACAATTACACCTCTTTTGATAAGATCGTGTACTGCCCTGTGCTTCAACCGCACAGTCCTCTTCTTCCCGTTGAAGAGGTCATTTGATGCCACCGCCGTAGTCGCCTGGTTGTCACAGTAAATCGGTATCGCCGGTATCTGAGCCCCAACCACTGGAAGATCATACATGAGCTCCCGAAGCCATTCTGCTTCATCTGCTGCAGTTTCGAGTGCATAGAATTCAGATTCTATGGAGGAACGAGAGAGTATAGTCTGCTTCTTCGACTTCCACGATATAGCAGCTCCACCCAAGGAAAAGACATCCACATGTGGATCTTTCGCTTTCCACCTCTGAACACCAGCTAGCATCACTGAAGCCTTCCACTACTGTCGGATACCCGTTGTAGTGCAGTGCATATGTTTGAGTCTTCTTGATATATCTCATCACCCGCTTCACAGCTTTCCAGTGCTCAATCCCTGGGTTTCTCGTGAACCGACTCAGCATTCCCACGACGAAAGTTATGTCAGGCCTTGTGGCAGTGGTTGCGTAAATCAAACTTCCGATAACGCTAGAATACTCCAGCTGCCTGACGCTTTTCCTCGAGTTTGGCTTCAGCTTCTGATCACCCCTGTATGGTGTATCGATCCCTGGAAGATCCTTATACCCATAGCGTGTGAGCATCTTCTCAATGTAGTGAGATTGTGATAACGCTACTCCAGTGTCTGTCCGGATGATCTTTATACCCAAGATGACATCTGCATCCCCCAAGCCCTTCATACTGAACTAGGTTGAGAGGAACTTCTTTGTCTCTGTGACACAGCCTATATCCGTACCAAGGATTAGCATGTCGTCCATGTACAGACAAACGATGACTCCTCTTCCATCAGCGAACTTTGTGTAAACACATTTGTCCGTCTCGCTGACTCTGTAGCCGTTTGACCTAATAACTTTGTCAAACTTCTCATGCCACATCTTGGGAGCTTGCTTCAAACCATACAATAATTTTACCAACTTGCAGACTTTGTCTTCAAGACCTTTGACGATAAATCCATCTGGCTGTTGCATGTAAATCTCTTCGGTCAGCTCCCCATTCAGGAATGCTATCTTTACATCCATCTGATGTATCACCAACTTATGTATAGCTGCTAGAGCGATTAACATCCTGATGGTGGTCATCCGAGCTACTGGAGCGTACGTGTCAAAGTAGTCTATCCCCTGTTTTTGAGAAAATCTCTTGGCTACCAGCCTGGCCTTGAACTTGTCAATAGTTCCATCTGCCTTCATCTTCTTCTTGAAGATCCATTTACATCCGATGGGCTTTTCTCCTTCAGGTAGATCTACCAACACCCATGTGTTATTGGAGGTGATAGAGTCAAACTCGTCATTCACTGCCTCCTTCCAGAAGATAGCATCTCTGGTCTTCATTGCCTCATCATAGGTAAGCGGATCTGCTTCCACATGATAGGTGACAAAGTCATCTCCGAAATCTTTCAGTCTCCTTGCTCGCTTAGCTGACGGCTCTACGAGTTCTGGTACAAGAGTTGTTTCATCAACAACATCTTCTTCTTGGACTACTGGCCCATATGAGATTTCAGTCTCATTTGCACCAACATCATTTTCTGGAATGTCCGAAAGAACAATGTTTTTGTCTTTTGCAAACTTGTCTTCGAAGTATTCAGCATCGCGAGATTCGATGATATGATTTGACTCAATATCAAGAAATCTTCTAGCATCACTCTTCTCGGCATACCCCAAGAAGATCGCCTTCGTAGTCCTTGTCCATAGCTTCTGAATCTTCAGATCTGGGAGCTTCACATACGCCAGACACCCCCACAGTCGAATGACATTCAAGTTTGGTCTGACTTTGAACCAGAGTTCATGAGGAGTTACGTCCGAAGTTGCATACGGCACTCTATTTAGAATAAAAGTGGCCGTCAATGCAGCTTCTTCCCAGTAGCATTTAGGAAGACCCGCGGTTAGCAGTATTGAGTTCATCATTTCTGTCAACGTTCTGTTCTTTCTCTCTGCTACTCTGTTAGATTGAGAAGAATATGGAGCAGTAGTCTCGCATATGATTCCATGTTCTTTACAGAATGATGCGAATTCATGAGACCTGTACTCCCCACCTCGATCACTTCTTAACCTCTTGAGTTGTTGTCCAGTCTGCCGTTCAGCTTCGGCCCTGAACTCTCTGAACTTATCGAAGGCTTCATCTTTAGACTTGAGCAAGTAGACGAACATGTATTTTGAGAAGTCGTCGATGAAGGTTATGAAATACTTCATCCCGGCCTTCGTGGAGAAATGTTTGAAGTCACAGATATCGGAGTGCATCAACTCCAGAAGATCTGTACTTCGATTGACCCGATGAAAGGGTTTCCTTGTGATCTTCGTCTGAGCACACACTTCACACTTCTCCACCTTACCCCTACATTTGGAGATAAGTCCTAGACTAGACATTTTGTTAATTCTTTTATAATGAACATGTCCTAGTCTATTATGCCACAACTAAAGAGAATAATCAGAAAATGCAACTGCATTAATGTCATCAAACTGGTTGACAAGCTGAATTTTAAACACTCATTCGGTTTGATAAGCCTTCCCGAAGTATGTTCCTTTCTTGGACATCACCAACTGACCCGCATTGATGTCCATCCTCAAGCCTGCATTGCAGAGCAGGCTCCCAGAGATCAGGTTCTTGGCAATTGCCGGAACATGCTTCACATCTTGAAGCGTCAGAGTGTTTCCAGAAGTGAGTTTCAGTTTCATGGTCCCGATCCCCAGAACTTCAGCTTGGGCCTGGTTCGCCATGACAACCTTCTCAGATATCGGCTGGTACGTGACGAACCATTCCTTACCAGAACAGACATGGCAAGTAGCACCAGTGTCTATCCACCAGTCAGAGTCAACCCCCACAGTTGTGACCTGTCCGATCATAGCAACAATGTTAGAAACCAATGAAACCTTATTAGGCTCAACTTTCTCTGATTGTTTAGGCTTAGATCTGCATTCACTCTTCTAGTGGCCTTTCTTGCCACAATTGTAACAAGTCACGTGGGACTTAGTCTTCTGTTGCTTGAAAGAAGGACCCTTCACTTTTAGATTAGTGAAGTCCTTCTTCTTGGGATGAGAAGCCTCCTGCTTCCCTTTGGGATCTCTTGTCTGCATAAGATTGGCTTTAGCCAACTGTTTTGACAGAGTGTCCACCTTCTGTTGGGAACGCATCTCGTCCTCAACATGGATCTCTTGAAGTAGATCTCCCAAGCTAATGTCTAGCTTCTTTCTGTGCATCCTTGCATAGAAGGTACTCCATCCAGAAGGAAGTTTTGAGACGATCCCTCCGACGACAAACTTGTCGGGAAGGGGCATCTCTTCGTCTTTCAGTTTCTGACGCAGCTTCAGAAATTCCTTTACCTGTGGCAGCATGGACTTTTCATCCTCAAAGAGCAATTTGTGATATTTTTCAACCACAAATATCTTGCTCATGTTCCTGTCTTCTTCATACAGATTTTCCACAGACTCCCATATGTCTCTGGCAAGTTTTTTCTTCGAGTAGGATTCTGCCAGGGAATCCTCCATAGCATTCAGGATGAGAAGCCTACAGAAGCTATTTTCCCTTCTCCACTTGGCCTGGAGTTTGGTAGCCGCGTTGATTGCGACAGTAGATCCAGTGTCTGGAACAGAGGGTTCTTCCTCTAACAGAACATGATCAACGTCTTTCAGTTGAAGAGTTAGGTAAACCTTTCTTTTCCAGACTTGATCATGCTCTCCATCGAACTTTTCCAACTTGCAGAAGTCTGATTGGAGGAGCGAAGCATTAATGTTTTCCATCTACACGAATCTTGCTTTGAGATTGTTAGTCCCGGAGCTTGATCAAAGATGGTAAAACAGATGCAACAAAGATCTACGATGATACAAATACCAAATAACCCGATTACAATATGGAGGAGAGAAATAGAGGAGAAAAGATCTCTCGTTCTTCCTTGTAAACGTGTTGCAATTGGGACAGAACGAGTTACAATAATCTAGAGAGAGATGAAAAGAAGAATAATGCTGGGGTGTCAAAACACCGTTGCTCAAAGCAAGATTCGCCCCACACGATCTGCTTCCAGGAGCCAGCAAGTTGAAGAACTTGTGGAACGCTCGAAGTCACCTCTGTTCTGACTCCTCGGATGGACTTGCAATGGCAGCAGCTCTCTCTCTCTCTTTCTCCTTTTCTGACTTGTATTTTTCGTAGTAGGCACAAAGGAGGCCAGAAGAGAGTATTTATAGAGAGAGGGTGGAAACCCTAGCCTCCTCTTCAGTTATGGAAAGATTAAATCAAATCCCAAAAGGATAGCAACGAGATTAATTTAAATCCCACAAAGATAGCAACAAAATTAATTCAAATCCCACAAAGATAGGATCTGAATTAATCGCATTGATTCAGCCTTTCCATAACTGACTTATAATCTGCACAGTCAGCGGAGCCCTCCATGCGGCAGCAGCAACAGCAGCAGCCTGGCCGCATGAGTCTCATGGCCGCAAGGACCGCAAGGACCGCATGGGCCGCATGACTGCATGGACCACATGAGCCGCATGAGCCCGAGCCCGAGTCCGAGTCCGAGTCGCTAAGCCCCTTTGGGGCTTAGCTCCAAATGGAATTAATAAAGAGAATGACAAAAGCATTAATGCTTAATCCTTGGAGCCTTATTCTTACCTCCTAGTAAAATCACCCACATGGTTCCCTCCTTAGGGTCACCACCCCATGTGCATCTCTCAACAACACACCCAAGTATATATGTTGAGATAACTCATGGTGCATTTTCGATGTGGGACTAAAATTTACAAGGCATGTTGAGAGCAAGCTCTCTCCATGTAAAGAAAGCACCAACACATAACATAACTAGAATTCACAAACAATGAAACAATTGCTATTATAGAAGAATAACAAAAGTGTGTGAATTCGGATACTCTATCTCTAACCATGGTATAAAACAAAGCACAGTTTAATTTCAATCCACAAAATCACAGACATAACAAAGCAGAGTTTTCAACCAACAAAGCACCTTCTAGAAGTCAAGAATGAATAAAACAATTATAAAATTATAGAAGAATAACAAACTACAAAAGTGACATCACTGAAATGAGAGGCTCCCTGGCGGAAGGGAGGAGGGAGGAGGGAGGAGGCTTCGTAAGGATACCCCCTCTACACGACAGTGATATGGAAAAGGGACACATGGTACTAAACAGATGGGACTGACAGCAAGGGAGAAGCTAGCCCTCGAGGCTAGAATTGGGTGATAGGTGAGAGTACAGAGAGAGACGTGGGATGAGGATGGATGAGAATGGGACTGCTGAGAGAACAGATTTCCTCTTTGTTGTACTGGCTAAGTCTCCCTGCTATACTGGACTGGAGTGTAGACAATCAGGGCTCTGCATTAGGAAAAAAAAGTTTTTTGGTTGGCTGGGTGGGCTGAGCCCACCCCAGCCCACCAGTAGATCTGCCCCTGGTTGTTGCGATAGCAGTTTAAGTGAATGCAAAAGTTTTTAGAAATCAGAAAATAACAAGCTTGTACATATCGGGGGTTGCCGGGACTCGTGGACGAAGAGGTCGGAGGAGGGAACAAGACGACAAATGAAAATTTGGGATGAAAAAATAAAACTCGAAAGCGCCCAGAACCCTATATCAAACAATTTAGTGACGTTCAAAATAACCGTCGCTATTATTTGATATACTGCGACATATTAAGTTTGTAGTCGCTAAACGTTGTTAAAAATATAGCAACGTTCACCGACTACTCCACGACTTATTTTTTATTATAAAATTGCAGTTGTCGCAAAACGTCGCTGGACGTCGCAAACAGTGACGTCTTGCAACGTTTTATACATATGTTGCCAATATGGAAAATATTGACGACGATTTCTTAAGGCGTCGCTAATTTCGTCATTGATTTGACTTATTTTGGTAGTGTTCCATCTGATCTTGTATCAGTGTGTTGTATTTTTATTGACAATATTTTAATTAATCAAATACATCGAGCCAGAACATGAGCAGCACCTAAGGATTGTATCGAAGATACAAAAGTAGGAGATATTATGCGAAAAGCCATCAAAGTATGAGTTCTTCCTAGATCAAATTGGATTTCTTGAGAATATGGTGACGGGAGATGTCATTACATTGGATCCGAAGAAGATAGGGGCAAAAGAGTCATGGCCTACACCAGGATCATAGTTGAGTGAGAAGTTTTTTTTTCCTGAGATTAGCTTGGTATTACAATAATTTTCTAAAGGACTTTTTTATTATTGTGGAGTCGTTGAACAAGTTAACCATGAAAGGTGAGGATTTTGTTTGGACCAAGGAGCGTATCATTTGACATTGTCCTGACATGGCAAATTTTATCCCAAAAAAATTATAATCCAAGATATATAAATTTAATTTTTAAAAATTGTCATGTCAATTGTCATTTCAGATGTCACTTTAGCAGTAAGGAGGAATCCTTTGGGGTATAAATAGTATTTTTTTTCTAACAAATAATACATTAGCATAGTGTTGCCAGAACTGGACCGGACTGGCGGTCCGACCGCTTTTGCCCAAAAACGGTCCTGTCTAACGTGAATCAGGTTTTTTGAAGAACCATCAGTTTTTTTTTCATAACCGGTTTAACCGGTGAACCGGCCGAACCGGTTCACTATTGAACCGTCCAATTTTGGTTTAAAAAAAACTCAAAAATAATTATCGTGTGAGATTTGGACCATTTGTTCTTGGCTTGATTTTGAGAGACCTTATAGTTGTAAAATTAAACCAAATCAAACATTCGAAGCACCAAACAAACCAAACGAAACCAAACTAAGAAGTAAATGTGGATATATTATCTATTTGAACCAAACTAAACCAAGTTACCTCGGCTGAACCTCGATCTGACATGTACCAAAAAAAATCGGTTCAATCATGGGTCCGATTTTTAAAACATTGCATTAGCAGGCTGTGACTAAAGCTGGAATTAAGACATTAGATCCTAGCATCTCAAAAAAAAAACAAAAAAATAGATCCATAACTAACGATGGCTCGCATAGTAGTACACTAGTACTAATTTTACCACGTCAAACTTGGAACCTTTCTCAATTCTCCAAAGACACACAACTTAGTTGTGCATTGATGAACTAAAGGAAAGACAAATGGCTGAGTGAGTACAAGTACAAGGAAAAAAAACTCCAAAGAGAGGAGAAAGAAACTTGAACACATTGGACATCAAAATGATTGAATAAATAGGAAGATGGAGCTTCAAGTATGAAACAGCTAAGATTTTGTTTTAATTTCAGGGTAGAAGATAAATGTAGGCGGAGCTACTAAATAGAATTTATCATTTCTTGATCCAACATCAAACATAATTTGGTTTGTCTTTGAATTATAAAACACATTGCCGTCATGCAAAATCCAAATATCCGTTACTATATATAGCAGCTAAGCTTATTCTTCTCCTCATTCATTCATTCATCCATCCAAACAACCAACAATGGCTACTCCATTCAACAAATATCTGGCCATCCTTGTTGCTGCCACGGTCCTCCTGGTAGCCAACGCTGGGGATCCCGACAGCCTTAACGACTTCGAAGTCCCACCGACGCTGGACCCAAGCACCATCACGCGCCAGTTCTTCACCTTCACCGGCCTACGCCAACTCAAGAAGCTGAACCTCACCGGAAAGAAGACGGCCGTCGTAACCAAAGTGACCAACAAGGAGTTCCCGGTGCTGCAGGGACAGAGCGTGTCGATGGCGTGGATCAGCTTTCCTGCTGGCGGCATCAACCCTCCCCACATCCATCCTCGAGGCGGGGAGATGTTCCTGGTGCTGAAGGGGACTCTAGAGGTCGGTTTGGTCGATACGACGAACAAGCTCTTTGTGCAGACGCTGCACGAGTCGGATGTGTTTGTTTTCCCCAAGGGCCTGGTGCATTTCCAGGTGAACGTGAACCCCAACTGTACGGCCGTCGCGATAGGGATTTTCGGAAGCTCCAACGCCGGTGCACTGCCGCTGGGGCCGGCGCTGTTTGGGAGTGGCATTGACGTGGACATTCTGGCTAAGGGGTTTAAGACGGATGAGGCCACCGTCTCCAAGATTGTCAAGGGATTCAAGTGATGGGCGGTGCTTGTTCTTCAAGCTGAATAATCAAATGTTTAATTGTTCTTAATTTATGATTGTTAACGGATTTAAGTGATGGGATGTTGTTATTGGAGCTGAATAATCAAATGTTTGTTTGTTAATTGATGATTGTTTTTTATATCATTCACTCAAAAATGTTTTCACTAGTATCGACTTCTATATCCAATGAAAACCTAGATGTTGTTGCAATAGCAGGTTAAGTGAATGCAAAAGTTCTTAGAAATCAGAAAATAACAAGCTTATAGAGATCATAAAGTACCTAGCAATGGAGATTTGCCCGCTAAGTGATTATATCACCATGTTCATCTCTACGCAGTGGCGTAGCCATAATTTTCGTCTAGGAGGGCACGACAATTACTAATAAATTTTTTATAATAAATATATTTATAGTTTAAAAAATATCATATATTTGTTGTATTCTTCTCATTAAAAAAAATCAAGTTCTCCTTTTTAGTCCCACGTTGACTAGGAGTTCTCATATTCGTCTTTATATTAGTTTCTATCACTTACTTACTTGTCAGTTGTTGTGGACTAATCATGTGGGCCACACGTGCGTGTCGTAGCCGCCGTCCTGTCCGGTTCGACGCGCGTAATGTGTACGGCCCACATCCCCGTCCATGTCCCCATTTAAAAATACCAAATGCATCCCCGAAAAAAAAGGTCGTCATCGGACAATTTCGAAAAAATTGTCATTCTTAATGACATCTTTTTTCTTTGTAAGTGAGTTAGGAGGCATTCACATTATATATATAAAAGTGTGATTATATATATAAAAGATGGTGATAAATTATTGACTGTTGTCAATATAGAAATATTTTTTTTTTTTGACAAATAAAACCATTTCATTCAATTGTTCACAACATTACAATCAGACATGTCCAACAATACATAGCTAGAAATACATTGAGGGATCATATCATAAAGTAAAAGAGAATTAGTAGGATTTTGAATTAGAGCTTGTGAAGCAAGCTGGTGAGCACATTGATTGGCAAGTCTTGGAACAAAAGAGAATGAGCTATCCTCAATTGATTCTAGGAATTTTCTGGCATTGTAGATTGTATGACGAGCCAACCATATTGTCGGAGCCACACTGGAAGATATGGCATCGATCAGAGTTTTGCAGCCACCTTCAATAATGATATGATTGAGTTGTTTCTTTTCAACTAATAGCAAAGAGAGATGAACTCCCAGAGCTTCTGCTTCAATAGGTGACCCTCCTTCTTGAGTTTTAGAAATTGCACCAATGAGTTGTCCCCTTCCATCCCTCAAGATTGCTGCAGCTGCCATCTTTCCATCAATGTACGCCCCATTAAAGTTGATTTTCAATTTGTTGTCACTTGGAGGATGCCAAATAGAGTCACTTGCAATATTCTTGGTTGTCGATGAAGAGTGTTGAATCTGATTCATGTTAAATTATTCATATTTTTCCTTCAGGGCTTTGGCTTCTTTGATAATCCTGTCGGTGTTGATAGCCTGGTTCTCAAAGATGAATTTGTTTCTTGCTTTCCAAATAGACCACATTAAGTAGCAGCAGGAATCCACGAGATCCCGATCACCCTCCTTAAGTACACTCGAGATGAAAGAGGAAATAGAACACAGAGGATTGAAATGCCGCAGAAATAAAGGATTTTCTTGCCAAGAAGTACCTATTATAGAACAATGGAAAAGAAGATGGTCAGTCGATTCTTCACGTACCTTGCAGAGCGGGCATAGATCATCAATTTGATTGATCCTTCGATGAAGATTGGATTTGGTGGGTAGAGAGTTCGTGAGAGCTCTCCAAATGAAAATAAGCACTCTTGGACATATGTGGGCTTGCGACCATAACTTCTTCCAATCAGGGAATGAAACAATAGTTGAGGCTTGAGGATCTTTGTTGATAGATTCATGGATGATACAATATGCAAATTTTGTATTTAGAGCACCATCAGAAGTATGCTTCCAGTAAATTTGATCAGAGGAACAATTACTTGATAATGGAATTCTCATAATGGCATCAGCTTCATGTGGGGGGAACGGCAATAAAATTAAGTTCACTTTCCAGCAGAAGTTAGCTCTGTTAATGAGATCACTAACAAGGACAACCCAATTCTTGAAACCTTATGTTCAGGTAAAGTAGGAACCCGAGGATCCGTCCAAATATTTATTTGAGCCATCTCCAATAGACCAGATAACATTGCCATGAAGAAAACTTCTGCTATTTAGGATACTCGACCATACACAAGAATCAGAGGATTTTGGGTGAGCCACCCAGAATGTTGAGGAATGTAGATATTTACTCATAATTAGTTTGGACCAAATAGATGATTTGTCCCGAAGTAATCTCCATGATAATTTGAGCAGCAGAGAAAGGTTGACAATATATGGATCACGAATACCCAGACCCCCTTGGAACTTCGGCTTGGTGATGTTAGCCCAAGATGTATAATGAATCTTCCTCTTGTTGTTGTCTGTCCCCCACCAAAATTCCCTTTAGTGTTTTGAAAGTATATTTGTGACTCTCTTCGGGATGAGGTAGGATGATAGGTAAAAAATAGGAAGAGAGGAAAGAGTTAATTTGATTAGAACAGTACGGGTAGCATGTGATAGACAATTGCGTTTCCATCCAGTAAGTTTACAACTACTAGTTTGAAGTAGATCAGAATATGTGTTCATTCGTTTTTTGGATTGCAAAATTCTATGGCCTAAATATTTCTCAGATGATAACATAGGTTTAACTCCCAAAAGATTTCGATAAAGCTGACACATATGAGGATCAATTCTCTTAGAGAAATATATAGACGATTTATCAAAATTTATTCTTTGACCAGACCATTGTTCAAAGAATTGGATAATGATTTTGATTTGGAGAATATTGTGGAGGGAACAAGTACCAAATAGGAGAATATCATCCGCAAAAGCTAAATAAGAAAATGATATGGAAGATCGATTGATTCTGATACTGTCATAGAGTGAATTCCTTTCCATAATACTGATAAATGTTGACAATATTTCCATACTCATAATAAATAAGTATAGGGAAAGTGGACGCCCTTGACGAATCCCACAACTTGGTTTGAAACTCTGAGAAGGAATACCATTCACAAGAACAGCAAATGTAGTAGTTGTAATGCAATTCATGATAAGGTCATGTGATCTGCCAGTAATGCCAAACCCAAGAAGAGCTTGACTGATAATTTTTCAGTCCAGCCTATCATAGGCCTTAGATAAATCAAGTTTAAGAGCAAATGCACTATTGGAAGGATTGAATTTATATATAGAATGAAATAACTCTGAGCAATGATAATATTATCACTAATATGTCTACCAGGAACAAAAGCGTTTTGAAGAGGGTTAATGAGATTTTGGAGAAATCGACGAATTCTATTCGTGATGATTTTAGATATAATTTTGTAAAGAACATTACAAAGAGAAATAGGTCAAAAATCAGTTGGAGAAACAGGATTGGCAATCTTGGGGATAAGTGTGATATAGGTATGGTTCAACATATTAGGCATAGTACCAGAGGAAAAGAATGTTTGAACAAGTTGGATTACCTCATCACATACCATATCCCAATTTTTCTGGAAGAAAACTGCAGGATATCCATCAGGGCCTGGGGATTTATAGGGACCCATGCACATAATAATCGATTTGATTTCCTCTGCATCTGGGATAGCACATATACTTTCATTATTGGAATCAGTAATCATGTTGAGTTCATATATGATATGATCTGGTACAGGGATAATATCAGACTTCTTGAATCGATCACGGAAATGGGATACAAATTCATAAGCAATCTTATTCTGAGTAGTAGCTGCATCACCATTCTCCTTTTTGATTTTATGAATCATATTCATGTGATGCCTAACAGTAGCAGATAGATGGAAAAAATGTGTGTTTTTATCCTATTCACGAAGCCAAGATATGTTTGATCTCTTCTTCCAATATAAATCTCTCTGCATATGCAATTTGTTGAGCAATAATTATGTTTTACGCTCTTCCTCATAAGAAACATCAGTTAAAGGTTGACCTTGAAGGAACAAAAGTTTATCTTCTTTATACTTGATATCCTTCTCAAAATTACCAATGTGAGCTTTACCCCAAATTTGAAGCTTCGGAAGTAGACCTCTTAATTTAGGGATGATATTCCTCACCTTAACTTCCCCCCAAAGATCAGTGATAACATGTTTAAAATCAACTTCATGGATCCATGCAGCTTCAAAACGAGGAGGACGACGTCTTCTAATGGAAGAAGTTTCCAGCAGCAACAAAATTGGATTGTGATCACTTTTAATACAAGGTAAATGAAGAATAGTAGCTTTGGGATGAAGGGATCTCCAGATGGTGTCAACCATAGCTCTATCAAGTCTTTCAGCAACATTATTCCTGGGTTCTCTACGATTATTTCAAGTAAATGCTGGGCCCGAGTATCCTATATCCATAGCTGCAACATTTTTGAACCAATTGATAAAATACTTATGATGATGATAGTTGAAAGTACTTCCACCACATTTTTCTTCAACACAAAGTATGGAATTACAATCTCCAATACAAATCCAAGGTTCTGTTAGTGATGTAATAATAGATTCAGTTGCATCCAAAAATTCCTTCTATCAGTGACAACAAGAGGACCATATCAGAAGAACATATTCCATATGGTATTAGATTTAGAGTCATGATATGTACAATGGATATAGTTGTCAGTATCAAAAATGATCCTCAATGTTGTCTCAGAACTCCAAAAAAGCAGTAATCCACCCGACAATCTTTTAGAAGAAATAGACTAATATTGGTCAAACCCAAGATCAGCAGCTATTGAATTAGCAGAATTTGACGAACATCTAGTTTCAGATAAGAAAATGATGCTAGGTTTAGATGCATGGAGGAATAATTTAATGGTACGAATTGTCGGATCATTCCTCAATCTCCGACAATTCTAAGATAGAATCGATTAGGAGGCTGTTCGAGGCCAGCCGCGCCTATATCTTCAAACTCATTAGAAAGTATTCTTTTACTGGGTCTAAGAAGCTCATGTTCAGATTCATCCTCTGCACCAACTGGTCGAGCTCTTTTTGAGATACATATAGAGGTCTGCATAGGGTCTATTGTAGAATAAGTAGATAATAAATGCGATGGTTTATGGTGGGATAATGAAGATAGAAGAGAGGAGAAGGTATGAACCATCGTGGGGGATGGAACCAATGTTTTTTTCTTTGAATATATCCGATCCAGTTTAGATTGGGCAGTATTAGTAGGAAACTTGTGAACAGGGGAATTTTGAATGGAGGATGGATACTGTCCTGATCGTAATAGGTAGAGGAGATATACAATTGGCAGGATTTGTAAGTTGTGGTGACGCACTAATAAGTGGTGAGGTTGTATGTGGGTTTTGGGTGGAAGAAATATTATGATTAAGGATGGAGGGATTAGAGGATGTATTAACATGATTCAGAGGGATGGATACATCAAAAATAAGATTAGAAGAAGTATTAGAAGTATCAGAATCATGCACTGAAGGTTCTGTAATAGGATAGATATTATTGGGTTTATCTGTACTATGAGTCACAGATAATTTAGTACCAGCAGATACAGACTCAGGATGAGGTGGGGAGGTAGTTAGGAATTGAGGATTAGTAGGCGGAATAGGGGGTGACGGTTCCAGATGACGCATGGAGACAGTTGTTGTAGTTGGAGGAGGTAGGGATGAGTCATTGGTAGTAATTGTCACCGGAATTGGGGATTTCGGCGATGGACGGGATGATGTTTTAGAATCAGTATGTTTAGTAAATCTCAAAGCATGGGTAACACGAATAGGTTGATCAAACCTTCTATCCAAAAGTTGAGAAAACTGATTTTTCTGATCTGCAGTCCATTTCTCATCTTGCATAGATGTAACCTTATGAGTTTGGAATTTTTGACACCATGACCTAGTCTACCACAAAATAGACAAAATTTAGTAAGTCTCTCGTACTTGAGATCCACATTGCAGAATGAATTATTACCCATTGGAACTCGAAGACTTCTGAACAGAGGTTTGAAAATATTAATTTTAATCTTTGCCCGTGCAAATAAACTCCAGTTGGCAGCATCAGCAATGACTGTAGGCTTAACAGAACCAATTTTAGCCGCCAAGGTTGAGATGAAGTCGATGGTGAGGAGGTTGGCCGAGAGGCCATGAAATTAAACCCAAAACTCTGCTTTATCAAATAAATACTCTTTCGGGAGTTTATTGGGTAATTGTAACTCCCTAAATCCATTTTGTGTAATTCGATCATTTCCTGAATTTTCTTTTTGAAAGTATTGGAGCTTTAGAAGAAAATATTGACTAAAATAAAGTATTCAGGAAATATATTCTTAATTCATATTGTTTTGTTTTAAAAATAAAAGAATTGATTATAAATATTCTTCTAAAGTAATTTTCTATAATGGTGGTTAATTATGTTGTAAAAGTTTTAATTATCTGTTGATTATTTAATGATCATTATTAGTATTATAATATACTACTTTTGATGGAAATTATTTAAATATTTCGTTTAATGCTATTATTACCTACTGATAATTAGAGAATAGACATAGCAGTTTTCTTCTAGTTAACAGTTATTGCTAATTATTGGTTAGCTAGCTAGTTGAAATTAACTGTTAATTGTGAAAAATAGTTTATTACTATTTTCGGATTTATTATATATATAATTGAGAAAGCAGCAACAATTGGTAAATTGTATGTTGGATAATTTGTTCAAAATCTATTGGAGGGAATGTTATTTTCGAAATTCCATTTTTCTAAACTGTTTTGAATTTCATTTTGAAATCTGTTTTCGGTTAAGACTGTTTGGAGAATTGGAGGGAATTTGTTGATTTATTGGAAAAACTGTTTTGATTTGAAATTTTGTTTAAAAATCTGTTTAATTTTGAATTTGAAAACTGTTGCAGACTAATCTAATTTAGCCCCAGATCTAGTTTTAATTACCGTTCTGCCACTGTCCAATAGCCTCTGATCTACAGTTATTCACTACACTGCCATTCTAAAAACACCCCAGATCTACACTAATTTACAGCCATGCCACTCTCCACTGTACACACACACCCTAATTATTTTACTATAAATGTACACGATTCCCAAAAAACTGACACACCACAGTACACTCTCTCTCTCTCTCAGCCACGTCACATTTCCTCTCTCTCTCCTCTCTGGAGGAGGCCGAGCCGCCAGAGTTCGAGCACCCTCGTCATCGCCGGAGTACTACCGCTCCCTCGCCGAAGTACCACCGCCGACGTCACCGGAGTTCGGCCCCACCGCCTCGATCCTCACGCCATCAACACTCAGTGGAGCATCGCTCGTAGTTCGTGCACCGCCATCAGCGTCGCCTCGAGGACTGTGCTATCTCGGTTCTCGTGCTGACGCTCGCGCAGTGAGCCACCTCGTTCAGCGTGCACCGCCATCAGTGCAGCGCCAAGCCCGAGGAGACCCTATCGGCTCTCGTGTGGAGTCTTCAAGAGCCGAGCCGCCGGAGTCTTCGTATAGCCGACCACCGCCGCCACTTCGAGACTCGCCGAGCCATCACCGGAGCCGTTGCTTCGTAGCCGAGCCGACCGGAGGACGAAGCTGCCGGAGCCAGATCTGTCGCCTGGAGCCGAGGATCGACATCCCCGTCGGTCGGTGAGCTCCCCGCCTCGATCTACTCAGAACCCCCTTCTCTTCCTTGTTTCTCTGTAGATCTAGGGTTTCCAGACTAGAACCTAGGGTTTGTGAAGCTGGGGAAGAACCTAGATCTAGGGTTTTCGTCGGTGGAGTTTGGGGAAGACGACCTAATGGAATCTTAGGTTTAGGGTTTCGGTTTTTAGGCTGGAGGAGGAAGATGAAGGTGAGGCTAAGAGTTAGGGTTTGTAGTTCTTGTTCCTAGAACCTAGGGTTTCAGCGAGAGGAGGAGAGGATGGATTTAGGGTTTCGGGTTTGTGACTGTGACAGGAGTTGGGATGGCTCTGTCAACCTAGTTCCGGCTAGGGTTCAGACTAAGCTAGGGTTAGGGTTCCTAGCTATGGAGAGAGTGAAGGCTGGAGGAGAAGACGAAGAGAGAAAGAAGAAGAAGTTGGGGTTAGGGTTACTCGGAGGAGCTGGGTTGCTTCGCCGGAGAAGTCGAGGGCTTCGTCGGAGAAGACGAAGAGTAGGGGCGGACTTCGACTGAGTTCTCGAAACGTTCTGTTCGCTGAGTGAAGAGTGTGAGAGGAGAGAGAAGGTGATCAGGGTTATGTTAGGTTTGTGTGGGCTGGGTCTTTGGGCCAAGAAGTCGGGCCAATAGTTGGGCTGATCGGTTTTTAAGAAATAATTGAGTTAAGTTTTATTAACAGAGTAGGGCTGGGTCTTGTGGGCCGGGCTCTGGGCCAGTGAGCGGGCTGGGTTGTTTGGGCTGTTGTTTTAAAAGATTAAGTCAAATTCATTTAACAGAACTTGGACTGAATTATGGGCTTGAAGTTGGCTGGCCAGTTCAGAGTGTAGGTTTTGAGAGAATGAAGAATAATAGAAGGTTGGGCCGGGCCAGTGGGCTGGACTGAGTGAACGGGCTGGGCTGATTACACTTAGTGTATATGTTATTAGAATATTTTAGTTAGTATTTAGTTACACATTGTTCTGTGGTATTAACTGGATTTAATTGTTTAGATTTATAAAATAGATAGTATCTTTTAGCTAATATTTTGATTAGCAATTAATTGAACTCTTGTTAATATTCTAAAAAATGTTAAATTCTTGATTAAATCATATTACTATTATTTTTATCTATGAAGTTAATAATAATTGACTAGCTAGTAAATATTTAGTTTACTAAATATTCTGCTAGAAAATGTTCTATTATTTTCTAAAATGATTTCCTTATTAAATATAGCTTAAAGTATTATTTTGTTTGGGCTACATTAAACGTTTTCAAAAGCAGTGTTAGTTATTTTGCCTATAAATATTTGAAATAGTTTATTAGTATTTTAGTGATTTGAACTATAATATTTTCCAAATATTATTAGCTAGAATATTCCATTAGCTAAGTTAATGATATTGATTATCTAATTTTGTAATAACTAGTAATATAGTTAATTGATGCATTCAAACCCCTAATAATTGTACAAATATAACAGGTGATCTACAACCATGCAGTACTACTCTCGTGTAACCAAACCGAGGCAAGTACACTGACTTGACTTGTACCTTGTTTTCTGTCTTACCTTCATGTGCCATGTTCTCATATCTGACACGAATTACACACGATTGTCTTGTCTCATTGTTCATTTCTTGTGCGTCATTGTTCATTACGGGATTGGAGGAAATATTAGCTTTTGTGTGACCACACCCAACATAGGTATTGAAGATAGCCTAATCGTACACGTCACGTACGATGAAGCCGTACCATGTAGAATTGACTCATTGATTGATTGATTGATTGCTCATAAGCCGGTCACACATTAGTTTTAATATTTCAAAATTATCACAATTGCATATTGATTGTCGTGATTGATTGCCTTGTACTTTGATAGCCGTGTTCATTGTCTAGCATATTGATTGTCATCCATTGCCTGCAGTTTTTACATTTCATTTCTGGTACCACAGTTTCAGTTTTATTTCATGTTCTAGTTTTCTGGTATTCTAGTTTCACCTTGTACTCTGGATCACAGATTACATTGTATATTGTCTAGTCAGGGTTGTACTTTGCTCTTTTCCTGATAGGATCGTTGCAGGTGAGTGGAAGATTACATGGAGCTGGTGATTGCTTGGACATTGCAGCTTTTATTTATTTCAGTTTATTTTTCTGGAGATTGTATCTTAGAGATTCATTTATTGTATATTATTTCATTTGACCGGATTTGTCTCCGGCTGAGTTTGTATTTTAAAACACTTGATGGATATTGGTGATTCTGGGAACGTTATAAAAAGCTGTGTTTTGGTTTACATTACATTGTGACTTTGAGTTTTCCTTAGTATTGTACAGCTTACTTCGTCGTGTCCAACGACAAAGGCTGGGCGTGTCCGACTCGTATCCGATTATTCGGGAGCGGGTCGTAACAGTAAACACCTTTCAAGAATAATTTGATGATTACTGAACTTCCACGGACCATTATCCATAGTGTAATCAAGATCATCTGCACAATCAAGCTTAGCAGAGAATGATCCTTTGAAATATTCAGATACCTTAACATTGCCTTGATGCTTCCACAGTTTTGACACAGTGGCAATGATAATGTGAGGTGGGTATTGCTTTTTGGATAGGATTTTGGAGAAGATATACTGCTGCCATTCTGCTTGAGGATTGGAGAAGGAAGTAGGGGCAGATTCCTGATAGGTGGATGTAGTAGATGAGAACAGGGAACCAAATTTTTCTAATACTTCAGAAAAAGTAGAAGATTCCATAGCAGGGATGTAAACAGGATAAGGTAGAACAGAGACACAAAACAAGAATGGAACTGAATATTCTGGGATATGAGAAAAGTATGGGTGACTAATTGATATAATGGAGAAGATAATGATAGAATGGAGAAGAATATGGAAGAATGATGATGGCGGAGAAGAGTATGGTGGAAAGGAGAGGATGGAAGGAAAGATATTAGGGAAGGATGTATGAAGAATGGCGGAATATCCTGGAAAGGAAGAAGATGGTCGCCATGAGAGCGAGGCTGATACTAGCGAGAAGAAGATACAACAACACAGCCTTGACTCAAAAAACATACTTAGAAAATATATCTTATGAACATCACTTTTTTTAGAAATATATCTTATGAACATCACTTTTTTAGTGATGTATATACTGTTTTACTAATTTCTTTTTGTTCTATGTGCTACTAAGGTAAATCTTAAAAAATAAACATATTTAGAAGCTTCCGTAGACTTTAGCATTTTGATTATAGACATGTTTTTGAAAGTATACTGCTATGATTAGTTGATGTTCTGTTGTTCCCTAAATATATTATTTCACCGATCTGACATTACAATGTTGTTGTAACATCATGATAGTTTTTTCTATGTCCATAATAAAATTATATATATAATATTTCACACAAAAAATATAAACGAAAACTCAAAATTTGAGGGGACGCAGCCGTGCCCCCTCGGCTCCATGTGGTTACGCTACTGTCTCTACGCATTGCATCACTCCCTAACGAGAAATTAATATTATATGTTCTTTTTAGAGAATGGCTTTGTGGTACTCCAAGCGAACAAAGTATTACATATGTACCACATAGTTGAAATACTAAGTTTCCTTTTGTTTAGAAGGATGATATATCAATTTTTTGTGACCAATATCTCATTCATTTATGTCAATATTATTTGCATTCTTTTATATTTAAATGATATTATTGGACAATACAAGATATTGGAATTAGGATATTCAAATCCATCAAAATATAACTTATGGAAGAAAATAACAAATATAGATTGAACAAAATATGAACAGTCATTCGAGCCACTCGAAATATGTGGTAGGGTGAGATAGGTTTATTATTATTATTATTATTATGACATGCCTTAACTTTATAAATAAAACTGAACTAACTTCACTACTTCGTATTGGAGTCCAATTTTTGTTCCAGGACGTGCAATACGTTTAGTCACTATATTTCTTAGTTTTAGCCTATCAACTTTGATCCGACTGTGGCATTTAGAATCACTTGATCTTCGCAATTTTTAATTAGATTCTTCTAAAATTTATTAAGATGTTTCTAATGAATTCAAATATTATGATCATGTCGGGTAAACTTTGTAGGCCCCACAACCAGATAGAAAATTGTCCCTTGGTGTTAGAAGACGAAACTTTATAGCCAAATTAAGGTTTAAAGGGAGTGGAAAGAGAAGAAAACTTCTAGGCAAGTCTTAGATCGAAGAGTTTGAGTCCATGGTAGAATTATCGTCTCTTCAGGATTAGAAAAGTTATCCCTCCTTTTGCAATATTTATTTTTGTTTGTTGGCGTTGATCTCTTGAAACCTTAATGTAATTTCATAGGGCAAATAAATTGTCAAGTCTATTTTTGTTCACCCACCAAACCTAGATGTGATGTTCACTTTCCAATAAAAATATGACACGTGGTACAATACCACTACCTAGATTACCATAAATAATACTCCCTCTATTTCAGAATAAGTGTCTCATTAGCAAAATGCACGCAGTTTAAGAAATCTCCACTACACTACTTTTTACACCTTTGTTTCCATTCTACCCTTAACAATAAGATTTTCATAAATCAGTAAGTATTGTTTCTTTCTAAGATGCTTTAAATAAAATCTTGGATTTATTCAATCAATTTTGGGTTTTACTCCCATTTACATAAATGTTCAATTTCAGTCAAATTTTTATAAGAACCCAAAATGAGAATTGCCACCAATTTTTTCCTCCAAATTGAACTTCCCTCCATAGAGTTTGCATCAAATTTGAACTTCCCTACATAGATTTTGTTAGAAATATGGTATGGAATGACAAATTGGTGTTCTTGCGCCTTAGATGTTGAATTACCTTCGCTCGGTTGAACATTTAAGTCGAATGTTGTCGTTCTCTTCTTAAATTCGTAACTTCTGCTACCATTGCAATCCATGGTGCTAACTTCAGGATAAATGGAGTATGTGAACTATGGAGTTGAGGTTGGATTCAAGGATTATATTATAAAGGTATTTTTGGAGTAGAAGATATGTTAACATCAAATTTTCAGGTAATAAAAACATAGAAACTTGGACTGCTCAACTTCCTAAGAGTTTTTATAAGATAGATGGAATGTGAAAAAAGTGGAGAAAATGTAGTTTTGGAAGTTCAATACCAAAGTATGAACAATTCAATGCTAAAGGCCATAGTTTTGGAAGCGGGTCTACTAGTGATCGTTCAATTGACCGAGCTGCCTTAGGATTGAACCGTGAGTTATATTGAGTTTCTGTTTGAGTTTTTCAATTCAAAAATAATTCTAGTTATTTTATGCAAAAAAAATTCACAATTTCCAACACGTATAGATTTCACATACTACGTCCATTTTTTGTGCTAGCTCATTTTTGTTCACTCACCAAAACTATGGTGTTTGTTCACCCTCCACTAAGAACGTAACACATGTCAATTCAGCCAATATAAAATTATTTTGGGAGTGGTTTTGTTCAACCACCAAAGTGGTTTTCAATTTTTAATTTGACACGTGTCATGTTCTTAGTGGAGGGTGAACAAATACTATAGTTTTGATGAGTGAACAAAAATGGACTATTTTTGTGCAGTTTATGCAAGCGCTTCACAAATTGAGTAAGCTTTCTGAATATATACTCTAATAGCATTAATTATTTTTAGAGATCCCACAATCAACTTTCGATTTGTTTAGTTTTCTGGAATCCTGACACAATTCTCTATGACATACTAAAATTTAGTTTTAATTTTTAATTAATGTTTTTTAAAGTTTTAGAATTTTCTAGTAACCCCCTAGAAACGATCGAAAAACGATCTTAGTCTAAAACTTAGATTAGCCAGTACTTTTATCCTAGAGAACTTTTTGACAAATAATCGATTCCTTCTTTGTTTTCTCGTTGACGAACAATCGACTCCTCAATTGTATGGTTTGTGTGCCAGGAACTACATGGATCAAAATTGAATTTTTGTGACCATTATGACTAATTTAGGTATACTTGCATCTATATATAATGAATAGGATACATAGATTTAGACCTAATTAGACTCTAACCCATACTTAACTTGTTAGCTAAGTAACTTCCAACTAGAAAATGTAACTTATGATATAATATATAAACTATTACGTAAATTATTTTGCGGGGATTTTGTGTAGCGTTTGTGGTTATGCTTGATGCTTGGGGTTTGGTAGCTTGAGGACGATGGTCGTTTGCAGCTGAATATATAGTTACCTTCTGTCTAAAGAGTCACACAAGTACTTACTAACCAACTTTTATTACTATCATATTTGTTACTATAGTTTGTTAAGCTTTCTTCCATGTTGCTAATCCATGATATATGAGGTCTGCAGGAAGAGGCTGGGACGTTGACACTTCAGCCCTGACAACCAGATGAGAGTTAAAAGTTTCCCAGTCCCTTCTCTAACAGTTCAAGGACATATGCAAATTACATCAGAAGAAGAGAAAGCTCCAGCATAGCATCAGGAGCAAAGTAGAGAGGACCATCATTGCCTACTCAGAGAAAGAGGATCACTCGACACCAACTACAACAAAGAGGTTCTCAGCAACGTGGGCATGATTTTTCTTTGACGCTATAGAATGAAAAGACATATACAGGGTCATAGATCCATTACAAGTTATTGCACTTTTTATGTCAGAGCGTCACATTCATTTATGCTCGTAGAATTTAATAAAACATAGCTTGATAACTGAACCCCTTAGTAAAGGTCTTAAGATTCCAATCGTTGGGGGTATTTTCCGAGTTAGTAACTTGTAAGGATTTCCATGTAGTCATATGTGGCAGAGAGATGCGAGCCAAACTATTTGTGATGTTTTTTGATATGGTTTTCGGAATGGATTCGTTGGGCATGTATCACGAAACGATAGACTGCCAACGAGGTTTTGTTTTTTTCTAGACTTACAGAAAACCAGAGTTTGAGTATGCTACAGGAGCTAGAGAGTTGGGTAGATATGGATCTTAGTAGGAGAGGAGGTACTATAACATCCAATTATATTGGAGTTCATGGATAGGGGTGAGTATTCGGTTTATTCGGTTCCAACCGAACCGAATAACTGAAAACCGAATTGGACCGAAACCGATTAAGCAAAACCGAACCGAATTGGTCAATAACCGAACCGAACCGAATTAAATAGTTTCGATTTTCGGTTTATTCGATTTTTGGGTTTATTTGTGTTTTTTTGTTAATATATATAATAACTATAACTATAACTATATATATATATATATATATATATATATATATATATATATATATATATATATATATATATATATATATATATATATATATATGGGAGCGGATCAAAAGCCCCCTTAGAAAACCCCCCAAAAACCCCCCTCACTCTAATTCGTAATATTAATGTTAATATTAATGTTAATATTAATGTTAATGTTAATATTAATGTTAATATTAATGTTAATATTAATTTTTTTATTTTTTTATATTAATGCTAATGTTAATGTTAATATTAATGTTAATGTTAATGTTAATGTTAATATAGATTTTAATGTTTAGTTTAATGTTAAGTTTAGTATTTAATGTTAATATTAACATTAATATTAACATTAACATTAATATTAACATTAAATTACGGATTAGAGTGAGGGGGGTTTTTAGGGGATTTTCTAAGGGGGGCTTTTGATCCGCTTCCTATATATATATATATATATATATATATATATATATATATAAAAAAAAAAAAAAAAAAAAAAAAAAAAAAAAAAAAAAAAAAATATATATATATATATATATATATATATATATATATATATATATATATATATATATATATTATTCGGTTTTCGATTTTGGATCGAAATCCAAAACCGAAACCGAAATCGAATAAGAAAATTTAGTATTTTCAAAACCGAAACCGAACCGATTTTTTTTAAAAACGAACCGAATCTCTTATTCGGTTCGGTTCGATTCGGTTTTTGGTCCGAAACCGAATAATGCTCACCCCTATTCATGGACGTATTTTCAAAGAATTTGAATCCTATTATGAGATAGAGAAGGGGAGTTCTCTATCGACTTGGTGTCAGAAACAACATCAGCAGCATAAAATATCTATCGGATCAACATGAAAAAGATGAAGAGCTAAATAGTAGTTAGTAGACTTGTAGAGTAAACGACTCATGCGGCAGAGCGTTTCACCCTGGGAGGCTTTAGTTTTATTTGTGCCAGAGAAGGATGGATTAGTGAGGATATGCATCAATTATTAGACGTTGAATGCTTTAAATGTGAAGAATAATTAGCCATTATCGGGGATTGGTGATCTATTTAACCAACTGAGTAGACCATTTATATTTTCAAAGATAGACTTGAGAACCATATATCACCAACTCAAGGTGCGTAAGAAAGAGATCCTGATGTTTTTAGAACTCGGTATGGTTATTGAGTTTCTAGTGACGCCATTCGGGTTGACGAATGCTCCAAGTTTGTTTAGGAACTTCATGATAGAATCTTGCATCAGATCTTGTACCAGTGTGTTGTATTCTTATTGATAATATTTTAATTTATTCAAATACACCGGAGGAGCACGAGCAACACCTAAGGACTATATCGAAGATACATAAGTGGGAGATATTATACAGAAAGTTGTCAAAGTTTGAGTTCTTCCTAGAACAAGAAGGATTTCTTGGGTATATAGTGACAAAAGATGACATTGTAGTGGAGCTGAAGAAGATAGAGGCAATATAGTCATGGCCTACTCCATGATCATAGTTGAGTGAGAAGCTTCTTTTGAGATTAGCTTGGTATTACAAGAATTTTCTGAAGGACTTTTCAAGGATTGTGGATCAATTCACTACCAAAATAAGTCATATTGGCGACGAGATTAGCGACTCCGGTTAAATACGTCGCTAAATTTTTTGTATTTAGCGACAAAATATTATTACGTCGCTGAATGTCACTATCAGCGACGTTTAGCGATTGTTCGCAACACGCATTATGGTTTAGAAAGCAAATGTCGCGGTTCAGTCGGAGAACGTCGTTATCAACGACGTTTAGCGACTCCTTCGCTAGAATGTCGCCAATATGTTAGTGAACAACGACATTTTTTACCGGACGTCGCTAACTTATTTCATATAGGGTTCCAGACCGATTGAATTTTCATTATTTTCTCCCCCAAAAATTTCATTCTCCCGCTCTTCCCCAAATTTCTCTTCCCCTCCCCCTCTCGTCTCCGATGACCCCCCTCCCGGCGACCCCCTTCCTCCGGCAACCTCCCTCCCCTCCGACATCCTCGTCGCCGCTCCTCCACCATCGACCCCCATCGTTCCCTGCCCTGGCGACCCCGACCCGACCCCGACCAGGTATCCCTAACCCTAACCCTATCTCCCACTGACACGACACAGACACACTGACACAAACATACAGACACGACACATGACACGCTAACACACACACACACACGCTGACACAGACACACACACAAGATAACACAGACACGCACACACGCTGACACACACACACATGCTGATACACACACACCCACGCTGACACAGACACTCCTAGAAATTAATTTTTCTTCCTAATATTATCAAAATATTATTTATAAATTTAAATTTAAATTTATTATATATATTTATATTTAAATTAAAATTTATAGAAATTTAATTTAAATAAATTTTATGAATATATGTGAATAAAAGAGGAGAGGTTCTGTTATGCGAAAGAAAAATAAAGAAAAGTTTGATTATGAAAAGAAAAAATTTAAAATTAATATATATATATATATATATATATATATATAATAATTGATGATATACATACGGCTTAGATATAACAATTTCGAAGTACCATTTGAACAAATAGGAATCCCCTTCCTTACATGATTTTTTCTTCATATAGATAGATATAGGATCTATGGGAGAATTACTTAGAAGTACATTTTGTGCAAGTGAGAGGTGTGTATTTAGCAACGTTTGAGTGAGGGATGAGTGAGCTAGTGAGGGTTAATAATCTATATAGATAGATACATATATAAGGGTATAGAAATATACAGTTATAAGTTCTAGCTAGGTATCGCCAAGTATTTCATGGTAAGTATATTTCATGGTAAGTGCGCATTTATATTTGTGTGTGCTACTAATGGATTTATACACATTCATATTTGTGTACTACTAACTGATTTTGATATCTAATATACTAAGGAGCATGGTTTAAAGTATCGGTCGATATCGATCAGATACGGCCGATACCGATACGGTTTTGCATATCCCGATCCGATACCGACCACCGATCCGATACGGTTTAAAGTTAATTATTTGCTTTTCGATATCGTCGATACCAATACTCATAGGAATAGTCTGATACCAATTCCGATATTGATACTGTGAACCTTGCTAAGGAGTATCCTAGTACATAGAGTGTATAGAATATCCTAGAAGTGTAGCTATGATTGCACTACCAAAATAAGTCATATCAGCGATGAAATTAGCGATGCCAAGGTAAAACGCCGCTAATATTTGTGGAATTAGCAACGCCAACAGTAAACGTCGCAATACGTCGCTGATAGCGACAAACAATGACATATTACGACTACCTTTAGTGTAATAAAAACCAACGTCGTTGATGCGTCGAAAAACGATGCCAGTTTTATTAGTTCTGCGACGTTTAGCGTCACAAAGGTTGTGACATCGCAGAATATTAGAAATATATCGACGTTTTGCGACGTATTTACAGACATCGCTAACTTGCTGTTACTAGGGTTCCTCGGTTCGATTTTTTATTTCTTCCTCTCACCAAATATTAAGTTCCCGCCCCTCTTCCCCCGACCTCGACGACAGCCCGACCCCTTTCCCCCTGGCGCCGCTTAAACCCCTTTCCTCCGCCTCCGGTCGATGCCCCTCCTCCTCCTCCTCCTCCACCGCGAGGAAGTTCTCCTCCTCCACTGCGAGGTCCTCCTCCTCTACCACCGAACTCCTCCTCCTACTCCTCCACCACCACCACGAGCTCCTCTAAAGGTAAACCCTAACCCTAATTAATGTGGTTTTTGTGTCCAAAATGGACACGGGGACACAGCACGACCCCGTGTTCACTAATACACTGTGTTCGTGTGGTTTTGGACACTTTGTGTCCATTTGTTGGACACGCGGATACCCCCAAGCATGCACACATATGTATTTCACCTCTGTACACTTAATCCTGTACTTACACTTGTGTATTTTCGTATTAATTTGGATTTGCATATTGGGTTTGGGTTTCGATATAGTGTTTGATACATTGGTTCACCTTGCAACATATCCTACACTTAGAGACGTTTAGTACACAACTAATTATTTTATCCTAGTTTGCAACTGTACTTTTGGATAATCTAGGTATATTAGTTTACCAATATCCCCAATGGTCGGAGATTTTAAGGATCGCTGCATTGCAAAAAAAGATAGCAACACCTACTTGGAAAATAACAAACCACTATGCAAGAATTAAGACAAAAAGAAAATAGTATTTTATGGTGACTTTATCACCAGGAAAAATTCTAGTATATATTAATTGATTAATACAAGATGAATTGCAATATTTGTTGGATCATTTGTCTCAAGATCCAACACTCAAAAATCCCAAGAAAAAGAAGAAGAAAAGAATAAAATGAGATCGCTCAACACCCTATGACAACTCCATGAATAAAGTAGATGATCCTCCATGCAAGTCTTCCTTCATCTATTGTCTTAAATTGTGAGTTCTACAGTATGGTTCTCTTTATAGAATTGGTAGGCTATCTCCTTGAATCTCCTCAATGAAAACACATAAATGACATTCCCTTATCCTTCATAAATAGGCCAAGAAAAACATAATTAGGATATGAAAACCCTTATTAGCCCCAGCCCAATCATGGTCATCCAAATCCAAATTAATACGAAAATACACATATGTGTTTCACCTTGCATTGCATTGGCTTGGCTTTATTTGGTTGGAGGTAGCAAGGTTTGTTGTTAGAATATAGCAGTAGCATTTGGTAGCAGGGACTTGTGTCTTATTTTAGACAAGAAGGGTTTCCTATTTTTATAGGTAAGATGGCAACATGTGTAAGGGAACATATAGGTGTGTGTTTGTGTTTGAAAGGGAGTGTCACAAGAGTAAGACGTGAGCATGTGTTAGTATTTTGAGTTGTGAGAGTGTTTATTCTATTGTGGTTAGTACCAACTGGAAAGTGAGGTTAAAAGAACATGGAAACTATGGTGTGGTTGTATACATCATGTATATGTATGTATGTGCTAGTGGGAGAAAGGGGGAGGGTTAACTAGTACCAGGTATTTGGAGAGGAGGGAGAGTTTAGACTAGTATATAGCAGTACACTAGGGACAGGATTAGGCTTGAGATGGGAGAGGGTAAACCATTGTGTATATTTAAGTAGGTGTCAAAGGGTCTGTGGATGTGTCTAAGAGCAAGGAGTAACAGTTAGAGTATAGAGCAGTTGAGAGAAAGATATATAGAGGGGGAACCACGATGTACATACTTGTCTACCTAGTGTCTTTTTAGTATATATTTCAATGTTTAGGATATGTCATGATTAATACGCATATTACTTTTACAAGTCTTTCAACAATGTACATGTATCTATCTTACAGAATTATCCTGAAATGGATATGGAGCTAAATTACTATCTGCGGAATCGTTTTTGGATGTACAACCGTCATCTTGATGACATGTGCGGTGTGCGAGATGAATTCATAGCGGGTGTACAATAGTTTCTGCAGTTCGCCAAGGCGTTCCCTCAGTACATGGACGGTACCAAAATTAAGTGTCCGTGTGTGAGATGTCGCAATTTGAAATATCATCCAGAAGTGGAAGTCACATATCATTTATACTCGAAGGACTTCACACCGAATTACTATCAGTGGAGCGCGCACGGAGAACTTGTGTCTTTAGCATCGGAGTATGAGCTTTATGTGGATGTCCACAACCATGTTGCTTATGACGATGGGTTGGTGAATATGGTTTTTGACACGGCCGGGCCTAGTTCCGATTCGGACAATCATGAAGCACCTGAAAAGGCACCGAACGCCGATGCTACAAAGTTCATGAAGTTGCTGGAGAATGCAAGGACTCTATTATATCCTGGTTGTGAGGATCAATCACCTTTGGAGGTGGTTACAAGATTGTTGAGCATTAAGTCTGATTTTAATATGTCGTAAGATTGCAACAACCGACTAATAGAGTTGATTATAGAAATATTGCCTGAGGGTGCTAAGTTGCCTTAAGACTTTTACCGGTGTAAAAGGATGGTGAGATCGCTCTGGATGGGATATAAGAAAATCAATGCATGTCGCAATGGGTGCTTGTTGTACTACAAAGACGACAAGGATGACGATGCCTGTAGATTTTGTGGTGCTGATCGCTACAAGGACAGTGGTAGAGGAAAGTCTGTCGGTGAAAAGAAGCCTACCGATTTGATGTACTACTTGCCGTTGACACCGCGGTTGCAGCGGTTGTTTATGGTGAAGGAAACTGCAGAAAACATGAGTTGGCATAGGCGAGAACAGACTGAAGGAGTGTTGGATCACCCATCTGATGGAGAAGCAAGGAAGCACTTTGATCGAGAGTATCCAGATTTTGCTTCTGATCCGCGTAATGGCAGATTGGGTCTATGCTCCGACGGTTTTACCTTATTTGGACTTTCAGGATCCCATTATTCATGTTGGCCTGTGATCATCACTCCATACAATCTACCACCTTGGATGTGCATGAAGACTCCGTATATGTTCATCACCGTTATTATCCTAGGTCCGAACAATCCGAAAAGGAACATCGATGTGTATTTACAGCCATTAATTGATGAGTTGAATCAGCTGTGGGAAGTAGGTTCCAACACGTACGATGTATCTAGAAAACAAAATTTTCAAATACGGGCAGCACTTATGTGGACCATCAACGACTTTCCGGCCTATGGTATGTAATCTGGATGGAGCACGCATGGTCGTCTTTTATGTCCGTATTGCATGGATCGCACTAAGGCTTTCAGTTTGAAACACGGAGGCAAACCGTGCTTCTTCGATTGTCATCGACAATTTCTGTCGAAGGATCATCCGTACCGGAGGAACAAGAATGCTTTTCGAGCTGGCATTGTGGAGAAGGCTAATCCCCCGCCAAGGTGGCCCGGA
Organism: Iris pallida; assembly: GCA_029216955.1. Taxonomy (NCBI): domain Eukaryota; kingdom Viridiplantae; phylum Streptophyta; class Magnoliopsida; order Asparagales; family Iridaceae; genus Iris; species Iris pallida. Next base: position 6,900,429 of record JANAVB010000599.1, on the reverse strand, counting down.
TATACGATATAGGAAGAGGTAAAATATTTACCAAGGGCTATTGAAGAGCCTGCTACGGGCTACAAGTCTGACGGATTTTGTCGCACTCATAACTGGACGAAGACGAGTATATTCTAGGATCTGCCATATTGGAGCACTAATTGATTAGACATAACCTTGATGTCATGCATATCGAGAAGAATGTGTTTGACAACATAATTAATATTACAATGGACGTAAAGGGGAAGACAAAAGACAATCCAAAGGCTAGATTGGACTTGGAAGAAATATGTAGACGTCCTGTATTATATTTGATAGAGGAGGGGAATGGGAAGTTGAAGCAGCCTAAGGCAATTTTCTCACTGGAGAAGGAGGATAAAGTCAAACTTTGTAGGTGGATTCAAGCGGGTATGTTTCAAACTTGAGAAGATGCGTCGACCATAAGGAGAATAAACTGACAGGTATGAAGAGCCATGATTGTCACATATTCATGGAGAGGTTAATTTCGATTGTATTTCGGGAATTCTTATCCCAGGTTGTTTGGGATCCATTGACCGAGCTTAGCATATTCTTCAGAGATCTTTGTTCTACTAAGTTGCTCGTCGATCGTCTAGAAAAGCAGGAGAACGATATTGCGGTAACACTGTGCAAGCTCGAGAATATATTTCCTCATGGATTCTTCGACTCCATGGAGCATTTGCCAATTTATCTTTCCTATGAGGCACGTATTAGTGGTGTAATGCCTATGGTTCGTATTACATATTCTTGGAATACGTGTACGTATTTTATTCTTGTATTGCATGATTTCCTTCTGGGCTTGGTTTATTCCTGGTTCGACTTGGCTTGGTTTTGATTGGGTTCATGATGAACCCAAGGTGAACCCCCTACCTACCACCACCATTTGTATTTATTAGCCCTCTTCATTCTCTCTCTTCATTAATCTCTTCTTCTTCTTCCATTTACTCCCTTCACCTACTAGAGAGAGAAAAGAGAGGTCTAGGCAAGTGCAACTTGCTTCCACAAGAGAGCCCATTTTTATTGTTCCATTAGCTTTTCCTCATATTTCTAAGACACATTAGAACTTGTCATTTTCCATTTTGAGGCTTTAATTTTTGTAGATCTAAAAATTAGTTATTTTTGGATTTTGGTGGTTTTGATCTATCAAACTTCTTTGTTTTCAAGTTTTGATGGTTCCATGTTATAGAGAATTTTATTCTACCCAATTTTGACCTTTGAAAAGTTAGATTTGGACTTATTTTGACCAAGTCATGGACTTTTGAAGCTTTGGGTTCAACCATGGAGTTCTTGCTGATTTGGAGAAGACAGTGAGCAGTGCGCGGGCTTTTTAGCTTACGCCACTGAGTTGCACGCGCTCTTTAGTGCAGCGCAGTCCGACTCATACGCTGCCTTTTGGAAGCGTATGTCTTGTATATGCTGCCTTGGCGAGGAGTCGTATGGACGTCATACGCTGCCTTGACAAGGAGTCGTATGGACCTCATACGCTGCCTTGACAAGGAGTCGTATGGACCTCATACGCTGCCTTGATGAGGAGTCGTATGGAGTACATACGCTGCCTTTTTGGAAGCGTATGTCTTGCATACGCTGACCTGAGCGTAGCTTGACCTGAGCGTAGCCTGACCTGAGCGTAGCTTGACCTGAGCGTAGCTTGACCTGAGCGTAGCCTGACCTTAGCGTAGCCTGACCTGAGCGTAGCCTGACTTGAGCGCAGCATGATTACCCTAGATCTTCTATAGCCCTGTATATTGATATTTTATTAGATATTTAACGTCCATTTTATATCCTTACGCCTTTTGTCCTGAACTTGATAATCACGAATTTACTTGATATGTTTGTAATTGATAATTGAGCATGACGTGATAGTGACCCGTAGTGGTGCACTCCTGACATAATAACCTGACATGACCTGATAGTGGCCCGTCGTGGCGCACTCCTGACAAGTACACTTGGCATGATAATCTGACATAATTATCTCGAATAGTTGTTGCGACGGCTACCTGACATGACATGACCTGTATAATTAATCTGGACACCGTGGACGATTGTGTTTGTATAAATAAACCAGTCCTGTCTTGCATCATGTCTAGGACAGGGACTCCTGAGTACCACGGTCAGGAGTGTCACGCCCCGATCCCGCAGAGTCCTTTCGTCCTCGCTTCGGACTCTTTGGGACCGTTCGTCCTCGCTAGGACGTGATGCCGTACAAGCCTAAGTTGCGCTTGCACAAGGCCAAGACCTGAAGCAAGACAGGATAGACAAGATTGACAATACGCAGCAGAATGTATCGCAGATAATTGAAGCAGCAGCAGACAGATTTCAGAATACAAGTATTGAACACAATGGTAACAAGAAATAATTCTCTTTATTGATTTATTTGAACAGATTACAAACTCTCGATTCTCTCAGATACAATGTTACATTCTCTCAGAACTTTACAGATTACAATGATCCCGTTCCCATACATTACATCCTTTTATATACAAAACCAAAGTCTTGCAACAGATGTCATCTCTTGGCATCTCTTCTGATTTCTGGCTCCTTAGGATGAGGCACAGGCTATCGCTTCAGACTATCCTTCTCGATGCATAGTGCACCTGCATGCAGACTGATGGTGGATCAGTATATCAGCATACTGGTGAATTGTGGACAAAGAGCTACATTTGTCTGAAACGATCACTGTTCATTTAGTGAGAAAACGTTTCTTGTGATGTGATCTTGCTAGTTTTACCTAGATTCATTCCATGCATACAGAGTCAGTTTACATATCTTTTGAAAACACATCTTTGAAAAGCCAACATTTCATTTTAATTCAATTCAGGCATACAAGGGACTATTCAATTCTAGCACGATGACTATTCATTTGTGCAGTGCGCAGCATGTTTCATAAGCATATCATTTCATTAGGGACAACATCTTTAGCATTCTTTTCTCTTGTTCAAGACAATCTTAGGGTCAGATTACAAGCATGATATTACATCTTTTCTTTAGTGGAGCATAGCACTTCTTGGTAACAGATTAATCTTTTCAAGCAATTCATATAGCAAACTCAAGCAATACGTGTGTATCACTTTTCAGTGATTCTTACCATAGCCGACCGTCCATCCCTGCACAAGACAAGGATTAGCGTAAACATTATAAACCAATAGTATTCCCTGTTCATCTCTGCATTGTTAGCTCTTAGTAAAATATTCTTTTGACTCTTATCAATATGCAGCATGACAATAACTCTTGTGGTCCATGGGCAATACCCATATTAGCAGTCGAAACTTCTTGCCCAACTACTAACAGACTGACACCCCCTCTTAACTGTGGGGACTTCTAGCCCCAGGTGTCATGTTCTCTCCTAGGCCGATCGACTCCGGGCGCCCCCAGAATCGATCGAGAGATTACCACTTGTGCACAAGCCGTCTAGACCAATGCAAATACAACTATCATATAAAACAATCATGCATCAATCAAGCAACTTGCAAACATATTCATCTTCTTCTTTTCATGCCTTTGCAGATATACGACACGTTCAATTCGTGCCTTTCTTTTGTTCAGGTCAACATGTACAAGTCCGTCTGTACATGGCAATAATTCTCAAGCATACTTAACAGCAAGCAATTATCAAGCATTCAATTCGATTCATTTGACTTCTCTTATCCTATCAAGCATGACAAGCATCATTTCAGTTCTTATTAGCAGGCAACGAGTCTTCTTATTAGTATGCAGATTATTTCTTTTCTTGTTCTTAGCATGGTAAGGTTCTCTTTATCAAGGCAACATTCATTTCTTAGCGAGGCAACATGTGAATTCTCTTAAAGCATACTCAATGATTTACCATCTTGTTATTAATAAAAGCATTTAATCAAAAACTCAGATTCTTAAGGCGTAAGCGAATCAGCAAATGAGACTTCGTCCACTCACCCAGATTAATCGTCTTCTGTTGCAGAGTCAACAATCCGATCTTTCTGTCTATCTAGTGCCTTCGCAGAGCGGGACACTACAAGGAGTACCTACTAAAATGGACTAAGGCTAATAACTAGATTAATACATTAGTCATGACGAGATTTTCTAGCTACAGGCAATCCCGTTACCTGGGCACGCCTTAGGATCTGTAGCCTGCCGTCGAGTAGGGCACATTTCCAGCACACTGTCATGTGTTGCACCCTTCAAGCTATCTAAGGGTATATTCGTTTTCTGGACGATGTACCCACCTGAATTCAACTCTAATCTTTTAACCCGGGTAACCTGGATGGTCTGCAGGGCTTGTGGCTGTGGAATAATCTTACTGTATCTTGTTAGTAATTAGGCTTGTGACAACCCTAGTTAGTTAAAGTATCAAGCCGTAATTCTTGCTTGGCCGTGAAGTGATTGGACGGAGTCTAACCAATCTAGTCTTGCCCTGATCCTGTTCCAGATTATTGAATGACCAGAATGCTTGTATTTATTTTACCGATAAATGGTAAGAATTCTAAGTTCTGTTCAGACGAAGGGTTACAACCCCGGTCCTTGTTTGGTTTACGGGTTGTAACCTGGTTATCTGAATAGTTTTATGGTTATCTCGTCGTATATCATCCTGGTGTATTTTCTTTATTTCCAGTTCTTACTCTTATTTATATCTTGTGCTGATTGCTGGTTTTGGTTCTTAAGTGAAGCCTCCTTTGTGGCACTTGCTCTTTCTGGGGTCTGACCCAGCTGGTTTTGTGTGGCCAGATTTCGGAGCAGCTCCAGAGGATCTACCGACCTTCCAGCCAGATGGTGGCCACTAGACGGAACCCTGGCAACGAGTGGGTTATTTTTGGCTCTCCCACTCTATTGTAAAAATATTCTTTTGAGGCGTTTAGCCGACGAGCACCTGTTTAGCTCGATTGCACTTACTTACTGTCTGCCTACGGGCTGTAACATGATTAACAGATCCTAGGGTTGATCATATATGACTAAACTCTTGCTAGTCCTGACATTTTGTAACGACTAGCTTCATGATCAGCTGAATATGTAATATTTGGGATGCCTTATTATTGTATATTTAATGATCATACATCTTGTGACTTTTACTTACTTGCTTGTGATTGAGACACTAGGCTTGTTCATGACCATAAGAGACTGTTGGCTTGTAGATAAACCCTCATGTATCTAGACAGCCGTGACCGTATAGCGAGATGGATTCCATTTCATATACGTAGTCGGCTATGTCTGCCTCCGCTCTCCAGTATTCTGGTTCTGGGGCGTGACAGGTGGGCCCGTCGGTTATCGGTGGATGTACCCATTTGAGCGACATTTAAACCACCTAAAGAGGAAGGTGAAAAATAAGGCTCGGGTCGAGGGTTCTATTTGTGAAGCCTATATTCTCGAGGAGATTATAAACTTTTGCTCGACGTATTTCAAACCTCATGTTGCTACGAATAGAGCGAGGGCTCCGAGAAACAACGACGAACCATATCAAGAATCTAATGATGGAATACTGAAAGTATTCAATGCGTCCGGAAAGTCTTCAAAAAAAATGAAGAAGAGATATTTGAATGACGAATTGCTAAGGGCTGCTCAGTTGTATATATTACTCAATTGCGACGATGATGAAGTGGAGAAGCTAGAGGGGTAAGTAATTAATGATGAGTTTACGTCATCTCAATGTAATAGTATAAGCTAATAATATTGTACTAATCGGCGGTTGCTTCGTTGTTTTTTAGTACATATAATAATGAGTTGAGGTTGGTTAGACCCTACCTAACAGACGAAGCATTATAACAAGAAATGAGACGTCATTTTCTTTCTTGGTTGAGCGAATATGTAAGCAACTCGGTAATTACTGGCCTCTTCTAATGCAACTGCGTAATAAAAAACTTATTATCTCTTCTTTGGTATTCAGGTCGATCGTCTAATTTCACCAGAGATTGAATTAATTAGAACTCTTGCCAAGGGACAAATTACTTTTATTAAAATATGGCCAAGTTACTGTGTCAATGGCTTTAGGTTCAAGTCGACAAATGCTCCGATCAGAGACAGCTTCCTGGATCTTGATTCCACGAAAAACAGTTGTTTGTGTATCAAATCTTCGAACTACAAAGACGTCGATCCAGGAAATGATTTCTTTGGCATCTTATGAGATATTGTGGAGTTGACATATAATTATGACAAAGAACCAACAAAGATCGTGTTGTTCAAGTGTGACTGGTTCGATCCGATTGAAAATCAAGGTTGGAATATTGACAAGCATGGTCTTGTGGATATAAACTACAAGCGTAGATATCAAGGCTACGAACCATTTGTCCTATCAACTCAGGCTCAGCTCGTGTACTTCACATCTTATCCGAGACGGGAAGCAACGAAGTCTGACTGGTGGGCAGTATGCAAGACTAAAGCTATAGATACTTTTGATGTTAACGAAAAAACTTATCAGGAGGAAGAGCTACCTCTTGTAACTAATATTGTTGATGTGGACTCCACAAAAGTTACGCAATACACGACTAATGTAGAAGATGTAGAATTATTCAAAGAGGAAGGCGAAGCCGACGAAGGCGAAGATGAAACTGAAGATGAGGAGGAGGAAGAGAAAGATGAGGTCAAGGAAGACGAACAAGATGAATATTCTGAAGATAATTGAGAGAGATGTACTTTTATTTTTTAGATGTTTCTTTTAGAATGTACTATCTGGACTTAGATGTTTCTGGTAGAATATACTATTTGAACTTAGATGTTTTTTGTAGAATATACTATCTGGACTTAGATATTTCTTATAAAATATATCATCATATGTTGTCTTGGTTATTATCTTGTCGTTGTTGTACTTTCATATTTCTAATGTACTATTATTTGTTGTATCTCATCATATGTTGTTATCAGGTATGACAGGTCGTCGTGGATCGTTCTGTATGTCCCGACATGGGGCACGGGGTACTAGTACTGGCAGAGGATAGGGTACTCCTTTGCTACCTCCTACTGGTACCGGCTCTGGATCTTCATCGTCCAGTACTCCTATGTATCGGACAGTACCTCCGCCTGCCCCGATGCTACATGACATATCTCCTGGAACGAGTAGTTCTAGGCCTGAGACTGCTCCGTCGTCTAGCGTTCCTCCTGCTGATACTACAATGGAGACAGATGAGCATATGGAGGAGGCTGAGCCAACGATCGACCAATATCAGGCAGATTATGCATGCACACCTCCGGAGGAGACGAGGACGAAGATCTGGGCCGATGGTACAAAATAAGTGTTTTGGTTTATCATTTTTCCTGTGTTTATCATATATGAAATTTTCTCATGAATATAATAAGTCTGTATAGATATTGTCCCCCGTCAGTACAGAGACGCCTAGGCCACTTCTTGAGGACTAATTTTGGTGGTCCTTGGATAAACTACTCTGATGCTCCGGACTAGAGGAAGGCCTACTGGTTTGCGCGCTTCAAGGTTAAAATATATTTTCTTTTAACATGAATCATATAATTTTTGCATATTATATACAACTGATAAATATTTGGTTTGTACTCTTCTAGGATATGTTTTTCTATCCACCGCACCGGGCTGAGATGATCGAGGGGATGTTTCCTGTCGTCCCAGCTAAGCTGATCCGCGACGCTATTAATGATCAAAAGACTCGTGATCGTGCCGGAAAGCCGATCTAAGGTTGGATCACCCCTGAGCAGTGGACTGCGATGAAGGCTCGATTCGACGAGCCAAGGTACAAGGAAAAGTCTGAGAAGGCTAAGGTGGCTAGAAAGCATGGGTCAAAGTGGTACGGTGGGTCGATTCCGATGACAACATTTTCGTCATTTGGTACGTTTTTTTATTTTAGAAATATTATTTTAATACAAGTCCGATAAATTAGTAAAAAATGATATATTTAATTACATGTAAGTAGGGGTGATGACGCAAATATGGTGACTGTCTTCCCGGCCACACATCGGAAGGGCGGGAAGCTTATTGACGAGAGGGCGGAGCAGGCCTATGTAAGTATTACAATTCTATTTATAATTTTAATACTTCGTGTTAGTTTTGATATAACTTAGTAAATATGCATGCAAATAGATATTCATGTAGTTAGTATTAATAAGTACATTAGACATTAGAAGTTATAGAGTATCCAGGCTTTCTAGGCCGAGTTTCAACGGCTTAAGGAGCAGGCAACAGCTAGTGCACATGCTGTGGGAGAGGCCGGTACTTCCTCGCAGCCCGCTCCAGCTCCGTCGGAGGACGAGCTGTGGGTGACCGCCGCTGGTGGTCTCCACAGGGGTACATACTACGGTACGGGATCCTATGGCGTCCTAGTTGCGATACAGTCCTCTAGGGCCTCCCATGCTACTGTGCATGGCCCACAGCCCTCCTAGGAGTCTGTCCAAGTCCAGCAGATGGTGGAGTCTGTCCGTGACGAGCTGCTGCGACGGATCCAGGAGCAGAACCAGAAGGACGATGCTGCGCTCATAGCACGATTGGATACGCTCGACCACAGCATTATGGAGCTCAGGGATGTGACTGAGAGGACAGAGCAGGGAGTCACTGATCTTAGAGCGTCGACAGAGCGCAGCATGACAGATCTGCAGGCATCACAGCTGTCCATGGGCGAGAGGCTCAAGTTGATCCAGGATTCGATGGTTGATAGTGGTACGAGGCTATTATCTACCATGCATTCCTACCATGAGCGACTAGCAGCGTTGGAGCGTTATTGTCCTCCGGGTGTGCCTTCATCGTCGTCGACTTCGCCGGCGTCACTACTTCTGACTCCACCGACGTCACTACCTTCTTCATCGGTGACAATTTTACGGAAGGAGTACAAGATGTTCCTATCCTTAAGGCATGGCGGTACCCCTCTTCCAGATCCGCAGTAGTCCGAGTTATGACTGTTTTATAAGATTGTAGTGTTTTTTAGTATTTTTTATGTTGTTTCAGTATTGGTGTGGATTATTTGTTTGTGTAGACATTCATTATTGGTTGTGGATTCATGTGGATATTGGTTGTATACTTTGGATATTCGTTTACCGACTTTGGATATTTTACTCTTGTATACTTTTACTCTTGTTTGTGTTGATACATATGTATATTGTGATGTACCGGTGTTGAGTGTTCCACCAATGGGGTCGGCGAACCCAGAAAGAAAATGTGCTTCTGTGTATTTATTGTTATTTATTAAACTGCTGGAAGAAAATGTGATTCTGTGGACATTCTGTAATTTATTTTTTTATTTTTTTTCTATTTTAGCGACGTTTACCAACGTATAGCTGCGTCGCTAAACGTCGCTAAATCACCAGGTATAACGATGTTTACCGACATTTATCGACCTGGTTTTCCTCTTCTATAGAGTCGATAAATGTCGGTAAAAAGTAGCATACGTCGCTAAATTCACCGACGTTGACCGACATCCGAGACGTCGCCATTTTTTCGACGTGATGTCGGTGAACGTCGTTCATTACTGACATTTATTTAGCGTCGGTAAGCGTCGATAATGGCGACGATTACCGACGTTTTGCCTGTCAGTGACATGGCTTTCCGCGACCACAGGAAAACGTCGCTAAAACGTCGGTAACTACGATTAGCGACGCTTTTCTCATATTAGCGACGTGTTTTGGCGTTGCTAATATGACTTATTTGTTGGCATATTTTATTTTGATAATATTAACAACATCTTTGTAGTTTAGTTTTCTCTGTTATTAGATTGACATTATTTCAGAAGCTCTACTACATAAAGTCTGTCCATTCAAGATTACCAACCATAGCCTTGAAGACTGAAGCAAAGACCGGCGTTCCTTGAAAAGGCGGCTCTCTACACTTCAAGATTTTGAGTCTGTACAAGGTCTAGGTCTTTCTGTAAACAATTAAGGTTGGATGACAAAACTAAAAGCTTTCTAATTCTTCAGTCAAAAATCAATATCTTATAGAGCGGCATACCGGCGGTATGCTCCGGCATACCGGCAGTATATCATTTTATTGACCACAAAACTTTCTGTGAGAAATGTCAACATACCGACGGTATGCTCCGGCATACCGGCGGTATACCGTTTTGTGGACCACAAAACATTCTATGTCAAACATCGGCATACCGACGGTATGCTCCGGCATACCGACGGTATACCGTTTCGTTTGCCTCAAAAATGTTCTGTGATAATTATCGGCATACCGACGGTATAATCCGGCATACCGGCGGTATATCGTTTTGTGAGCCATAAAATATTCTGTGACAAACATCGGCATACCGACGGTATGCTCCAACATACCGACGGTATACCATTTTGTTTATCACAAAATGTTCTGTGACAAACATCGGTATACCGATGGCATATCACGGCATACCGACGGTATACTGATTTACGAAATTTGATTTTTGAATGGCAAATACTAGCATTAATGGCAAGCATTAAATGCTCCCAACGGATATAATTATGACCGTTACTGTTCGACCGGCATGCCGGTCCATACCGACGATATGCCGGTCAGGCTGTATCTAGGAGCATTGAATGCTACCTACTCTTGGTTTCTTTATAAATGAAAGCCTTCTATCTCTTGAAGGCTCATCCACTCTTGCTATAAATTTTCCAAACAACCAAGAGCTCCACCATTAATACTCTACCAAGCTTTTAATTGTCATCCTCTCCCAAAGTGCTAGAGTATTTAAGAGTTGTAAATTTCGATCTTCAAGTGTTAGAAGATCAACAAGTTTTCTTCACTTTACTTTGAAGTTGGCGAGCCTTCGTAAGAAAACTCGTGTGTTGAAGTTGGCGAGTTCTTCGGATCCAAACTCGTGTTGAAGTTGGCGAGTTCTTCGGATCCAAACTCGTGTGTACTATTTTATTAAATAGTGGATTTAAGCCGGAGAGAGTTTCGGGATTGGATTGCCTCTAGCGAGGATACCAGGATACATCTTGTGTTTGATCTTCTTACTCTCTCTTTTTATTTGACGTATATTGCTTCTTGTGCTTAAGTTATTTTTATTTCCCTATTCACCCCCCTCTAGGGTTCTACAATTGGTATCAGAGCTTTGATCTCTTGATTTGAATTTACACCCTTAGAGTGATCCATGGCCACTAACCCTAGTATCAACACCTTCCACAACGAAGGACACTCCACAAATAGGCCTCCCCTATTTGATGGAACCAACTATAACTACTGGAAGATTAGGATGAGCATTTATCTGAAGTCCATAGATTTCAATTTATGAAATTGTGTGATAAATGGTCTCCCTACTCCTTCCAGAGTTGTTGAGGATGTTGCATCTGACACCCTTAGGGACTTACTCACTGAAAATGCCAAGAAGCTTGCTAGTCGAGATGCTAAGGCTATGAACGCTCTTTACTGTGCTATAGATAGTAGTGAATTCAACAGAATCTCTATTTGCAAGACTTCTAATGAGATTTGGAAGCTGCTTGAAGTCACACACGAGGGAACATCACAAGTAAAGGAATCCAAGATTAGTAGACTCACGCAAAAATATGAGTCCTTTGAAATGAAACAAGATGAGTTTATTACTTGCATGTTTACTCATTTTGGTGATATTATTAACCCTCTTTCTTCTCTTGGTAAGGAATATCCTGCTCATAAAAAGATCAGAAAAATTCTTAGAGGATTGACAAAAGGATGGAGTCCTAAAGCTACCGGCATCATTGAAGGAAATGACCTGACGGTCATGAACCTTGAGACCCTCATGGGGAAGCTTATGACTCATGAACTCGACATGAAAGGTCAAGAGGAATCTTCCATACAAGAGAAGGAGAAGAAGAAGGCCAAAGAGAAGGAGAAGTCTTTGGCTCTCAAAGTTACTAAGTCCTACTCAAAGGATAGCTCCGACGACAATGAGTCGGATGATGATGAAGATATAGCTCTCACAGCTAAGCACTTTCGAAAGTTTCTCAAGTTCAACAAAGCCAACCGCTTCAGACGGGACAACGATGAAGATCCAGCATGCTATCAATGCAGAAAAACCAGACACATCAAGAGAGATTGTCCCATGACAAGAAAAGACTCTAGTAAGTACGAGAAGCCTAGCAAAGGAAGCTCCTCCTCCTCCAGAAAATTTGCCAACACCAGTATTTGGTGTGAAAGCGATGCTAGTGATTCGAACAACGACAAAGATTGCAAACACAATACAAACGTTTGTCTCATGGCAACCGATGAGGTACTTGATGATACTTATGATGACTTAGAGAAAGCTATCCTTGAACTTCATGAAGAACACAAAGGTGTTATGAATAAATACAAGAAATCTCTAAAAGAGGTTGATGCTCTTCAACTTGAAGTAGAGAGACTCTCTAGCATCATTACTGATGTAAAAGGGAAATCTTCCGCTTCTGACACGGATGAGATAGAGTCTTTGCGACTCAAGTTTCAAGAATCCCTTATCACCATCAAGAAAAAGGATGATGAGATTCAATCCCTCAGAAGGGCTTATGAATTTGCTATGCATAAAGTTCAAGATGCTAATAGAAGAGAATATGATACTTCTATTAAGTATAATGATCTTCTTGTACAGAGTAAGAAACTAGGTAATAAGAACACTATTCACACACATACTCCAAGACACCCCCACACTCATCACAATACTAGTTATACTTTTTACATGAACAAGAATACTACACACAAGTCCTATTCTAACACAAGGAAAGGACCGTTTGTTAAGAATAACACTTCGCATCATACTTTTTATTATCATTATCATAATACTAATGATAGAACTCCTCGCACAATAGATTCAAATGTGCATGATACTCACACGTCTTCTTCTAAATCCTCTATGATGTGTAACTACTGTGGCTTGCTTGGACATACGTCCAATTATTGTCATACAAGGAAACTAGTTGCTATGAAAGTTTTTAAATGGGTTCCTAAGACTAACACTCAAGGACCTAAACGATCATGGGTACCAAAATGTTCATTTTCAACTTATGTTGTAGGTGAAGAGTCCTTCTCATGCTAGAACAAGTGGATTCTCGATAGCGGTTGTTCACGATACATGACCGGGGATGCTTCATTATTTACAACACTATCGATGAAGAAGGAAGGACACATCTCCTTTGGTAACAATCTTAAAGGTCACATTATAGGAAATGGTAATATCGGTTCCCCTCCTTATCCTTGTATTAAGAATATGTGTCTTGTTACTAATCTTAAACACAATCTTCTTAGTATTAGTCATCTTACCGATAATGGTTATGATATCAAGTTTGTTAAGCTTAAATGCTTCATTACCGATAGTTCAAATGGATCTATTGTTTATGAAGGCATTAGAGAAAACAATATCTATATTTTATATCTTGTCGAAGATACTAACAATGACAGGTGCTTAGTTGCTAAGAACGATAAAAGTTAGCTTTGGCACATGAGGCTCGGACACGCCAACATGGATACCATTTCTCGTCTTGCCACCAAGAAGCTTGTAAGAGGACTCCCAAGTATCCCTTTCAAAAAGGATATGGTGTGTGAAGAATGCGAGAAAAGTAAGTTGACCAAGTCATCCTTCAAATCCATCAACTCTATGAGTACTACTAGACCACTTCAACTTATTCATATGGATCTTTTTGGTCCTAGTAGAGTAGCTAGTCTTGGAGGCAAGTTTTATGCTTTTATTTTGGTTGATGATTTTTCGAGATTTACTTGGGTTATTTTTCTTGCTTGTAAAAGTGTTACTTTTCGTGAATTTGTTGCTTTTTGTAAACGTGTTCAAAATGAGAAAGGTTTTTCTATTAACAAGATTAGAAGTGATCATGGAGGTGAATTTGACAATGCTGATTTCAAAAGATTTTATGAAAAGAATGGTTTTGGACATGATTTTGCTTGCCCTCGAACTCCTCAAAAAAATGGTGTTGTGGAGAGAAAGAATAGAACCCTTGGCGATATGGCCCGGGTTATGTTAAACCAATATAAGCTCCCCCAATATTTTTGGACGGAAGCCGTTAACACGGCATGTCATGTTATAAATAGGGTCTTGATTAGACCTATTTCTAAAAAGACTCCTTATGAGCTTTGGTTTGACAAAATTCCCTCTATTGAATATTTAAAAATTTTGGATGTAACTGTTTATTTTGAATACCAAGGATAACCTAGGCAAGTTTGAAGAAAAAGTCTATGAAGGAATATTCCTTGGATACTCTACTCATAGTAAAGGTTTTCGTGTTTTTAATAAAAGAAGTCTTGTTGTCGAAGAGTCAATCAATGTCTCTTTTAATGAACTTAACTCTTCTATATTCTTCTCTTTCGATGATATTGATGACATCTCGTTTGGGTTGGAGAACTCCTCTATTGGAGATCGTCCTTCTTCATCTAACAATGAAGTTGTGACTCCGCCAACAAAAGAGTTCCCACCACTCGAGCCTCCTCAAGAGGATCTCCCAAAAGAATGGTGATTTGTCACCAATCATCCTAAGGAGCTTATCATTGGGGATCCTTCTTCCAGTGTAAGCACTAGATCCTCCACTCGTGATCTTTGTGCAAACGTGGCTTTTATCTCTCAAATAGAGCCTAAAAATATTAATGATGCTTTTCATGATAAATTTTGGATGATAGCAATACAAGAAGAGCTAAATCAATTTGAGCGAAACAAGATTTGGGTACTTGTCCCTAAACCTAGCAATCACCCTATTATTGGAACTAAATGGGTGTTTCGAAACAAACTTAATGAAGATGGGTTAGTGACTCGTAACAAAGCCCGATTGATTTCTCAAGGCTATAACCAAGAGGAAGGCATTGACTACGACGAAACCTATGATCCGGTTGCTCGTCTTGAATCCATTCGTATGCTATGTGCTTTTGCTTGCTTTAATGATTTTAAACTCTTTCAAATGGATGTTAAAAGTGCTTTTCTAAATGATATTATTAAAGAGGAAGTTTATGTAAAACAACCTCCTAGCTTTGAAGATTTTTAATTTCCTAATCACGTATTCAAACTCCACAAAGCGCTTTATGGTCTCAAACAAGCTCCTATGCTTGGTATGAGCGCCTTAGCTCTTTTCTTGTTTCACATAATTTTTCTAAGGGCAAAGTCGACACGACACTTTTTATCAAATCCCATAACGGCACTCTTTTATTAGTTCAAATTTACGTCGATGATATTATTTTTGGTTCTACTAACAATGCACTTTGTGTAGAATTTGCTAAAGTAATGCAGAAAGAATTTGAAATGAGCATGATGGATGAACTATCATTCTTTTTGGGCCTACAAATCAAACAAGGACCCAAAGGGACCTTCATCAATCAAGCAAAATATATAAAGGATCTTCTCAAGTATTTCGAACTCGACTCATCCAAATCAATGAGGACTCCTATGGCAACAACGACAAAGCTTGACAATGATGAAGATGGCACATCGGTCGACATTCGTAAGTATCGAGGTATGATCGGTAGTTTACTTTATCTAACTGCTAGCCGTCCTGACATCATGTTTAATGTATGTCATTGTGCATGATATCAAGTAAATCTAAAGGAATCGTACTTATGTGCCGTCAAGCATATTTTTTGATATCTCAAAGGCACTGTTAATATGGGTCGTTGGTATCCGAAATCTTCATCCTTTGAGCTTCACGGCTTCTCAGATGCAGATTTTGCCGGATGCAAGATTGACCGAAAAAGTACTAGCGACACATGTCAATTCCTTGGGAAATCCTTAGTATCGTGGTTTAGTAAGAAATAAAATTCTGTTGCTCTTTCAACCACTGAGGCCGAGTATATTGCGGCCGGTTGCTGTTGTGCACAAATTCTTTGGATGTCACAAACACTTATAGATTATGGTATTTCTCATACTTGTACCCTTATTAAATATGATAAAACTAGCTCGATCAACCTCACGAAAAATCCGATTTGTTACTCACGCACGAAGCACATTGAAATTAGACACCATTTTCTTTGTGACCATCAACAAAAGGGGGATATCCACCTTGAATTTATTGACACTACTTATCAGTTAGCCGATATTTTCACCAAACCACTCCCGAAGGAAAGCTTCATTTTTCTTTGCCAAGAATTGGGCATCTTAAATTTGGACTCATAGTTCTTCTCAACCGGCACACCGACGGTATACTGCGATATACCGACGACATACTAATTTTGGTTCAGAATTATGTTCTGTGCTAAAAATCGGTATACCGTCGACATACGTCGGCATACCGACGATATACCAGTTCACAGCGGACTGTTTTGTCACATCAGCTCGGGCCCCACCACTCTTCCATTCTCTTTTTATTCCTTTCTCCCGTCTTAACTACCCATCCCATCAATCACTCCACATTAATACCCAACTTCTCCTCTCCTCTTCCCAATACCCTAACTTTCCATCCTCATTAATACCCATCACTTCCTCTCCCCCATTAACTCCTCAATTATCTTCATTTCAAAACCACCACAATTCCCACTTCTTCTTCTTTAACCGTTTCTACCTCTTCTCCTTCCCAACAACTCTTTAAAAACCCCACTTTCTTCCTCATCCACTTCTTCATTTCAAAACCCTACTTCCTCCTTCAACCTTCTTCCTATCTTCTATGGCCACCCACAAGCGCCCCCACTCTTCCTCCACTGCTAGCAATCCCTTCACTCCTGTGCCTCTCTTCCATGGCTTTGACCAGCGGATCTTCACCTCTTCCTTGGCTGCAGAAGCATGGTTCCAGCATTTCGTGCACCAAAACGTCTTCAAAGGCCGCGCCATCAACTGGAACCTCTTCTCCGGCCATCTCTCTCTCTTCGAGGAGGCCGGTCTCTCTTCCCTCCTTCGGCGTCAGGTGCCTATCTACCTCGCTGCCGTGCATTTGTTCTACTGTAACATGGTTTCTGACATCAAGAACGTCGCCATTGAGACGATGGTGAACGAGCGCCACTTCCGCCTGACGGCTAGTGACATCGCTGGCATTCTCGGCGTCCCTGATCGAGGAGAGGCTCTGTCGACCTTATCTGCTCTTTATCCTTCGGTCGAGGTCTCTTTCGATGAATTCTGCGGAATCATCTACAAGGAACCAAATCCTCCTGCTATCTCCGCCCTTTCTGCGCAGTTGGAGCCGTTCTATTACGAGCTCCATAGGATCATGTGCCACACCCTCTATCCCAAGGGCGGAAACTATGATGCCATCACCGCTGACGCCCTGGTTTGTATGTACTATTTCTATTCGAAGAAACCTTGGTCCTTTTCCAAGACTCTTCTTAATACCTTTTTCAGTGTCCTGCCCGCGGGGAAGCAGTCTCTGTACTATGGTTCCTTCATCACCCTAATCTTGGAAGCAAAGAACGTCGACCTCTCCCTGTGCTACTCGGACAACGTCCCATCCTTCATTGCTCTTTTCCGTTCCCTCGGTGGTGTCTCCTCATCTCGTGCCTCCTCCTCCCAAGAGCCGCCGGCCACTGCTCTTGCTGCGCCAACCTCTACTCCTCCTACCTCCGGCCGTTATATGCCCCTGATCTAGCAGCATTTTGATATGCGCATGGCTCAAGCGGAGGAGCAGATGCGGGCCAATACTCGTGGCCTTGGAACGTTGATCCAATCTCGCTTCCATGACCAGGCGTATTTCATTCAGCGCACCCTTCAGGATCGGGATGCATTTTTGGATCTGAATCTTCAGGATCCGATGTACCAGGCCTTTTATTTTTCGATCCCAATACCTACGACTTTATGTACCCGGACGATATTGATCCTTTTGGTGCTTTCCACCGGGCTCAGGATGGGGGGAATGATCCGGCTGATGAGTAGGTGGCAGCTTCCTGGTGTTGATGGTGTCGAATAATTGGTTTGTTGTTTTAGTATGTCTTTTGAGGTCCTTCGGGGACCAGTGTCTTGTTAGTGTCCTGTACAGTCCTACGGGGACTTTTATGTTTATTTTAAGTTTGTCTTGCTGCTCTCATAGAGGAGAGTTTTACGATCTTCTGTCGTGTTTTATGTAGTGTCCTGCATGTACCTAATTCAAATCTTTAAATGTATATGCATGCTTCTGTTCATCTTACTGTTTACGCTAATTTATTGCTATATTTGTTTTATTTCCCATCTTTGACTAAGTGACAAAGGGGAAGAAAATGTATTGAGGGAGAGTTGTCTACCTACGGGGAGTCACTCCCTGAAGATGCTATCTCTCTATTTTGTCAATTATCAAAATGGGAGAGATTGTTGGCACATTTTATTTTGATAATATTAACAACATCTTCGTAGTTTAGTTTTCTCTGTTATCAGATTGATATCATTTCAGAAGCTCTACTACATAAAGTCTGTCCATTCAAGATTACCAACCATAGCCTTGAAGATTGAAGCAAAGAACGGCGTTCCTTGAAAAGACAGCTCTCTACACTTCAAGATTTCAAGTCTGTACAAGGTCTAGGTCTTTCGGTAAACACTTAAGGTTGGATGACAAAACTAAAAGCTTTCTAATTCTTTAGTCAAAAATCAATATCTTATAAAACAGAATACCGGCGATATGCTCCGGCATACCGGCGGTATACCGTTTTATTGACCACAAAACTTTCTGTGAGAAATGTCGGCATACCGACGGTATGCTCCAGCATACCGACGGTATGCTCCAGCATACCGGCCGTATACCATTTTGTGGACCACAAAACGTTCTGTGTCAAACATCGGCATATCGACGGTATGCTCCGGCATACCGACGGTATACCGTTTCGTTTGCCACAAAAATATTCTGTGAAAATTATCGGCATACCGACGGTATACTCCGGCATAACGGCGGTATACCATTTTGTGAGCCATAAAATATTCTGTGACAAACATCGGCATACCGACGGTATGCTCCAGCATACCGGAGATATACCGTTTTGTGAGTCATAAAATATTCTGTGACAAACATCGACATACCGACGGTATGCTCCGGCATACCGACGGTATACCATTTTGTTTATCACAAAATATTCTGTGACAAACATCAGTATACCGACGGCATACCGCGGTATACCGATTTACGAAATTTGATTTTTGAATGGCAAACACTAGCATTAATGGCAAGCATTAAATGCTCCCAACAGATATAATTATGACCATTAATGTTCGACCGGCATGCCGGTCCATACCGACGGTATGCCGGTCAGGCTGTATCCAGGAGCATTGAATGCTACATACTCTTGGTTTCTTTATAAATGAAAGCCTTCTCTCTCTTGAAGGCTCATCCACTCTTACTATAAATTTTCCAAACAACCAAGAGCTCCACCATTAATACTCTACCAAGCTTTTAATTGTCATCCTCTCCCAAAGTGCTAGAGTATGTAAGAGTTATAAATTTTGATCTTCAAGTGTTAGAAGATCAACAAGTTCTCTTCTCTTTACTTTGAAGTTGGCGAGCCTTCGTAAGAAAACTCATATGTTGATGCTGGCGAATTCTTCGGATCCAAACTCGTGTTGAAGTTGGCGAGTTCTTCGGATCCAAACTCGTGTGTACTATTTTATTAAATAGTGGATTTAAGTCGGAGAGAGTTCCGGGACTGGATTGCCTCTAGCGAGGATACCAGGATAAATCTTGTGTTTGATCTTCTTATTCTCTCTTTTTATTTGATGTATATTGCTTCTTGTGCTTAAGTTATTTTTATTTCCCTATTCACCCCCCCCCCTCTAGGGTTCTACATTATTCTGGTAGTGTAGGTACAGTGTCAAGACATATGTCAAGATACTAGGTATGTAGGTATGTGCTAGCTAGGTATCGTCAAGTATTTTATGGTAAGTGCTAGCTTGGACACTCCGAGGTCAAGTTTTCCTTGTGAGCTCGTAAGGAATACATGACGACAAAGATATCATTATCTCTTATGTTAAGTGTCTGTGTTAGCCTGAAATCAAGTGCCCATGTGAGCCCTTTTCTGGAAATAAAATTTACTTAAGCATGCCTTTTGGGGCTATCAGAGTTATAATTTTTTTTCGAAAATCTAGTATAACACTGATTCCCTCAAAAGGCTTGCATAAGTAAATTTTATTTTCAGAGAATAACTCACATGGAACATGTGACAAAACCTAAGTGTTTATCGTAGTACCTAGAGTATATAGAGTGAGTATCCTAATAGTATATAAGATGAACGTGTGTATAGGTAGTGTGTATAGTTAGTGTCATAGGTCAATTTGAAACTGTATCCTAGTATCTAGATACATGGGAGTATCAAAGCGCTCACTATTGTATTATAGTACATGATATCCACATGATACACAAATGCCTAGAGTTAAGGTGATATGTAGGTAAGTGCTAGCTAGGTATCTTAGATACATAGGTAAGTGTCCTGTGTTAGTCCGAAGTCAAGTGTCTATGCATACTCATGTGTCTATGAATCCATTTGGACAATATACTCGAATAATGTGTATCTATCTTTACAAAATTATCTTCAAATAGATATGAATTACTATCTGTGGCATCGTTTGTGGATGTACAATCGTCATCCTAATGACATGTGCAGTGTGTGCGATGAATTTATACATGGGGTAAAGCAGTTCCTGCAGTTCGCCAAGGCGTTCCCTCAGTACATGGATCGTTCCAAAATTAAGTATACATGTGTGAGATGTCGCAACTTGAAATATCATCCAGAAATGGACGTGATATATCATTAGTACTCGAGAGATTTTATGCCGAATTACTATCAGTGGACCTCACATGGAGAACTTGTGCCTTTAGCATCGGAGCCAGAGCCTAATTTGGAGCCGTATATGGATGTCCATGACCATGCTGATTATGACAAAGGGTGGATGAACATGGTTTTTGACGCTACGGGGGCTAATTTTGATTCGGACAATCATGATGTGACTGAGAAGGCACCGAATACCGATGCTGCAAAGTTCATAGAGTTGCTGGAGAATGTAAGGACTCCTTTGTATCCTGGTTATGAGGATCATTCACCGTTGGATGTGGTTACAAGACTGCTGAGCATCAAGTCCAATTTTAACATGTCTCAAGAATACTACAATCAAATCATCGAGCCGATTATAGAGATCTTGTCGGATGGTGTAAACTTACGTACAGACTTCTACCGACCTAAGAGAATGGTGTGATCGCTCTGGATGGGATATGATAAAATTGATGCATGTTACAATGGATGCATGTTGTACTACAAGGACGACAAGGATAAAGACGTATACAAATTTTGTGGTGCTGATCATTACAAGACAACAAGTTCAAGTAGGACTCCCGGTGCAAGGAAGCCGACCGATTCGATACACTACTTGCCTTTGACGTCGCGATTGCAGAGGTTGTTTATGGTAAAGGAGACTGCCGAGAACATGATTGGCACAGGAGGGAACAGATCGATGGAGTTTTGGATCATCCATCCGATGGAGAAGCATGGAAGTACTTTGATCGAGAGTATCCAAATTTTGCTTCTAATCCGCGTAACATAAGATTGGGGCTACCCTCTGACGGTTTTACCCCATTCAGACTTTTCGGTTCCCAATATTCGTGTTGGCCAATGATTGTCACTCCGTACAACCTACCGTCGTGGATGTGTATGAAGACTCCTTACATGTTCCTAACCATTATCATTCCGGTTCCAAATAATCCGAAGAGGAATATCGATGTGTACTTATAGCCGTTGATAGATAAGTTGAATCAGCTATGGAAAGTAGGTGCCAACACGTATGATATTTCTAGAAAGCAAAACTTTCAGATGAGGGCCGCACTCATTTGGACCATCAACGACTTTTCTGGCCTATGGAATGTTATCTGGATGGAGCACTCATGATCGTCTTTCATGTCCGTATTGCATGGACCGCACGAAGGCTTTCTGTTTGAAACACAGAGGAAAATTGTGCTTCTTCGATTGTCATCGACAGTTCCTGCCGAAGGACATCCGTTCCGGAGGAACATGAATGCTTTTCGTACCGACGTTTTAGAGAAGGCCAATCCACCTCCAAGGTGGACCAGAGACACGATATGGGAGGAGGTCAAGAATTTTTCAAGTTCTATCGAAGAACCTACAAAGGGATACAAGTGTGATGAATTTGATCGCACTCATAATTCGACGAAAAGAAGTATATTCTGGGACCTGCCATATTAGAGCACCAATTCGATCAGACATAACGTTGATGTCATGCATATCGAGAAGAATGTGTTTGACAACATAATTAATACTGTGATGGACGTAAAGGAAAAGACGAAAGACAATCCCAAGGCCAGGTTGGACTTAGAAGATATATGCAGACGTCCTGTATTGCATTTGATAAAGGAAGGCAATGGGAAGTATAAGCAGCCTAAGGCAGTTTTCTCACTGGACATGCTGGATAAAGGAAGACTTTGTAGGTGGATTTATGGCCTAAAATTTTCTGACGGATACGTGTCGAATTTAAGAAGATGTGTCGACCCGAAGGAGAATAAATTGACGAGTATGAAGTGCCACGACTGTCATGTATTTATGAAGAGGTTAATTCCAATTTTATTTCAGGAATTATTACCATCGGTCGTTTGGGATCCGTTGACAGAGCTGAGCATATTCTTCAGAGATCTTTGTTTTACTAAGTTGCTTGTCGATCGTCTAGAAATGCAAGAGAAGGACATTGCGATAACACTGTGCAAGCTTGAGAGGGTATTCCCTCCAGGGTTCTTTGACTCCATGGAGCATTTTCCAATTCATCTTTCCTATGAGGCACTTGTTGGTGGGCCCGTCGATTATCAGTAGATGTACCTGTTTGAGCGGTATTTGAACCAACTCGATTAAGAGAGGCACATATCGCTGCTGAGGAGGTAGTTGTACCTCCTGCTGCTGAGGACGACGTGCTTTCTCCTGCTGCTGAGGAGGTGATACCTAAAGCAGAGATCAAGATTAAGGAAGAAGTGCTTCCTCCTACTATTAAGGAGGAAGTGATTCCTAAAGCCGAGATCGCTGTAAAAGAGGAGGAGGCACCGGAAGGTAGTTGCACCAGGAGTTCCAGTCATCCAACTCCTATAGATATTGATCTTACTGGCATGGAGTAGTCTTATGTGCGCTGGCTGAGGGAGTTCTATCTGCCCCAACGTAGATGGTAGATATATATGATATGACTTTTGATCGAACTTGTTTCCGGTAGACTTATTTAGACTTGGATGTTTCTGGATCTTTCTGGAAGACCTATATGATATAACTTATGTAGACTTGGATGTTTCTGGATATTTTTGGATGTTTTCTAGACATGGATGTTTCTGGATGCTATTATCTAGACATGGATGTTTCTGTGAATGTTAAATGCATAGTTATTATCTACAAATTCAACGGTTTCTTCGGGTCTATTTTTTATAAACTGTGATTTAGAATATGTATTATATTTCTTATAGATATCTATTTTTATCAGGTATGGCAGGACGAAGAGGATTATACCTCGGTGCATTCCATACCGGTAGACGTTCCACCAGTAGAGCTGGAGCATCCCGTGGCGGTAGAGGTTCCACCGGTGGACGAAGTGATACTCTGGATGATGGTTCCGAACCCTCGTCTCCTAGAACTCCCGTGTACCAACCACTCAAATCTCCGACTGCGTCGACGGTACGTGACAGTACTCCCAGGACAGACAGTTCCAGGACTGATCCTAGTCCATCCAGCATTCCTCCTACGGACAGCACTATGGAGACGGAGGAGCGGGTGGAGGAGGTCGCACCTACGCCATCTCCATATGATCCGAGCGATCCCCCATGCGTCCCTCCGGACGAGATGGAGATGGAGATTTGGTCCGACGGGCCTACAAAGTAAGTTAATTAGTTAATATTTATTTATAATTATATTTATATATTCATGAATTTAATTATCGTTGTGTAGATATCGTCCCTCGTCAGTTCAGAGGGTATTGTGGCTATTTCTGAGGTCCAACTATGGGGGCCCTTGGATCAACTACTCGGATGCCTCGAACGAGAGGAAGGCATTCTGGTTTACCCACTTCAAGGTAGCTAAAGTATATTGCTTTTAGTATAAATCATCTTTTATGCATATCATATAACTAACTAATTTAATTATTATAGAAAACATATTTTTATGCACCACACCGGGCTGAGATGATCGAGAAACAATTTCTTGACGTTGCCGCCAAGTTGATCCGGGATGCGATCGACGACCATAAGGCTCGAGACCGCTCCAGAAAATCGATCCAAGGTTGGATCACGCCCGAGCTGTGGACTGCGATGAAGGCTAGATTCGACGATCCTAGGTACAAAAAACTGTCGGAGAGGGCAAAGGCGGCTAGGACGAGGGCAGGGAAGTGGTGTGGTGGCTCGATTCCCATGACAGAACATTTTTGTCGCCTGGTATATATTTTACTGTAATATATTAGTTTTACGAAAGTAGGAACAAAATGTTCAATTTCAATGGCAAACATATTATTATAACAAATAATTAGGGGTGAGAACCCCAACATGGTGACAGTCTTCCTGGCCACCCATCGGAAGGACGGAATGCTCATCGATGATAGGGCCATGCAGAGCTATGTAAGTATTACTTTACGTGTCACTAACTTTAGTATAACTTAAGAAATATGCAATATATAGGGAACAACTAGGTTGGTAGTAAATATTATGCTTATCGAGATGCGTACTTTTCTAGGATGAGTATCTTAGGCTAGAGCGAGAACGTGAGAGTGCACATGTGGAGGGAGGGGCTAGTACTTTCTCGTAGCCCCCTCAGGCTTGGGTATTGGACGAGCTCTGGATGACCGTCGTTGGTGGTCTTCATAGGGGTACGTACTACGGTACGGGATCCTACGGTGCCTTTGTGGCGACGTAGTCATCCAGGATCCCGTCTACTAGTGTGCATTCCCCACAGCCTTCACAAAGAGTCGGTCTGAGTGGAGGAACTCTGTCGCCAGCTTACAGAGCTGTGTGACAAGCTGTTGCGGAGGATTGCAGAGCAGCCCCAGTCTCAGCCGCAGACGAACGATGCGACGCTCACCGTACGATTTGATATGCTCAAGCGTACCATTAGGGGGACAAACGAGAGGACGGATCGTGTCATTCAGGGGTGCAGGAGAGGACAGATATTGTTGCTCAGGCGGTACAGGGGTCGCAGCTGGCCATGGGCGATCAGCTTTCGAGACTGGCGGCTCTTATGGATTCTACCAAATCTAGACTACTAGCCATGGAGCAGACACTTCCTGGTCATGCGTCGGCATCCATACCGATGGTATCGGTTCCACTGCCTCCTCCTCCTCTTACTGATGAATCGTTGCCGGTGATGCTGATCCCTGCGCAGTATAGGTTCATGTTGTCCTAAATGCGGAGACTGCCTCCTCCTCCTCCTGACCAGGCGTAGTCCTTTATTGGACTTATTTTTATTTGTTGTGTTGCTGACCCATTGTTGGGTCTTTATGTATTTATTTTATACATTTAGTGACAGTTTGTGTTATGTTGAGTCATTGTTGAAAAATTATCGGACAAACTCTTTTTATAGCCGTTTGGTAGTGGATTTGTATCCACCCGGCTATTTCATATCTTTCTGATCGTTGGATTCTATTTATTTGATTATTGGTAGTGCATTTTTATCATCTCATCTCTATATTGGTTTATCGGTGTTGAGTGTTCCACCGAAGGGGTCGGCGAACCCAAGAAATTCTACGGAGGGTTGCTCCCGGTCTATTATTTGTAAACTGTCATTTAAAATTCAGCTACAATTCTATATAATATAACTGTCATTGATGGAAAAAGCAAACATAATCCTATTTTTTTCAATTTTTTTTAGAATTTAGCGACGCTTAGCGACGTTTAGCGACGCAAATATACGTCGCTAAGGTGTATTAGAACGTCGCTAACCTGAAGAGAAACGTCACAGAGCGTCTCTAAACGTCGCTACAGTGATGACGTGGCAAATTCAACATGTCAGCAAAAAATATTATCTTACGTCGCAGAACGTATTAGAACGTCGCTAGCTAGTATCGAAAATGTCGCTAAATACGTGACGTGGCAAATCCAAATTGTCAGAGTAAACGTCACTAAACGTCGCAGACTGCGTCGCTAAGAGTTGAACTGCCAGCGACAATTAGCAAAGAAATGCTACGTCGCTAATTAGTAATGCTATGTCGGCAAACGTCGCTAGACCAATAAAATGCTAGCGACGTAAGGTGCCGCCATGGCGCGAAAAATGACGTATTCTTATTTAGCGACCATGTATTACGCGACATGACATTTTCGTCGCTAAAAGAAATTAGCGACGTTTTTTTTATTTAGCGACGTTCTATGGCGTCGCTAATATGACTTATTTTGATAGTGATTGAAGAAATGAATCAAGAAAGTTGAGGATTTTGTTTGGATCCGCGGAGAGTCAGTTGGCATTCGACCAGCTTATGGAGAGATTGATGACAACACCTATTTTGACTTTGTCGTCGTGATCAGGATGGTTTTCTATATTCATCATGAAACGGCCTAGGATGTGTATTGGAGCGCAACATGGAAATCCATGTCTCAAATTTTTATATTTTCATAAATTTTATTATGTTTGTATTGTATACTGATAAAATTAGCAGCTCTGATTTGACTTAAATAATAACAAAGAATACACGTTAGACCAGAAACCCTTAAGGCTGTGGCTAAGGCCGGAAGTTCTTAGATCCATAATTAACGATGAGCCAAATAGTATTACATCAGTATTGATTTTACCATGTCAAATTTGGAAACTTTTGCCAAAGCAGAGCCGGTCGAGAAGGTTGAATTGTTCTATCCCAAACTAATTTTGCATTGCCCTTTGACCTTTACTGTGGGCTGGTCTTGAGAGATCAACCGAGGTCCCGATTTCTTATGAAGTAACTTTGAGTCTCGAGCGGGAGCGGATTCTGAAATGTATACTGGGGTGGGCTAGAGTGGGTTGGGATAGGTTATGTGTGGGCTAACTTCCACAAAAAAATCCAAAAAAAAATTTATATGAAAAAGAAAAAATTGGCGTGTGCAGGAGTAATCCACCCCAGGTTACACTTGGATCCACCCCTGGTCTGGAGGGTTGCCCTGAGCAGAAGAGGTTGTCAAAATATTAAATTTTGTAGGACTTATCCCTGAGCCGGCAATGTGCCAAAGACGCACAAACTTAGCTGTGTATTGGTGAACTGTTAAAGGAAAGACAAATGGTTGAGTGGGTACAAGTATACAAGTACAAGAAAAATAACTCCAAATAGGAAAAGAAGAAAGAAACTTAACGCATTGAACGTCGAAATTATTGAATAAATAGGAAGAAGGAGCTTCAAGTGTGAAACAGCTAAGATTTTGTATCTAATTATGTATCAAACATAATTTAGTTTGTCTTTGAATTACAAAACACATGATCGGTCATGCGAAATCAAAATATCCGTTACTATATATATAGCAGCTAAGCTTATACTTCTCCTCATTCATTCATTCATTCATTCATCCATCCAAACAACCAACAATGGCTACTCCATTCAACAAATATCTCGCCATCCTTGTTGCAGCCACGGTCCTCTTGGTAGCCAACGCTGGGGATCCCGACAGCCTTAACGACTTCGAAGTCCCACCGACGCTGGACCCAAGCACCATCACGCGCCAGTTCTTCACCTTCACCGGCCTACGCCAACTCAAGAAGCTGAACCTCACCGGAAAGAAGACGGCCGTCGTAACCAAAGTGACCAACAAGGAGTTCCCGGTGCTGCAGGGACAGAGCGTGTCGATGGCGTGGATCAGCTTTCCTGCTGGCGGCATCAACCCTCCCCACATCCATCCTCGAGGCGGGGAGATGTTCCTGGTGCTGAAGGGGACTCTAGAGGTCGGTTTGGTCGATACGACGAACAAGCTCTTTGTGCAGACGCTGCACGAGTCGGATGTGTTTGTTTTCCCCAAGGGCCTGGTGCATTTCCAGGTGAACGTGAACCCCAACTGTACGGCCGTCGCGATAGGGATTTTCGGAAGCTCCAACGCCGGTGCACTGCCGCTGGGGCCGGCGCTGTTTGGGAGTGGCATTGACGTGGACATTCTGGCTAAGGGGTTTAAGACGGATGAGGCCACCGTCTCCAAGATTGTCAAGGGATTCAAGTGATGGGTGGTGCTTGTTCTTCAAGCTGAACGATCAGATGTTTGGTTCTTAATTTATTGCTTTTTTTTAATATCATTCGCTCGAAAATGTTTTCACTAGTATTTTAACTTACAATAAAAAACTAAATGCTGTTCCTCGAAATTACAAATTCAAGCTCTAAAATAGAAAGATTCATATAAACCTATGAAGAACACCAATTTGTTTGTAGTTCCTTGAAAATACAAATTTAATATATGATTTAAAAAAATTACACTTCAAGTTGCTTAAGGCAAAAGTCATACTTGTATGTCTTGTTGGTGTTTTTGCCTTGGAGATTAGAAAGATAGTTCCACATTGCTCACACCAAGGAGTGAATATATCTATATAAAACTTTGCTTATGTTGAGATGTGCACATGCGGTGTGGTGGGTCACATGGGTGCCATGTGGGTGTATTATTCTAGTAGAAAAAATGATTTACTCCTCAATGAAGCATTTATGCTTTTTGACATGCTCATGGGATTATTCCCTTAGGGTCTAAGCTCCGAAGGGGCTTAGTGACTCGGACCCAATGACGCAAAGTGGCGCTATGTTAGTGCACTTTGCACTTTCACGTCAGCATCGGCGCTCCTCTTATGGGCGAGGCGCATGGGCGGGAGCAAGCACATGGGCTTGCCTGCATGCACCACTGCGGGGCATGTGCGCATGCGCCACTGCTGAGCTGCGCGCTTGCGCTGCTGCGTTCATGCAAGCCTGCGACCCTGCGCTGTTGGGCGGTTACGCACGTAGGCACATAGGCCAACGGGCTGTTGAGCACATGAGCGCTATTGGCAGTTAATTAGGCCGATCGGTAGATTTAAGCGATTACGAAAGATTGAATCAATTAATCATATCCGTTTTAATGGGATTTGAATTTAATTCAATTATATCTTTCCATTATTCGTTCTATCTTTCAGCAATCAGTTGGCGGCCAAGATTAGGATTAGGGCTTCCACCCAACTCTGTAATACTCTCTTCGGACCTCCTTTGAGAACTACTTCA
Source organism: Iris pallida (assembly GCA_029216955.1). Lineage (NCBI taxonomy): Eukaryota > Viridiplantae > Streptophyta > Magnoliopsida > Asparagales > Iridaceae > Iris > Iris pallida. The sequence goes on along the minus strand of JANAVB010000599.1, from coordinate 6,871,579 downwards.
AAACTGAGAGACGAATAGAGTTGTGTGATCGTTGCCTTCAGATTCTAAAGCAGTTCGATGAGTTCGTAAGGAGGTGACGACGAGCGTTCCAGAAGTTCCTTCAGAACTTGCTGGTTCCTAGGAGCAAATCGTAGTAGGGCAAATCTTGTTTTGAGCAACGGTGATCTTCATCACCCAGCATAGTTGCCTTTCTCTCTTCCTTCTTTCTTCTTCTCCACAAGTGGTCTCTGAAATCCTACAAAGTCAGAACAGAGAGCAAATTTATTTGCAAGAAGTATCTGTATCTGACAGTTATTATATCAGACTAGAGAGAAAATTTTATTTTATAAGTGGTCTCTTAAATTATGGTCATTCTTCTATCTAGATCTGTTTCGAAAATAACATACCTTGAAGGAACTAGAATAAATTGCATACAAGATGGTACGTATGTTGCATGGACACACAGATACGAGACAAAAAGGATAGGACACGAACAAGGCACCTGTTCTTGGTGTGTCTTGGCATATATTTTTGGAACATCTTGGTTGTGTCTGGTATGTGTTCGACACAGCAATGTCGATTTTAAACACAATCACAAGGTTTAAAATTGACATTGTAATTCTATTTTGTCCAATGGCTTAGGTAATGCAGGCGGGCAGCCGTTAACGAATAGCTAACAAACTTCTCTCATCGCAGGACTAGCCTTCGAGTCAAAACGCAAACACAACGATGCGACCTCCGCGAGGAGGATCACGTCTCCCTCTACTACGTCTTTCGGGGACGAGATGCGTACGTCTAGTAGATCATTCGGCAGCGCGGCGTGCCAATTGTTTGGTGATGCGAATAAGGAGATGTAGTCACCCGGATGGCTTTCCATTATAACTTCTAACGTCACCACGTCGAAGCTATACACATTGTCTTCGATGCATAGCTTTGTAGCGCATAAAGAATAGGCTTAAGCAAAAATACCAAAGCTCACTGTCTTTGGCATTTTGACGCATAGGAAGAGGCACTTCAGTGCATAGCGGATATTGTATATGCGACTTTGATGCATAGAAAAGAAGTACTCCAATGCATAGTCATTATGCGTCCAACTTAAAATTTTTCATGCTTCTACAGGACCTCCTTCAAAGTTTACAAACTTGAACAGATTTGAAATACTTTGAAAGAAGCGTGAAAGAAGGAATTAACTTTATGCATAAAGTGTTGCCGCATAGGACATATGTGCATGGGTCATTGCCGCGCTGTCAACTTTTAAGATCTTTCTTATTTTTGAATCATTCTCGAAATTTGAGGCGTCTGTTACGCATGGTACCTGTTGGCTGCTGCTAGCTCCTATGTGAGCAAAAGCTCAAGCCTATTAAACATTAGTCCCACATCGGAAAGTGGAATGCTCTCCACTATGTTTATATCACCTATTCTCCTTTTGCTTCATTAAAAGTTGTGCGTGGGAGCCCCATGGGCCACACGCGCGCGCCGCCGCCGCCGCCCGGCCCGGCACGGCACGGCACGGCACGGCACGGCACGGCACGGCACGGCACGGCACGGCACGGCACGGCAAGCGTAACGGGTGCAAGCACGTGCCCACATCTGCGGGCGCCGAATGCCGATCCGATTCCTTCTTCCGGTTCGGGTTGAGACCCAAAAATTTTTTTGCTCCTATTAATTTTTTTAGTTACTATTCATTAATTCTGCAACGTTTGGACACATGATTTCAGGTCCAGATTCATTGTATCACATTTTTTTAACATGTGTTGTAACGTTTGTAACGTTAATTTTAATAGGCTGATTTAATATCATATTAATTTCCAAACGTTGGCATCAGCCTATATATTGAGCTCCTTTCTTCTCCTTCAATCACACAGAAAACTATTCTTCTCGAAACTCTCTAAATTTCTTTTCTTCATCGTACGTCTGCTGCTGTTCCTTTGTTGCTCTGGGCGGAGCTAAGTCGGGGTCATTCTCTCGACGTCGTGTGTGGCAACGAGATTCCGGTGGAGCGGGAATTTTACCACTACGGGCGTTCGGATTCAGTCTGCACATAGACCCGAGCTAACTCTTTGGGCAGTGCTACGTGCACGACTTCCCCGGAGGCCGGTAACAGTTTAATTATTTTTTTTATTGCAGATTTAAACCGAAGTGTTCTTGAAGAATTTTCAACAATCTAAGAGTTACATCGGTTTTACAAATTAATTATTTATCTTCCTTAAGAAAAAGCTTTAATTATTTCTTACTGTTTACTGTTAGTGTTAGCGGAAAGAAAAATAAAAAATAAAAAAAATATCATTGTTACTGTTAGTACAGAAAGCACACAACTTGCTAAAAGACAAGTTGCTAAAAGACAAAGATTTTGTTTGCTCTGTTAGTACAGAAAAGCACACAACTTGTTTACTGTTAGTAAAAAAAAAAATTTGTTTGCTCTGTTAATACACAAAAGCACACAACTTGTTTACTGTTAGTACAAAATTTTTGTTTGCTCTGTTTACATTTCTTGTCTAAAGCACACAACTTGCTTTGTAAAAGACGACAAATTGCTTTGTTATAAAACTGTTAGCAATTTTGTTGCTGTTAGCAAAAATTTTTGTTAGTAATTTCTTAGCAATAATTTTTTACCAATAATTTATTGCTGTCAACGTTTACACCATTTGCTCAACTTTTTCTTTGCTATTAGCTTCTGTTGAACTTTTACACCAATATTGCTGTCAACGTTTACACCATTGGCTTAACATTTTCTTTGTTAGCTTCTGTTGATCATTTACATCAATATTGCTGAAAACATATCAATTAATATTGTTTTTAAAAGCTTCAATATTTGTTTCTCATTGAATATTCTATTAATGTTTACATTGAATATTCTATTAATATTTGTCTCTCATGTCTCTCATTTAATATTATTTGCTACATAATTAATAATTGTTCATTGTCATTATTTGACATATCAATTATATCTCACATATCAATTAATATTCGTTAATTGTCATTATTTGTTAAATTGACATATTAGACAAATATAATTGTGTTAGTATTATTTTTGTCAATACTAGCTTTCATTTTACTCAATATTTTAATTTAGGCCAAATCAAACAATTAATTAATTTAGTAAAAAAAATTCTTTTAGTTTTAAGTTCAAAAGTTAAGATTTGTTTGGGAACAAGCCGAAAGGGCCCTTCTGTCAACAAGGCAAAATATCGTCTAAGCGACCGGTAGTTAAGAGTTCTTAGTGAACCTCCGCTTGCTGGGATCCGGCCCCTACAGCTAACCCAACCTCATCAAAACTTGGAAAACTAAAAATTAAAAGGTTTATTACTAAAATTATTTTAATTGTTAATTTTAGCTTAAAACCATCTTATTGAGTAAATATAATTTTTTCAGACCTTAGGAACATGACTTCCAAGGAAGAGACTTTCTCTGCAAAGCCTGCAAAATTCAATGGCACCTACTTCAAGAGGTGGCAAAGCCAGATGAAATTTTGGCTTACCACCTTAGGTCTAATTTCTGCCATTGATGGGTCCACACCCATCTCAAATGATTCTGATGAGACTGAGTCTGACATAGGGGTTCCCAAGTCCTCTTCTTCTACCAAGCCGAAGACCCCTAAGGAAATTGACTACCACTGCTTCCACAGAATCTTAAGCGCTATGTCGGAGTCACTCTATGACATATTTTTTGAGTATAAAAGTGCTAAAGAACTCTGGGATGCTTTGGAAGATGAGTATGGTTGTGATGATGCTGGAATTGATAGATTCAATTCTACCACATTCAACCAATATGTCATGGTAGATAACAAACCTATCAATGACCAAATCCATGAGTTCCAAGAACACCTTAGACAGATTCAAGCCAAGGGAACCGTCTTTTCTACTGAGCACAAAATAGGATGCTTGATAGATAAACTTCCCCCTTCCTGGTCTAAAGTGGCAAAAGACCTTCTACATCTACAAGGATCTATTACATATTCTCAAGCTCTACAGAGAATTAGAACAGAAGAGAAATATAGGTCCAAGACCAAAGCTAGGTCAAATGCCACAGCTAAGGTAAACCTTGTAGAAAGCCATGAAAAATCTAAGTCAAACAACCATCTCAAATCCAAGAAAACCTCTTTCAAAAAGAAGCAGAGTTTTCAACCTCCTCCCAAAAATCTTCATCACCAAAACCATCACCACCAAAACCCTCAATCCCAAAAACCTAGAAACTTTGGTCAGACTCAGGATCAAAGAAGATTTTGTTTTGTGTGTGGTAGAACCAACCATACAACCATCAATTGCTTCCAAAGGAAGAAAGAACCTATCCAGAATTCTTTCAAGGGAAAAGGCAAGGCAGAGGCTAACATGATTCTGAATGGGTCTTCCAGCTCCTTTAGGTCTGTAAGCTTCCAACCTATAGTAAACCTGTCTTTCCATTCTGATGATTGGTGGTTGGATTCTGGAGCTAATGTTCACGTTTCATTTGATCGCTCCTGTTTTTCAACCTACCAGGAATCAGGTGGAGGAGGCGTGACCCTAGGAGATGGCTCTACGGCACAAGTTGTGGGAAGAGGAAGAATAGATCTGAAGATGACATAAGGAAAAATTCTACCTCTCCATGATGTGCTTCATGTGCCGTCTGTCAGGAGAAATCTTGTTAGTGGATCTCTCCTTGTAGCCCCAGGATACAAAATTGTAATGGAGGCCAATAAAGTAGTTTTCTCTAAGGATAATCTGTTTATTGAAAAAGAATTTGTGAAAGATGGACTTTTTGTTTTAAGTACTATGAATAAAAGTTCTAATCCTTCTTTTATTGCAAATATTGAATCCTCTAATATTTGGCATGGTAGACTAGGTCATGTGAACTTAGGATCTATCAAAAGGATGATGAACTTAGATCTTATCCCTAAGACTCCTATAGACGATGAACACAAATGTGAGATATGTGTTCAAGCCAAACATACTAGATTACCTTTCAAATCTGTCTATAGAGATTCTGAACTCCTAGAACTTATCCATAGTGATGTTTGTGATTCTAATAGGGTCTTGACCCGAGGCGGTAGGAAATACTTTATAACTTTTATAGATGACCATTCAAAGTATTGCTACACCTACCTCCTTAAGACCAAAGATGAAGTTCTAGACAGATTCAAGGTCTATAAATCTGAAGCTGAGAACCAGTTGGATAGGAATATTAAGATCCTCAGATCAGATCGTGGTGGAGAGTATACCTCAAATGAAATGACTAACTTCTGTGAAGAGCACGGAATTATTCATGAGGTAACTGCTCCTTATTCACCACAATCCAATGGAGTTGCTGAAAGGAAGAATCGCACTCTTTTAGATATGGTCAATGCCATGCTTCTCAGCTCAGGTGCCCCTGATAATCTTTGGGGAGAAGCCTTATTATCAGCCTGTTATATTCTTAATAGAATACCCAGTAAGACTAATGATAAGACACCATATGAGTTATGGAAAGGTCGAACCCCTAGGATTAATTACCTCAAAGTTTGGGGATGCCTAGCTAAGGTAGGAATTCCTGAACCCAAAAAAAGGAAGATAGGACCTAAGACTGTAGATGCTGTATTCATAGGATATGTCCTAGATAGTAATGCCAATAGATTTCTTGTAACCCATTCTGAAGTAAATGAAATCTCTAATAACACAATCATTGAAGCTAGAGATGCAGTTTACTTTGAGAATATTTTTCCCTTCAAGGATAGAACCCCTTCATCTTCCTCTAACCCTTCTCTTACTCCGTCTACTAGTTCTCATGACCAAATGCCTAATTCTCAATCTGAACAAGTCATAGAACCTAGAAGGAGTAAAAGAGAAAGAATTGAAAAGAATTTAGGAGAAGGATTCTTCACATTTTTGATAGAAGGTGATCCCTCAACTTATGAAGAAGCCATATCCTCTCCTGATGTCCCTTTCTGGAAAGAAGCTATTAACAATGAGTATAACTCCATCATGGAGAACAATACTTGGTTTTTAGCAGACCTTCCTTTAGGCAGCAAACCAATAGGATGTAAGTGGATCTTTAAGAAGAAACTTAGAGCCGAAGGTACCATAGAAAAATATAAGGCTAGATTAGTGGCCAAATGATTTACCCAGAAGAAAGGATTAGATTATTTTGATACCTACTCTCCTGTAGCTAGAATATCTTCTATTAGAACCCTTCTAGCTTTAGCATCCATTCATGATATGCTGATCCATCAAATGGATGTAAAGACAGCATTTCTAAATGGAGATTTAGAAGAAGAGATTTATATGGAGCAACCTGAAGGTTTTATTGCTAAAGGTCAATAAAAGAAGGTTTGTAGATTAGTAAGGTCTCTTTATGGCCTAAAACAAGCTCCCAAGCAATGGCACAACAAATTTGACAAAGTCATTATAGAATTTGGTTTTGTGCCAAATGAATATGATAAATGTTTGTATTCTAAAAATACAAATGAAAGTCGTGTTATTTTATGCTTGTATGTTGATGATATCCTTATTCTAGGATCTTCACTAGAACTGATAAATAACACTAAGAATTATTTATCTAACCAGTTTGATATGAAAGCTTAGGTGAGGCAAATCTGATCCCTGGGAATGCAAGTGTCAAAAAGGAAAGAGGGCTATACTCTATCCTTAGCACATTCAATTGAGAAAATGTTAAGAAAGTTTGAGTATTTTGACAAGAAACCTACCCTTACCCCTTATGACAGTAATGATGTTCTCAAGAAGAATGAAGGATCTCCTATAGAACAACATAGATATTCACAGATGATAGGGTCCCTTATGTACATAACAAATAGGACCAGACCTGATATTGCATTTGCTATTGGGAGACTAAGTAGATATACTAGTAACCCAAATCAGTCACACTGGACTACATTAGACAGAGTATTTAGATATCTTAAGGGTACTCTAGATTATAAACTTTATTATACTAGACATCCTGATATCATAGAAGGTTACTCCGATGCAAATTGGGTAACTGATTCACATGATATGAAATCCACTACTGGATATATTTTTACCCTAGCAGGAGCTGCAATCTCCTGGGGATCATGTAAACAAACTATCATAGCTAGAAGTACAATGGAATCTGAAATGATAGCTTTGGATAGTACTACATGTACAGAGGCCGAATGGCTTAGAAATCTTGTTATGCATATACCTATTTTTGTTCATCCTCTTCTTGCAATTTCTATAAACTGTGATAATAAATCTGTTATAGAACTACTAAAGCATGATTCTATGAATGCTAAGATGAACAGGCACCTGCAGCTGCGCTTCAAGTCGATAAAGAGCCTATTGGGCAAATATGTGGTTCTTGACTGTATAAAGTCAGAAAAGAACCTTGCAGACCACTTGACGAAAGGGTCTGTCTAGGACATTGATCCTAGAATCATCGAGGGGGATGGGGTTAAGCCCATAGTATAGTCACCAGCAGTGGCAACCCAACCGAGTCTGACTGGAGATCCCAAGAAGCCGGTTCAATGGGTAGAAACAAGCTGGACTAGGTGACTATTATGGAACACTGACCTGAGATTAAATTCTCTTTAAAATAAAAGCCCAAAAGGCTGTACATGTGTACATTCATACCCCATCCCTATGGTGACAGTGTTCCTTTTGTGATATGGATAGGTTGAGTTTAAACTCTTAATAAGTCCAAGCATAATATGCAGGGTTAATTCTTATCACCAACCCTTAAGGACTTACCTATATGAGAGGTCGTGAGGGCCGCGACTATAGGACAGGGCGATCCTAGACAACTCTCATGAATGTGTAAAAGTGCGTATGGCCAACCAAACGCGCCACCCGATAGACCCAAGTACCTCTAGTGTACTATGTGTGCTATTATCTGAGTTTGGTTCAAGAAGACTGATTCAAGGCGTAGTCCATCAAGCTCTTCTTCAGACAAAGAAAATAGTCACTACGTGAGATTCAAGGCTGTAGTCCATCTCATTTATGCATAGTATACAACTGCCCAGAAATTCTCTTATCTTATTCTCCTTCTTTATATTATCTTGGAACTTAAGCTTTTGGGGGGGGATTGTTGGCTGCTGCTAGCTCCTATGTGAGCAAAAGCTCAAGCCTATTAAACATTAGTCCCACATCGAAAAGTGGAATGCTCTCCACTATGTTTATATCACCTATTCTTCTTTTGCTTCATTAAAAGTTGTGTGTGGGAGCCCCATGGGCCACACGCGCGCGCCGTCGCCGCCGTCCGGCCCGGCTCGGCTCGGTTCGGTTCGGTACGCGTAACGGGTGCGAGCACGTGCCCACATCTGCGGGCGCCGAATGCCGATCCGATTCCTTCTTTCGGTTCGGGCTGAGACCCAAAAAATTATTTTTGCTCCTATTAATTTTTTTAGTTACTATTCATTAATTCTGCAACGTTTGGACACATGATTTCAGGTCCAGATTCATTGTATCACATTTTTTTAACTTGTGTTGTAACGTTTGTAACGTTAATTTTAATAGGCTGATTTAATATCATATTAATTTCCAACCGTTGGCATCAGCCTATATATTGAGCTCCTTTCTTCTCCTTCAATCACACAGAAAACTATTCTTCTCGAAACTCTCTAAATTTCTTGTCTTCATCGTACGTCTGCTGCTGTTCCTTTGTTGCTCTGGACGGAGCTAAGTCGGGGTCATTCTCTCGACGTCGTGTGCGGCAACGAGATTCCGGTGGAGCGGAGATTTTACCACTATGGGCGTTCGGATTCAGTCTGCACATAGACCCGAGCTAACTCTTAGGGCAGTGCTATGTGCACGACTTCCCCGGAGGCCGGTAACAGTTTAATTATTTTTTTATTGCAGATTTAAACCGAAGTGTTCTTGAAGAATTTTCAACAATCTAAGAGTTACATCGGTTTTACAAATTAATTATTTGTCTTCCTTAAGAAAAAGCTTTAATTATTTCTTACTGTTTATTGTTAGTGTTAGCGGAAAGAAAAAAAAAAAAATATATATCATTGTTACTGTTAGTACAGAAAGCACACAACTTGCTAAAAGACAAGTTGCTAAAAGACAAAGATTTTGTTTTCTCTGTTAGTACAGAAAAGCACACAACTTGTTTACTGTTAGTAAAAAAAAAAAATTGTTTGCTCTGTTAATACACAAAAGCACACAACTTGTTTACTGTTAGTACAAAATTTTTGTTTGCTCTGTTTACATTTCTTGTCTAAAGCACACAACTTGCTTTGTAAAAGACAACAAATTGCTTTGTTATAAAACTGTTAGCAATAATTTTTGTCAGTAATTTCTTAGCAATAATTTCTTAGCAATAATTTATTGCTGTCAACGTTTACACCATTTGCTCAACTTTTTCTTTGCTATTAGCTTCTGTTGAACTTTTACACCAATATTGCTGTCAACGTTTACACCATTGGCTTAACATTTTCTTTGTTAGCTTCTGTTGATCATTTACATCAATATTGCTGAAAACATATCAATTAATATTGTTTTTAAAAAATTTTACAAGCTTCAATATTTGTTTCTCATTGAATATTCTATTAATACTTACATTGAATATTCTATTAATATTTGTCTCTCATTTAATATTATTTGCTACATAATTAATAATTGTTCATTGTCATTATTTGACATATCAATTATATCTCACATATCAATTAATATTCGTTAATTGTCATTATTTGTTAAATTGACATATTAGACAAATATAATTGTGTTAGTATTATTTTTGTCAATACTAGCTTTCATTTTACTCAATATTTTAATTTAGGCCAAATCAAACAATTAATTACTTTAGCAAAAAAAATTCTTTTAGTTTTAAGTTCAAAAGTTAAGATTTGTTTGGGAACAAGCCGAAAGGGCCCTTCTGTCAACAAGGCGAAATATCGTCTAAGCGACCGGTACTTAAGAGTTCCTAGTGAACCTCTGCTTGCTGGGATCCGGCCCCTACAGCTAACCCAACCTCATCAAAACTTGGAAAACTAAAAATTAAAAGGTTTATTACTAAAATTATTTTAATTGTTAATTTTAGCTTAAAACCATCTTATTGAGTAAATATAATTTTTTCAGACCTTAGGAACATGACTTCCAAGGAAGAGACTTTCTCTGCAAAGCCTGCAAAATTCAATGGCACCTACTTCAAGAGGTGGCAAAGCCAGATGAAATTTTGGCTTACCACCTTAGGTCTAATTTCTGCCATTGATGGGTCCACACCCATCTCAAATGATTCTGATGTGACTGAGTCTGACATAGGGGTTTCTAAGTCCTCCTCTTCTACCAAGCCTAAGACCCCTAAGGAAATTGACTACCACTGCTTCCACAGAATCTTAAGCGCTATGTCGGAGTCACTCTACGACATATTTTTTGAGTATAAAAGCTCTAAAGAACTCTGGGATGCTTTGGAAGATGAGTATGGTTGTGATGATGCTGGAATTGATAGATTCAATTCTACCACATTCAACCAATATGTCATGGTAGATAACAAACCTATCAATGACCAAATCCATGAGTTCCAAGAACACCTTAGACAGATTCAAGCCAAGGGAACCGTCTTTCTACTGAGCACAAAATAGGATGCTTGATAGATAAACTTCCCCCTTCCTGGTCTAAAGTGGCAAAAGACCTTCTACATCTACAAGGATCTATTACATATTCTCAAGCTCTACAGAGAATTAGAACAGAAGAGAAATATAGGTCCAAGACCAAAGCTAGGTCAAATGCCACAGCTAAGGTAAACCTTGTAGAAAGCCATGAAAAACCTAAGTCAAACAACCATCTCAAATCCAAGAAAACCTCCTTCAAAAAGAAGCAGAGTTTTCAACCTCCTCCCAAAAATCTTCATCACCAAAACCATCATCACCAAAACCCTCAATCCCAAAAACCTAGAAACTTTGGTCAGACTCAGGATCAAAGAAGATTTTGTTTTGTGTGTGGTAGAACCAACCATACAACCATCAATTGCTTCCAATGGAAGAAAGAACCTATCCAGTATTCTTTCAAGGGAAAAGGTAAGACAGAGACTAACATGATTCTGAATGGGTCTTCCAGCTCCTTTAGGTCTGTAAGCTTCCAACCTGTAGTAAACCTGTCTTTCCATTCTGATGATTGGTGGTTGGATTCTGGAGCTAATGTTCACGTTTCATTTGATCGCTCCTGTTTTTCAACCTATCAGGAATCAGGTGGAGGAGGCGTGACCCTAGGAGATGGCTCTACGGCACAAGTTGTGGGAAGAGGAAGAATAGATCTGAAGATGACATCAGGAAAAATTCTACCTCTCCATGATGTGCTTCATGTGCCGTCTGTCAGGAAAAATCTTGTTAGTGGATCTCTCCTTGTAGCCTCAGGATACAAAATTGTAATGGAGGCCAATAAAGTAGTTTTCTCTAAGGATGATCTGTTTATTGGAAAAGGATTTGTGAAAGATGGACTTTTTGTTTTAAGTACTATGAATAAAAGTTCTAATCCTTCTTTTATTGCAAATGTTGAATCCTCTAATGTTTGGCATGGTAGACTAGGTCATGTGAACTTAGGATCTATCAAAAGGATGATGAACTTAGATCTTATCCCTAAGACTCCTATAGACGATAAACACAAATGTGAGATATGTGTTCAAGCCAAACATACTAGATTATCTTTCAAATCTGTCTATAGAGATTCTGAACTCCTAGAACTTATCCATGGTGAATTTTGTGATTCTAATAGGGTCTTGACCCGAGGCGGTAGGAAATACTTTATAACTTTTATAGATGACCATTCAATGTATTGCTACACCTACCTCCTTAAGACCAAAGATGAAGTTCTAGACAGATTCAAGGTCTATAAATCTGAAGCTGAGAACCAGTTGGATAGGAATATTAAGATCCTCAGATCAGATCTTGGTGGAGAGTATACCTCAAATGAAATGACTAACTTCTGTGAAGAGCACGAAATTATTCATGAGGTAACTGCTCCTTATTCACCACAATCCAATGGAGTTGCTGAAAGGAAGAATCGCACTCTTTTAGATATGGTCAATGCCATGCTTCTCAGCTCAGGTGCCCCTGATAATCTTTGGGGAGAAGCCTTATTGTCAGCCTGTTATATTCTTAATAGGATACCCAGTAAAACTAATGATAAGACACCATATGAATTATGGAAAGGTCGAACCCCTAGGATTAATTACCTCAAAGTTTGGGGATGTCTAGCTAAGGTAGGAATTCCTGAACCCAAAAAGAGGAAGATAGGACCTAAGACTGTAGATGCTGTATTCATAGGATATGTCCTAGATAGTAATGCCAATAGATTTCTTGTAACCCATTCTGAAGTAAATGAAATCTCTAATAACACAATCATTGAAGCTAGAGATGCAGTTTACTTTGAGAATATTTTTCCCTTCAAGGATAGAACCCCTTCATCTTCCTCTAACCCTTCTCTTACTCCGTCTACTAGTTCTCATGACCAAATGCCTAATTCTCAATCTGAACAAGTCATAGAACCTAGAAGGAGTAAAAGAGAAAGAATTGAAAAGAATTTAGGAGAAGGATTCTTCACATTTTTGATAGAAGGTGATCCCTCAACTTATGAAGAAGCCATATCCTCTCCTGATGCCCCTTTCTGGAAAGAAGCTATTAACAATGAGTATAACTCCATCATGGAGAACAATACTTGGTTTTTAGCAGACCTTCCTTTAGGCAGCAAACCAATAGGATGTAAGTGGATCTTTAAGAAGAAACTTAGAGCCGAAGGTACCATAGAAAAATATAAGGCTAGATTAGTGGCCAAATGATTTACCCAGAAGAAAGGATTAGATTATTTTGATACCTACTCTCCTGTAGCTAGAATATCTTCTATTAGAACCCTTCTAGCTTTAGCATCCATTCATGATATGCTGATCCATCAAATGGATGTAAAGACAGCATTTCTAAATGGAGATTTAGAAGAAGAGATTTATATGGAGCAACCTGAAGGTTTTATTGCTAAACGTCAAGAAAAGAAGGTTTGTAGATTAGTAAAATCTCTTTATGGCCTAAAACAAGCTCCCAAGCAATGGCACAACAAATTTGACAAAGTCATTATAGAATTTGGTTTTGTGCCAAATGAATATGACAAATGTTTGTATTCTAAAAATATAAATGAAAGTTGTGTTATTTTATGCTTGTATGTTGATGATATCCTTATTCTAGGATCTTCACTGGAACTGATAAATAACACTAAGAATTATTTATCTAACCAGTTTGATATGAAAGACTTAGGTGAGGTAAATCTGATCATGGGAATGTAAGTGTCAAAAAGGAAAGAGGGCTATACTCTGTTCTTAGCACATTCAATTGAGAAAATGCTAAGGAAGTTTGAGTATTTTGACAAGAAACCTACCCTTACCCCTTATGACAGTAATGTTGTTCTCAAGAAGAATGAAGGATCTCCTATAGAACAACATAGATATTCACAGATGATAGGATCCCTTATGTACATAACAAATAAGACCAGACCTGATATTGCATTTGCTATTGGGAGACTAAGTAGATATACTAGTAACCCAAATCAGTCACACTGGACTGCATTAGACAGAGTATTTAGATATCTTAAGGGTACTCTAGATTATAAACTTCATTATACTAGACATCCTGATATCATAGAAGGTTACTCCGATGCAAATTGGGTAACTGATTCACATGATGTGAAATCCACTACTGGATATATTTTTACCCTAGCAGGAGCTGCAATCTCCTAGGGATCATGTAAACAAACTAGCATAGCCAGAAGTACAATGGACTCTGAAATGATAGCTTTGGATACTACATGTACAGAGGCCGAATGGCTTAGAAATCTTGTTATGTATATACCTATTTTTGTTCATCATGTTCTTGCAATTTCTATAAACTGTGATAATAAATCTGTTATAGAACTACTAAAGCATGATTCTGTGAATGCTGAGATGAACAGGCACCTGCAGCTGCGTTTCAAGTCGATAAAGAGCCTATTGGGCAAATATGTGGTTCTTGACTATATAAAGTCAGAAAAGAACCTTGCAGACCACTTGACGAAGGGTCTGTCTAGGACATTGATCCTAGAATCATCGAGGGGGATGGGGTTAAGCCCATAGTATAGTCACCAGCAGTGGCAACCCAACCGAGTCTGACTGGAGATCCCAAGAAGCCAGTTCAATGGGTAGAAACAAGCTGGACTAGGTGACTATTATGGAACACTGACCTGAGATTAAATTCTCTTTAAAATAAAAGCCCAGGAGGCTGTACATGTGTACATTCATACCCCATCCCTATGGTGACAGTGTTCCTTTTGTGATATGGATAGGTTGAGTTTAAACTCTTAATAAGTCCAAGCATAATATGCAGGGTTGATTCCTATCACCAACCCTTAAGGACTTACCTATATGAGAGGTCGTGAGGGCCGCGACTATAGGACAGGGCGATCCTAGACAACTCTCATGAATGTGTAAAAGTGCGCATGGCCAACCAAACGCGCCACCCGATAGACCCAAGTACCTCTAGCGTACTATGTGTGCTATTATCTGAGTTTGGTTCAAGAAGACTGATTCAAGGCGTAGTCCATCAAGCTCTTCTTCAGACAAAGAAAATAGTCACTACGTGAGATTCAAGGCTGTAGTCCATCTCATTTATGCATAGTATACAACTGCCCAGAAATTCTCTTATCTTATTCTTCTTCTTTATATTATCTTGGAACTTGAGCTTTTGGGCGGGGGGATTGTTGGCTGCTGCTAGCTCCTATGTGAGCAAAAGCTCAAGCCTATTAAACATTAGTCCCACATCGGAAAGTGGAATGCTCTCCACTATGTTTATATCACCTATTCTCCTTTTGCTTCATTAAAAGTTGTGTGTGGGAGCCCTATGGGCCACACGCGCGCGCTGCCGCCGCCGCCCGGCCCGGCTCGGCTCGGTTCGGTTCGGTTCGATTCGGCGCGCGTAACCGGTGCGAGCACGTGCCCACATCTGCGGGCGCCGAATGCCGATCCGATTCCTTCTTCGGGTTCGGACTGAGACCCAAAAAATTATTTTTGCTCCTATTAATTTTTTCAGTTACTATTCATTAATTCTGCAACGTTTGGACACATGATTTCAGGTCCAGATTCATTGTATCACATTTTTTTAACATGTGTTGTAACGTTTGTAACGTTAATTTTAATAGGCTGATTTAATATCATATTAATTTCCAACCGTTGGCATCAGCCTATATATTGAGCTCCTTTCTTCTCCTTCAATCACATAGAAAACTATTCTTCTCGAAACTCTCTAAATTTCTTGTCTTCATCGTACGTCTGCTGCTGTTCCTTTGTTGCTCTGGGCGGAGCTAAGTCGGGGTCATTCTCTCGACGTCGTGTGCGGCAACGAGATTCCGGTGGAGCGGAGATTTTACCACTACGGACGTTCGGATTCAGTCTGCACATAGACCCGAGCTAATTCTTAGGGCAGTGCTACGTGCACGACTTCCCCGGAGGCCGGTAACAGTTTAATTATTTTTTTTATTGCAGATTTAAACCGAAGTGTTCTTGAAGAATTTTCAACAGTACCCTAACTAAGGCGCGGTCAACACATGAGTAGGATTTCGGGACCTGAAAAATCATGTTGATTAAAAATGCTCTCCTTTGACCGATTCAATAGTTAGCTTGTCATATAGTCTTTGTCGCATGCTGCTGCATTATGCGCCATGGTAACCCTTTCAACTATAAATAGCGATTCATGGTGGACAGAAAACTTCAGACAAGCTATGTCATCTTCTTCCACCATGCCTCTGCAAATCCAAGACTTAACCAATTGCACAAGTTTGGGGAGAAGTGTAGCATTGTGCTTCCCCGAGCGCTGCTCTACGGGACTGCCAGAAACTGAAAGAAACATCGATCTCCCCAAGGTGAAACAAAGAGATGCAATCGTAATCCCCCATTCCTTTCTTAGCTTTGAGTTACAAAGACACTTCTTGCACAGCTAACGAATGGATAATTACAAATCATCGTGAGCATGCACAGGGAAAGCATACTACTGTGACGCGTGGTTGTTGTTGCAAGGCTTCGACATGAATTTGCACTGATAGTAAGAAACTTCCACTATGCACACGGATGCAGCTGTCTCTGGACACTCCAGTTAAATCACAGCAGTCGATCACAGAGATTGGTCGGGAGTTGTTTGTGCAAAAAATTATAACTTGGATGTTTATCAAAGCTATACTACGGAGGTGATTATCGACTCTAAAGACTAGAGGTTTTCATTCATTGACTATGCTATCTATGGAATCCTCCTGGATGATCCAAAGGAAACAATTTTCGTTAAAAGACGTTTTCTTCGATTTCTATTATGATACGGCAACCAAGATGCTATTTTTTCGGTCATATGATGGACTCTTGCTGCGATGTTTATCAGACATGGAAGCCAAGCAAGCGCTTCATGAAGCTCATAACGACACATATGGCGCGCATCAACTAGGTCCTAAGCTTCAGGATCGATTAAGATGTATGAGTCCCATTATGGTAGATGCGGCATAGAATATGCCAGAAAATGCATGGCATGCTAAATTCATGCTGACATTATCCATGATGCGGTCGTCGGATGTAAAATTTTTGCAGTAGATGAAAAAAGTTAGCATGAAGCGTCAGATAAGCATGGCTTTCTCGTTAAAGAATTTAAAAGTAATGAAGATAATTATCAAGATAGAGAGCAAGCGTGAGAGGAAGTCAAAGATATTGTGCTTATCCTAGGATAAGTATGTGGGGGAGAGTACTTTAAAGCTTCGGTATTTTTATGACTCGCTTCCGAATAATTGGATACGAGTACGTGTTTAGTCCACCCTACACCGCGATAATCCATCAATACCTTCCTTATACATAATAAATACATATCCACATAACTAAGTTCACTAATAGGAAAGATAAGGCTATACGTCTGATAAAATTATAATTATTAATCATGAAATAATATCCATACATCTTCAAATGTAACTCAGGAACAAACCCCATAAAAGGAAAAACTTCTTAGGAAAGGAAATATGTCGGAGACATGACAGGCATGAAATAGTCTAAGAAAATAAGTAAAAATTGTTTGCCATTAGAACAAGTTGTTTGAAGTAAACTTTGTATTTAATTACAAACATAACATAGTATAATGTATGATTTAGATGTGATTCCTAGGAGTACGCTTTTGTTTTATCTAGAAACCGTGGCGATGGAGCAAGTGGTAATTCTTTGACTCCGTTGACGATCTGACGACGATATCAAACTCTCTGAAGGTCTGGGTTACTCTGGAACGAGCAGTGACTTGAAGAGAATTGGAACTTTTGCATGTGCTCCGGATGCTGAAGTGGTTGAAAAATGTTCAATAAGTGGGACTTCGAGCTTGGAGAGTGGGGCTTGAAATGAAGGAATGATCCTTCTATTTATAGGCAGCAGAATGATCTGCTTATGCGCGCATACGCGATATGCGCCTAGAGAACTTGTACGTAGGGACGCCACGTGGCTGACTTCGTTGGGCGCATGGACGATGCGCCATGGAGCTGGAGTAGAATCTGTTTGAACTGTACTGGTGAGATGCGGAGGAGCTGACACGTAGCAGTTGTGGAGATTCGGTTGTTGCTGAGATCTTGGGTGGTTAGCACCCATTCGTTGGCAGAACTGAGTCAATGACACGTGGCCTGTGTTCATGACTCAAAGATCTCGAATTTGGTGGGGGATGATCTGTCAGGATGTGCCTGTTGGCTCAAAGATCTCGAATTTAGCTCAAGGATCTCGAATTTGGGCCTCGGTTGGCTCGACCTGAGCTCGGATTGTTGGAGGAGGACGAGGGGGGATGAATGGGTTGAGGAGAGTAATGGAGGAAAGGATGTTGAAGATTGGATGATAAAATAAGCTCGGTCGATGATTTTGAAATAGGCAGAGGAGCAGAGAAGGTTGTAGGGACGAGGGCGAAAGTTACCAGAGAAGAAATGTGTGACCCTTGTTAGCAATTTGGCAAACGAAAAAAATTTGAGACGGCAGAACGAGTATAAATCGGCACAATACAAATAAAATATGTTAAAAAAATAATTCAAATATTCGTCAAATGTAAATATTGAGGTAAGAAACTTCACATGCTTAAACAGATTGTCAAATATGATTAATTAAGCAGGTTACTACCATGTTTTTTGTGCCAAAATTTTCAATAATTCATGCAAAATACGTTTAAAACTTTACATGCTTAAAATTCGCGTAGTAATTTGAATCTTTAAAAAATATGCAAGTATTATACATTTATGAAAGAAATAAAAAAATTCGTATATAGTACGAGTTTTATTCGGTTGATTGCTAACAAGGTGCGTGACAGACACAGAAGCTCCACGAGATTCAATCTTCTAGTGACTTGCACGGGAAAATTTAATGGCTCTACTAAGGAAATTTAATAAAATGCATGGGTCAATTAGGTATTTTGCTAATCATTTGAAGACGTGTTAAAATTAGTTTTCTTTTAAACCCTTTTATAAACTTTTAGTTTTATTTAAATAAAATAGAACTTTTTGAAGCTTTTAGAAAGTTTAAATGAAGAAAAGTGCCCTCCGCGACGAAACAAAATTGGGATTCAGAATTTAATTTTAAATTTTCAGTGCCAGCCAAGGACGGAACTAGGATTTGAAGTTGCCCTGGGCTGAACTAAAAATATGATCAAAACACGCATGCATGTTTAAGAAATTTTAATTTTAACTGAACTAGCACAAAACAAGATGATAATAAACTATAGATAACTTGATAAAAATATGATTAAAACACGCATACATGTTTAAGAAATTAATTGTACTTACAAGAGAGACGCTTTCTATTGAAGCTGGACTCTTCGATTCTTCAAAGAATAAAATTCATCTATTGTCGAATCTGAATCGATTGTCTTTGATATCTCTCTTTCGATGAAGATAACCATTGAATCGGTTAAAACTCTTCATCCAACTTACTACGAAGAGCACTCTTAACATACTTCATAGCTGAAAATGCTCGTTCAGTAGTTGTCATAGAAACAGACACAGTCAAAACGAGTCGAATCAACCTGTCTATTAAATTGTAAGATTGTGCTTTATTTATTTCCGCTAGTCCACGACATAATTCAGAAATGGTGGTCATATTCTGAAACTTTGCATGGTTCAGTACATCAACTTAACAGTGCTCCAACTGGCTTTTCAAATAATGCATTTCTTGGCTGCTAAAACCATCGGGATAAAACTTCTCTGCAAGTCTGCAAATAAGATCAACATCAAATAATATAAAGTTACTCTTAGGCTCCAAAGCAGAGCTAAGAATAAGAAGTTCCATCGTCTCTTCATTGAATCTTCTATTTAACTCTTCAAACTGAAGATTTATTGCAGCATTGAATATATCAAAGTGATAGTGATGCCCAATTGTGATTTGATCTACTTGATGGCGACGTGAACGTCCATTGTAGCTAGCTTTCATATCAGGCATATCAATATTGTGTACTCTCTGCAAGCTGATTCCACTTGCTCAAAAAGAATATCAAAACCGTCTTGTCGTATAGTTTGAAGCAATGATTTTGTCGAGGACACTAAATCCATTGCATTCAAAATATCAAGAGATTTTTGCTGCAACTCGACAAAGCATATTTGTGATACCCATAATTTTATGCATAAGACACAATATGAACATAAAATCGAAAGACTTTATCACGACTAAAGAACCACCAGCTTCCCTATGAATAGGGTTTGAAGATCCTTCGTCGACTATGCATTCAAGCACATTAATCGTTGCACCATACATATCTATTATGCTGCAAATAGAATCAAAATGTGAGCTCCAATGAGTACTTCCAGCTCGATGCAAAGTAGCCATCTGATTAGCGCCTCTACCCGTCTCACGTTCGCTCCAACGAGTACTTCCAGCTCGGTGCAAAGTAGCATCTTAATAAAATTCTAAGCAAACTTTACTTCTTAGATTTCTTTAAACAAACTTTACTTCTTAGTAAATTCTAAGAAAATTGTAAGCAAACCTCTTAGTTTTTCAAGCATAAAGTTCCGATACAGGCCATTGGAAACATTGGCAGGTTCCAGTTTTACTTCTTAGCTTTCTTTAAACAAACTTTGCTGAGCACAAAGGCAAAACCAAATTTGGAGAACCAGTGCGGCAGTGCCATTGGAAAATATTTTAGAAAATAAATTCTAACAAATACTTGTTGATCAGAATCTAATTTATATGTAATTACTAATTGGTGTTTTCATTGGTGTAATTGGTGTTAAATATAATTGACTAGAACTTACCACAAACACTTAGTGTTCAAAGTTTAAAAATGGCAACATTAACATACCTTGCGTGTATTCTTTCGACAAGTGGAAGGATGGGTCACGACAGGTTGGAACCAGGGGCACCGGCTCCACCGCACACAAGATCGGAACTTCCGATTCGGAAGTCAACCTCGAACAGGGGATGGGGGCGACAGGTGGAAGAGGAGTTTAGAGATCTCTGGGTCTGGACTGAAAATGGAGATGAGAAGATGAGGAGATGAGAGAAGTGGAGAGGCAATTTATAGAGAGAGGTTGAGTGATACCTTCTCCAATACCAGAGCGCGGATGGGGCGCCGGGCGGCCGACGGGATCGGTGAGGGGAGGGCTCGAGGCTGAGATCGGGGGAGGGGACGTTTGGAGAAGAAGGCATGATGATGGGGATGGCTTGCTGGAGCCAGGCGCGTACGACGTACAGCAGCAGTCCGCAAAAGCAAAAAATGAGAAAGGGGGCGGGTGAGCTGGGTTGGTACTTAAGCTTGTGGGTGGGGTGGGCTAGTTCTTAAGCTTGTGGGTGGGCTGAAAACTTTTGGCCAGACAAATTTCAAGTAAAAAAAATGGTCAAATTTTGGGTAGGCTGTAGCCCACCCTAGTCCGAGCTACAGTTCCACCTATGGTGCCAGCGGTATCATGTCGGTGTATCGTTGGTATGTTGTTCAACCTCGAAGAACATGTACTAGTTTTCTGGAATGCCAAAATTGATTTCCATAGTATACTGGTGGTATACTGGTAGTATGCTTCAGTAGTGTGGAGTCATATTCATGCCATGGTTTTGTATGATACCATATGTTACTCATCTAGTCGAAATGATAAGCTGATGTCTATCTAATCCAGGGAGAAAAGATTGGAGTGTGGTTAAGTGGGTGTTGAGCTATATCAAATGTACTTCCAGTTGTAGGCATTCATTCAGAAGTGGCAAGCCAAGTTGGTGGACGGATACACTAATGTTATTATGGCTGGGGACATTGAGACTAGGAGATCAACATCATGCTATATGATAACGTTTGTAGGAGGAACATTGGCCTGACGGTTATGGATGTAGAAGTCCGTGACCTTGTCTATGATCGAGGTGGATTTGATTGTAAAGACGGAGGCATAAAAAGAGTTTCTTAGGTTGGAGAAGTTCCTGGGAGAACTAGGGATGAAAGAGGAGCACTACGTGTTGCTTTGTGACATTCAATAGACAGAACCAGGATTTTAATTTACCCTAGACTAAACTTAAAATGTCCTATAAAAAATATATAACACAAAATTTGCAACAGGGGATTTACATGTTTCCTGTCTTTAACTTGATAAGAGCATCATCGAAAGTTTCAAACCCTATTTTTCATACCAAATTTTACAAGTTCTGTTTTCACCATTGTTTTGTAATAAATACTTACCCCAACAAATGTAAGTTATATAGCAAAAAACTAGAACTATAGATTATGTAGAAATTAACTCCAGTTGATTGAACTAATTTTATTCCTGACAGCCAAAAGAGATACAAAATAAAACATATTCATTCTTCCAAGCCTAATAAGTATTTCCTCAAGGGCACATCATTACAAGCACAAAGTTACTGTCCTATTGTAGAATTCAAGCTCAGAGAAAGAGTTTCATAACTTAGAGGCATTTCTGACATAACTTGCAGTTCATAACCTGTACAGCTTAGAAACCCTTGGGATCCTAGCATAAACACTGTGTAATATCTTTAAATGTAAAATGATGTAAAACAATTTTCAAGTATCAGTTTTCAACCAGTGGCTTTGTTCACAAGTGTAATGTTTATCAAGTAACAGTTTAATGCTGGACAAGTTCAGTTTTCAAGTATCAGTTAACAAGTATCAGTCTAAAATTCTTTAACTATTCAGAATACCAGTAAAAAAAAATAGTTAAAATCTTGAACTTATGAATATGTGCAACCAGTTTCAACCAGATGGGAATTGCATTTGACAAAAAAAAGAGTTGAAATCTTGAACTTTGATATGAACATTTGCTTCTCCAATCAGTCTCTACTCTCAACCAGATGGAAATTGTATTTGACAAAATAAAAATAACAGGCAAATGGGATCTACCTGAGTAGGAAGCCAGGAACCGAACAAGTGCTTCAACGAGACTCCGACTCTCCCTACTCCGGTGGTTCCGGTTTTGAAAATACTAAAATTTCTTATTCGGTTTTGGTTTTGGTTTTGGGTTTCGATTTCGGTCCAAAATCGAATAAAACTTCTAAAATTATATAAATATCCACAATTCTATGCTTATTTTACAATTAAAAATGTGTATAATTTGAAAAAAAAAAAAAAGCAAGTCTATGTATGTGTTTTGAAGTCCAAACTTTGTTATTTTAATAATTAGTCCAACTTTGGACACAATTTTGAAATATAATAAATGTGTATATAAAAATTATAATTTTTGATATAATTTAATCACAATCTTAATTTTGCACCGAACCCATTAAACAATAGATATGGTCCAACCGAACAAACCGAATTGATTATTCGGTTCGGTTTGGTCTCGATTTTAGCTAATTTCGGTTTTTGGATTTTTAGAAGTTCAGTTATCCAATTTTGACTATTTTAATTTGGTTTAAGCCGAATAAACTGAATGCTCACCTTTAGGTGGAGCCAGGGCATGAAGGCGGGTGGAGTACTAAAGTGTTTCTGTGGACTGGGCTGGAATCTTAAGTACGTTAAAAAAATTGGTTTGTTCCCCCTACCCCTGATTCATCGTGCTATTTTTTTTTTTTACTCACACACACCTACTCTCCTAACGAACCCGTGGCTCGAACACCACCCAGCCGGTCCAGATACCAGTGTGCTCACCACTTGAGCTACCAACACTTGGTGATTCATCATGCTATTCATCTTTGCAAGAATCCTATATTTTATAGCAATTCCAACCACATCCCTAATTATATCACTAGATTCAAGATGTATTGGAGACAAAAGGATGCTATCATTTGTATATATGACAATGAATTGGACATTCTCACGAAGATTATGCCGAGGGAAATGTTTGAGTGATAAAAGAAAATCGCCAAAATTGCGAGCTTCTCCACCTAGCCTGGAAAGATGAGTGGTGTGGTGGTGTTGGGGGTAGGTTATCTTTCTATGTGGAAAATGCTTAGATATCAATGAACGCCTTTCCATCATTTGGAGAAAGCTCCGGGAAGTAGAAATAGGGAAATAGCAGCATCACAGGTAAATACCTGTTTGGCCTAACCGCTGTACCAAACTTTTCAGCACTTCAATGTGCACAAATCGTGCTCACTTGGTATATGTCGTTATAACTATTAGCGACATATTTTTTGCATCACTAATCCCACTTGTTTTGTATTGTAGTGTCATAAGGATGAAGACGATGAAAGCACCGAGATTTGAGGACCAAGTCTTTTTTTCAACTAGTGAAGTATGATAAAGAAGAATCTTCTATTTTAAAGTAGTTTCTATGAGCTTCTCTATTTAGTAAGATCAGGGCCGGCCCGGAACATTTTGATGCCCAGGACGAAATACAGAATTATGTCCCTTCTTCAAAAATTATATTGGAAACAAGTTATCAATTTTTTTTGCATGATGCAATAAACCAAAGTGAACCATTTTAAACTGAGGTCTGATACATGCCAGCTAACCTTAAATTTTGCATCGAAAAATATATCCTGGCAAATGGCAATACTACTTTTGTGGTTAAAAAAAACTCCGATGCAATATGTTATTTAACATTTCTTGTTTATGTTTTTCAGTACTAGGATTGAGATATATGGGCTTGTTTGCTTAATTTATCAACAACAGAGAAACTCAAGAAACATAAGAAAAAGCCAAAATCAGGAGAACAAAAGTTACAAGAGACAAAAGTTACAAAATATTTCAGTTTGAAAACCAAATCATTGTGAAATTTTAATTGCAAAGATTACGAAAAGATATTCAACACTAGAAAAACGTATAATTTTAAGTGTGAAATCTTAAGTGCAAAGATAAATGAGAAGACTCATCACCATCGGCTCTTCGGTATTCAACACCAACGTGGGATCAATTATAACTCACAACACGTAGTGAGCTAAATATACTACAGAAGCTGGATGAAACTAAGTTACTATGAATATGTGCATAAATAGAAATATTACGAAGGAAGACCGAAGATCTAATACAAACAATATACATCCTAATTTTTGAAAGATGTGTTAGTCCCGGAACTTGACCAAAGATGGAAAACTGATGCA
This sequence comes from Iris pallida, assembly GCA_029216955.1. Taxonomy (NCBI): domain Eukaryota; kingdom Viridiplantae; phylum Streptophyta; class Magnoliopsida; order Asparagales; family Iridaceae; genus Iris; species Iris pallida. The sequence continues at coordinate 6,847,213 of JANAVB010000599.1, read as the reverse complement.
ATCGAGATCTGAGAGTCACACAAAATTTTACAGTGATCAAACTCAAGATCTACGATGATACAAAAAACCAAATAGCCAGATTACAATATGAAGGAGGAAAATAGAGAAGAGAAGATCTCTCGTTCTTTCTTACAAACGTGTTGCAATTGGGACAAAACGAGTTACAATAATCTAGAGAAAGATGAGATGAAGAAAAGTTGATGGGGTGTCAAAACACCGTTGCTCAAAGCAAGATTCGCCCCACACGAATTGCTTCCAGGAACCAGCAAGTTGAAGAACTTGTGGAACGCTCGAAGTCACCTCTGTTCTGACTCCTCGGATGGACTTGCAATGGCGGCAGCAGCTCCCTCTCTCTCTCTCTCTTTTCTGACTTATAAAATTCGTAGTTCCTCACAAAGGAGGCCAGAAGAGAGTATATATAGAGAAGGGTGGAAACCCTAGCCGCCTCTTCAGTTATGGAAAGATTGAATCAAATCCCACAAAGATAGCAACAAAATTAATTCAAATCTTATGGAAAGATTGAATCAAATCCCACAAAGATAGCAACGAAATTAATTCAAATCTTATGGAAAGATTGAATCAAATCCCACAAAAATAGCAACGAAATTAATTTAAATCCCACAAAGATAGCAACGAAATTAATTCAAATCTTATGAAAAGATTGAATCAAATCCCTCAAAAAGTGGATCTGAATTAATCGTATTGAATCAGTCTTTCCATAAGACGCTGACGTGCTAAGTGCAAAGTGCGCCAACAAAACGCCACATTACGCCTCATGAGCCCATGAGCCCGAGCCCGAGTCCGAGTCGTAGCTCCAAATAGAATTAATCCAAGAGAATGACAAAAGCATTAATGCTTAATCCTTGGAGCCTTATTCTTACCTCCTAGTAAAATCACCCACATGGTTCCCTCCTTGGGGTCACCACCCCATGTGCATCTCTCAACAACACAACCAAGTATATATGTTGAGATAACTCATGGTGCATTTCCGATGTGGGACTAAACTTTTACAAGGCATGTTGAGAGCAAGCTCTCTCCATGTAAAGAAAGCACCAACAAGATGCAAAATTTCAAGTATGTGCTTGTGTCTTTGCAAAGTAGATTATATGTAAATATAACTTGGAACTTTCGAAAAATAAACTACATCAATAGAACCCCTCATTGAAAGACGGGAGCAAAGAGATATTGTCCTCAATCATTAACAATAGAGGGAACTCATAAAACATAATAAAGCCAACATCACGTGGAACAAAAGTTACAAAATATTTCAATTCTCAAAATGAAAGTCTTGCTAGAATATAATGTTCACATTGATACCTCTCTCTCACCTTTTCGTCTCCTCTTCGGGTCAAGGCTCAAGCAGACGCCAGGGAGGGAGAGAGAGAGAGACAGAGAGACAGAGTTCCGTAAGCTTGTCTGCTGTCGTGGCCTTCTTCGCGTAGTCTTACATCACGGAATACTTGTGAAGGATTATAAGAAAAGAAATTGAAGAAAATTAGAAAATTTGTATTTCAATTATAAGAAAAAGAGAGAATGAAGAGATAATTAAAATAAACAATTAAAAAAAATTATTGCTGGTCGTCTGGAATCGAAAGCGACATGAAGAACTTTTTTTTCCTTTTGGAATGCAAAAGAAAATCTGAAGTGATGGGAAGACTAGTTTTTTTCTCTGAAATTGAAGAGTCGGACGATTATCCAACTTCCATGCGCCATGCCATATTTGTTGAATTGCTATAATAATTTTCTTCGGACCTTGTACTTTGAAGAAGAAATCAGAGTAACAAGATTTTATTATTTATTACTATTACTAACTTTAAAAAAAAATTGGGGCCCCTTGGGATTTGGGGCCCAGGGCGCAAGCCCTGTCTGCCCCTCCTCCTGGCCGCCCCTGAGTAAGATCCTTGACGGATAAGGTTGATATCTAAGATAACATGGGATTTTTATCGTCTTAGGTCAAGGTGTGTCTAATGGACCGGGCGGCCAAAATTTCGTCACGAGCCTGGGCCCGGCTGGGTTAAACCCAGGCTGGACTCACCCGGGCCCAGTCAAATATGGGCCAAACCGAGCTGACCCATATCATACCCGGGTTCGGGCTGGGTTTGGAATTGGGTACGATAGTCCGGTCAGGACCGACCAAGTCAGTGACACGGGCCGAAGCGGCTTTTTCACAGTCGACTCGATCAACCGGTCGATGAACCGGGTCAGGCCCAATCCAGGCCCGATGGTGAACCGGTTCTGCCCCTACCCCCTACCCCCGCCCCCCCCCCCCACACACTATACATATATATATATATATATATATATATTTTGTTTTTTACACACACACTATATATATATATATATATATATATATATATATATATATATATATATATATATATATATATAATCCAAATGCTAGGGGTATTTGGATTATATAAATTCGTAGATAAAATTATATTTATGTTAGGATAATAAAGTCATCTACATCATACTAATTTAAAATTTATTTCAAATTGAAAACAGTTTGTAACCTCCTTATCCTCCTCCTCATATCTCTCACGATGCATTCGGTTTCTCTTTTCTCTAAACTTCTCTTTTATTAACAGAATAAAATTTTCATTCATGTCTCTCTTAATCAAAAACTCTATTGTTACCTATTTTTATTTGTCATCTTTGCAAGCTTTGCGGCTAGCATACCAACTCTAGACCTATTTTCGTAGAGAAGGGAAAAGAAAAAATGTCTAGAGGCATATCAAGCGGTCGGATCATGGAGGAGAATAAACCTTGGCGCAAGAATCAGCCCCATGTAAGTAAATCTTCTTTCTTCATCTCTCTTTCAAGATCAGTTTTTAGATGGTGGTGATTTTACGGTTACAATTGTGGTTTGATGACTAGGGTAGATGGCTCCGTCAGTCTGGAAGTCTAGCATTGGACCATATTGGAAAAACAAGGGGTAAACTACTTTCTCTCTCTCTGTAACACATATTATTTCTTGAAACTAATGTTATCAGATGAAATAAATATGCATGTATCGGTTTGTTTAGTTTAACATGTATCTGATTGTATGCAGAGAGGATTTTTTGAATAAAGATAATAAATATTTCAATTATAATAATAAAGAAGAAAACATATGTTATGTATCTGATTGAATGGTGGAGGGATTTTTTGAATAAAAATAATAAATATTTATTTTATGTTAATTAAAGAGGAAAATATATGTTGTCACATATTTAGTTCTTCATTTTCGTCTAAATATAGTATAGTATGTAATCTATGATCATTTGTATTACATGATGATCAACATCTTTATGTATTTTACTTTTGTGACTATATATTGGATCAATCATGGAATTTATTATATTCACACAAACATAAGTTTAACTTATTAAATTTACTGGATTGTTTTTTGATTTTTTTTTTTGAAACTCGATATGATCTTAGCATGAACGGGTTAAAAATAATCAACCTCTCAACATTCTCTTATTCTCTTTATAATTTAAATTATTATGTTAAATTATTACTTACGTTATATTATTTAAATTAATTAATACTCTCTTATCAGCTTAGATTATTTAAATTAATGATAAGATAACATTTTTAAACTAAAATTATATTACTTAAATATAATGATAAGATAAAATTACAATATAATGTTACTTAGATTATTAAAAAAGAAAACAAATTATATTAATGATAAGATAACATTTTTGACCATATGAAAAATATATATATTACTTTTAGTTTAAAACCTAATTTAAATATAAGTTGATAAGAATATTAATTAATTGACTATAGTTTAGCTTATGAATTGGATTCTAAATTTGAAAATATAATGTTTTAAATATGTAAGGATTTAAATTAATAATTATTACTAATGACATGATTGAATTTTTGAACTTTCATACCTTCTCTATACAATTGTATTACTTTATATTAATGATAGGATTATTGCACATGCAATGAATTTGAAACGTATTGTAATAAAATTAAAAATAATGTGTTGCACACACAACATGTGTGTCCATATACTAATATATATATATATATACATATATATATATATATATATATATATATATATATAAAAGGCGTAAAATGTCGTAGCCTTTACAAGTATGCTCAGAGACTAATACTAACAAGAGCTGAAAAGAAAAAGGTACGGGGATGCATGCACCCGCTCGAGGACCACGTCCACGAACAAAACGGTCAATTCAGCTATTCAGAGAGAGCCAGAAATCCTTTCGAACGTGCTTACAATTACCTTATGAATCTGTCTGAAAACCTCACGGATTAGTTGGTTAGTTGTGTATTGATGCCCTTCGTATCTGTATTTGTTGCGATTCTTCCAAATGACCCATGTGATAGCAGCAACGACGATATGGTGGCCGTGTGAGGCTCTACCCCATGAGACTAGAAGATCGTTGAAGCCCCCAATATCCTGGTCCTGGAGGCAATAGTTAGAGAACCTGTTCCACACCTTCGTGGCCTGGTCCCCCTACAAGAGGATGTGCTCGAGAGTTTTAGACTTGCACACCAAGCAGCAATGACACGCAGAAGCTATATAAAGTGATACCAACGGTGACAAGAATATCGTTGGTGGGTAGTTTCTTGCGAAACACTCTCCACATTAGGATGGACCACTTCTTGGGAATGCAAGACTGCCAGAACTTCCCGATGATGGTGGATGGCGCTCCATTGCCACGAACCGTTCGCCGTGCCGAAGCTAGAGAGAATGATCCGTTGGTCGTTAGGGACCCCCTCAAAGAGTCTGGGTCCGACCCAACCCATAAACCAGAGTCAGCTAAAGTTTCAACTGCCTCCTCTACGCACCAAGCCAGAGCCCTCTCCCAATTCCACTCCCCAGCACGAGTCCACAGCTCACTGATCGTACTGTTAGTGGGGGCTTCTGGGTTAAGGGGGATAAGGGCGTCACCTAACCACCTTTCATGAAATATGGAAGATTCGCCCGACGAGACGCCTTCCGTTCAGAATAGGTTGCCAAGAAGTTGAGGATCTGCTATTGAATGATGCGACGGTCGAATGAATGTCCTTGAAATATCTGGCCTTCATGAAATAAGCCCCAATAGAGCGGTTCTTACGGAGCTTCCACCATATCTTTATCGAGCTAGCATCGACAATGTAAACCAACCTATAGAATCCAAGACCTCCCTCGTCCGTGGGTCTAGCCATAAAATTCCAACTTGCCCAATGATGCTTATCTTTGTCGTCACAGTGCCCCCAGAAGAAGTTAGAGAATAAGTGTTTTATGATGGTGAGGACCTTCTTAGGAGGGGAGCAAGCAGCCAGGGTGTAAATCGGGATGGAAGAAAGCACGTGCTTGATCAGGATCTTTCCGTCGGACGATAGGGTCGCGTTGTGCCATCCCTCAATCTTTTTCCTAATTTTGCCCACCAACCCATCAAACAGGCCTGCATTAGATCTATCGTACTCCAACGGGCATCCTAAATATGAGAAAGGGGGGTACTCAACAGAGAAGGAAGTGATATTAGTTAGCATTGTGGTGGACGTAAATAACACTCTTGTTGGAGTTAACATGCTGACCAGCGCATTTGGAGTATCTTTGCAGCGTGTTGTTAATCACCTCAACGGACCCAGCATCACCTGAAGAGAAGATGAGAATGTCATCTACATAGGCCAAATGAGTGATGATCGGACATCCATTAGCGATATGGAAATGCTGGAAGCGGGGGGTGCAAACCATTTGACTCAAATTTATGCTCATAGCCTCAGCAGCTATTATAAAGATGGTGGACGATAGAGGGTCTTCTTGTCTAATGCCATGACTCGATTTGAAAAAACCTTTTGCTTGACCGTTGACGACAGTGGAGAACCACGAGTTACTGATCGATCTCCATATGATGTCAATCCAAATCTCTAAAAATTTGAAGGCCCTGAACATCCAGATCATGAACTGCCAATCGAGCCTATCATACGCCTTTTTCATGTCTAGCTTGATAGCTACGTTCCCTCCCCTGGAAGAAAATTTCATTCAAGTCATCATCTCTTGGGCCAACAAGATGTTTTCTAACATATTATGACTGCGAACGAATCCACTTTGCTCTCCAGAGATAATCTTGGAGAGAAGTCCAGTCATGCGATTAGCGATAATCTTAGAGATGCTTTTGTTAGTGAAGGTACACAGGCTAAGAGAGTGGAAATCTTTAAAGGTCTCCGGGTAGTCGTTCTTGGGGATCAGGATCAGGTTGGCACTGGATATCGATTTGGGGGTACCTAGCTCCTTGGAAGAAGGCAGTCACCGCCTCGTGAATATTCGGCTTTATGATGTCCCAGCAGGTTCTGAAAAAGACCCCAGTGAAACCATTCGGACCAGGGGCACTATGCTCTTCTAGCGTCCACACGGCATCTTTAACTTCTAGCTCAGAGGAAAGAAACTACAGCTGGATGTTGTCTCTATCTTCTACCAAATGAGGGATAGCCGCAAGAAAAGCCTCATCCTTGTAGATGACTTCTTTGGTGAACAACTGGGTATAGAAATCAGCCACGGACGACAGAATATCCCGTTGGTCTTTGAAAGGGCGACCACTCTCATCAGTAATCTGGTGGAGGTTGAGTTGTTATCTGCGCCCCTTGACGTAAGAGTGGAAGTAGCTCGTGTTCTTGTCGCCCTCGATATACCAGGTCATCCTAGCTTTCTGCTTCCAAAATTTCTCCTCGATTTTGAGTCAAAATTTCAAGGGAGCTCTGGTGAGGTTGAGCGGGGCGCAAGCCGAAGGAGAGCCGTCACGAGCGAACATAATCTCAGCCCGGGAAACGTCGTCCTCTGCGGTACGAATAGCTTGGAAGATGTTAATGTAGGCTTCGTTGCTCCAAATAGTGAGAGCTTTCCTGGTTGCTTTAAGTTTAGCGGCCACACGTTTGAGAGGATCAAGGGCATCCGGACTGCTCCAAGCTGTCAAGACAATGTCTCTGAACTGCGAGTGATGGCTCTACAGGTCCAGGAAGCGAAAACATTTTTTGTGCTGGTTGGTAATTATGTTGACCTTAATGAGGAGTGGGGAGTGATCAGATTCCGTGGCGTTGAGGTACGTGAGTCTGGAGATGAGATCTAGGTTAGACCACTTTGAGTTAATAAGAGTGCGATCCAGGCGGGAGTATTGCCGTCGTGCTCCTTCTTGCATGTTGTACCACGTGAAGGTGATGCCGAAGAACTAGAGAGGAGACCGATGCGCATTGAAAATGAAGTTGGCAAAATCTAACATCGCAGATGTGGGAGGGGGTCGGCCTCCCGACTTCTCCACCCTGCAAGTGACGACATTGAAGTCACCGACGCAGAGCCAGGGAAGGTTAATGTGTTGTTAGTGGGTGTAGCTCCCCTTACCGAAAAATTTTGAAATATTTTTTATTTATTTATTTGATTTAAATGGTGATTTAGATTTGTTTTTATAAATAATTATTTAGTAATTATTACGGTAGATGACTTTAGCCATGGTGGAGTTTTAGAGTACCAGGTGACTAGAAATTATGGCACGGATAGTGCAATGGCATGCTTTGACTAGTGTATTAGCTCTGATAGGGAAGGCCGAGCCATAGTGATGCCCTAACTAGAAAAACCCTAACTAGGAAAACCATGCCAAGTTGAGACTTAACCCTTACCGAAGATTTATTTATTTATTTATTTATTATATTTTGGAGTTTTAGAGAACCCGGTTGTATCAAACTAGTCTGGACTGGAGCCGAACGAGGCCAAAGCCCATGTACTCGGGTAGGGTGTCTAAGGACATCTATGTAGATATATGGTTGGTACCTATTATATTTTATTTTGTGGCCTAGTAGGCCATATTACAAATTATGGTTATATTCTAAGTTCTTGTTATAATACATATAAATATATAAATAATGTTTTATTGATAATATAGTAAGTATTTCTATTAACAAATATGTTGGATCGTGGGATTTATCTAGATTATATATATATATATATATATATATATATATATATATATATATATATATATATATATATATATATATATATCCTTCGCTTCCTTCCCTCCCTATCTCCCGGCCCCGCCCAGTCCGTCCCGTTGGACGCCGCCGCCGACGCTTCGGGCTGACCTGGTCGGAGCCGCCGCCCCCCGCTGGAGCATCCCGGCCTCAGCCTCTCCCGCAGCTCGTCGTCCCGCGGGCCACCCCGCCCTCTCTTGGCCTCCGCTGCCGGCAGCCCCAGTCTCGAGAACTGCGCGCTGGGGGGCCTTCGGGCCACGCACCATCTGCATCGGGCAGAGCCCCCATCGGGCTGCGTACCCATCCTTGGGTCACGTGCCCGGTCAACTTTCGGGAACAGCGTCCGTGGACGCGTTCCACACTTTCGAATATTAAAAATTTTTGAAATTACGTTTTTCGTAATTTCGAAATTTTAGAAATACTGTCTCAGCGTTCTGAAATTTTAAAATTTCGGGCTTCCGAAACTTTGAAATTTCGAACTTCAAAATTTTTAATTTCCTACCTTGTTTTTCGGGTCCATTTTGTGTTTTTGGGATCCCGCACCTGTCTGTATTGCTCTTTGTGAGCCCTTTACCTTTTCAATAAAATGTCTCCTTTCTTAAATATATATATATATATATATATATATATATATATATATATATATATATATATATATATATATATATATATATATCATTATATATAAATATATATACATACATATATGTATACAACAAGTATTAAATAAAAATAAAGATTAAAAACTAAACAACCCAGCATCCTTCAGGCCATAAGCCCCGGGCCCACATCCCACAGGAATTGCAAAACAACCCATACTAACCCGAGACCCAACAGAGCCCAACCCGAGTAAAGAAAAACTGCCCAGTTTCAGCTTCATACACAGATGTGTATATAAACTGTCACGATCCGCACCCTTATTAGGGACACGAGCACGTGGTTACGTCCATCCTACGCCGCAGAATCAGCAGTAGAATGCTGTATAGGTCGTCTATAAAAACTACAACTAGACAAAATATAAGGGTACCTGTCATCTCCGTACGAAGGTATAATATGGCATAACTCAATCACAAGAATAACTAGGATAGATAGCACAAAATGAAAATATAATAGATGTGAAAATAGAAAATGAGTTCAACATCCAACACAGCCGAAGAGAAACAAACAATATTGCAGAGTCACAAATATATAACTATAAGCTACTACAGTCTAAAACAAAAGTTGGATCGCAGTCCAGGCAAGCCTAACTAAACTAACTACTCTGGGTATACAAAGTCTAGTGGCTCAACTAACAGGCCACAGTCCTGGCCTAAGCCTCCATCTATCTCGACCCCATAGAAGGTCGAGCAATCTGCCTCAGAAATATCTGTAATATATCATCGGTATCTTGTCAAAAAAATGAGCAAGTACAAGTACTAACAGCAGTTCCACATGAATTGGCAAATTCTATAAGAGACAATATAATGAAATACAAGTCAAAGATATGGGAAAACTTGGGAGCCATTCGAAAGCCGAGTTACAACCCGTAAACTAAACAAGGACCGGGGTTGTAACCCTTCTCCTGAACAGAACCTAACCTCCAATCAAGGTATAGCATAAGAGCATGTAGAACATGTGAAATACAAGACAAAATCAACAGGAAATATGTAATAGGATGTGAGTACTGAGTAGGACAACAATATATATAGGATGACTTGGAAACTATTCGGAAGCCGAGTTACAACCCTTAAACCAAATAAGGACCGGGGTTGTAGCCCTTCTTCCGAACAGAACATAGCCTCCTATGATAAATAAATATAAAATATGCCTTGAATTATTAGAGCGTTATGTGACCGTCTTGGAAAATATTACAGGACAGGATATCCACTTGGTCCGACAATCACATGAAAATCACTGAAAAGGGTCATGCCGGTCAACCTGGATAACGAGCACATGAATAAGATCTCGCTACACCCTACGTGAGGTGAGAGTGGTGCAAGCACATGAATATAGTGACAGGAGGCTTTGATCACATAGCCCCTAATAATTCCCCACCCCCGAATAGTATAATAGATCTGGACATGACACGTCATGACACGGGATTCCATAAGAGGGTAGCGAGTCCCCTTAGGAATCGGTGTCCATATAAGTACAGGGAATAAGACAGAAAATGTACCAATATACCAAGAAAATCTAGGAACAACATCTCATGTCATGATCCAACATATACTAGTCCGTGAACTATCGTGACTGGAAATCGAGTAAGACACTATAACTGAATCGGATATAGCAGATATCAAGACAATGAAAACTAGCAGTAAATGTACTCGCCTGTGGTCCTGAGCTGATAAGGTGAACAGACACTCAGAGTAATCACAGACCTAAAGATGAGATACTATAAGTCAAACATGATTTTATAATGAAAGGAAAACTAATTTAAGTCATGATATGCAAATCTAAGTCAAACTAGGTCAAAGTAGGTCAAACTGGGTCAAACTAGGTCATACTAGATCATACTAGGTCATACTAGGTCACTGGAAGTCAATCCAAGTCAAACTAGGTCAATCTGGGTCAAAGGTTGACTTACAGTTGACTTTTGGTCAACTGATCAACCATAGTCAACTCTGGTCAACTCTAGATCAACCCTAGGTCAAACCAACTGGTCAACTCTGGTTTGGTTTCGGTCAATTCTAGTCACTTTTAGGCTAAGTTTGACTTTCAGTTGACTTTTGTAAACTTTTGGTCAAAATGGTCAACCGAAGTCAAAACTAGTCTAAGAGCACTATATGTGACCATTACCAACCAAAGGAACTATATTCTAACCATATCTTAAACCTTAACTCACATACCTTAGCTATAGACAATTACCTACATTTATCCTTCATAAGGTAAATACCAATACCTTACACATACCAAGGTAAACCACTCTAACCTTGGAATACTAACCTAGGCTTCCTAGGATAGCTAGACACTAACCTACCTAACCATTACCAACCATAAAATCCTAGTACCTAGCTCATCTAACCCATCTTATGACACATGTTGGTTACCCTCAATATTACCTTATCCTAACATTTTAATTTCCTATTACCCCTTATAGACTCCCCCCCCCCCCATACACACACAACACAAAGGGTTTTTGGGACTGATTTTAGTATAGGAATTTGTGGAATGAATGAAGGGTGAATAGTTGAATGGATATATGTATTGGTGTATGAAAAATGGAAGGGTGAATGGATGATTGAATGCATGAATGAATGAAATGAATGAATGCAATGGATGAATGGTGGGATGAAATGAATGAGTGAATCATGGATAGAATGAATGGATTAACTGAATGTTTGAAGGATTAATGGATGAACAAATGTATGTGTGAATGAATGTATAGATAGATGACTAAATGGATGGATGAATTTTTTATGTGGACTGAATTTGAATGGAAGGGTGAATGGATGTTGAGTGAATGAAGTGAATGAATGGATGAAATGATATTGGGATTTATGAATTGGATGCATGAGTGAATGGATGATTGTATGGGTGAATGAAGGACTGATTTAGTGAATGAATGGGGATAAGAATGATTGGATGAGTGGAGGAATGGATATATGGATGGATGAAATAATGAATGGATGTAAGGGTGTATGGATGAGGGCTAAGTGGTTGTTAAGGGGCTGTCGCCCCGCCACTCACTGCTACTGAGTAGCAGTGCACACTGCTACTGCTGCTGTATTGCAGCCCCTGTGGGGAATGCTGCAGCCCCAACTCCTTGGCAGTAGCTCTCGAGCTACTGCTGCTGCTAGTAACTGCTGAAATCAGCAGCTCTCCCCTCCTATCTCCTTCTCCACCTATCTCACTCTCTATATCCCTCAACTCTTCCCAACCTATCTCTCTATCTTTCTCTCTCTAAACCACACTCTTTCTAACTCCCATTCTCTACTCTCCCTAAGCTCCACACACACACACATACATATACATATATACACACCCACACAGACATATATATATATATACATATGCGCACACACACACATATATATATACATATGCACACACACACACACACACACACATATATATATATATATATATATATATATAATATATATATATATATATATATATATATATATATATATATATATATATATATATATATATATATATATAAAGACACACTCACACAAATATATAATCAAGATACATAAATAATATAGACACACACCCACAAGATAGACACACACCCACAATATATATAGACACTAGTTATGTATATATATATAAAAAGAGACACACAAATCTAAATATAAATGAATATGATACACTATGGTACGAGCATAGATACATCAAGAACAACAATCTAACATCTAAAATATGAGATTAAATAGGAAAACATTCATTCAAACAATATCACAAACACACGAGGTGTCCAACATTGGGGGTTTTCCACTTGGACACAAAACTCTACAAAGGACACTCCTAAATGTCTTCAAATGGTCACAAAATAGACATAAATGGAGACACAACCATGGGGGTCATTCCTATGGGTTCAAAATATTTCTATATGCATGAGTTTGATTTAGAGGAAAGATTTTACCTTCCGGGAGATCAAAACCAACGAAACTTCTTCCGATACGACACCGACACGAAGATACCTCCAAATGGACAAGAACGAGTTCCGAAACTCCCCAAACTTAGCTAGCACCCTCTTTTCATGGAGTAGAGAAGAAATGAAGAAGATTTGGTGGAAGAAGGGATTGATTTGGAGATGAAATCAATGGTGATTCCTCTCAAAATTTGGGGAAGAACAAGAGAGAGAAAATTATAGGATAATAACAAATGAATGTTCATGCCTGTCCCCCCTATGGCCGGCCATGTGTGGCTAGGTGTCCCCCTATCCAAATGTCTAAAATACCTCCACTTGTCTCTAATTGAATTAAAATAGGAATAGGTGTAGGTTGAGGCTAAATTAGTCATGTTTTAAGTCTCTAATTAAACCAAACCTATCCATGAATAATTAGTCTAACACACTAACTAAAAATATTGTCATGTGGGCCATGCCTAACTAATGAGTGGGTCCCACTAGAGTCAAAGCTACCCCGGGTCTCGGATACAAGTCGGATTGAGTTAAAATTCGAATCCGACTCAATTAACCCCAAAATAATATCATAAATAAATAAATAATTCCAAAATTATTCTAAAATAAAAAATGACCAAAATACTCCTGTTCTTGAAAACTGGGGATGACAAATCTATCCACATTAAAAAAAAATTTGTCCTCGAAATTAAAACAAAGCAATCACAAAAAAAACACATGCAGAAAACAATCCCTCTCAAATACTTCAAAAAACATTTTTTAGCAAAATAAAAATCTCTTAAGGCACAACAACACTTGCAAATAAAAACTGTTACGTGTCCGACACGGACACGAAACCAACACAAAATCACACCTATCAAAAGTCAAATCAACAATCACCAATACAATAATATCAGAAATAAATCAAAGAGGTCCAATGACCAAAATACCCTTAGGCTAGAAATGACACTAAAAATATCCTAATCACATGGTTAGGCTCTAGGTCAAATAGTTCCTAGGGTTTTACTTATCAAAATATTAAAATCACAAGTCATGGCTTAAAAATTTAAAAATGATTAAAATCTCCGAAATCAAAGCATGAATTAAATGTCAATAATTAAATGACTAAAGTTATAAAATTTAAAATTACTCTCAATTAGAAACTGGGTGCTACAAGTCTATCTACCTTAGAAGAATTTATCCTCAAAAATTAAGGTGGTAGTGCTCCTTATGGGTCAAACATCCCACAAACAAAAATCTCAAAATCATGCAGTTCGATAATGATATGCGTCTGTCCAGAATCATGATACTCAGAATCTCCGTCATGCTAGTGAGCAAGGTTACGATAATCACAGAGTCCTTGACTAAGGTATATACCTCTAGAATTATCGTATTTAAAATTTTTGCATTACCGCATACTTGGCAGCGAAAATCTTAAATTCCCACACCCGAAAAATACGTCCATAATTCGACCATATGTCCTCACTATGCCTGCTAGCATGACCCTAGAGGATTCTAAAATCTCATAATCAAGGCGACCTAGCCCATACGACCTATCTCAGAAGAAAATCACATCACAAGAACAAATTTTATCAAACAATCAAGGAACAGATGTAATCAAATTTCAAGACAATTATAAGAAGGCAATGCGGAAATGAGATCGAAAGATTGGAACCTGCAATCTGCCCTGCTACTGCCTGAGTGCCCTCAACTGTCATGGCGAAAGCACGCCCCTGCTGGCCTCCTCTAGCCTGCTGCACTCTGTCCTGGCCTCCTCAGATTCCACTAGCGTGGCAATCCTTTAGCTGGTGGTCGGGCGCCCCACAGTATAGACATACGTCCAACCTCTTCCTACAGGACTCCCGACTGACTTCGGCTTCCCACAGAAGCCGCACGGAGTAGTCTGCCTCTGACCCTGTCCCTGGTGCTGGTGGGCATGTGCTGTGCCTGCTGAATCTGTAACTGAGGCTGCTGCTGAATCTGCCTCTGCTGGAAGTAAGGGCGCTTCGTCGGTCCCGCACTAGAGCTCGCACCAAGAACATCGCTGTCCCTCTTCAGCTTGAGGCTGAAGTCCTCCTCTGCTATCTGTACCTCCATCAGTATCTGCTCGAAGGTCGCATCGTATCGCCCGGAAGTACGAGTACAAACCGCATGAATAAGGCCTCTCCGGAACTTGCGGGCCTTATACCCCTCATCCTGGATCAGATCTGGTATAAACCTACTCAGACGGAAGAACTCCGCTGCATACTCGTCCACCGACGAGTTCCCCTGCACCAATCCGACGAACTGGGCCTCGAGAGCTGTCAGAGCCACATCGGGATAGAACTTCTCCTTAAAGAGCCGCCTGAAGTTCTTCCATGTCAAACCTCTCACTAACGCACGAGGATCCGTACGAAACCACGTCAAGGCGATGTCGAAGAACTGACTCGCCGCAGCTGTGACCCATAGTCCCCTCGAAATCTCTACTAACTCCAGGCTCCTCTGGACGTCCTCCAACCAGTCATCTGCATATAGGATACCCTCGGTACCTTTGAAGTCCCTCGGGTTCATCTTCTTGAAGCCTCCCCTGACCCTGCTGCTGAACTGGGGCACCCTAAACTGTACTCGGTACAACCCTCTCTACTGCTGCCATCGCCAGCTGGTGGGAGTTCTCTATGCTCTGCCGTTAACACCTGTGTCTGGCGGTGCTGTGCCTCGGCCTGGGCCCTCTGGGTCTGCAACATCTGCTGTAGAAGGGCCATCATCTGCTGTACATCAGTCGGTAGCGAAGGCGGCGGTGAAAGAGTCTCAGGAATGACTATGGACGGTCCTGCTGCTGGAGGTGGAAGACCTCCTGGAACTGTCGCTGCTACTCCCGCCTGAAGGGCATGAACTGAGGCTGCTGCTCTCTCGACTGCTACTCCCATAGCCGGAGGTGGAGGTCCTACTGGATCAGACCTCTCTCGAACTACACTAGGCCCTGCTGCCTGAGAACGAGTCACTGTCATCCTGAAGACGAATTGAACCCAAGAGATCAATACGGCACAAGATAATATATTATCAAAGGAGGACAACTGAATTCAAATGCAAGAAGAGTTGTCATGGTAATAAAAAAATCATGATTTTTTTTCTAAAATGTGATTGAGTAACTTCTATCATATTCTAGATCATATGTCCTAGTCGCAGGCTCGTAATTAGTACTATAAGTCGAGCACCATTACGAGATCGCAGTAATTGTGACATAGACCTACATGGGCTACCACAAAAACGTGTCACGATTCGCACCCTTATTAGGGGCACGAGCACAAGGTTACGTCCAGCCTATGCCACAGAATCGGTGGTAGAACGCTGTATAGGTCGTCTATAAAAACTACAACTAGACAAAATATAAGGGTACCTGTCATCTCCGTATGGAGGTATAATATGGCATAACTCAATCACAAGAATAACTAGGATAGATAGCACGAAATAGAAATATGATAGATATGAAAACGAAAAATGAGTTCAACATCCAACACAGCCGAAGAGAAACAAACAACATCATAGAGTCACAAATCTATAACTATAAGCTACTACAGTCTAAAACAAAAGCTGGATCTCAGTCCAGACAAGCCTAACTAAACTAACTACTCTGGGTATGTAAAGTCTAGTGGCTTAACTAACAGGCCACAGTCCTGGCCTAAGCCTCCATCTATCTCGACCCCATAGAAGGTCGAGCAATCTACCTCAGAAAGATCTGTAATATATCAACGGTATCTTGTCAGAAAAATGAGCAAGTACAAACACTAACAGCAGTTCCATATGAATTGACAAATTCTATAAGAGACAGTATAATAAAATACAAGACAAAGATATGGAAAAACTTGGGAGCCATTCGAAAGCCGAGTTACAACCTGTAAACCAAACAAGGACCGGGGTTGTAATCCTTCTCCCGAACAGAACCTAGCCTCCAATCAAGGTATAGCATAAGAGCATATAGAACATGTAAAATACAGGACAAATTCAACAGAAAATATGTAATAGGATGTGAGTACTGAGTCGGACGACAATATATATAGGATGACTTGGGAACTATTCGGAAGCCGAGTTACAACCCTTAAACCAAACAAGGACCGGGGTTGTAACCCTTCTCCTGAACAGAACTTAGCCTCTTATGATAAATAAATATAAAATGTGCCTTTAATTATTAGAGCATTACGTGATCGGCTTAGAAATGTTACAGGACATGCTATCCACTTGGCCTGATAATCACATAAAAATTACTGGAAAGGGTCATACCGGCCAACCTGGATAACGAGCACATGAATAAGATCTCGCTACACCCTACGTGAGGTGAGAGTCGCACAAGCACATGAATATAGTATAATGGATCTGGACATGACACGTCATGACACGGGATTCCATAAGAGGGTAGCAAGTCCCCTTAAGAATTGGTGTTTATATAAGTACAGGGAATAAGATAGGAAATGTACCAATATACCAAGAAAATCTAGGAACAACATCTTATGTCATGATCCAACATATACTAGTCTGTGAACTATCGTGACTGAAAATCGAATAAGACACTACAACTGAATCGGATATAGCAGATATTAAGACAATAAAAAATATCAGTGAATGTACTCGCCTGTGGTCCTGAGCTGATAAGGTGAACATACGCTCAAAGTAATCACAGACCTAAAGATGAGGTACTATAAGTCAAACAGGGTTTTATAATAAAAAAAACTAATTTAAGTCATGATATGCAAATCTAAGTCAAACTAGGTCAAACTAGAGCAAACTGGGTCAAACTGGGTCAAACTAGGTCATACTAGATCATACTTGGTCATACTAGATCATACTAGGTCATATAGATCATACTAGGTCATACTAGGTCACTGGAAGTCAATCCAAGTCAAACTAGGTCAATCTGGGTCAAAGGTTGACTTACAGTTGACTTTTGGTCAACTGGTCAACCCTAGTCAACTCTAGGTCAACCCTAGGTCAAACTAGTCCAATGTTGACTAACAGTTGACTTTCAGTCAACTGGTCAACTCTGGTTTGGTTTCGGTCAATTCTAGTCACTTTTAGGCTAAGTTTGAATTTCAGTTGGCTTTTATCGACTTTTGGTCAAAATGGTCAATCGAAGTCAAAACTATTATAGGAGCACTATTTCTGACCATTACCAACCAAGGGAACTATATTCTAACCATATCTTAAACCTCAACTCACATACCTCAGCTATAGACAATTACCTACATTTACCCTTCACAAGGTAAATACTAATACCTTGCACATACCAAGGTAAACCACTGTCACGACCCACACCTACTGTGAGGGTACGAGAACGTAACAATGCCCAGTCTACGCCGCAGTGTCGGCGGTAGAGCGCTGTCCTAGGTCAACATACATCTAACAATATATATCTAAACAGTTTATACTCCCCGAATGGGGGTGACATAACAGTAAAACTCAATCACAACTAAGGAAGAGATAGCACGAAATAAAATAGAACTCAAGAAAATAAATAGATAAAATAGCAGTAGTCTAAGATAATCCCAGCAATATCCAACAGTACAAGGTCTCAGATGAAAGACTATATACAACTCATAACTCCAAATAAAGTCTAACTAAGACATGTCTCAAGACTGCATAAAGTAAGATAAGCCTAACTAGTCTAGTCTAGGCAATCGGGGTGATCTCCTCAGCTAGAGCTGGGTCCTCCTGAGGGTCCAGCTCGCAGGTGTCATCTAAGGCTGCCCCGTAGTAAGTGTCCAGGCAAGTCTCCTCCTCGTCCTCTGTAATATTTTCAACAGGTCCAATCAGGACAGGAGCGAGTACAGTACATCTCAACAGATCATAGCAGGTTAGAAGATATAATCATGCAGTAAAGTAAGATACAAGTACTGAAAGAAGTACAGTATGTAAACAGAGAGAGAAAGCTGTAAGAGAAATATCTACTATAAATAGAGAACTATCATGTGAATAGTGAGTCAGAGTACAATATAGACATGTAAATGGCATAGGAGATTCTGATGCTACACTATGGAAGAGATTCTGATACTACACTACTTGGATATTATTCACATGTCCATTTCTACTCTCCCGTACCCCCAATCAATACACAAGGATCCAGCCAGGTTATGTTATATGATGCTATGTAACAGCCCCCGAAGGGTAGTAGACCCCGAAGGTGATAGACCCCGAAGGTGATAGACCCCGAAGGTGATACATAGTAGTCCCATAAATGGGATAAGGATTCTAGGAAGACTCTACGATCATAAGAGTATATGTCGTAAGTGATCAAAGAACCAATGAAGCATAGTGATACGCCATGTAAGTGAAACGCACAGAACATGTAGTACCCGATGCTCCCTAAAGATAACATCTCAAGAAAGGATCCATATAGCACCAATCCGTGTGACCATCGTGAAAGTACAAGTAAAGTAATCTACTGCAGAAAATAATTCTAAACAGGATATGAAATGATCAGAGAATGTACTCGCCTGTATCTGAGTGTCCAATATGAAAAGTACCGTCCGAGGAGTGGTGTCTGGCTCCTAATCAGAACAACACAAGTCATAACAAGTCCAGAATAGTAAAATGGAGTCCTACTATGTATTCTACATGATTCTAGGTCAATCTAGGCCAAAGTCAACTCTTGGTCAACTCTGGTCAATCCTAGAAGTCAAACTAGGTCAAACAAGTCTAATCAAGTCTAAACTCAACTAACTAGGTCTAACAAGTCTGCACTAACCTACCTTTGCCCAATCAAGCCTAGTTAGCACTCCTACACATACACAAGGTTAACCCCATGATCTATGCCTCCTACCTAATACAACACATGCCTATGATAGCCATACATCAATAGATCATCACAATCTACATACCCACAACCTTCATAACTTATATATTAATCCACACTTTACATTACACTATTTATAGATGCATACATTATAATATATGTCTACATACTAGACATATAGTCTACACATGTAAGGACTAGGCATAAGGAGAGAATGAGAGAGAGTATATGTGTGTGAATGTGAGTGCTTGTGTGTGTGTGTAACCTGGACAGTGAGGTGAGTGTGTGAGATATGTGTGTGTATGTGAGGGTAATATATATCATATGTGTGTGTGTGTCATGTAAAACAGTGTGCAGGAAAATCAAAACCAGTGTACAGTAAAGGGAAGAGCACAGAACAGTGTGTGTCAAAGAGAAGTGTGTGTGTGCTGTGGTGTGTGAGGTTATACAGGAACAGTGAGTGAAAGGGGGTGTGCATAGTTGTGTGTGCAGGAAATGAGAGGAAAGCTGTGTGAACCACAAAACAGTAAACTAACAAGTTGTACAGGAATTACATATATATGCAGAAAAATCAAACAGTGAAGAGAAAAGGAAATCAGTTTATACCAAATCTCAGGTTCATACTTCACTGGAAACAACCACAGTTCACAAATAACCCAAAAACCAGTTTAAACAGTCCACAATTTTTCCAGTTTTAAGTACTCATTTCAATCTCAGATTTCGAACCCCAAATCACATCCAAACAGTCCCCAATTTGGCATATCATTAGTAAACACATAGGTAAACATATTAGAGCTTTAATATCATGTAATTAACAGCATTAGATAGGTTCAAATCGATGCTAAAAACCATCTCAGAAATCTGGAAAAAATTAGGGAATAGTGATTTGATACACAGTTTCAGGATACATGGGGTAATCGAGATTTGTTCTACAAAATTAAACTAAGATGATAATTTAATGGTTGGTAAAGTTAAATTATAAAGTGTACATGCTACGTGATGTGTTTGTGTCCACAAAAGTGGACACAAACGTGTCCAACAACTTAAAACACACAAAACAGTAAAACTGTGCACACAGGAAACTAATCGTCGTGCACGTGTTTCCGACTCTCGTGTGCACAACACGACACGACACAACCCATGAGGTTGTGTCCCAGTGTCAACCTAGACTAGGGCTATCGACTGAACACCCTGAATCGTGTCCAAGTCGAGTGTGCACAACACGACACGCGCGTATCTGTGCACTAAAACACAGGCGCACTGCACAGGCAAAATCTAGTACGTCGAGGATTTTTTCCTCGTTACGCCACGTGGGCCCACAAAATTTGACACATGGCATGTCAGTGGGTGCCCCGAGGCTCCCACAAAATCTCGTGTCAAAACTCACTGTGTCGTGTCCGGCATAACCCCCGAACAGCAGGGCATACAGTCCCGAGCGTGCGCGAGCGTGTCCCCGTGTCCAGAATGACACGACACGTGCACGAATTCATCTCAGTGCACAAGAAACGTGTAAGCGACCATGAATAGCAAATTTACATTAAAAAACAATTCGAAAATATCACAAAAAGTCCCATTGTGGCATTCCATCAAACACAAAGAAATAGGCATTGATACGTGTCCAGTTTGGACACGAAACGACACAAAAACTTAGGGTTTCCTATTCCTACTGTTAGGTTAGGTCTAGGGCTCCCTAATGATGCCAAAATTTCAGGATTCTATGGTGGAAATAGGAAGTTACCTCAAAGTGTCAAAACCCTTAAAAAAACTCTAAAGAGAGATGCTCCTCTTGATGGGGAAACTCCTCCAAATTGATTTGAATCTGAGAATAAATTGTCACAACAGCAAGAATATTGATATTAGGATCTAATGCAACTAGTTTGAGGGAAAAAGGACCTAAAATGGATTTATTATGAATTTCTAAAGATGGGAGCTCACCTCTTTCTTCTTGAAATGGATTTCCTAAGGAACGGAGGCTAGCCCTAGAAATTAGGAGGGGTTTTATAGTGGGGGAATCCCAAGACACCTAGGTGGCCGGCCAAGTTGGGTTAGGGTAGGGTAGTTTGGGCTTGGGCCAAGTTACATGGGCTATGGTTTATTTAATTAATAAAAACTCTAAGTCATAAGTCATGGCTTATGGCTTTCTAATTTCTATAGCTAAATAAGTTCTAATGACCTAACCATAGATTGGGCTAGGTTAGACTAGAGTCACAAATCCTAACCAAGGCCAACTAACTAGGGTTAGCTCCTAGGTTGGTCTACATGAGTCAATACTAGTCAAAATCAAACTAGTCCATAAAATTCCAAAATAATTCCTAAAATTTCCCATAAATTCTAATTAATTCTAATAAATTTAAATTACCCCAAAAATGACAAATTTACCCACAAACTAGAAATATGGTAGTGACAAATCTATCCTCCTTAAAAGAATTTCGTCCTCGAAATTGAAAGACGAAATACAACTGATGAGAATGATAGAAAGCATATCACGGTCCAAAAAGATAAGGGTACCGCTCGCGCATCTCATCCTCCCTCTCCCAGGTAGACTCTCCTGAGAATGATGCCTTCATGCGACGCGTACCAAAGGTATCACCTGGTTCCTCAGAACCTTCTCCCGTCGATCCACTACAACAAAAAACCCTTTTAATGACGCTCGACAGGGAGTTTTAATGACGGCTGATACATAAGCGTTATCAAGTTGAAAAATATCTTTTTTCTATGACGGTTTGGACTAATTTTGGACTTTTTATAACGTTTATAAAATAAACCGTCATTAATACTTTAGAGCGGTGGCAAACTTGTAATTTTTTTTCACTGTATAAAAGCTAAATGGGAGAGAGAAATCATCCATTTTCTAAGGAGCAGCATCTCTCCAAACCTCTTCTCCCCCAATTTCCTCAAGAGTTAGGTTAGGGTTTCTGATCCATGGGTTGCTTCTCCTTCTTCCGATTTCGAGAGAGCTAGGGTTTTTGGCGGAGCTCGGAAGGAGCCATGGGTTGCTTCTCCTTCTTCTGGCCCCGGCGGAAGGAGATCGGGAGCAACCGGATCGAGGACAGCTCCATCGTGCGGTGCATTTCGTCTTTCGGTACTCGTTTTGCCCTAAAGTTTACATCTTTTTTCTTTTTTTGACTTCTGTTGAAATTTATGGGCTTTTTTTTTGTGTGTGGGGGGCAGAGCAGAGGAGGAAGCCGCCGCTGCCTGCCCACTGTGAAACCAATAACTGCGTCCAGAGCTTCTCCTTCCGCGACCTGGCGGTCGCCACCATGAACTTCAAGGAGGCCAATCTGATCGACGAGGGCGGGTTCGAAAGGGTTTACAAGGGCCAACTCCAGTCGGGACAGGCAAATTACGATCCGATCCTGTTCGAAATTTGTTCGAGCGATTCATTTCGATTTTCGATTGTAAAATCGTCCATTTCCAGGTCGTGGCGGTCAAGCATTTGAACAGGAAAGGGGTCCAGGGGAGCAAGGAGTTCCTGGTGGAGACCCTGATGCTGATCATGCTGCGCCATCCCAACCTCGTAAATCTGTACGGGTACTGCGCCGAGGGGGACGAGAGGCTCCTGGTTTACGAGTACATGCCGCAGGGAAGCGTGGAGGATCATTTGTTTGGTAAAATACTGAAACTCGTTACGTTTAGTACTGATTCTGCCATTAGTTGTGTACACATTGCAATTTTCTTTTGTTCCCATGAAGCATGTTCATGATAATGGGCCTTGTTTCTTGGTGGGGAGATTAACTGCTAAAGTACTGAGGGGCAGATTCAGGTTCCATCCCTGAATAACTATTCACTTTTTATACCAGTCGGCAGTGTTTCCTTGTCATTTTTACATTGCAAGATTTCATTATGAGCAACTCAAAGATTGTAGAAAGGCAGTATACAGGTCACTATTTCAAGTGCACTTTACGATAATTTTTTTAGCTTAAAACATAAACGAAAATTTCCTAACTTGGAGTTTGGGCAAGGCGCAACTGGTTTAGAAACAGTTTTTTGTTTAATGATTAGCTTCGTTGGCTTGGATCTGATGGGCTCAAACCCAAATTGGGTCTAAAATTGTTCTTCAACCTAATCAGATGGTTTAGTATAAAGCCAACTGATCAGAGTAAGAAGTTAAGAACCGTCCATCAGCTTGGACAGAAGACAATTTTAGTTCTATTTATTTCCTATCTATTGCCTGTGTCATGGATTTTTTGTCCTGTTGATTGACAAAAGTGAATATTTAGACATAAGAGTCGATACAAATTTGATGCAAATTTCTTGTTTTTCTTTAAAGTGGCTTACTATACAGTCTATACTAACTATGCACGAGTGTGCATCAGAATGCATTCAGTCGATTTAAACCACAACCAAGAGATGGTTTGAAATGACTGGTTTTCCAAGAGTATGTCAACTTGGATGGTTTACTTAAGAATGGTGAGACATCCCCAACTGGACCACTTAACTAAGACACATATGGTTATTATCTAATGTCTAGATTCTGTATAATACTAGTCCTGTGATACTTTAGTTTCTATGTTTCTTATATTACAAACAGTTCTTGCTCTAGGTTCAATTTCTGTGTCTCATTTCTTTGTGAATATGATTCAGGATTTGGTTAATATTGGAACACAGGATTTGGTTGAAGGGAGAGTAAGTATAAGAATTTTGACATTTATTCTTTTTGTAGTGCAGTCTTGCTATGGCATTCTTGAATTATTCCAGGTGTCTGCTCTGTTTGCAATTATTCTTGGGTTTGTTTTGATATACTTTTCTATGTGAAATACACATTTCTATCTATTTATAAAATAAATTGTTTTGTTATGATTGGTTTAGCTTCAAACTAGTTCATTTTGTGCACCTTTATGCTTCAAAACAACATTCTCTTGGTATAGTGATCTAAGAGAATATCTGATTGCGTAGCGGCTCTAATTGGGCATATTATGTTGGTGGCGGATTAACTGCTGCTCTTGCTGTATTGAAATGGTTAGGCATTGATACTGAACTTGAGTCTGAAATGGTTGGGAAAGCAATGACCACCTCTATGTCATTTTGGAGTTGTGTTCCCAGATCTGATAACATGGAAATTCTGGAAAAGAAATTACGCTATGAGTTTGCTATTAAACGCCTTTTATTGGAGGCAATAACTCATGCTTCTGAAATTGGAACTAGCTACTGCTACCAAGTAAGCAAGTTTGGAAGTTTTTTCCTAGTTGATACTAGATACTGATATATTTATCATTTTTTGTTTGACACTCAAAATTACTTTTCATATTTATAATCATGCATTTGACTTCTTTTTCTTTATTTTTTCAAAACCAGAGACTTGAATTTCTTGGTGATGCAGTACTAGACCTACTTATCACTTGGCTACTTCTTTAACACAAAGTGTATGATGGAGGGAGACATTTTTCAGGGTTTTGCTACGTGATGCCGACAGTTTTGATGTGCTCAAAGTTGAAGCCAATGTACTAATAGTTTTGAGGGTCTACTTACTAGTAGTAGTTGTAAATATATGTATTTGGATGTCTTATTTTGAAAAAATGTAATGAAGATGGTGATATATGTTATGTATATATTTGTAAATGGATTAAATGGTACTCTATAACATTTAGATGTTTTCTTGTGAATATGGTTCAAAATGAATGTTTTGAAATTGAATTGAGCAACATTGAGCATTGATCTATAATTTTTTGGAAAGTAATATATAAATGTGTAGAATTTAGCGTTATAAATGTGCTGAATTGAGTCTATACAGATTATCTATTCATAACGCTTTCAAACTATGCTGAAAATAAGTGTAGCAGAAACTCATCATATTCATGACGGTTATTTTATGACGCTTTTAAAAAACATTTATAACACCCGTTTTCATGACGGTTGCTGTGGAAAAAAAAAGTGTCATGGTACGTCATTAATGACGTTTTTTAGCCGTCATTAAAAGGGTTTTTTGTTGTAGTGATCCAGAATCTCCACTGGCTGCTCTGGATAGCTGAGAGAAGGCCCAACCTCTATCTCTGAATGATCGAGCACATGGCTAGGATCAGCCACGTACCGTCTCAACTGTGATACATGAAATACGTTGTGGACCCCCACAAGTGCAGGCGGCAAGTCTAGCCTGTAAGCCACGTTACTGACTCTCCCGCTGATAACGAAAGGGCCGATGAAGCGCGGGCTAAGCTTTCCGCCTCCACCAAAACGTATCGTACCACGAGTCGGAGATATCCTCAAGAAAACCTGGCCTTCGACCTAATCACAAGCAAGGTCTCAATTAATTATAATAAACAAACATGATCAAAATCATAAATAAAAACCTAAATCTAATCCTACTCTACTCCGTACCTCAAACTCCAAGGGCCTCCGGTGGCTATCGGCCCAGTGTCGATGTCTGTCCTGTGCCACGCGAAGTCTGTCCCTGATGAGCTTCACCTTCTCGGCCGCATCAACAACCATCTCTGGCCCCAGTAAAGCTCGCTCACCAACATCATCCCAGGATAAGGGTGTACGGCACCTATGCCCGTACAGAGCCTCGAAAGGTAACATCTCAATGCTGGCCTGGAAACTATTGTTGTAGGCAAACTCCACCAAATGAAGATGATCCTCCCAGGAACCTCCGAAGTCCAAGACGCACGTCCGCAGCATATCCTCAAGGGTCTGAATAGTCCGCTCTGACTGTCCGTCCGTCTGGGGGTGGTATGCAGTACTAAACTTGAGCTGAGTGCCCAAGCTGGTCTGCAGACTCCTCCAGAAATGGGAAGTAAAACGGCTATCCCGATCTGAGACGATGCTGACCGGAACTCCGTGGATCCTGACTATCTGCCGCATATACATCTCCGCCAGCCTCTCTGTAGACGTACCCACCTTGAATGGCAAAAAGTGGGCCGATTTGGTCAACCTATCAACGATGAGCCAAATCGCGTCTTTCCTTTCTGGAGTACGCGGCAATCCTGATACAAAGTCCATCGTGATATGCTCCCATTTCCACTCGGGAATGGACAGCGGCTGCAATAATCCACCGGGCCTCTGTCTCTCTGCCTTGACCTACTGACAGACCAAACACCTAGCCACGAAGCGAGCCACCTCCCGCTTCATTCCTGACCACCATACATGCTCCCGCAGATCTCGGTACATCTTGTTGGCACCCGGGTGTATAGAGTACTCAGATCTGTGGGCCTCCTGCATAACCTGCTCCCTGAGATCTCCACTGGGCACACATAATCTGGAACCGTGCCTCAAGGCACCATCCTCTGCAATAGCAAACTCGCCCTCCAGCAAACCTACTCGAACCTGCTCCTGGAGACACCGTAGAGCAACGTCCTCAAACTGTGCCGACTTGATCCTCTCTACCAAGTCTGACTGAATCTGCATCCCCCATAGCTGTATCTATACTCCCGGCACGATCACCTCAATCCCAAGGCTCTCCAAGTTGGCAAGCAAATGCCGATCCATGGTCAAACACATGGCTGTCGGATACCTACTCAAGGCATCGGCAACCACGTTGGCCTTCCCTGGATGATACTGCAGTGCAATATCGAAGTCCTTCATCAACTCCAACCATCTGCGCTGTCTCATGTTCAACTCCTTCTGAGTGAACACATACTTTAAACTCTTGTGATCTGTGAAGATCTCCACCCTCTCACCATACAGATAATGCTTCCACAGCTTCAGAGCAAATATCACCGCTGCCAGCTCCAGGTCATGCGTAGGGTAGTTCTTCTCATGGGGACGCAATTGCCTGGAAGCATAGGCAATCACCTTCCCGTGCTGCTGCAACACACAACCCAGTCCCTTTCCTGAAGCATCACTATAAATAGTGAATCCACCTGATCCTGAAGGCAACGTCAGAATCGGAGCTGTCGTAAGCCGCTTCTTCAACTCATCAAAAGCTGCCAGACACTCCTCTGACCAAACATACTCAGCATCCTTCCGGGTCAACCGTGTCAACGGCTCTGCAATCTGGGAGAAATCCTGCACGAATCTCCGATAATACCCTGCCAGCCCCAGGAAACTCCTGATCTCTGCAACTGAAGTCGGTGCTGCCCATGCCTCAACTGCTACAATCTTCTTGGGGTCAACTGAGATACCATCTCCAGTCACCACATGCCCCAAGAAGTCCACCCGATCCAAGAAGAACTCACACTTGGAGAGCTTCCCATAAAGCTGCTCCTTCCAGAGAGTCTCCAGCACGATCCTCAAATGCTCCTCGTGCTCATCCTCAGTCTTAGAATATACCAAAATATCATCTATGAACACTACCATAAACTGATCCAGATACTGATGGAACACCTTGTTCATAAGGTTCATAAACACTGCTGGTGCATTGGTTAGCCCAAACGGCATAACCAAAAACTCGAACGGTCCATACCGCGTCCTGAAAGCGGTCTTGGGAATATCCTCCCTCTTCACCTTCACCTGGTGATATCCCGACCTCAGATCAATCTTGGAAAATACCCGAGCTCCGCTCAACTGGTCAAATAGATCGTCGATCCGCGGCAGTGGGTATTTGTTCTTGATCGTAAGGTTGTTGAGTGCCCTATAGTCAATACACATGCGTACTGATCCATCCTTCTTCGGCACGAACAACACTGGTGCACCCCATGGTGACGAACTCGAGCGGATGAAGCCCTTGTCCTGTAGCTCATCCACCTGCTTCTTCAGCTCCACCAGCTCGCTGTTGTTCACCCGATAGACATGCTGAGAGATGGGTTCCGCTTCTGGAACCAAGTCTATCGAGAACTCTATGTCCCTGTCTAGGGGTAGTCCCGGCAACTCCTCTGGGAAAACATCCATGTAATCTGCTATCAAGGGGTGTGGAATCGTCTGCTCCTCGACCGAGACCCTACAGAAGACTCCGCTGCTCTGCTCTGCCTGACGTCTGGAGTACTCGAACTCTGGCTCCCCCGGCGCTCTGAAGAGAACTCTACCCCCTCTGCAATCAATGCTGGCGTGGTGCCTGCTCAACCAATCCATGCCTAGTACTATATCGTAGTTCGGCAATGGCATTACGAGCAGGCTCACCTCCAACTTACGGCCTTCCAAAACTACTCTTTGACCCTTACAAACATCACTCACGAGGATAATACCACCCTCGGTCGTGATCTTGTAAGTCCTAGGCAACGATTCAGCTATGATACCGTGTCTAATCGCAAAAGATACTGATATGAAGCTATGCGAAGCACCGGAATCGAATAAGGCAAATGCTGGACTGGAGTCAAGAAGAATCGAACCTGCAATCAGCTCTCCAGTCACCTCTGCCTCTCCAGCTGCCATGGCGAAAGCTCGCCCCTGCTGGCCTCCCCTGGCCTGCTGCTGGTGCTGGACAAACCTCTGCTGCTGCGTTGGTAGGGCTGGTCCCTGCTGCTGGCTTACTGGAGCTCTGGCTCCTCCTCCTCCTCCGAGAGCTACCCGTCCCATGCGGCACTCCCTCATCTGGTGGTCTGCTGAACCACACACCATGCACAGGCCCAGCCTCTTTCGGCACTCATTGAAGACGTGCCCAGGCTTCTTGCAGTAGGTACAAGTGACTCCCTGTCTCTGCCCCTGCTGGTGCTGTCTCGGCTGCTGCTGCTGAACTGGCCTCTGCTGGATCGACTGCGGCTGAAACTGCCTCAGCTGCTGATGCTGAAAGTGGGACCTCTTGGCCTGGCCCCTGCTGCTGCTGCCTTCAACTGGGTCCCTCCCCCTCTTGAGCCTAAGCTCAAAATCATCCTCAGCCAACAGGGCCCCCGTCAAGATCTCCTCAAATGTAGCATCCCTGCTGCCCTTGGTCAGGGACTTGACCTCCTTGACCAGACCCTTCCGGAACCTCTGGGCCTTCGCCGTCTCGCTCAAGCCCTCCACAAACCTGCCGAGATGACCAAACTCTCCAGCATAGTCCTCTACTGAGAGGCTCCCCTGGACCAAGCTCTCAAACTGCGACTCTAAGGCTCTGACTGCTGAATCTGGGAAGAACTTCTTCTTGAAGAAGCCCTTGAACTGCTCCTAAGTCTGCCCCGGTACCCCCACCCTGGGGTCTGACTGATACCAGGTGCGAGCAAGATCTCGTATCCGGCTAGCTGCGACCTCGATTTGAAGGTCTGCTGGAATCCTGGCCAAGCGGAAGATCTTCTCTATATGCTCGATCCACTCATCAGCATATAAGATCCCCTCTGTCCCCAGAAAGTCTCTGGGGTTCATCTTCTAAAACAGTTCGATCCCCGGTGTCCTCGGCTGCTGCACCACTAGTCGAGCTGCGGCTGTCGTGACGGCCAACTCCATGCCTCTGTCCTGCCGAGCCTGCTGTCGGTCCATGAATTGCTGGAAATATATGAACATCTAAGCTGCGTCCACATGTCCTGGAGGCGATGGAGGCTGGAAGGGATCCTCTGGAATGACCGGGTCCTGCCTCCCAGTCGGTGGATGCATACCCCCTGCTGCGGCTGTCGAGGTCTCAACACGAGCTGAGGTGGCAGGAGCTGCAGTCCCCTGGCCTCGCCGTGCTGGCTGAGAGGTAGCAGTCCCCTCTATAGCATCCTCATGAATGGCACGTTGCGATCTAGTCTCTACCATCCTGAAGATAGACAAACAAGAGTATCAATTTCTGAGAAAAAAGCAAAATAACAAAGGCGGACAATTATAATTCAAAGGATCAGCTGACAAAGGATTTAGATGGCAATAAAAGAAATTTTCCTAAAGTGATTGAGTATCTTAAAATTAATGACCTATATCCTATAGCAGGCTGCAGTGATACTCTAGTTCGAGTACCACCATACTTCTAGTCTAGACCTGCATGGGCCACCACTAAAAACGTATCACGACCCGCACCCACTGTGAGGGTACGAGAACGTAACAACGCCCAGCCTACGCCGCAGTATCGGCGGTAGAGCGCTGTCCTAGGTCAACATACATCTAACAATATATATCTAAATAGTTTATACTCCCCGAATGGGGGTGACATAACAGTAAAACTCAATCACAACTAAGGAAGAGATAGCACGAAATGAAATAGAACTCAAGGAAATAAATAGATGAAATAGCAGTAGTCTAAGATAATCCCAGCAATATCCAACAGTACAAGGTCTCAGATGAAAGAATATATACAACTCATAACTCCAAATAAAGTCTAACTAAGACATGTCTCAAGACTGCATAAAGTAAGATAAGCCTAACTAGTCTAGTCTAGGCAATCGGGGTGATCTCCTCAGCTAGAGTTGGGTCCTCCTGAGGGTCCAGCTCGCAGGTGTCATCTAAGGCTGCCCCGTAGTAAGTGTCCAGGCAAGCCTCCTCCTCGTCCTTTGTAATATTTTCAACAGGTCCAGTCAGGACAGGAGCGAGTACAGTACATCTTAACAGATCATAGCAGGTTAGAAGATATAATCATGCAGTAAAGTAAGATACAAGTACTGAAAGAAGTGCAGTATGTAAACAGAGAGAGAAAGCTGTAAGAGAAATATCTACTATAAATAGAGAACTATCATGTGACTAGTGAGTCAGAGTACAATATAGATATGTAAATGGCATAGGAGATTCTGATGCTACACTATGGAAGAGATTCTGATACTACACTACTTGAATATTATTCACATGTCCATTTCTACCCCCCCGTACCCCCAATCAATACACAAGGATCCAGCCAGGTTATGTTATATGATGCTATGTAACAGCCCCCGAAGGGTAGTAGACCCCGAAGGTGATAGACCTCGAAGGTGATAGACCCCGAAGGTGATAGACCCCGAAGGTGATACATAGTAGTCCCATAAATAGGATAAGGATTCTAGGAAGACTCTACGATCATAAGAGTATATGTCGTAAGTGATCAAAGAACCAATGAAGCATAGTGATACGCCATGTAAGTGAAACGCACAGAACATGTAGTACCCGATGCTCCCTAAGGATAACATCTCAAGAAAGGATCCATATAGTACCAATCCGTGTGACCATCGTGACAGTACAAGTAAAGTAATCTAATGCAGAAAATAATTCTAAACAAGATATGAAATGATCAGAGAATGTACTCGCCTGTATATGAGTGTCCAATATGAAAAGTACCGTCCGAGGAGTGGTGTCTGGCTCCTAATCAGAACAGCACAAGTCACAACAAGTCCAGAATAGTAAAATGGAGTCCTACTATGCATTTTACATGATTCTAGGTCAATCTAGGCCAAAGTCAACTCTTGGTCAACTCTAGTCAACCCTAGAAGTCAAACTAGGTCAACCAAGTCTAATCAAGTCTAAACTCAACTAACTAGGTCTAACAAGTCCGCACTAACCTACCTTAGCCCAATCAAGCCTAGTTAGCACTCCTACACATACACAAGGTTAACCCCATGATCTATGCCTCCTACCTAATACAACACATGCCTATGATAGCCATACATCAATAGATCATCACAATCTACATACCCACAACCTTCATAACTTATATATTAATCCACACTTTACATTACACTATTTATAGATACATACATTATAATATATGTCTACATACTAGACATATAGTCTACACATGTAAGGACTAGGCATAAGGAGAGAATGAGAGAGAGTATATGTGTGTGAATGTGAGTGCTTGTGTGTGTGTGTAACCTGGACAGTGAGGTGAGTGTGTGAGATATGTGTGTGTATGTGAGGGTAATATATATCATGTGTGTGTGTGTCATGTAAAACAGTGTGCAGGAAAATCAAAACCAGTGTACAGTAAAGGGAAGAGCATAGAACAGTGTGTGTCAAAGAGAAGTGTGTGTGTGCTGTGGTGTGTGAGGTTATACAGGAACAGTGAGTGAAAGGGGGTGTACATAGTTGTGTGTGTAGGAAATGAGAGGAAAGCTGTGTGAACCACAAAACAGTGAACTAACAAGTTGTACAGGAATTACATATATATGAAGAAAAATCAAACAGTAAAGAGAAAAGGAAATCAGTTTATACCAAATCTCAGGTTCATACTTCACTGGAAACAACCACAGTTCATAAATAACCCAAAAACCAGTTTAAACAGTCCACAATTTTTCCAGTTTTAAGTACTCATTTCAATCTCAGATTTCGAACCCCAAATCACATCCAAACAGTCCCCAATTTGGCATATCATTAGTAAACACATAGGTAAACATATTAGAGCTTTAATATCATGTAATTAACTGTATTAGATAGGTTCAAATCGATGCTAAAAACCATCTCAGAAATCTGGAAAAAATTAGGGAATAGTGATTTGATACACAGTTTCAGGATACATGGGGTAATCGAGATTTGTTCTACAAAATTAAACTAAGATGATAATTTAATGGTTGGTAAAGTTAAATTATAAAGTGTACATGCTACGTGATGTGTTTGTGTCCACAAAAGTGGACACAAACGTGTCCAACAACTTAAAACACACAAAAGAGTAAAACTGTGCACACAGGGAACTAATCGTCGTGCACGTGTTCCCGACTCTCGTGTGCACAATACGACACGACACAACCCATGAGGTTGTGTCCCAGTGTCTACCTAGACTAGCGCAATCGACTGAACATCCTGAATCGTGTCCAAGTTGAGTGTGCACAACACGACACGCGCGTATCAGTACACTAAAACACAGGCGCACTGCACAGGCAAAATCCAGTACGTCGAGGATTTCTTCCTCATTACGCCACATGGGCCCACGAAATTTGACACATGGCGTGTCAGTGGGTGCCCCGAGGCTCCCACAAAATCTCGTGTCAAAACTCACTGTGTCGTGTCCGACACAACCCCCGAACAGCAGGGCATGCAGTCCCGAGCGCGCGCGAGCGTGTCCCCGTGTCCAGAATGAAACGACACGTGCACAAATTCATCTCAGTGCACAAGAAACGTGTAAGCGACCATGAATAGCAAATTTACATTCAAAAATAATTCGAAAATGTCACAAAAAGTCCCACTGTGGCATTCCATCAAACACAAAGAAATAGGCATTGATACGTGTCCAGTTTGGACACGAAACGACACAAAAACTTAGGGTTTCCTATTCCTACTGTTAGGTTAGGTCTAGGGCTCCCTAATGATACAAAAATTTCAGGATTCTATGGTAGAAATAGGAAGTTACCTCAAAGTGTCAAAACCCTTAAAAAAACTCTAAAGAGAGATGCTCCTCTTGATGATGAAACTCCTCCAAATTGATTTGAATCTGAGAATAAATTATCACAACAGCAAGAATATTGATATTAGGATCTAATGCAACTAGTTTGAGGGAAAAAGGACCTAAAATGGATTTATTATGAATTTCTAAAGATGGGAGCTCACCTCTTTCTTCTTGAAATGGATTTCCTAAGGAAAGGAGGATAGCCCTAGAAATTAGGAGGAGTTTTATAGTGGAGGAATCCCAAGACACCTAGGTGGCCGGCCAAGTTGGGTTAGGGTAGGGTAGTTTGGGCTTGGGCCAAGTTACATGGGCTATGGTTTATTTAAGTAATAAAAACTCTAAGTCATAAGTCATGGCTTATGGCTTTCTAATTTCTATAGCTAAATAAGTTCTAATGACCTAACCATAGATTGGGCTAGGTTAGACTAGAGTCACAAATCCTAACCAAGGCCAACTAACTAGGGTTAGCTCCTAGGTTGGTCTACATGAGTCAATACTAGTCAAAATCAAACTAGTCCATAAAATTCCAAAATAATTCCTAAAAATTCCCCTAAATTCTAATTAATTCTAATAAATTTAAATTACCCCAAAAATGACAAATTTACCTACAAACTAGAAATGTGGTAGTGACAACCACTCTAACCTTGGAATACTAACCTAGGCTTCTTAGGATAGCTAGACACTAACCTACCTAACCATTACCAACCATAAAATCCTAGTACCTAGCTCATCTAACCCATCTTATACACTAGTTATGTATATATAAAATATACACTAGTTTTGTATATATATAAAAAAATACACTAGTTATGTATATATATAAAAAGAGACACACAAATCTAAAGATAAATGAATATGATACATTATGATACGAGCATAGATACATCAAGAACAACAATCTAACATCTAAAATCTGAGATTAAATAGGAAAACATTCATTCAAACAATATCACAAACACAAGAGGTGTCCAACATTTGGGGGTTTCCCACTTAGACACAAAACTCCACAACGGACACTCCTAAATGTCTCCAAATGGACACAAAATGGACACAAATGGAGAAACAACCATGGGGGTCATTCCTATGGGTTCAAAATATTCGTATATGCATGAGAGTTTAATTTAGAGGGGAGATTTTACCTTCCGGGAGATCAAAACCAAGGAAACTCCTCCCGATACGACATCGCCACGAAGAGACCTCCAAATGGACACGAACGAGTTCCAAAACTCCCCAAACTTGGATAGCACCCTCTCTTTATGGAGTAGAGAAGAAATGAAGAAGATTTGGTAAAAGAAGGGATTGATTTGGAGATGAAATCAATGGTGGTTCCTCTCAAAATTTGGGGAAGAACAAGAGAGAGAAAATTATGGGATAATAACAAATGAATGTTCATGCCTATCCCCTCTATGGCCGGCCATGTGTGGCTAGGTGTCCCCCTATCCAAATGTCTAAAATACCCCCACTTGTCTCTAATTGAATTAAAATAGGAATAGGTGTAGGTTGAGGCTAAATTAGTCATATTTTAAGTCTCTAATTAAACCAAACCTATCCTTGAATAATTAGTCTAACACACTAACTAAAAATATTGTCATGTGGGCCATGCCTAACTAATGAGTGGGTCCCACTAGAGTCAAAGCTACTCCGGCTCCCCGATACAAGTCGAATTGAGTTAAAATTCGAACCCGACTCAATTAACCCCAAAATAATATCATAAATAAATAAATTATTCTAAAATAAAAAATTACCAAAATACCCCTATTCTTGAAAACTGGGATGACATAAACCGAGAGTAGGAGGGGGGTTTCTCATTTAAACCCTAACCCTGAGTCTAGCCAACGCCCCCGCCACGCACCCCGATGGTTGGGCGACCACCCTGACCTGATGCACTGCCGCACGAGTCACCGGACGGCGGCCAGAGAACCTCGCGCGCGCATAAACCGAGCACAACCATAGCAGTGAATGGCAAGAGTCGCCGCGAGTTCGTGACGCGATATCTTCCTCGTCGCTCCACCAAATCATGAACGAATTTCTTGGGTACGTACCTAACATAACCCTCTTCAACTATGTTCTTCTAGTTAGTAAGTAGATGGCTTCGATTGTTCGGAAAATCGACTCAAAGTCGATGAAAATACTGTCGAAACAGGACACATGAACCAGTCCAACCACTCTAGTTCGCGGTCAATTTTCTCCCAAACTATACACGATTTCGAAAATCTATTTGAAGGCATTTATTGAAAACATATAGGACATAAAAACTCTACTTTTAGTTTTAGTTTTAGTTCCTTAAATGGTGACAGAAATTGGCTTGAAAATCATGAAAAACTTGTTTTCGAAAACTAAAAATATAGAAAATTCCTCCGATACGACGTGCGTCCCGCCAATCTGAGCGACGTGATCACACACCGTAAGCATCGAAAGGTGCATACGGATATTGCAGACATGTGGGCTTTGACGGAATTCAAATTGGTTGTGTGTGCGCGACGAATTTGATGCGTATCCGTCAAAATTTATCGTATCGACCTCTGTGCAAATTTCCCAATTAGTTTATGCACGTTCATCAGATCGAGACGAAACTTACGCCAACAGGACCGTATCATTTTTCTGGTCCTGCATGCCAAGTTTGGTCTGATTCTGAGACAGTTGATCGGATCGCCGTTTTGTGGGCCCCACGATCCGATTCAACGGGCGATTTTGTGCACGGCCCACCGACATCTATAATTGGATATACCGTTGGATTCATCATCAAAACGAATCCGTAGACATGTAGTTTGATAACTTTAGAGACCATTGATCTTGGCACGCTTTTCGGTGCAAAGCAGGTCCAACGTAGGACAGGTAATCCTAGCTAATTTTACTATTATGACAACATCTTTCGGAGACAGTTGTGATGATTTGGACTTTATGGCTTAGCAGTTGACTATATTTGTTGGATCTGCGTAAAACCTCCTGGCAAGATACCTTGCCTCCCTCTACAGTTTAATTTTATGCTTATAGTATTTTCCTATGATTATTTGGTTACTCTAGTTCTGTGGATTTATATGTTATTATCAGTTCTCTAGTCGACTTGATTTACATATGTTCTTTATACCATGTTTACTAGTTCTTTGACTTGCCTGTATATCATCTTCATGACTTGATAGTGTGGATATGCCAGGCTTGTTCACCTTATGAGTTCATATTAGAGTTGTCCTTACATGGGTCTTAACTGAGTTGTACCTTATCGTTACTTGTACCTCGACTGGTTCATGTCATAGAACGAATACTTGTAATTGAACTGCTAAATCCTTATTATTATTTCCTTGGCACCAGAGAGTCTACACTCGGGACGAGGGTTGACCATTTTCACCAGAAAGTCCACTCGGGATGAGGGTGTTTGCACCAGAGAGTCCACACTCGGGACGAGGGTGTTTGCCGTGTTCATTGGCACCAGAGAGTCCACACACGGGACAAGGATGTTATGCCTTAGCTAACTAGAGAGTCCATACTCGGGACGAGGGTTAGTGATTAGTTTAAACCTGCAAGTCCACTCGGGGCGAGGGTTTGGTATTCCATTGATCGCGTGTTCATTTGTTCTTCCAGCTGTTCAGTTACGTGTAGTTGTTCTTGTATTCCAGTTCATAGTCACCTGTCAGTAGCCACTTGTTGTTAGTCACTTGTTAGCAGTTGGTCGTAGTATCTTGCCATGTTAGTGTCGTTCCTTATTTATATCCTGTTTATATTATCATGCATGATTTAACTGCTAGATAGGCATATTTATATGTATCTTGCTATGTCCCCTGAGGACCTGATGATCTCTTCAGGTTTAGTAATTACATGAAGTTAGTTAGCAGAGCGGGATGGTAGAGGATTGCGATGCATGATACAGGTATTTGCTTGTGATGTTTCCTTATTATCCTCTCATGATTTATATTCTATAACATGATATATTCTGCTTATTTTATAGACTCATATCATTTTGGAGTCTAATCGGACAATATGATAATGGACTGCAGACCATGATCCATAATTATTTATTCATGTTTCATATTCTTATTGTGGATTGAGATATAGATTGCATTGCCATGATTCGACAGTATACCATAGCCTTGACAATATTTACGTATTCGAGTCAGGCTGGAGTCCGCTCGACACGTAGCTGACTTGCTCACGAGCTCGCATCCGAAAAGCGGGTGCGGGTCGTGATAGTGGATATCAATCAGAGAATTCCAGAGTTGTTTACGCTCGACAATATCACAGCTGTCACGACCCGCACCCGGGGTATGGGTACGAGTGCGTAACAGCGCCCAGCCTATGCTGCAGAAACGGCATAGAACACTGTCGGTCTGCTATCTAACAACCGTATATAATAACCTGTCTTCTCCGAACGGAGGATATAATATGGAATACAGATAACTCAATCAAAATCTAGCAGGAAGGGTTTATGTTACGAATAAAAATAGATAAGAATCACAGAGTGCAATATCCAGCTCAACAGAGAGAGAGAGAGAGAGAGAGAGAGAGAGAGAGAGTCACAAAATATTGTTATACAATATCTGAAGTAATAACATGCATAAAGTAGCAAGATGGAGACAGAGTCCAGTACAAAATCCTAGTCTAACTGAGCAGCAACTAAAGCCTCATCAGCAGGAGCTAATCCCTGCTGGACCAGGGTCTCCAAATCTATGCCCACTACGTCATGTGGACCGTAGTAGGTACAGCAATCCTCCTCACCGTCATCTGTAATATTTTGTCAACATATCCAGTCAGGATGGAATGAGCACAATCAACTAACAACAGTTCATAAGATATAACAAATGCTATGAGACTATAAATAGATAGTATATACAAGAGTAATGGACTGTACATGTAAGTAGCATGGCAAAAGAAAAGCTGTAAACTAGAGATAGAACAATGGCAAGTAAAACTGATCATGGCATATACAAGAATCAAGAATCATCTATCTAGGTGCGTGAGTACTAGCTACGACATGTGGCCAGCTTGGGAACTTGTACAAGGTCTACTGGTTCTGGTTAACCATACGTAGAATGTATGATTAACACTCACAAGGTCTACAATACTTGTACAAAGAGGATAACAACCACATATCTACACTAATACTCTCCGCCCCTGACTAATATAGTGAATCCAACCATGACACGGGATTCTTTGTGAAGGTAGCTAGCATTCACAGGAATCGTGTCTATACAATGCACAAAGAACAAAAAAGAGTTGCACAAGATATACCAAGAGTACAAGGAATAACATCTCATGACGAGATCCAGATAAATACCAATCTGTGTGAACAATGTGTCAAAAACAAGTATATCTACACTAAGTACATGAATCATAACAGTTATCATAAATCAAAGAATGTACTTACCTAAGATGTGATAGAAAATGTCAACTGAGTCCAATACAGTGTCTCGAGGACCTAAAGATGGAATGTTGTATCAATATAAAGTTTTGGAAGTAAAACAAGTCAAACTAAGTCGAACTAAGTCAAATTAGGTCAAACTAGGTCATACTTGGTCATATTAAGTCAAACTAGGTCAATCTAGGTCAAAGGTTGACCTACAATTGACTTTTTGTCAACTGGTCAACCCTGGTCAACCCCCAATCCAATCTAGGTCAAACTAGGTTAATAGTTGACTTATAATTGACTTTTGGTCAACTGTAAGTCTGGTCAACTCCTAGTCCATTCTAGGTCGGGTGTTGACTTTACGTTGACTTCTAGTTAAAATAGTCAAGCTTGGTCAAACTAGACTAAGAAATCTATTTCTAACATTTACCTACCAATTTATCCTAGTTCTAACCATATCTACCAAGTTAACCCCATTACCTTAGATATAAGGTAATACCCTTTACTATATGTAATATTACCTTAGCTAGTAGATAACCACTAACTTAGGCTAACTAGATCCTATTAGAATCTCAGGCTAACATCTATCTACATATCTTAGTATATAAACACATCTTACCATTACTTTACCCTCTACTTAGGTAAATACCCATTACCTTACCTTGGTATCCCAATACCTTGCCAAGGTAACCCAATACCTTGCCAACCCACATTATGATACCCTCTTAGATACTAGCTATCTAGTATCCTACTTAGATACTAACTAGTATCACATATCTCTAAGATACTAAACCACTCTAGTATCCTATCTAACTATCCACACTTACCTTGGATACTAACTTAGAGTATCTAACTCACTAACTTACCTATCCAACTCCAAGATACAACCTTATCATCTAAGATATTATCTAACATATATATCTAACACTTCCTACTAACTATATTATTAAACTATATACATATACATCTAACCACTAACTAAACTCACTAACCTAACAACAAGACACAAACACACCCCTATATACATGCATCCAGGGGGGGTGAAGGCTGCCTTGTGCAGCCTTTTGCTACTGCTACTCTATTTAAAGCAACATATGCTGCGGTTGCTGCTGTTCTGAACACAGCAGCTTGCTGTTGCACAGTAGCAACATGTAATGGCTTCTGTTGCCCCCTCTCAAGGCTGCTACTACAGTGTTTTTTTCCTCCTTCTCTTCTCATCTCTACTTTCTCTATTCATACCTCTAAACATACTCTAAAACACTCTATAAACACATACAAAACCCACTCAAAAACTCACTCAAAACTCACTCAAACATAACACAAAACCACTCTAAAATACTTTATCACTACCACCAAAACTAGTCTAGTCTCAAACCCGACTAACTAATCCCCAAAAAACACAATATATATAAATAAATATTCACAAATATTCTAATATTGAAAAATGACAATTTTACCTTTATTTTGAAAACTGGTAGTGACAAGTCTACCCCCTTTAAAATAATTTTGTCCTCGAAATTGAAGGCGAAACTATCACAACAAACAAAAATAGAACAAGGAAAAACTACTACCTCAAGGCTCGAAAAGATAAGAAAATCACTCTCGCATGTCATCCTCTCTCTCCTAGGTAGATTCACCAGGAGAGTGATGCTTCCATGCAACTCGAACCAAAGGAATGTACTTGTTCCGGAGCACCTTCTCCCTTCGGTCCAAGATCTCAACTGGCTGCTCTGAATAACTGAGAGTCGGTCCCACATCGATCTCGGAGTGGTC
Organism: Iris pallida; assembly: GCA_029216955.1. NCBI lineage: Eukaryota > Viridiplantae > Streptophyta > Magnoliopsida > Asparagales > Iridaceae > Iris > Iris pallida. The sequence goes on along the minus strand of JANAVB010000599.1, from coordinate 6,806,778 downwards.
CAAAATGTGACTGAAATCTGCCACGTACCGTCTCAGCTGTGACACGTGGAACACGTTGTCCACTTCCTCTAGTGCAGGAGGTAACTCCAGTCGGTATGCTACTGCACCGACCCTCTCGAGGATACATAAAGGTCCGATGAATCGTGGACTAAGCTTTCCTCCTCCACCAAAACGAATCGTACCCCGCGTTAGAGAAATCTGCAGAAACAGGAGATCACCAACCTAGAACAAAACACAAATATTAAAGCTTGATCTAAAACAATCACAATCAGACTCAAATACTAGAAAAATCTAAACTATACCTCAAACTCCAAAGGTCTCCGGTGGCTATCGGTCCAATGCCGTTGTCTGTCCTGCACCATCCGAAGTCTATCTCCGATAACTCTGACCTTCTCTGCTGCATCCACAACCATCTCAGGGTCAAGCAAAGCCCTCTCATCGACATCATCCTAAGATAAGGGAGTACGACACCTCCGTCCGTATAGAGCCTCAAATGGTGACATCTCTATACTAGCTTGGTAGCTGTTGTTGTAAGCAAACTCTACCAAGTTGAGATGGTCCTCCCAAGATCCACCAAAGTCCATAACACAGATATGAAGCATATCCTCGAGAATTTGAATAGTCCTCTCCGACTGCCCGTCTGTCTGGTGGTGGTATGCGGTACTGAACTTGAGACGAGTGCCCAAGCTAAACTGCAAACTCCTTCAGAAGTGGAAAGTGAATCGACTATCCCGATCCGAGACTATGCTCACTGGAACTCTTTGTAATATGACTATCTGTCGCACGTATATCTCTGCCAGCCTCTCCGTAGACAAACCCACTTTGAAAGGCCAGAAGTGGACCGTTTTGGTCAATCGATCAACAATGACCCCAATCGTATCTTTCTCCCCTAGAGAACGCAGAAGTCCAGACACAAAGTCTATAGTGATATGCTCCCACTTCCACTCCGGAATGGGTAGTGGCTGTAGTCGACCACCTGGCCTATGTCTTTCGACTTTCACCTGTTGGCACACCAACCACCGACAAACAAACTGAGCCACATCACACTTTATGCTATACCACCAAACGTGCTATCTCAAGTCTCTGTACATCTTGTTGGTACCATGATGCATAGAGTAGTGAGAACGATGCACCTCCTGAAGAACCTTCCCCCGAAGCTCTTCACTCGGCACGCACGGTCCGGTACCATGCCTCAACGACCCATCTTTCGCAATAAAGAAATCATCCAATAATCCTGCCTGAACCTGCTCCCTGATGACCCTCAGAGCTTCATCCTCAAACTGTGCTGCTCTGATCCTGTCTGTCAGCTCTGACTGTACCTGAAGACCCCACATCTACTCTTTAATGCCAAGGACTATAACCTCAATGCCCAGACTCTCCAAATCTTCCAGAAGGTGATGATCTATCGTCAAACATATGGCTACTGGATACCTGCTTAAAGCATCCGCAACATGTTAGCCTTCCCTGGATGGTACTGTAAGGATATATCAAAATCCTTCATCAGCTCTAACCATCGCCTCTGCCACATATTTAGCTCCTTCTGTGTAAACACGTACTTCAAGCCCTTGTGGTCAGTGAAAATCTCTACACGCTCTCCGTACAGATAGTGTCTCTACAGCTTCAAGGCAAAGATGACTGCTGCCAACTCCAAATCATGAATCGGATAGTTCTTCTCATGCGAACGTAACTGCCTAGATGCGTAGGCAATTACCTTCCCATGCTGCTGAAGGACTCATTCCAAACCCCTTTCCGAAGCATCACTGTAGATAGTGAATCCTCCAGACTCAGATGGAAATGTCAGAATAGGAGCCGATATCAACCTCTTCTTGAGCTCCTCGAAGGCGGCCTGATACTCCTCAGACCAAATAAACTCTGCATCCTTTCTGGTAAGTCAGGTCATCGGCTCGAAAATCTAAAAAAGACCTGCACGAACTTCCTGTAATAACCTGCCAGATCCAGAAAACTACAAATTTTTGCAACTAAGCTTGGCGTAGACCAGGTCTCTAGTACAGCAATTTTCTTCGGATCTACAGAAATCCCCTCACCAGATACAACGTGGCGCAGAAACTCCACTCGGTCCAAGAAGAACGCGTACTTCGACAGCTTTCCATATAGTTGCTCCCTCTTGAGAGTGTCCAACATAATCCTTAAGTGCTCCTCATGCTCCTCTGGCGTCTTCGAATAAATAAGAATGTCATCAATGAAGACCACCACGAACTTGTCAAGGTACTGATGGAATACCTTGTTCACCAAATTCATGAATACCGGCAGGGCATTAGTTAACCCAAATGGCATGACAATAAACTCATATTGACTATAACGAGTCCGAAAAGTAGTCTTCAGAATATCCTCCTTCCTCACCTTCAGCTGATGATAACTAGACCTCAGATCTATCTTCGAGAATACCTTCACGTCGCTCAACTGATCAAACAAATCATCGATCATCGGTAATGGATACTTGTTCTTGATAGTTATGTTGTTCAACGCCCTGTAATCAATGCACATACGTACTGATCCGTCCTTCTTCGGTACGAACAATACCATAGCACCCCAAGGTAAAGAACTATACCTGATGAATCCCTTGTCCTGTAACTCATCCACCTGTTTCTTCAGCTCCGCCAACTCACTGTTGTTCACTCTATAGACATATTATGAGATGGGCTCTGCACCTGGCACCAAGTCTATAGAAAATTCAATATCCCTGTCCGGCGGCATCTCCGGTAACTCCTCTGGGAATACATCTATAAACTCTGCAATCAAAGGATGTGAAAGCTCCTTCTCTTCAATCATAGCTCCACAGATAGCACCATCACTCTGCCCTGCTGCTCTCCTGGCAAACTCAAATGCTGGCTCCCTTGGAGGACTGAACACAACCCTACCTCTATAATCTATACTAGTAAAGTACTCAACCAATCCATCCTGAGTACCACATCGTAGCTCGGTAGTGGCATTACGAGCAAATATGCACTCAATTCCCGACCTCTCAATGAAACACTCTGCCCCTTACAAATATCACCAACCAGGATAATACCTTTCCTGGTCATGATCTTGCAAGTCCTACCCAAAGACACAGCAGGAATAGAATGCTTGAGAGCAAAAAAATATAGATATGAAACTATGAGATGCACCACTATCAAATAAAGTTGAAGCTAGAAAGGAATCAAGAAGAACAGAACCTGCGATAACATCTCTGACGGGTTCAGCCTCCTCAACTGCCAGAGCAAACACCCTGTCCTGAACACCACTCTGCTGGTGGTGCTGAGCAAATCACAACTGTTGGGTCAGAAGTGCTGGACCACTCGACTGTGCTGCAGGTGGCCTGGATGGTACCCCTGAGATGCACCCACTCCAAAAGCTGCTCAATAAGGGTTCGTAGGAAAATTCCTCAACTGATGGCCTGCGCTACCATAATATAGACACACCCCCAGCCTCATCTGACAAACCTTCCAAATATGGCCGGGCTTCTTGGAGAAGTTATACTAAGGAGCCTGTTGTACCTGTCTCTGCTGGTGGTGTTGTACCTGTTGAACTGGTGTCCTAGCCTGAATTTGCGGCTGCTGATGCTGAAAAGAACGATGCTGAAGCCGAAGGCGTTTAGCAGCCCCCGTATTGCTAGTAGCCCCCGAGAACAAATCGCGATCCCTCTTGGGCTTCAAGCCCCACTCTCGCTCCACCTTGCGGGCCTCTGTAAGGATCTCGGTATAAGTCGCATAGAAGGAGGGAATACGAATCTTGATATCCCAGATCAACCCCCCTCGGAAGCGGCTCGCCTTGATCTCCGGGTTGTGAACCATATACTCCGCATGTCGGTCCAGCCGGCCGAACTCTACAGCATATTCTTCTACAGACATGCTCCCCTACTGAAGGTTCTGAAACTGCCTCGCCAGGTCGATCTTGTCTGTAGGGGAAAAGAACTTCTCCTTGAAGAGGTCCTTGAACTCGGCCCAGGTATAGCCCTCTCCAGCAAGAGCCGGCTCATTCCTGAACTAGGTACGGGCGATGTCCAACAACTATAGCCCGACCGCCTCGACCTTCAGGTCATCTGCAAGGCGGGAAGCTATCATCTGCCGCTCGATGTCCTCGAGCCAGTTGTCGGCATAAACGACGCCTTTAGTCCTGCTGAAATCTCGAGGCCCCAACTTCTTGAAGTCCTAAATGTTGCCTGGCCTCGGATGCGCTCCCTGATGCGGAGTCCCACGCTCCACGGCTGGTTGAGCCAACTGATGAGTACCTCCATCCCCTGACGCATCACGTCGGTCTGTCTCTGTTGTGCCTCCATCTGGGCTCGCCGAGTCTCCAACATCTGCTGGAAAAAGCGAGCATATGCCCCATGTCTGTAAGCAGAGAAGGCAGAGGAGGTAGAACCTCTACAACTGATGGAAGAGTCTGTTGTCCAGGAGGAGGAAGGGTGCCTACGATAACTCCTGGTACTACGGTAGGAACAACCGTAGCGACCTCCGAAATAGTCTGTAAAACTTGTGGAGGAGCGCCCCCGAAAGCTGCTGTCGACGCTCCGACTACGACAGAAGTGACTGGATTAGGTCCGCTAGATGTAGCGGACCTCTCAGTATCTGCGGGCCCAGAACATTGTGATCTCGTCCTAGCCATCCTGAAGACAGATCGAAAGACAGCAGTCAATATGGCACACGATAGATTATATCAAGGAGGACAGTTAGAATGTAAGATTCAACATCAAAAAGGACAGTTAAAAGATCAGCAAGTGAAAGCTTTCCTATTTTGTGATTAAGTACCCTAAGCCTATAGCCTATCCTAGATATGTGTCATAGGCTCATAACATCACTCTAAGTCGAGCGCCACTACGACATCGCACTAATTATGACTTCTAGACCTGCATGGGCCACCACTAAAAATGTGTCACGACCCCCATCCGGGGTAAGGGTACGAGTGCGTAACAGCGTCCAACCTACGCCATAAAAATGGCATAGAACGCTGTAGGTCTGCTATCTAACAACAGTATATAATAACCTATCATCTCCGAACGGAGGATATAATATGGAATACAGATAACTCAATCACAATCTAGCAGAAAGAGTTTATGGCACGAATAAAGATAGATATGAATCACAGAGTACAATATCCAGCTCAACAGAGAGAGAGAGTCACAAAATATAGTTATACAATATCTAAAATAATAACATGCATAGACTAGCAAGCTGGAGACAGAGTCCAGTCCAAAATCCTAGTCTAATTGAGCAGCTACTAAAGCCTCATCAGCCGGGGCTAATCCATGCTGGACCAGGGTCTCAAATCTATGCCTACAGTGTCATATGGACCGTAGTAGGTACATCAATCCTCCTCACCATCATCTGTAATATTTTATTAACATATCCAGTCAGGATAGAATAAGCACAATCAACTAACAACAGTTCACAAGATATGACAAATGCTACGAGACTGTAAATAGAGAGTATATACAAGAATAATGGACTATACATGTAAGTAGCATGGTAAGGAAAAAGCTGTAAACTAGAGACAGAACAATGGCAAGTAAAACTGATCATGGCATGTACAAGAATCAATAATAATCTATCTAGGTGTGTGAGTACTAGCTATGACATGTGGTCAGCTTGGAAACTTGCACAAGGTCTACTGGATCTGGTTAACCATACGTGGAATGTATGATTAACACTCACAAGGTCTACAATACTTGTACAAGGAGGATAATGACCACATATCTACACTAATACTCCCCGCCCCTGACTAGTACAGTGGATCCAACCATAACACATAATTCTCTGTGAAGGTAGCTAGCATTCACAAGAACCGTGTCTATACAATGCATAAGGAACAAGAAAGACTTACACAAGATATACTAAGAGTACAATGAATAACATCTCATGACGGGATCCAGATAAATACCAATCCATGTGAACAATGTATCAAGAACAAGTATATCTACACTAAGTACTTGAATCATAACAGTTATTATAAATTAGAAAATGTATTTGCCTAAGATGTGATGGAAAATGTCAACTGAGTCCAATACAGTATCTCGAGGACCTAAAGATGGAATGTTGTATCAATATAAAATTTTAGGAGTAAAGTAAGTCAAACTAAGTCAAACTAAGTCGAACTAAGTCAAATTAGGTCAAACTAAGTCAAACTAGGTCATACTAGGTCATACTAAGTCAAACTAGGTCAATCTAGATCAAAGGTTGGCCTACAGTTGACTTTTGGTCAACTGGTCAACCTCTAATCCAGTCTAGGTCAAACTAGGTCAATAGTTGACATACAGTTGACTTTTGGTCAACTGGTCAACTCTGGTCAACTCCTAGTCTATTCTAGGTCGGGTGTTAACTTTACGTTGACTTCCAGTTGAAATAGTCAAGCTTGGTCAAACTAGACTAAGAAACCTATTTCTAACATTTACCTACCAAGTTATCCTAGTTCTAACCATATCTACCAAGTTAACCCCATTATCTTAGATATAAGGTAATAACCTTTACTCTATGTAATATTCCTTAGCTAGTAGATAACCACTAACTTAGGCTAACTAGATCCTATTCGACTTTTAGGCTAACATCTATCTAGAAATCTTAGTATCTAAACACATCTTACCCTCTACTTAGGTAAATATCCATTACCATACCTTGGTATCCCAATACCTTGCCAACCCACATTATGATACCCTCTTAGATACTAGCTATCTAGTATCCTACTTAGATATTAAATAGTATCACATATCTCTAAGATACTAAACCACTATAGTATCCTATCTAACTATCCACACTTACCTTAGATACTAACTTAGATTATCTAATTCACTAATTTACCTATCCAACTCCAAGATACAACCTTATCATCTAACATATATATCTAACACTTCCTAATAACCATATTATCAAAATATATACATATACATCTAACCACTAACTAAACTCACTAACCTAACAACAAGACACGCACGCACACCCCCCTACATACATGCATCCAAGGGGGGTGAAAGCTACCTTGTGCAGCCTTCTTGCTGCTGCTGCTCTGTTTAAAGCAGTATATGTTGCGGCTACTGCTGTTCTGAAGGCAGCAGCTTGCTGCTGCACAGTAGCAGCATGTAATGGCTGCTGCTGCCCCCTCTCAAGGCTGCTGCTACAGTGTTGTTTCCCTTTTTCTCTTCTCATCTCTACTTCCTCTATTCATACCTCTAAACATACTCTAAAACACTCTATAAACACACACAAAACCTACTCAAACACAACTCAAAACCACTCTAGAACACTCTATCACTACTGCCACAACCACACAACTTCCCTATTAGAAATCTCTCCACACAACCATGAACACACCAACTCCAAACCAATCTAAAGGATGGCTATGGTCCCCCATCACTCTCAAACATAACAAACCAACACCACACATACAAATATATATGAATATTGCTCAAAACAGTCTACTAATCTAATATATACCAATTAACACATAGATACATATAAATATGATATGTAGACCTAAAATACATGCCCAAACTTGTAGGAAACCTAATAAAAACCATATGGAACATATCTAACATGTCTAAACTACCCTTTAACATATCTAAAACTAAAATTAGGCCTCGATAGGTCCATTTTGGTATTTTCACAAACACGTGGTGTGCCTCCTTTGGAATCTCTCCTTGGGGACACAAATATCAATGCTAATACCAAATGAGGACTCTAATGAGCCTCTAAAATATTTGAAAGGGTGAATCTAACATGGGGGTGGGTTCATATGGGTCAAATGCACAATTACTATATGAAATGGCAAGAATGAGAGAAATATACCTATTGGGAGTGGATTCCCAATTAAAACTCCAACGGGCACGAATCCGACACAGACTCTTCTTCCAAATGGATACCCCACCTTGCTCTAGACTCTACAAAAACTTGTAGCTCCTTCTTCTTGCAAGAATGAGAGACTTTGGTAGAGAAAAGAGAAGATTTGAGATATGAATCAATGAGATTTGCTCTCAAGATTGGGAAGAACCTAAAAATAGGAATGGTGGCTACTTGGTGAAATGAAAGGAGATAGGAATGGTTCCCTCTATGGCCGGCTACCCTTGGCTAGGTTTTGCCATGTTGAAATGACAAGGATGCCCCTAACTAGCCTCCTTATGGCTAATTAATTGAATGCAAGAGGTTGGGGTCAAAAATGTCCAAGTCCTAATCTCCAAATGACTAAACTTGTCATGTGGGATTAGCCTAATCACCTTAGCCTATTGGGTCAAGTTTATGGGCCATGGCTAGCTAATCCTTTGGCTCCAACTAGTCTCTAAGCTAACCGGACCACTAACTCAAGTCAAAACTAGTCTAGTCTCAAACCCGACTAATTAATCCCCAAAAAACACAATATATATAAAATAAATATTTACAAATATTATAATATTAAAAAATGACACTTTTCCTCTTATTTTGAAAACTGGTAGTGACAACAGCTACCACGAACTGCTGTCAGGATAGCCCGAGACTGAATCGTGGGGTATTCCACCCAACACGAGAGCTCATGTCTCGTGTCCAGGATGGTGTCGTGCTTTACGTCTTCCGAAAAGAGTATCCATATGTCGTGACAGCTGGCGATGGCAGAGGAGAAGTCTAGCTGAAGCTGGATGGATTTGAGCTTCTTAGAGGGGATTTTGGGTTCTATGATGAAAAGGATGTCAATTCTGTGCAGTCTCTTGAGACATTTTAATCTTCTCAAGGTGGGTTTGTTTGCGAGGCCCCGAACATTCTAAGAAAGAATGTTAATCATTAAGGTGGTTGGGAAGAGGGGAGTTGTTGTGTTTCGTAGCTAATTTGGTGATCATGGTCGTGACCTCTTTCGTACTTCTTTTGCTGTGTTTTTTGATGTTGACGTCAACTTTACCAATTTCCTGCACGCTACTAATCTTACAGATGTCAGCCGGGTCCGCTGCAGGGTGCATGTACACTTCTTCTATTTTAGCTAAAGCTCTGAAATAGTTGTCCGGTCTTGTGAAACCAGCGTCGATCGCTTGTTTCAGTCTGACCACTAGAGCAGAGCCTATGTTGGCCAGGAGATTCGCATGGGTGTTGGTTTCATTGAGATGGTAGTGGTGATCTGTCAGCTCAGCTGGTAGAGAAACCTCCAGGGCAGGTAGGACTGGTAATTCCTGGAGAGCCGCCACCACAGTAGTTTGTGTCCCGCTGCTGCTCGGGTCCGAAGGTTGATCCTGTATCTGAGTATAGGCCTCGATCTCAGCAACCTTAAGAGAATAGTTGGCTTCATGAAAATCCATCACCTTCTGACTATCAACAGTGTGTTTTGTGAGCAAGATGTCGAATTTGTTGGTTAGGTAATTCCCGGGTTAGTAGAGGCAGGGGACCTCCCCTGTGAAGGGATATTCTGATATTGTTCTGGACTGCTAGGTTTCTCGGTATTGGCTTTAAAGCAAAGGTGAGTGTTAGGTAATGGAAGGAGAGGTGGCTTGTGGCTGTTGTGTCTTGAAGTAGTGGGTGCCGCCCTGTTCGACACAGTTTGCTTCAGTTCAGGGTGCACTTTAAAGCAAAGCTCGGTGGAATAGCCTCTCATGTGGCAATGCTTGCAGAAAATGATATTGTTATCATACTGGATTCATTGTGTGTGTATCTTGTTGCCTAGAGAGATTTGGATGGAGTTGGGAAGGTCCTTCGTCAGGTCATGTTCCATACAGATTTTGGCATAGTCGACTTTGGTGAGGTTGCGAGTTTCTTCAGCCATCGCAACAAAGGTGCCAAACGAATTAGCGATCCTCCTCATCGCAGCTGGAATGAAATAAATCAACGACGGATTAGAAAGGGTGACCCAGGTTGACACAATAGCTGAGTCTTCCTTAGGGTTGAAGTCCGAAGACCATTTGACAATTTTCATGATGTGGGAGTCAATATTTTCGTTGCCTCTAATCCAGACATTCTTGAAATCTATCTCCGATGATAGGTGGAGAAGAATATGCTTAGGATCCATAGGGGCAACCCTGTAGTTGGTGGTGAGGCCCCAGGAGGCAATGACTTCTTGAACGCGGGACAGCTTCGGGAAGCCAGAGGAAATTTTGAGGATGAATGAATGACAAAATTGTGCAAAAAGGGAAGAAATTTCCTTGGACGAGAAGAGGACAGTGATATCCTGCACATATTGGGAGATCTGATTCTCCACCTCTGGTAGCTCCACATCAGATAAATAAGAGAACTAATGGTGAGACGCTCAGGCCTCACCGCGTCAGCGTAAGTCCGGGAGGGAGGGACGCTGTTACCCAAGCCCTGGGTGGTACCTCCAAAAAAGGAGCTGGTATGCGCTAATGAGGATAGCACAAGAGGAATATGTTGCACCAACAGGGGGAGCGGGAGGGAAAAAGCACAACGGAGGAAGGGGAGGCACTGAATGGCGCACCCAACGGGGAGGGACCGACAAATGGTGCAACCATCTGGCCTCTTGCTGAAGACGACAGCGGGAGTAAGGACGCAGCTCTGGGAAGAGCGCCGGTCAGATCCAGAGGAAAAAAGATAGCGCCATGAAGCACGGAGACCGAGACGCCCACAGAAGGCGTAGGAGCCAAGTCACCGACAGATGGTGCACGGAGACCATCAGATGGCGCAGGGACCAAATCCCCCGTAGATGGCACAGAAGCCAGGTGGCCAGCGCCATTCGGAACAGAAGCAGGGCGAGGCGCTGGAAACGAGCAAGAATTCAAATTTTATTTCAAAAAAAGGAGGGAAGGGCGGGAAGCTCTGGGCACGGAGCCCAAGAGCGGGGAGACAAGAGAGTGCCCAGAGATACCTAAAGGGGGAGGGCAATGAGGCACCGGCGGGGGCCGATGCAGCGAAGTACCAAGCCAAGTCGGCCAACGAGGGGCCACGAGAGAAGAGGGCAGGGGTGGATGGGGAGGGGCAAGGGGGGTGGGCAGGAGGCGGCACAGCCTGTAGGATAATATATATATTATATATTTTATATATATATATATATATATATATATATATATACATATATATATATATATATATATATATATATATATATATATATATATATATATATTGTGTCCGAATACTAATATGTATATTTAGATTAATATCAGTTATTATAGTTAGCATTGTTATTATATTAATTTTTTTTACTCTATATGAGGTTGGTTAATAATTTATAATTTTATTATTGGAATCGATTGATTTATATATAACTTTAATTTAGAGCCTTGTTTGATTAGTTAAATTAAGCCCATTCCCTTCTTTTAAATCATTTAATTTATAAGCCTTTCTTTCTATTTTCTTCTTAAGGCCACTACCCAAGCCCAAACCCATTTAACCCACTCACTCATTCAACCCACATCACGGCTCCTCACCACCACTCATGCACCCTACTACCCGTTCTTTTCTCTCTCCTCACGTACAAACAAAGACAAATCCAGAGAACTTTTCTCTAGAACCATTTCTCCATCACAAAAAATTTCACAAACTCTACCATAACTCCCTCCTTACTCCATCATTCCTCGAACCGATCGTGCCACCACGCTTCTCGTTCCACCCCACTCCTATCTAGACCCCAACTCGCCACCTTCCGACGATCGACCGACGCCGACCGTCGCATCCAGCACCCGCTTTCGTGCCCCGTAGTCTGCCGCCCGCATCCGTGCCACCCGCGCGTCCACGAGCTTGCCGTTCGACGATCTCCGTGCACTTGTCCGACGTTTTCCCGATGTTCCGAACCCCTTCGTACGCCGATCCGAGTTCGAGCCTCCCCTCGGTTCTCATTCTTCAACTTTCAGGTAGGATCTTCTGTCAGAAGGTTCTGTTCATTTTCAGAATAGGAATTAGATAAAAATTTAATTTCTGTTCAACCAGAATTGACAGAATAAAGCTCTGTCAATTCCAGAATAGCTAGTTTCCTAATTTATGTATGTAATTCATTAATAAGATTAATTAATTAATTAATTAATAACTGTTAGACTATTATTGCTATTAATATTTAGCCATTATAAATTGTTGGGTTATATATATATTTTAGAATAAATGTTTTACGTGAAATGATTAAATTAGTAACTAATATTACTATAGTTTTATTAGAATATAATTTTAGAATAATATTTAAATACCGTCCTTAGTAATTATTTTTAAAAATAAAATTATTATTAAATAAATAATTATCGTAATAATCATGGTATTTTAAACTTAAAAGTATTTATTGAATATGTTACGGTATTTCTACGTGAATAAAATATTATTTAGTTTTAAAAATAATTTTATTACCAAAAAATGGTTTTTTTTATATAAGTAAATCTAGCTAAAGTATTAGTTCTATTTATTAAAAATAAAAACTGTTTATTACTTATTTTTAAATAAAAATTCTAATTCACACACTATTAAAATAAATAGTTTTATTTAAGATGATTATTTTATTCAGTAGTTGCTAATTATGGATATTATGTAAAAATATTAAAATAGTATTCTGCATCAATTATTTTCATATTCACAAATACTTACTAATTTTAGCCTAAAGTTATTATTAATTAAATTAATGAATATTTCCATTTAAGAAATGACAAGTTTTATTTATTCACTAAAAACGTATTTTTCCTATATTCTCATTTAGAGGTTCTCTAAAATAATTTATAATTAAGTAAATATTTTAGTATAACTATTAGTGATTTTAGAGTCTAGACTATTATAATATTATTAATAAGTTGATTAATTAGAATTATAGCAAAACCTTAGACTGGCAACTAAGAGTTTCACTAAATGTAGGGTTCAATTTCGGACTTTAGCTTGAGTGTTTTCTCGTCGTCACCTACAGCACCAAGAACCAAGGCAAGTTTCATAAGATTCCAAACTTGTATTTTAGTTGATAATTAAATATATTGCATCATTAGAAATATTGTATCGACACTTGACTCACGGGATCCCGTTTGGATCCAATTGATTGCTTGATTGACTCATTGACTCATTGACTTGGGATTGGGGAGTAGTGTTAGAACCTGTGGTCAAAGCTCCCTTATTGCCTCATTACGGATAGCTGAAGTCCCACCTCACTTGGGCTGAAGCCGGACCATGGTTACTAGAACACATATTGCCTCAATCCCCAGCCGGCCACGGGATGCTACACACTCAAAACACTATTGCTAGTTGTAGATTACATCATTATTATTTTCAGAGATTTACTACTTCACTAATTCTTTATTATTATTTGGAAAGATAAATTATGTTGTAAAAACTGTTTCTTGTATCTTTGGCTATTTTATTAAAATGCTGGAATGGATATATATGTTCTTGCTCTTCTCCTGACTGGAGACCAACATTTTTAGGTGACTGTGATGACGAGGAGCTTGCTTTTAGTTCTTACTATGGACCCGATTTGGGTTCCAAAAAGATAGTTGAACCCGGATAGGGGGCCTAGGAGTTCTAGCCGCACCTTACTATTTTAATTTCTTTTAATGTTGTAATAAAAGAACAAGTTGTAATAACGTAACACTTTTCTTTGCTTGTGTATTGTTCCAGATAGACATCTAGTTTTTAATTGAATGTTTTAAATAAAATTTTTAATTTTTGCAGCTTATAATGTTGTGCTTGAGTTACTACTGCTTGATACAACTTACTGCCACCGTCTTACAATGGTGCAGGCTGGACATGATCCGACTGGACCCAGTATCTTGGAATCGAGCCATGACATATTTTTAGTGGTGGCTCATGCAAGTCCTCAGTTCTATAAAATTTGGTCTAGTCATTTTAGTCTAGACGAACATGCAGTCCTATACCTTGACTTAGGTCTAAGTATGACTTTAGAAAAACAGACTCTAGATATAATTAGAACACTTAGACTATTTGAGAAATTTTGACCTGTCACAACATAGAACCAAAATTATCTATCTATATATCTATTTTTGCTTGCTTATAAATTTGTAGGTTACTTTGCCTATGTTGTTCCTAATCATTCTAGAGAATGGCAAAGCAAAGAACCAACTATTTTGGCCATGTTTCTGAGGAGGTTGAATCCTCAGAGCACCGGCCTGTAGAGTCAGCAACTGGTCCACATCCTTTAAGAAATTCTCTAGAGACGAAAATATTTTCATTGATTCTTCCATTCAACATAAAATCGTACTAGTCCTATTGGTTAGAGTAAGGCTTGATCAATTCCATAAGTTTATGTCCTCAATCATTGAATAGTGAAAGATCAGAGAACATATACTCCTTTTTAATTCAGTCATTTTTTTACTAGTAAGTGATCCCTTAATTCTCAAAGATAAAATATCTAAAGAACATGTACTTATGTCACTTTCTATCATGATTAGGACTTTTAGAACTCATTTGAATTTTCATAAACTCCCTTGAAATTCCTATGGATAAGTTGAGAAAATATTCGACGACCTACTGTTGAGAACTAATAAGGGACTTCTGTCCCACATCGAAAGTTGTATTGTGAAGAGGAGGTGTACTCTCTATAAGTAGTGGCAAGAGCACATCAATAAAATTATCTGAGAAATTTCACTCATTTCAACTAGGTATCAGAGCCAGGTTCCAAAAAAAAAAAATTCCTCCCTCCCTGACGCCAGCCCCCCAAACCCCCCATCTACTATTCCAGCTCCTTCCCACCCCCGGACCTGCGGTACAGCACCCCGGACCTGACCTCCCTCCCTGACGCCAGCCCCCCACTCCCCGATCCACTATTCCAGCTCCTTCCTCCCCCGGACCTGCGGTGCAGCACCCCGGACCACCCCTCCCTTCCTGACGCCAGCCCCCACCCCTCGATCTACTATTCTAGCACCCTCCCAACCCGGACCTGCCCCCCTCCCCCGGACCTGCTGTGCAGCACCCCGGACCTACACCCCGTACCTGCTGTGCAGCACCCCCGGACCTGCCCCCCCATGGAATTGCTGTGTAGTGCCCCAATCTTTTATTTTTTGTACCTTCTTTGGAAGTGCTTGCAAAAGTTCGTTATTTTCGCACAGCTCCTATTCGGAGTTCTAAAAATATCGATCATGTACGAAGTCACGGTCCAATTGGTTATGCTTACACTATCTACCCTCGTCATCATGACGCGGTTCTAATTGCTCATATGCCTGAAGAATTTCTGTGAGGAGGCCCCTTGTTGTTCCCCCTGGTCTTTATAGTTGATGACATAGACACCCAAGATCAGGACACCCAGCAGTTAGTAGACGACGACGAAAATGACGACTAAGGATACAACAAGACCTCCTTACTCACAGTTGAAGATGTCATAGATTCTATCAGTGGTAAACTGACGGCAGAAGAGATGAAGGCCCTGGTTGATGAGATATTATCAAAGAGATTAACCGAGGCAACCCCGCGGGTGACCCATACTGATGTGGATCCGTCACCCTACAAAATGGAAAAGTTGAAAAAGCTGGAGACAAAGTTGGAAGGAACGTCCAACTACTTAAAATGGTCGAGGCAGGCGATGCGAACGCTGAAGGGACGTGGCTTGGTTGGCTATGTCAATGGCCAAACGAAGGCACCATCCGATCCCTCCTCAAAGGAGTTTACTATCTGGAAGATTGTCAACAATATCGTAGTTGGGTGGTTGACAGCCTCCTTGATCGACCAGGTGTCGGGCAATGTCGAGGCGATGGAGGCTGCCGCTGATATAGCGAACTTTGAAGGATATGTACTCAGGCTCGGGTAACCCTAGACAGGTCTTCCAACTTCAGGATGAACTCGATAGGGTGGCCGAAGACGACCGTACCATCTCTGAGTATGCAGTCCTGTTGAAGAAGTACTGGTCTGATCTGGATCACTATAGTCCTCTTGGAATGAAAGATGCACAAGTCGAACCGGCATTTGCAAAGTATTTTCAGACGTTTCTGGCTTATATTTCGCGACATCGAATGATGAAGTTCCTGAAGGGCCTCAACCCAGTGTTTGAGCAGAGAAGGAATATTCTCCTGTCCTAACCCATGCTTCTAGCCATGGAGGAAGCTATAGCTATCATGACACAAGAAAAAGCCCGATTGAAGTTGATTCCCAATAAGGGCTCCTTCCAGGGGGACCAAGCCGCGGTTGAAACGTCTGCCCTTGCTGCCTTCACTCAGCCTCCATCTGTGAGTGGTGTGTGCCACAACTGTGGTGACTCCAGACATTACATTATATTTTGTCCAAAATCCCTGCGAAGTTAGTCTAGTGATCACGGACGGGGACGTGGAGGATGTCGTGGTGGTAGAGGAGGATATGCTGGTAGAAGGAGAGGTTATTTTGGAGGACACAAAGCACATCTGGCGGAGGAAGGGGAAGAAAATCAACTGGCAAAAATAACTCTGCTTGAGCGAGAGTTCCTTGCGAAGTTGTGAGGCACAAAACTGGGTTCGACCGACAGTCATGTCACTCGTGGGGCGTCATCTACCTCGGGGGATCACATCACTTGCTTTGCCCAACCCAGCACAGGTATACCTGCACGTGCTCTTGCATCTGTCCGTCAGTCAGGTTGGATTATGGACTCTGGGGCATCTCGCCATGTCACGGGGTCCCGTGGTGAGTTTTAGGACTATACTCACCTACCATTGCCGGAGAGTATTTAGACTGCTAATGGTACCTCCAGACCTGTAATGGGTAAAGGTACTGTCGCATTCACCCCTTCCCTTACTCTCAACAATGTCTTACATGCTCATTCTTTTCTTGTCAATCTTATATCTATTAGTGCCATTATCTTTGATCTAAACTATATTATTTCCTTTGACATTTCTAAGGTAACTTTTCAGGAGAAGGGAATAGGATGGCGACTAGGGACTGGCACATGGCATAAGGGGCTATAGTAGTTGGACATGACTAGACTGGACAAAGCATTGGCATCTCTTGTAGCAGACGCACAACCGGACGCTTCACGTAGCAGTATAGAAGACGAATTGCTCTTCCATCACCAGCGTGTCGGGCATTCTTCCTTTAAAGTTATTAGTCGAATATATCCGTCCTTATATCAAAGGGCTAATAAAGAGAAGTTATTTTGTAATGCTTGTGAGTTGGAAAAACATACCAGAAGCTCGTATGTGAGCTTCGGGAATAGAAGTTCAGCTACATTTGACATGATACATTCAGACGTATGGGGCCCTTGTCCTACAACAGGTATTAACAGTTTTCGATGGTTCGTCACTTTTATTGATTGTTATATTCGCGTGACTTGGGTCTACCTTATGAAGAATAAAAGTGACGTCTTTGAGGTATTTCGAGATTTTCATCGCCGGGTAGAAACATAATATGGCACTAAAATTAAGTGCTTACGGTCTGACAATGGGACGGAGTATACTAATAAGAAGGTTGTTGAGTATTTATCCACTCATGGAATACTACACCAAACTTCATGTGCCTATACACCGACACAAAATGGTGTGGCCGAACGGAAGAACAGACACCTATTAGAGGTCGCACGGACGATGATGCTGGCTATGAATGTCCCAAAACACTTATAGGGACAAGCTGTCTTGACGGCCTCTTATCTCACCAACAGAATGCCATCTCAGGTATTGGACTGGAAGATACCGTTGGAAATGCTTACTGGTGTAACCACTTACACAGTTCTACCGAACGTATTTGGGTGTATGTGTTTTGTCTAAGATAATAGGCCGGGAGTTGGTAAACTGGATCCTAGAGCGGATAAATATATCTTTGTCGGGTACACGACATCTCAGAAGGGATATGCATGTTGGAGCCCGGTTGAGCGGCAACTGTTTGTAAGCATGGACGTTATATTCTGAGAACTGGAACCATACTATGGTTCAGATGAAGGCTCAGCGTTTGGTGATACACCTAACACGGAGTGTCACCCTCAGTTTTTATGAACAGGGGTATTTTGGTCATTTTTTCATCTTAGAATTATTTTGGAATTATTTATTTATTTATGATATTATTTTGGGGTTATTTAAGTCGGGTTCGAATTTCAACTCAATCTGACTTGTATCGGGGACCAGGGGTAGTGTTGACTCTAGTGGGACCCACACATTAGTTAGCCATGGCTCATATGATATTATTTTTAGTTAGTGGTTAGACTAATTATTTATGGATAGGATTTGGTTAGATTAGATATTAAGAATGACTAATTTGACCTTAACCATTTACCCTTCCTAATATTAAATCAATAGATTAGTGGTAGGGGCTTTTTAGACATTTTCAATAGGGGATAGTAGACCATTCTTGGCCGGCCCTAACTAGAGGGAGAGAGAGTGAGGCCTTTGATATTTTTCCATTCCACTTCTCTCTCTTATTCTTCCCCAAATTTTAGAGAAGGTTCCTATAGATTTCTCCACCAAATCAATCCATTCTTCCACCCAATCTTCTTCTTTCCTTCTCTACTCAAGCTAAGGAGGGAGCTAACCAAGTTTGGAAGGATTCGGAGCTTGTTCGTGTCCATTTGGGAATTCTACGTGTCGGGGTCGCATCGGAAGGGTTTTTCCTAGATTCGATCTATCGGGAGGTATAAATCTCTTCTCCTTTTCATTCCCTCATGCATATAGAATGATTTTAGACCCATAGGAATGACCCCCATGGTTGTGTCTCCATTTGTGTCCATTTCGTGTCCATTGGAAGACTTCTAGGTGTGTCCTATGTGTAGTTTTGTGTCCTAGTAGAAAAAACCTATTTGGACACTTGTTTTTTTAATATATATTGTTTAAATATTATTTAGATAATAAATCTCAGATTTCTATTTGTTTAGAGATGTGTTTTTCTAATGTATCATATTGTATCATATTTATTTATCTATGTGTGTATATATATATCAATGTTATATGTATATTGTATATATATTGTATATATATATATATTTATATATATATATATATATATATATATATATATATATATATATATATATATATATATATATATATATATATATGGGCTCTCTAATTTATATGTATATATACATTGGTGTGTCAATATGTGTAGAAGGGTGTGGGAAGATTTCAGCCAAAAGAGGGGAGGATTGAGAGTGGTGGTGGAGTTGATATATATATGTATGTGTGTTTGTATAGAGAGTTTGAGAGGAGATTAGAGTGTGAGAGAGTGAGAGTTTAGAGAGTGAAATGGGGGAGGGGAGAGCTGCGGGTAACAGGGGGATTTTACACTGCAGTGCAGTGTATCAGTCCCCACAAGGGGGACTGATTTCCTGATCTGGACAGTCCCTAAAGGGGACTGTCATTTGATGCTGAAACAGAAGGTTGGAGGGAGGGGGTTTAGCCCATGTATCAGCCCCCATTGCAGGCCCCCTAAACCAGCCTATTCAGTCCCTAAACCAGTCCATATTGGCCACCATATATTAGCCTATATTTGTCCCAAAACCTGTCCTTATTAGCCCCTGAAATCAGCCTATTAGCAGTCCTGAATCAGCCATATAGGATCCCCTTTACCTGTCCATAACAGTCTACATATTGGTCCCCATGGACAGCCATTTGTTGTCCCAAACCAGTCCCAATATCAGTCCATTTGGACAACCACATTTGACACCCATTCCAGCCCCATATCAACCCCTAAGCCAGTCCATATTGACACCATAGGACAGTCCCAAACCTGTCCTTAACAGGCCCTTATTTGCCCCATTGAATCAGTCCAATTCAGCCCTATATGTATATGTGTGTGTGAGCTATTTTGTGTGTGTGTGTGTGTGTGAGTTTATATAGGAACCTATAGGTGAGCCTAATAGGTAGCTATTAGCCTATGTGTGTGAGCCTAGGTGTGAGCCTATAGGAGAGCCTATGTGTGTTAGTGAGTGAGTGTTGGTGTGTGGGTGTCTAGCTAGATATGAGAACAATAGAGGGTAAGGTAATGTTGGGATAACCAACATGTATCCTAAGATGGACTAGATGACCTAGACACTAGGATTTTATGATAGGCAATGCTAGTATAAGTATTTACCTAGAAGCTAAGGTAATTGGTTTAGGGTGTAAGGTATAGTTAGAAATGGTTTGTCTTGGTTGGTAATGGTCAATAATAGCGCTCCTAGACTAGTTTTGACTTCGGTTGACCATTTTGACCAAAAGTCAATAAAAGTCAATCGAGAGTCAAACTTAGCCTATAAGTGACTAGAATTGACCGAAACCAAACCAGAGTTGACCAGTTGACTGAAATTCAACTGTTGGTCAATATTAGACTAATTTGACCTAGAGTTGACCAGATTTGACCAGAGTTGACCAGTTGACCAAAGTCAACTGTAAGTCAACCTTTGACCCCGTTTGACCTAGTTTGACTTAGACTTGTATATCATGACTTAAATTAGTTTCATTTTCATTATGAAACCCTATTTGATAGTATCTCATTTTAGGTCTGTGATTTACTCTGAGCATCTGTTCACCTTATCAGCTCTGGACCATAGGCGAGTATATTTACTGATAGTTTTCATTGTCTTGATATCTACTATATTCGATTCAGTTGTAGTGTCTTACTTGATTCTCGATGCGATAGTTCACGGACTAGTATACGTCGAATCCTGTCATGAAATGTTATTCCTGGATTTTCTTGGTATATTGGTACGTGATATTTCCGTATTTCGTGTAATTATATAGACATCGATTTGGGAGTGGGCTGGTCCCCTGCTTTTGAATCCCGTGTCATGACGTGCCATGTCCGGATCCGTGATACCATTCGAGGATGGGGGAATTATTAGGGGTTATGTGATCAAAGCCTCATGACACTATTTTGTTGCACCATTCTCACCTCATGTAGGGTGTAGCAGATACCTCCGTGCGCTTGTTATCCAGGTTGGTCGGCATGACTTTTCGTGAGATTACCGTACAATTGTCGGGCCAAGTGGATAACCTGTCTTGACACTTACCTAAAGCCGATCACATATCGCTCTAATAATTCAAATCATATTTATATTTATTTATCGTATCCCTGCTCAGTTCTACTTTCAGTACTTTTCTCACCATGCTATGATATTCATTTACTCACATGCTCTACATACCTTTATGCTATACCTTGATTTGAGGCTAAGTTCTGTTCGGGAGAAGGATTACAACCCCGGTCCTTGTTTGGTTTAAGGGTTGTAACTCAGCTTTCGAATGGTTCCCAAGTTATCCTATATCTTTGTCTTGTATTTCATTACATTGTCTCTTATAGAATTTGTCAATTCATATGGAACTGTTGTTAGTGTTTGTACTTGCTCATTTTTCTGACAAGATACCGTTAATATTTTAGAGATAATTCTGAGGCAGATTGCCCGACCTATTATGGGGACGGGTTAGATGGAGTAGACCTGGACCGTGGCTTGATAGTAGAGCCACTAGACATTGCTCACCCAGAGTAGAGTAGTTTAGTTAGGTTTGCCTGGACTGCGATCCAGCTAGTGCCTTCAGATTGTAGTACTTATATTATATTCTGTGACTCTGTGATGTTGTGTTTAGCTTTGGACTTGTGTGGATCTTGAATTTATTTTCTGCTTTCATCTATCATATTTCTTTTCCATGCTATCTACCTTAGTTTTACTTTGTGATTGAGACTTATTGCTATGTCACCTCCATTCGGAGTGTATATACTGTACAGGTACCTTTATCTGTTTAGTCGTAGTATTTACAGACCCTATATACAGCATTCTACCACCGATTCTGCAGCGTAGGCTGGACGTAACCATGTGCTCGTGCCCCTAATCAGGGTGCGGGTCGTGACACGTTTTTGTGGTGGTCCATGCAGGTCTGTGTCGTAACTAGTATGATTTCGTAATGGTGCTCGACTTAGAGTACTAATTACGAGCCTGTAATTATGACGTAGGATCTAGGGTATGATAGGAGTTACTCAATCATATTTTAGGAAATTTTTGATCTTTTGATTACCATGACAACTCTTTTGCATTGAAATTAATTGTCCTTCTTTGATATTCCCTATCATGTGCCATATTGATTCCTTGTTTCAATCTATCCTCAGGATGACGATTACTCGCTTTCAGGCAGCAGGATCTAGTGCTGTTCCGGAGAGGCCCGATCCAGCAGGACTTCCACCTCCGACTACGGGAGCTGTACTTAAGGGAGCTGCCACCTCAGTTCCTGTCCCTCATGCGGGAGTAGCAGCAACAGTTCCAGGAGGTCTTCCACCTCCAGCAGCGACATCGTCCATAATCATTCCTGAGACTCTTCCACCGCCGCCTCCGCTACCAACGGATGCACAGCAGATGATGGCCCTGCTACAGCAGATGTTGCAGACCCAGAGGGCCCAGGCAGAGGCACAGCAGCATCAGGCTGACGCATCCCATCGCCAGACAGAGGTGTTACGGCAGAGCATGGAGAACTCATACCATCTGGCGATGGCAGCAGTAGAGAGGGTTATGCAGGGTACAGCTCAGGGTACAGTTCAGGGAGCCCCAGTTTAGCAGCAAGGTTAAGGGAGGCCTGGCACATGCCTAGACTTCAGGAAGATGAACCCGAAGGAGTTCAAGGGTACCGAGGGTATCCTGTACGCGGATGACTGGTTGGAGGATGTCCAGCGGAGCCTGGAGTTAGTAGAGGTCCCGAAAGGGCTTTGGGTGACGTCTGCAACGAGTCAGTTTTTCGATATAGCGCTGACTTGGTTTCGCACGGATCCTCATGCATCGGTGAGGGGCTTGTCATGGGAGGACTTCAGATGGCTCTTTAAGGAGAAATTCTACCCAGATGTGGCCTTGACAACTTTAGAGGGGCAGTTTGTCAGTTTGGAGCAGGAGAACTCGTCGGTGGACGAGTATGCAGCGGAGTTCTTCCGCCTGAGTAGGTTCGTACCAGATCTGATCAAGAATGAGGGGTACAAGGCCCGCAAGTTCCGAAGGGGTCTTATCCATGAAGTTCGCACTCGTACCTCCGGGCGACGTGATGCGACGTTCGAGCAGATTCTGATGGAGGCACAGATCGCAGAGGAGGACTTCGGTCTCAAGCCAAAGAGGGGCAGCGATTTTCTAGGAGCGAACTCGTGTGTGGGTCCGGCAAAGTGCCCTCATTTTTAGCAGAGACAAATTCAGCAACAGCCTCAGTTATAGTTTCAGCAGGCACCAACGCGTGTCCAACAGCACCAGGGACAGGGCCAGAGGCAGGCTACTTCGTGTGCTTTTTGCGGGAAGCCAGGGCACACTCGAGAGGCCAACAGGAAGAGGTTGGACGTCTATCTATACTGTGGGGCACCCGACCACTTGCTGAGGTATTGCCGTCTTTGTGGAGCCCGAGGAGGCCAGGACAGAGCGCAGCAGGCCAGAGGACCAGCAGTTCAGCAGAGAGGTCCTCCACTTCAGACACAGCAGCAGTACTTTGTACAGCACCAGAGGGGAGCCCCTGCGGGCAGAGTGTTCACCTTGACAGCAGAGGAGGAGGCAGAGCCAGTGTGTGATGTTGTGGCAGGTCACGTTCTCCTTGATTCATTCCCTGCTTTTGCCTTGTTTGATTTCGGTGCCACTCATAATTTTGTGTCTGTTTCCTTTGCTCTGAGATACAACATTATTGCTGAATATATGGGTAGGACTTACAAGATATTGACCGGGGAAGGCATCATCCTGGTTAACAATATCTGTAAGGGGCAGAGAGTTACTCTAGTAGGCCAGGATTTGAGCACGTGCTTGCTCGTAATGCCCCTTTTGAGGTACAATATGGTACTCAAAATGGATTGGTTGAGCATGTACCATGCTAGTATAGACTGTAGAGGAGGTAGGATTCTGTTTAGGCCATCGGAAGAGCCAGAGATTGTGTTTGCCAGGGGAGCAGCTGAGTCGGAAGATGGGTTCTGTGGAGATTTGCTAGCGGGGCAGGCATTGCCGCATCCATTGATAGCTGATTTCATAGATGTTTTTCCCGAGGAGTTGCCTAGGATGCCGCAAGATAGAGACATTGAGTTCTCTATAGACTTAGTGTCGGGCGCTGAGCCTATTTCACAGCACGTCTATAGGATCAAAAACAGCGAGTTGGCAGAACTGAAGAAGCAAGTCGACGAGCTACAGGACAAAGGATTCATCAGATCCAGTTCATCACCTTGGGGAGCGCCAGTTCTGTTTGTACCAAAGAAGGATGGTACGATGTGCATGTGTATCGATTACAGAGCGCTCAAAATCTTACTATCAAGAACAAGTACCCGTTGCTGAAGATTGACGACTTGTTCGATCAGTTGAGCGGCGCAAAGGTATTTTCGAAGATAGACCTGAGGTCCGGTTATCATTAGCTGAAGGTAAAGCAGGAAGACATTTCGAAGACGGCTTTTCGGACTCGGTACGGCCAGTACGAGTTTACTGTCATGCCATTTGGGTTGACCAACGCCCTAGCAGTGTTAATGAACTTGATGAACAAGGTATTCCATCAGTACCTTGACAAGTTCGTGGTGGTCTTCATAGATGACATCTTGGTCTACTCGAAGACGCCGAAGGAGCACGAGGAGCATCTGAGGATTGTGCTCGAGACTCTGAGGAAGGAGCAGTTGTACGGGAAGCTTTCGAAGTACGAGTTCTTCCTGGACCAGGTCGAGTTCTTGGGTCATGTTGTGACCGAGCATGGGATCTCAGTAGACCAGAAAAAGATTGCTGCGGTAGAGTCTTGGTCTACACCTAGTTCAGTTGCCGAGATTCGGAGCTTTCTGGATTTGGCGGGCTACTATCGGAAGTTCATCCAGGACTTTTTGCGGATTGCGGAGCCGATGACTAGACTCACCAGGAAGGACGTGGAGTTCGTGTGGACTGAGGAGTGTCAGGCCGCCTTCGATGAGCTGAAAAAGAGGTGGACATCAGCTCCGATCTTGACATTACCGTCTGGGACCGGTGGTTTCTCGATCTACAACGACGTTTCTGGCAGGGGTTTAGGTTGTGTTCTTCAGCAGCACGGAAAGGTGATTGCTTATGCATCTAGGCAGTTACGTCCTCATGAGAAGAACTACCCGACTCACAATTTGGAGTTGGCCGCTGTTATCTTTGCCTTGAAGTTATGGAAACACTACTTGTATGGAGAGCGAGTTGAGATCTTCATTGATCACAAGAGCTTGAAGAACGTGTTCACTCAGAAGGAGTTGAACATGCGGCAGAGACATTGGCTCGAGCTGATGAAGGATTTCGATATCGCCTTGCAGTACCATCCAGAGAAGGCCAACGTAGTTGTAGATGCCTTGAGCAGGTATCCAGTAGCTATGTATCTGACAGCAGATCGTCATCTTTTGGCTGACCTGGACAGTTTGGGAATCGAGGTAATTATTTCGGGCATGGAGATGCAATATGGGGCTTACAGATTCAGTCTGAGTTGATGGACAGAGTCAGATCAACATAGTATGATGAAGCTGCCCTGAGGAGCATCAGGGAGCAGGTGCGGGCAGGGTTGCTCGATGATTTCTCTATTACCGAAGATGGGTCGCTGCGGCACGGTACTAGACTGTACGTTCTGAGTGGAGAGCTTCGGGAGGAGGTTCTTCAGGAGGCACATCGCTCTCTGTACTCTATGCATCCTAGGGCCAGCAAGATATACAGAGATCTGAGGAAGCACATTTGGTGGTACGGCATGAAGCGCTAGGTAGCTCAGTTTGTATCACGCTGCTTGGTATATCAGTAGGTGAAGGCCGAGAGGCAGAGGCCTGGTGGGTTGCTACAGCTACTACCCATTCCTGAGTGGAAGTGGGAGCACATCACCATGGACTTTATGTCCGGACTTCCACGATCTCCTGGAGGGAAAGACGCGATTTGGGTCATAGTTGATAGATTGACCAAATTGGCCCACTTTTTGCCTTTTAAGGTGGGATTGTCTACGGAGAGGCTGGCAGAACTGTACATTCGTCAGATCGTGCGATTGCATGGGGTTCCTGTGAGCATAGTTTCAGATCGGGATAGCCGTTTTACTTTCCACTTTTGGAGGAGTTTGTAGGCTAGCTTGGGCACCTCGCTCAAGTTTAGTACTGCTTATCACCCCTAGACAGACGGGCAATCGGAGAGGACGATCCAGACTTTGGAGGATATGCTTTGCACGTGTGTGCTAGATCTTGAGGATTCTTGGGAGGACCATCTTCACCTGGTAGAGTTTGCTTACAACAACAGCTATCAGGCCAGTATAGAGATGTCGCCATTCGAGGCTCTATACGGACGGAGATGTCGTACTCCCTTGTCATGGGACGATGTTGGCGAGAGAGTGCTGCTTGGACCGGAGATGGTAGTGGATGCAGCTGAAAAGGTCAGGTTGATTAGAGACAGACTTCGGGTGGCTCAGGATAGGCAGCGACATTGGACCGATAGCCACCGGAGACCGTTAGAGTTCGAGGTTAGTTTCAGTTCCTGTTTGTGATGCTTGTGATTTTGTTTGTCTTGTGTGCTGAGTTTGTTTTATGTATAGGCTGGTGCTTTGGTGTTTCTGAAGATTTTTTCGACACGGGGCACGATTCGCTTTGGCGGAGGCGGGAAGCTTAGTCCGCGCTACATCGGACCTTTCACTATCCTTGAGAGGGTCGGTGCAGTGGCTTATAGACTAGACTTGCCACCTATGCTAGAGAGGGTGCACAACGTGTTCTATGTGTCACAGCTGAGACGGTACGTGGCAGACCCCAGCCATGTATTGGACCATTCAGCGATCGAGGTGGGGCCTACTCTTTACTATCCAGAGCAGCCAGTAGAGATTCTGGATCGTAGGGAGAAGGTGCTCCGGAACCAGGTTATACCCTTGGTTCGTGTTGCATGGAGACATCACTCTCCAGGTCAGTCTACCTGGGAGAGAGAGGACGACATGCGGGAGCGTTTTCCTTATCTCTTCGAGCCCTGAGGTATAATTTTTATGTTCTCCATGTGATTTCAGTGTATGTTTGTTTTAATTTTGAGGACAAATTTTTTTTAAGGTGGATAGATTTGTCACCCTCAGTTTTTATGAACAGGAGTATTTTAGTTATTTTTCCACCTTAGACTTATTTTGGAATTATTTATTTATTTATGATATTATATATGTATCAATGTTATATGTATATTGTGTCTATATATATATATATATATATATATATATATATATATATATATATGGGATCTCAAATTTATATGTATATATACATTGGTGTGTCAATATGTGTAGAAGGGTGTGGGAAGATTTCGGCCAAGAGAGGGGAGGATTGAGAGTGGTGGTGGAGTTGATATGTGTATGTATGTGTGTTTGTATGGAGAGTTTGAGAGGAGATTAGAGTGTGAGAGAGTGAGAGTTTAGAGAGTGAAATAGGGGAGGGGAGAGCTGCTGGTAACATGGGGATTTTACACTGCAGTGCAGTGTATCAGTCCCCACAAGGGGGACTGATTTCCTGATCTGGACAGTCCCCAAAGGGGACTGTCATTTGATGTTAAAACAGCAGGTTGGAGGGGGGTTTAGCCCATGTATCAGCTCCCATTGTAGGCCCCCTAAACACCAGCCTATTCAGTCCCTAAACCAGTCCATATTGGCTACCATATATTAGCCTATAGCTGTCCCAAAACCTGTCCTTATTAGCCCCTAAAATCAGCCTATTAGCAGTCCTAAATCAGCCATATAGGAGCCCCTTTACCTGTCCTTAACATTCTATATATTGGTCCCTATGGACAGCCATTTGCTGTCCCAAACGAGTTCCAATATCAGTCCATTTGGACAGCCACATTTGACACCCATTCCAGCCCCATATCAACCCCTAAACCAGTCCATATTGACACCATAGGACAGTCCCAAACCTGTCCTTAACAGGCCCTTATTTGCCCTATTGAATCAGTCTAATTCAGCCCTATATGTATATGTGTGTGTGAGCTATTGTGTTTGTGTGTGTGAGTTTATATAGGAACCTATAGGTAAGCCTAATAGGTAGCTATTAGCCTATGTGTGTGAGCCTAGGTGTGAGCCTATATGAGAGCCTATGTGTGAACCATATGTGAGTTAGTGAGTTAGTGTTGGTGTGTGGGTGTCTAGCTAGATATGAGAATAATATAGGGTAAGATAATGTTGGGATAACCAACATGTATCCTAAGATGGACTAGATGATCTAGGCACTAGGATTTTATGGTAGGTAATGTTAGTATAGGTATTTACCTAGAAGCTAAGGTAATTAGTTTAGGGTGTAAGGTATAGTTAGAAATTGTTTGTCTTGGTTGGTAATGGTCAATAATAGCGCTCCTAGACTAGTTTTGACTTCAGTTGACCATTTTGACCAAAAGTCAACAAAAGTCAATCGAGAGTCAAACTTAGCCTATAAGTGACTAGAATTGACCAAAACCAAACCAGAGTTGACCAGTTGACTGAAAGTCAATAGTTGGTCAACATTAGACTAGTTTGACCTAGAGTTGACCAGAGTTGACCAGTTGACCAAAGTCAACTGTAAGTCAACCTTTGACCCCGTTTGACCTAGTTTGACTTAGACTTGCATATCATGACTTAAATTAGTTTTCTTTTTATTATAAAACCCTATTTGACTTATAGTATCTTATTTTAGGTCTGTGATTTACTCTGAGCGTCTGTTCACCTTATCAACTCAGGACCACAGGCGAGTACATTCACTGATAGTTTTCATTGTCTTGATATCTACTATATCCGATTCAGTTGTAGTGTCTTACTTGATTCTCGACACGATAGTTCACGGACTAGTATACGTCGGATCCTGTCATGAGATGTTATTCCTAAATTTTCTTGGTATATTGGTACGTGATATTTTCGTGTTTCGTGTACTTATATAGACATCGATTTGGGAGTGGGCTGGCCCCCTGCTTTTGAATCCCGTGTCATGACATGCCATGTCCGGATTCGTGATACTATTCGGGGATGGAGAATTATTAGGGTTATGTGATCAAAGCCTCCTGACACTATTTTGCTTGCGCCACTCTCACCTCACGGAGGGTGCAGCAAATATCTCCGTGCGCTTGTTATCCAGGTTGGCCGGTATGACTTTTTGTGAGATTACCGTACGATTGTCGGGCCAAGTAGATAACCTATCTTGACACTTACCTAAAGCCGATTACATATCGCTCTAATAATTCAAATCACATTTATATTTATTTATCGTATCTTATATCCTGCTCAGTTCTACTTTCAGCACTTTTCTCACTATGCTATGATATTCATTTACTCACATGCTCTACATACCTTTATGCTATACCTTGATTTAAGACTAAGTTCTATTCGGGAGAAGGGTTACAACCCCGGTCCTTGTTTGGTTTAAGGGTTGTAGCTCAGTTTTCGAATGGTTCCCAAGTTATCCTATATCTTTGTCTTGTATTTCATTACACTGTCTCTTATAGAATTCGTCAATTCATATGGAACTGCTGTTAGTGTTTGTACTTGCTTATTTTTCTGACAGGATACCGTTGATATTTTACAGATGATTCTGAGGCAGATTGCCCGACCTATTATGGGGACGGGTTAGATGGAGTAGACCTGGACCGTGGCTTGATAGTAGAGCCACTAGACTTTGCTCACCCAGAGTAGAGTAGTTTAGTTAGGTTTGCCTGGACTTTGATACAGCTAGTACCTTCAGATTGTAGTACTTATATTATATTCTGTGACTCTGTGATGTTGTGTTTAGCTTTGGACTTGTGTGGATCTTGAACTTATTTTCTACTTTCATCTGTCCTATTTCTTTTCTATGCTATCTATCTTAGTTTTACTTTGTGATTGAGACTGTATTGCTATGTCACCTCCATTCGGAGTGTATATACTGTGCAGGTACCTTTATCTGTTTAGTCATAGTATTTACAAACCCTATATACAGCTTTCTACCGTCGATTCTGCAGCGTAGGCTGGACGTAACCACGTGCTCGTGCCCCTAATCAGGGTGCGGGTCGTGACACAAAGGGTGCTAGACGTGAGGGGGAGAGAATAAGCCCCAACGTGGTAGTCGGATCGGTCCCGTTCCCGGTCGTGAAGAACTGGACGGGAGATAGTAGTGACTCTGATGAAGAAGACGATACATATGTTACGTATGAGGAGAAGCCGTGCCCAGTGTCAGTGCCTACTGTACCATGTCCAGTGCCTACCATACCAAGTCCCTCGTCTACTCCTGCCCCGGCTCTTGAAGATGTTGCCCCCGTACTGAATCACTCTGATTTCGATACGGATCTCTCTGACTCTGATGGTATGTCCTCTCCACCACTTATTGCTCCTTTAAGGAGATCTTTTCGCATCAATACGGGTAAGGCTCCTCGTCGTTATGATGATTATGGACATGATATTGCCAACTTCTTGTCTTATTCTAATATTTTTCTAAATTATCGAGCCTTTATTGCATCGTTAGACTCTACTTTTTTGTCCAAGTGTTGGCAGGAAGCAAAGAAAAATCCAAGGTGGAAAGCTGCAATGATAGAAGAACTTGGGTACTAGAGAAAAATAAGACATGGGAGCTGGTTTCATTACCCAAAGGGAAGAAAGCTATAGGATGCAAATATGTGTACACAGTAAAGGAGACGCCAGAAGGAAAAGTAGAGCGGTACAAGCCGAGGTTGGTTGCAAAAGGATACACACAATCATATGGCATTGACTATGATGAGACGTTTACCCAGTAGCGAAAATGAGCACGGTAAGAACTCTGGTCTCCATTGCAACAAACTATGGGTGTAAGCTATACCAGTTAGATGTAAAAAATGTCTTTCTCCATGAGGACCTACAAGAAGAAGTATACATGGAACCTCCTCCATGGTGCTATGCGACATAATCAGACGGAGGGACGTCGCATGGTAAAGTATGTAAACTAAAAAAGTCACTATACGGAGTCAAGCAATCTCCTCGAGCCTGGTTTAACAGATTCAGAAAGGCTGTTACAGGCATGGGGTACCATCAAACAAATACAGATCATACGGTCTTTCTCCATCATACAAGAGGCCATATTACTATACTTGCTGTATATGTAGATGATATAATAATCACTGGTGATGATGAAGTCGAGATTACTAAGCTGAAGTCAAAACTCGCGAAGGAGTTTAAGGTGAAAGATTTAGGAACGATGAGGTATTTTCTAGGTATCGAGGTGTGTGACGACGAATAGAGAATTTTTCTCTCATAGAGAAAGTATGCACTAGATCTGCTAAAGGAGACAGGGATGCTGGGATGCAAAGCAACAGTAACTCTAATTGACCAGAAGTGCAAGCTGGAAGAAGAAGCAGGAGAGGCTGTTGTTCGTGAAAGGTATCAAAGACTTGTAGGGAGATTGATTTATCTGGAGCACACTCGCCCGGACATCTCATTTACGGTGAGTGTAGTGAGCCGCTACATGCATGATCCAAGGACGGGTCATATGGAAGCAGTGTTTCAGATCTTGAGATATCTGAAAGGGACACCGGGAAAAGGACTATGGTTTAAGAAGAATGGACACATAGAAGTTGAGGAATACTGCGATACAGACTGGACAAGCTGTATAGACGACAGAAGGTCTACCACGGGGTACTGTGTTTTTGTAGGAGGAAACCTAGTCTGATGGAGAAGCAAGAAACAGCCAGTAGTAGCACGGTCGACAGCTGAAGAAGAATACAAGGCAATAGCTCTAGGAGTGTCAGAGTTGCTATGGGTAAGAGCACTGCTGACAGAGTTGACGCTGGACAAGGGAGCACCATTATGTCTTCTGAGCGATAGTCAAGCTGCAATAAGTATAGCTAACAATCCAGTTCAGCACGACAGAACAAAGCACATCGAGATCGATCGATTCTTCATCAAGGAGAAGCTGGAACAAGGGATACTGAAGATTGACCATATTCGCTCAGAAGAACAAGTTGCAGACTGTCTAACTAAGGGTCTTAGTTCATTGAGTATGTCAAATCTATGTAACAAGATGAGGATGATTAATATCTATCGCCCATCTTGAGGGGGAGTGTTGAGAACTAATAAGGAACTTTAGTCCCACATCGGAAGTTATATTATGAAGAGGAGGTGTACTCTCTATAAGTAGTGGCAGGAGCCCATCAATAAAATTATCTGAGAAATTCCATTCATTTCAACTCTTACTATGGCGTGGCAAATGTATACTGCAGTTATTTATCTAGATTATGGAGACTACGAGTTCACTACAGCCAGCTGCACACTGGCAAGATATGGACCCAAAGTTGAAGTGATTTCAGTTATTAATAAGTTTTCAGATATTATTGAGACTACGTCCTAAAAATATAATATTTGATCTCTTGTGTGGTTCCATCAATATTAGATAAAGTTGATAGAATATTTAGTGGTCTATCATTATTCGAGTCATGGAACCAAAGGTTCACTGTAGCCAGATGTACACTACACTGACGGGACATGAACTCTAGGCAAAATGACTTCGAATATGTTTGGTTTTCAGATACTATTGAGACTATATCCATGTTATATATCATGTTTGATCTCTTATCGCTTTTGGCAACTTTATCGAAAATTATCTTAATTGAACTTAGTCTTATTTAAAATTTTAGCAGTAAATCTTATTTATATAAACCTTTTATATCGCCATATGTTTCCTATATAATTTTTTCTTGATTTGTCCTAGAAATTTATTAGGACCACCTTTCGACACTTATTGGCCGATCTCTTTCATGGTTTGACTATAGTGTATTGCACGTATTTTGCTATTAGTTCCATGTTTTGATATATATATATATATATATATATATATATATATATATATATATATATATATATATATATATATATATATATATTAGATAACTATGTATATTAAAAAAATGATATACAATTATGGATGCATGTATATATGTGTATATAGTTGACAGCTATATATATACGGGGGAAACATAAATAGGTTACCTAGATTATTTTTAGGAATTTTTGGGAACTAGCATTTTCAATTAAGCTAGGATAGAAAATATGGTAGAAGAAGATCTTGGGTAAATTAGTTAGTAATAAGATAATTATGGATTATAGAGCTTGGAATTTATTAGTTTGTAAAGATATTTCCTTCATGCATATCCAATTTTGTAACCGTTGTTTGATTTTCTTAAATATGTCGTTTGATTTATTCTAAATCTTGTAATAGTGACTTAATTTTCCTTCTATTCCTATAATTACTATTCAGTTTTCAATAAAAAATATATATATACTAGATTTTATTAACGATTATATCACTTTGATTACATTAATTACCACATCTGGACGACTCTTAAATTATATTATACAATTTTGATAATTAGACTTTATTTCTAATATCGATCGTGCCTTGATGGTTTGGATATTAACTTAATCATGTCATGATGATTTTTTAGTTTTTTTTTTTGTTATGATTAGATCTTGGGCATACATAAATAATTTTTGATCATATTAAGAGCATGTCTTACTTAATAATAATCATATGCATATTATTGGTTTATTTTCTGAATGATTTTGACCTTAATCACAATCGTGCCTAAACGATTTAATTCTTTCATGTTTCAAATCAATTCTAAAATTTAATTTTGTACATACTTGAATTTGATTTCTAGTCAACCAAATTTCAAATTTTTGTTTTGATTATTCTTAGTCGTACCATTTCTATTTTGATTATATTTTTAGCTTTATGAACCTATTAGTTGCGACTATATCAAAGCCTAAATAATTTTTTGACCGTATTTTATTAATCGTATTTAAATGATTTGAATCACAGTCATGGCCATGCTAGTTATGCCTAAACGATTTCTTACTGGAATTAGGTCATAATTTTATTCTTGATTGTAGATAGAATTTAATTATGATTATATTATTTTGGTACTATTTTTTCTATGCTTAAATTTTGATTTTGATCATATTTAGGATTTAACCATGCCAAATCATTTTGTATTATTTTACCATGCCTAGATTTTAAACATGATCACTCCTAGGTCATCCTAATTCTACTAGTCGTATCTAAATTTCGATTCTATGTTTAACCGATTTTAATCATTTTTAAAATTTTTGTATTTGGTTATTCGTAACGGTGCATATCGTGTCATTTGAATTTTTAAGGTCGAAAGTTTGTTAGGTGGCATATTTGTGACTACATCAATTTGAAATTTCTGCTCTTGAGGATTTTGAAGTTGTAAAATTCTTTTCTTAAATTTATAATTCCATTTGAAATCAATGTCATTATTTTTTTTTTTTGAAAACTTATAAAATCATTTTGGATTGTTTAATTTTTTTCCTGATTGTTATTATCTAATTAATTAATTTAATTTCAGGATTATATTAAATATTTAATTAGTAATCTTCTTTTAATTTTATTCATAAATTTATTGTTGAGAGCCTACCAAGCCTTGGACTTGGATTGTGGGCTATAGGTTTCGGGTTAGAAAGAGAGTAATTTGATTAAGGATATTAGACCGTAGAGAGAAAAGTCTAAGGAACATTGTTATTTCGTTAATCAGCATAGGGACACCACTCCCCAGGGAAGTCTACCTGGGAGCGAGCGGCTGACATGAGTGAGAAATACCCCACCTATTGAGGTATGACTGTACCCCTATCTATACTCTTAGAATTTCGAGAACAAAATTTTCTAAGGAGGGAATATTGTAAAACCCAAAATCTGGATAAATAATTAAATTAGATATTTACAAGAGTTGTTTGACTTTTAACTCCATTAGTATAATTTTATATTAATATTAGTTATTATAGTTAGTATTGTTATTATATTTTTTATTACTATATATAAGGTTGGTTAGTAATTTATAATTTTATTAATGGAATCGATTGATTTATAGCTTTAATCTAGAGGCGTATTTGATTAGTTAAGTTGAGCCCATTCCCTTCTTTAAAATCATTTAATTCATAAGCCTTTCTTCATATTTTCTTCATAAGCCCACTACCCAAGTCCAAACCCAATTAACCCACTCACTCGTTCAACCCACATCCCGACTCCTCACCACCACCCAAGCACCCCCCTACCCGTTCTTTTCTCTCTCCTCACGTACAAACAAAGAGAAATCCAGAGAACTTTTCTCCAGAACCATTTCTCCCTCACAAAAACCTTCATAAACGCCACCATAACTCCCTCCTTACTCCACCATTCCTCGAACCGATCGTGCCACCACTATCATTCCCCGTTTCCGACATACATAAAATTTTTACTTTTTCCTGTATATGGTATCTGGCACATGTATCTTGATTGCATGTATCATGTTGGCCATGGCATGGAACAATATCTCGTCGGGGATTAGTGTGCCACCCCTTGTCCTTGTCTGGTTGTAGGCGTGGCTCACTTCTTCGATGATAAGATTTCTGGACCGTGTTGCAGTTATGATTTTATTTAATTAATTTTATTAGTTGTATCATGCACCATTTAACATGTCATTAGTCATATGGTTAGGTCATGTTAGGGTTAGAGTTTAGTTGAACCAACCCATCCTACTATATATATTCTATCTCTCTCTCTCTCTCTCTCTCTCTCTCTCTCTCTCTCTCTCTCTCTCTCTCTCTCTCTTCTCATTCATTCCCATTTTCATTTCCTCCAACCAACCCACCTAGGCAAGAATATCTTGCACAAATGAGTGAACACTTGTATTTTTTATTTCTTGCTATTTTTATATTATTAGTCTATATTGGTTATCTCTTCATTCTCTACAAGTTTAGTTCTTGGAGTTTTTAATTTTAATGGCTAGTTTTGTGTAGATCTAAGTTTCTAAAACTAGGCTTTTATGGATTTTATGGTTTTAGTCTATCAAAATTGGTTGTTTTTGAAAACTAGTTGTTCCACGTTGTAGAAAATTTGATTTCATTTAATTTTGGCTTTTGAACCGCTTGATTTTGACTTATTTTGAGCAAGTTATGGCATTTTTTAAGTTCATGGGTTCCCTATGTACTTCGGTCCTGATTTGGGGAAGATGAACAGCCTACACCTGCGCACTTATGCACAGCCTGTACACCTTCCAGCGTAGACTGTACTGTCTGTGCACCTTCCAGTGCACAGCCTGTGTAGACTGTACTGCGTACCTTCCTGCACTGCACTGTGCAGACTGTACTGCATCCTTTCCTGCACTGCACAGACTGTATTGCGCACTTTCCTGTACTGCACTGCACACTTTCCTGTACTGTACTGTACACTTTTCTGCACTGCACTACGCACTTTTATGCACGGCACTTTCCTGCATTGTACTACACTGCGCACTTTCCTGCACTGTACTGCACTGCACTGTGCACCTTCTTGCACAGACTGCATAACCATATTGAATTAGATTTCAACTATTTATTTAGAAAATTATTAAATTAGATTTTAACTATTTCGAGTTTACGCAATATTTACTATTAAAATAATGTTCGATAAAAACTGCTATTGTTTGTGATAATATTCCAAAATATATTACTTTTCCGTCCTATTTACAAAATACTAATAAAATATTTTTTTACTAAATATTACATATTTAAATTATTAGTTTCTCTAATAAGAATGACAAAATGTCTATAATTAGCGTAGTTTTACGTTAGTGGTTTATTAGCCAATCTTGGTTTAAGTTCTAAGGACGGGATAATGTTAATATAGTTTCAGATTCCTGAACCCTAGTCGATACCCTTCCAGCTGTTGCTTTCCACGTCGAGGATACACCTAAGGCAAGTTTCATATCTTTCATGTTTGTGTTTTATTTAATAATTAAATGTACTGCATCAGTAGAATCATTTATTGTAGTGACACCGATTCACAGTGGATCTTTCTCGGACTCAACATCGATGGATGGATTGATTGATTGTCTCATTGACTCGGGGATTGATTGGGGGAGTAGTATAACATCTGTGACCAAAGCCATTGTTTATCGACTGCCTCTCTCACGCTAACCCCTACCGCACAGGGGGTTGAGCCATACCGTATGCTTTTGTTTTGGCCAGAATGCTAGTATACATATTGCCTCTATCCAGCCGGTCACAGATTCTGTTATATACTCAAAACACTATTGTAGAATTGCATCATTGTAGTTCTTGAGAATATTGCCTGCTGTCTTTTTATTATTATTTAGCAAAAATATATAATGCTTTTAAACTGTCTTGCATTCATTTATTATTATCTTAGAATGTTAGATGTGAAAATATGTTCTTGCTCCCTCCTGACTGGAGACCCAACATTTTTAGGTGACTGGGACGCCGAGGATCTCCCATTTAGCTCTTACTACAGGCCTGGTCCGTACCCTGATGAGGTAGCTAAACCAGATCAGGGAGCCCCAGAGTTTTAGTTGCACTTTGGACTAGTTTATTTCTCTTTCTTGCAAATAAAACCTTGTAATAATTGAATGCTTGTTTATTTGTATTTCTTATTTCAGACCAGTTTTCAGGTTAATAAAATATTTTTTTTCTGCTTTAGTTTTGTCTGCTTGTGTTCACTGCTTGATACAGCTTACTGCCGCCGTCTCACAACGGTGCAGGCTGGGCATAATCCGACTGGACCCATTACATTGGGATCGGGTCGTGACAACAAGTCATCGTCCTAGAATAAATCATGGATTTTCGTATCACAAAATATAAATCATGTACGAAAATCTGACAGTATGCAGTAACTATGAACATGTCCTAAGGTTTGAATGTACTCCGCAACAGATTATCGTGGTAACGCGACCGTAAGTATCTAACATCGATACTCGTTGGCACTAACGTCCAACGGCATCCGAATCTGATTCGGACGCGAAGTACCGAACACGATCCTAGGTGTTGCATTTAACAAGATAAAACAGAATAAATGTTTAATTTAAAAATATAGAACTGAAGTACAAAAATGGCTAGGTACACTTGCCTGTTCCCGGAATCTGATGAGAATGGTCTAGTTCCACGTCCAAACCTGGAGAGTCCAAGGAACCTAAAAAAATTTATTTTACAGCTAATTAATTTATTATTTATTTAACCAAGCTAATAATTTGTATTCATACTTACGACAATGGATTATTAATTATTACTAACTAACTGCTAGATCAACCCTTTTGTTAGTTGAAGGGTTTCACCAATTTAATTTAATACATAAGAAGGTAGGATTATTTATTCATATTATGGATACTACAAAATCTAGTGTATCATACTTAATTAGCTAGCATGATGTTTGTTCATAAAAATATGTTATAAGCTTATAAGAGAAAAAATATATATATATTAAGGAAGAAGTTGCCCTACATCAAACCGACTACCCCTATCTCTCCTGATGCTACATCCTCCTGTTTGCATACAAGAAGGACAAAATCTATTTCACTCCCATGTGTACTCTATTCTTCCATTCCTACCCAAGTAATGTATGGAGAGTACCCATGATTGTTAGCTAGTGCAAGTAAAAAAGGAATACTAATAATAATAATAATAAAATCATCATAGTTGCCCTAAAGCCAACACTTATCTATATTTTGAAATCAATTTAACCCATCTGTTTTTTTTTGAATAAACACAAACTTCATTGAAATTAAGAGTTAATCAAACTCATATCATGTAAGATATGAGAATGAATACAGTTGGGTATCTCATGGAAAAGAGATATAGAATCAGAAGATGGAAAAATCAGAGAAGAAGATGCTAACATATGTGCACATTGGTTAGCATTCCTATAGGTAAAGATAAAAGAAACATTAGGATTTGATCTGCAGGCATTCTTTGCATCTTCAACTGTGTGTCGGGCACGCCATAATGGAAGTAATGAAGGATTATTGATAGAATCAATAAGTAACTTGCAATCACCTTTGATTGTGACATGTTCCAGATGTTGTTCTTGATAGATTAGTAAGGCTAAACGAATACCTGAAGCCTCTGCTTCAATAGGTGAACCACCAACCTTAGTCTTCGACATAGCCATACAAAACCTGCCTTCTGAATCCCTAAGGATAGCAGCACCCGCCATTTGACCATCTAAGTAGGAGCCATCGAAATTAATCTTCCAACAATTGTGTCTTGGGGGCAGCCATTTGTCTAAATGATGATTTGAAATTAAAGTATTTGAACTGTCAGAGATAGTTGATGAGTAAACTTCTTGCTTCTTCAGTAGTCCTTGGGCTTCTTCATAGATCCTTCTTTCATTGATGATTGCATCATTGAAAATAGCATTATTCCTGGACTTCCAAATACACCATAGTTGATAGAAGAAAGAAGCCACAAGAATTGGATCACCAGTCTTCAGTAAAGTCATAATCAGAGAATTGACTGAAGACTCAATTGAAATTTGTGATGCTACTAGCGAGTTGTACTGCCAAGATAAACCTATTTTTGGACAATGTAACAGCAAATGATTAGTATTTTCAATACATACCTTACATAGAGGACAGGTTGCAGGAATCTGAGCCATGCGTTTGTTGTTGTTTTCATATGTGGGTAGGGAATTGGTAATAGCCCTCCAAACAAATAGCACCACTTTTGGACTGATATGATTAAAAGACCATAGCCTCTTCCATTCATTGAAATTTTCACCAACAGTAACATGAGAGCTAGGATACAACCTCTCATGTATCATTCTATAGGCAGATTTTGCACTGAATTCTCCATTAGGAGTATGAATCCATATGATCTTGTCATTTTGACAATTAGCAGACAATGGGATTTTGAGGATAGCATCAGCTTCATGTGGTGGAAACAACAGATGGATAAGATTTGATTTCCAGGACAGGGAGTCCTTATTGATCAGTTCATTAACCCTTTGAACCCACTTGTTGCTATAGGGATATCCTTGAACTGTAAAGTGAGGATGAGCTGGAACCCAAGGATCATGCCAAATATCAATGTCTACCCCATCACCAACTGACCAAATAACATTATTCTTGAGCCATTGACGACTACTAAGAATACTGGACCATACACATGAGATGGATCTAGTTGGGGTGACTGACCAGAAATTTGAAGAATGGAGATATTTTGCAGTGAGAATAGAAGACATGAGGGACTTTGGTTGAGAGAGGAATCTCCAGGAAAGTTTAAGGATCAAGGAAAGGTTAATGATATGAGGATCTCTTATTCCAAGACCACCTTGGTATTTAGGCAATGTAAATCTATTCCAGGATGTAAAATGAATCTTCCTTTTTTCTGTTGAACCCCACCAAAAATTCCTTTGGTCCTTAACAAGGCAGTTAGTCACCTGCTTAGGAATGAAATAGGAAGAAAAGTGATATGTAGGTAAAGATGATAAAGTAGACTTGATGAGAGTGGTTCTTCCTGCATGAGACAGGCATTTTCTTTGCCAGCCTTGTAGTTTAGCTGTGCTACTCTTGAGTAAATCTGAATATGTACTAACTCTGCTTTTAGACTAAAGAAGCATATGCCCCAAATACTTGTCCCTTAATGTCATAGTTTTAACCCCCAATAGCTGTATATACAGCTACTTCATAATTGGGTCTGTCTTCTTAGAAAAAAAGATAGAAGACTTCTCAAAATTTATGCTTTGTCCAGACCAAGTCTCAAATGTTTTGAGAATGTGCTTAACTTGATAAATGTTATGGAGAGAACATTTACCAAATATAAAAAGATCATCAGCAAAGGCAAGGTGTGAATATACTGGATTGGAATTCCTCAGAGTAATGCCTTCATACAGTGAGTTTCTCACCATACTGTTAAACATAGATGAAAGAATGTCCATACATAATATGAAGAGGTAAGGGGACAAGGGACATCCCTGTCTGATTCCACGACTTGGGAAAAATGTTTTGGAAGGTTCACCATTAATAAGAATGGCAAATGAGGATGTAGATACACACTCCATGATAAGATCATGAGATTTTCCCAATATGCCATACCCACGCAAAGCTTGGCTAATAATATTCCAACCCAACCGGTCATAAGCTTTCGACATATCTACTTTGAAAGCAAATGAACTATTTGTAGGTGAAAAATTAGAGAGTGAATGCAACAGTTCTTGAGCCAAAACAATATTTTCACCAATATTCCTACCAGGGACAAAAGCGTTTTGAAAGTGGCTAATCAAGTGATGCATGAATGGACGAAGTCTATTAGCAAGTAGCTTGGAAATAATTTTGTATAGGACATTACACAGAGCAATGGGCCTATAATCAACAGGTTTGGAAGGATTGTTGTTCTTGGGAATAAGGGCAATGAAAGTATGATTAAGATTGTGAGGCATGGTACCTGTTTGGAAGAAATTTTGAATGAGGAAGGATACCTCACTGCCAATGACATCCCAACACTTTTGATAAAAGAGAGCTGGATAGCCATCAGACCCTGGAGATTTATATGAGCCTATGTCCATAATAACAGCCTTGATTTCATCAGTTCCTGGAATAGCATGTATGGAGGAATTATCAGCAGCATCAATAATAGGGAGATCAGCAAGAATATGTTCAGGAACATGGGAAGTGTCCACTGCTTGGAAGATGGTACTGAAATGATCTACAAAAGTATCAGCAATCTCACAATGTTGTGAAACAACAATCCTCCATCTTTAGTAACACTGTAAATAAAATTTCTTTGTTTTCTGGAAGTGGCAGATAAATGAAAGAACTTCGTATTTCTATCCCCTTCTTTAAGCCAAGCAATATTTGATCTTTGTTTCCAGTACATTTCTTGTTGCAGAAGTAGTTTGTTCAGAAGAATTTGACATTCCCTTTCTTCAAAATAACCAGCATCAGAATGAACTTGAGATTGAATATGTAATAACCTTTCTTCCAACTTCTTAATATCAAACTTTAAATTACCAGAAGAGACCTTCCTCCAATGATGAAGTTGTGGCAATAGATCTTTCAACTTGTTTTGAAGACCAGAGGAGTTTAGCTGGGTCCAATGATGAGTAAAAGATTGTTGAAAATCAGGCTCTACTGTCCAAGAAGATTCAAATCGACAAATAGGTCTTTTCTTCCTCTGAGACAAGTTCAAAAGCAGCAAAATGGGACTATGGTCACTATTAAGGCATGGTAGATGAAGTAGACCAGCTGAAGGATTTAGGGATTGCCAGTAAGTATCCACCATAGCTCTGTCTAGTTTTTCAGCAATGTAATGAGGTGGTTTCCTTCTATTATTCCAAGTGAATGCAGGACCATGAGATACAACATCCATTGCTGCAACTGAATTATGCCAATGTATAAAGTCTCGATGATGATTGTTATTAAAATGGCTACCCCCAAACTTCTCCTCAGCAGAAAGAATACCATTACAGTCTCCAATAAAAATCCATGGAAGAGTAACAGATGCCATTATAGATTCCAAATGACTCCAGAAAGCAAAACGATCAGATAAAGATGGAGGACCATAGATACAAAACAAAGACCATGGACAAGAGTACCCAGGATAATGAAGAGTAGATTGAATGCAATTATCAGAAATAGAGACTATATTAAGTTTAACAATAGGATCCCAACAGAGAAGGAGCCCCCCTGATTTACCTCTGGATGACACAGATTGATGATTGTCAAAGCCTAACTTCATTGCTATAGAAGAAGCAATTATTGACGAACATCTAGTTTCTGAGAGAAATAGCAGTTTGGGTCTAGATGCACGGAGAAATGATTGAAGGGTACGAATTGTAGGATCATTTCTCAAACCCCTACAATTCCATGATAGAATCATGGCAGTGGAGGCTGTTGTAGGCCAGCCGCGCCTTTAATATCATCCTTGGAAACAATAAGACATTTGAGAGGTCTATTATTAACAAGTTCAGAGTCTTCATCAATAGTAGAAATCCTTGATCGTTTTGCTGATAATTTATGAACATTAATATGTGATTCAGCATCAAGAGAAGCAACATTAAGATGTGATTCAAGAATTATTACTTTTGAAGGTGGAGAAATATTGGATGTGTTAACTGGAATTGAAACTAGAGATGAGGATGAAGAGATAGGACAAATAGAATGAGTAGTATCATGAAGTTGCTGAGAGTTTGAGGTGGATTGGAGTGGACAAAGAGATTTAAGCAGTGAAGTGAATGTAGATTTGACCAAGACTGTTTTAACAGGTAAGGGATCAGAAATGCAAGATGACAGTGAAGAGTTAGATGAAGTAACAGACGTAATCAGACTAGGATGTGACGTAATATTAGGAGATTGTTCGGTGTTGGTTGAGGTGGTATTAGACTGGGCAGTGGGTGAGGATAAAAAAGGATTGATAGGGACTGAGTCTAGACCAGAACAAATATTAGAAGGATAGGTGGACTTGACCAAATTAGAAACAGATTGTGGACCATCAACCTCATCAATAACAGTGGATACAATAGAGTCATCCAAGAAACTAGGAGTAGTGGGCAGTTTAGACAGAGGAGTGGCAGAAGTGGATGATAACTGATTTGTAACTACCAGGGTGGCATTCATCGTGCTAACTCCGGTCACCGGAATCTCGCCGGAGTTAGGAACTAAATTTGAATCATGATGTATAGGCAGTATGGGATTGGATGAATGAAGAATGGATTGCGAGACAGAGGGAACCTGTGAATCATTATGATCTATAGGATGTAATTGAATTGAAGGAGTGGCTTGATCAATGTTCATATGAGAAGTTGAATTCATGGAGGAATTCAAACCACCATCTTTAGGAGTATCAGAACAATCAGGAATTAATACTGCTGGATTAGGGGATAGATGATGATTGACAATGTTACTTGACATACCTTTGATAGTTGATTTCTTCCTGAATTTATCTG
The DNA here is from genome assembly GCA_029216955.1 of Iris pallida. Lineage (NCBI taxonomy): Eukaryota > Viridiplantae > Streptophyta > Magnoliopsida > Asparagales > Iridaceae > Iris > Iris pallida. Next base: position 6,763,456 of record JANAVB010000599.1, on the reverse strand, counting down.
CATGATTCACACAAATCGACATATCTAGCCTTCGATCCAGGAGGATCTGAAATTGAGCCTTTTGTTCCAGAGACCAATCTTCACATAACTGACCCGCATAATCAATGTGGATCTTGCACTTCCTCACACTGTGTCCTAAGCAACCACAGAACAAACAGTACTTAGACAATCGCTCATACTTCAACTGAACTTCACAATCCATATTATTGCCCATAGGAATCGTCAGAGTACGAGGTAGGGCCTTAGTAATATCAATCTTAATCTTGATTCTGGCAAAAAGGATCCATTTCTTTGCATCTACATTTGAAGGAGGATGGATTTTTCCAATATTAGTCGCAGCTGTAGAGATAAATTCAATTGTTAGAAGATTAACAGGAAGCCCATGAAGCTGCACCCAGAAATCACTTTCACAGAATTGATAATCCTTGGGAAGCTTATTGGGACAGCATCTCTCAATTATCAATAAATGACGGTTAATCTTCCATGGACCATTTGAAACAACAGACTCCAAATCATCTTGTAACTCAAACTTTGCAGAGAAAGATCCATTATGGTACTCAGCAATCTTGCATGATCCTTTGCACTTCCAAATTTTGGGAATAGTAGAGGAGATGATATGGGTAGGATAAGATTTATCAGTCAAAATCTTGAAGAAAAGATAGGACTTCCAATCAGCTTGCGAATTAATCGATGAAGTTGAACTAGAATATTGATTGTCTTGGAAACCAGCAGAGAGGAGGGAAGATAACTTTGAAAGAATATCTTCATATGTGGATGGAGATGGATTCATGGAGGAATGGAGAAGTAAATGATCAGTAGACAATTGAAGGGGAGGAAGAAAAAAAATCCAATTACAGGAAGAGGATGGAGAACCAGCAATCGATGGTGCTATTGAGAGTCGCCATAGAGCAGAGAGCAGAAGGCGAGGCTGATACGAGACCTTCTAGTTGTTAATAAAGAAACTGTACTCATAGGCCTTCCTTCCCGTCCCTGTGCAACTCCCCCATGCGTGTGCATAAAGGAAGAGTGTTTGCACTTCACCCTATTATTAACACACAGATATAAGGCCCTCTTCTTTAATCCAAACAATTATGCTATTCGGCTCCCAAAATATTTGGATGATACCATCTCCCATTATATGGCATCTGACATGACAGCTGACATAACAGTTGACATGACAAATTTTAACCCAAAATATTAATTACCCAAAAAAATTTAATGTTAATATTAATGTTAATATTAATATCAATATTAATGCTAATGTTAATGCTAAAATTAATTTTAATGTTAAGATTAATTTTAATTTTAATTTTAATGTTAAGGTTAATTTTAATGTTAAGGTTAATCTTAATGTTAATTGTCATATTAATTTAATATTAATTTTAATTTTAATGTTAAATTTTGTAATATCAGCTGCCATGTCAGCAACCATGTCATGTCACATAATGGGAGATGATATCATCCAAATATTTTGGGAGCCAAATATCATTTTTGTAATCCAAAAGCCCCTTCATACGTACACAGTATGTATCCTCACATGAACTCATAACTCATCAATGCCAACAAAAATATCACACATGACATTGAAGCATACATTTACAGACAACATCCTTCACTAGGCTCAACTCTGAACCTATACACATTCCTCTAATGCCGAGCACAGTAGTTAAACCCTATAGTTTATTTAGGAACAGCATGGGAAAATATACCCTTCCCAACATAAGTAGTGTCAAGGAATAAGTCATAAATCTACTACTGCCACCATCATCCTATACACTAGCTACACACCAAAAGCTATATATTTCCTAACCAGTTGAAGAGCAGATATGCACAGAACAAAATATGTACAGACTGACAGATGCCTAAAGGTGGACATCGAAATAGCGAGCAGGGGGGAGAACTCACAGCAGTAGGAGGTCCTGGCGGAGAGGTCGCTCGTCGTGGTCGAGTGACCAGAACGTGCGTGGCTAGACGAGGTGGGGGCGGTCGTGGATGCCACGTCGGGTCGCTTGCGGCAGCTGTGCGCGTGTGAGGCGGCCGGAGGTGAAATGCTCCCTCACCTGCGCCTAGGCTGGGTTGTGGAGGAAGTCACCTGGCGCTGGAAGCTCGTCAGGATCTTCCCTCGGTCGACGACTGGCAGCAACGTCGGCGGCGACCTCGATAGGATGGAGGAGACGGAATGATGAACACGAAGAGGGTGAAAAAGTTTTCGGCGGCTAGGGTTTCTCGTTGGGAGAGGAGGAGAAGGAGAGCTTACAAAGAGTGAGAGATTAGGGTTTAGGTGGGACGCTCTGTCGAGCTTGGCAGGCGTGCTGTCTTTAGAGCAGCTGTGCACCCAATGTGTAAAGGAGAGAACAATGTTCTCACATAAATTTTGATTTTTCCCGGTTAAGGACCTTGTTAGCAATTCGGCAACCGGAAAAAAATTCGGAACCACAAAAGTACGAGTATAAATCGACACAATATAAGTAAAATATGGTCAAAAATTCGGTCAAAAATTCGTCAAACGAAAATCATTCGGATTAGATTTAATTCGTGTTTAGTACGTTTGATATATATGAACAAATTCGGCACTAAAAATCGGCATATATATAGGGCCCACCCACCTCTACTCCTTCATAAACAAGGTTTCAGTGTGAGAATAAGAAGATGTTGGATGATGGAAAAGCGAAAGGTTTTTCTTTGATTGTTGCAAGCAACATGTGCAAAGACTCTTGGATTTCTTTTTTTGTTACTATGAAACTTTTTTTTTTTCTTTTCTTTTGATAATTTTTGAGAATTGTGCCAATCTTAATATCTAATAGCAGCAAGAGTCAAGAAAATTAAAGACTGTTGGGTTTCTCGGTCACGTTTTTTTGGCCGAATTTTTTGAAAATTCGTACGGTACGCGTTTAAAACGCCACAGGCTTAAAATTCGCGTACAAATCCGAATTTTTTAAAAATACGTAAGTATTATACGTTTATGTAATATACGGAAAAAATTGCGTATAATACGCGTTTTATTCGGGTGATTGCTAACAAGGTTAAGGAGGCTTATGGGCCCAATGTTTTGGGCAGGCTGAGATAAGGGAAAGAAGGAAGAAGGAAAAGAAGAAAAA